>JAWWTY010000035.1:4507417-4647210 GCA_035222235.1 Margarornis squamiger | reverse complement strand
CTCTTCTCCAGGGGAACACCCCCAGCTCTCCCAGCCTGGCTCCAGAGCAGAGGGGCTCCAGCCCTTGGAGCATCTCTATAGCCTCCTTTAGACCCACTCCAGCAGGTCAGAGGGTTTCCCTTGTATTTATCCTAAAAACCTGATGCTGTATACAACATACTCTGTATTTACACCAGGGTTTCACACAAACGGGGACTGGTCTATTTGTTACCACAGATCAGCTGAGACATGGCAACTTTGGGTCCTCCTCTTTACCCACCTACATGGTTTCAACTAGCTCTTGCTTTGACCAGAGATGGAGAACTGCTTTGGTCTTCCTGAATTTCAAGCAGTTCTGCTCTGCTGTGAATCTCCTGGCTGTCAGCGAGCTGTCTTGATTTGACATAATGCAAATGACACAAGAGACAGGGCTTGAGAGGCAGAAGTAGCCCAATGGCTGGTGTTTGGCCAGTGTGGCTGCTGCTGTGAGCTGGCCTTGGCTCAGCCTGTGGCAGCTGTGCTGAAACCCCCCGAGATGGGCTGCTCACGTGGAGTTCCATGCATTTCACAGTGCTTTGCCAGCTCTGATAGTCCTGGTGACAACTTCACCAGGACAACAAAGTGAGTCTTTCTCAAAGCAAGTTACGGGGCAGGAGGTCAGCGGTGCCCTGAGCCACAGGGCAGGCTAGAGGAGGAACCGGAACCGTGGGTTTCCCATCTACGTGGCAGCTCCTAAGCACAGCATCGTGAAACCCTGCCAAGGCAGCAGAGCCAGGAGGTGTCTGGGTGCCCTGAGCCAAAACACAAGCCGCTGGCTGACTTCAGAGCAGGAGAGTCGGGGTGCAGGTCTGAGCTCGCCCCGCGGTCGCCTGTGCGCTGCCTCCAGCCAGCTCCTCGTGGCTCCGGTGACGCAGCCGCTCCGGGCGGCTCTCGGCAGTGGCAGCAGGAGCTGTGTCACCCATGCCTGGGAAGGTGACTGTGTGGGAGTGTTGAGCAAGATCCTTAAGCTCAAGGGAATGTAAAATCTTTTCCCTTTCCTGTCTGTGCTCTTTCTGTGTGTCTGGAAAGGAGAAGCGAGCCCGGGCTGCCTCCGTTCGCTCCCTCCTCAGGAAGGTTCGGGGAGCCAGGGACTCGTGCGCCCCATTCTGTCGCAACATCCCAACATCAACACCCTCTGATCTATGGTATCTTGAGAGTTTGCAGCTCTTGTGTGGAGATGGAGTATGAATAAGGGCCCCCCAGTGTATTGGGAATCGGGCCTGTGGGTCTCCCGTGTCAAGTGAGTCATAATGTATTAGATCCGAGGACTTCCCCCACGGGTGTTTAGTCTCAACAAACCCAGCTAATTCAGATTTAACTTAGCTCTTAATATGCTACATTGCTGAGTCTTCTAATTAATGCCACATGTTGCAGTCAGCTGTCATACTGAATAAATGTTTACAAAGCTATTAATGTACTGTATTTGTAAACCAGACCAGCTCCTTTTTGGAAATCATGTGGTATGTGTTTTCCCCTCAAAGATGAAAAAAGTTTTTTAGCAATAACGGATACTTTATTTTTGCAGCAACAGCCACTTCCCAGGAATTCATTGCTAACTTTCTTGGGCCACAGCCATTATCCCGGGGAAGGACATGGGGAAAAGCACTGTCTTTCAAACAGGGATGCCGAGCCGAGGTGCTCAGCGCTCTTGCCATGGTGGGACGAGGGGCTGGGAAGGAGCTCCGTGCCAGGGGTGTTGCCAGGAAGGAGGCACTGTCCGTGTGTGTGGTGGTGGCTCTCCTGTCCCCAGCTGCTGCCATGAGCCCAAAGTGTGTGCATGCAAGGACTGGCGCTCTCCCTCCCCTCCGCTGCCACGTGAGCAGGGACGCCCGGCCACAACTGAGGGAGCAGGGAAGGAGCCGTGTCGTCAAAGAGTCTGCAGGCCATCTGCCTCCTGCTCGGGGACACAGGCTGGGGACATGGGCTGGCCACCACCAGCCCCACATGGCCAGCACTTGCCTGGCATGGGGACTGAGGGATGGGAGTAGGGGGATTGTGGGGGTGGGAGATCAGTCTTGTCCCCAGAGCCGCTCCCAAATAGCTTGCTCTGCACGAGTTCATGTTTTTCTGTTTTCTTAGTTTGTTTGGTTGTGTCTTTAATTCCACCCTGGGGCTCCAGGGAAACAGTTTTCTTCTGCTGGGATTCATGCGCTTCTGTTTCATCTCTAATCTGCCACAGAAACCATATGAGATGCCAAAGGACTTGCAAGCTTAGGGAGAGCGAGGCTGGAATCTCTGCACTGCTCCTGTGTCCCACCAGGGAAGGCTCAGAGATTCAGGGACAGTGTCCTAGCTGAAGTCTAGGGGAAGTGAATATCTAACACCAAGCTGAACCCCCATAAAAAGAAGTACTCAGTGGTGGTGCTGTTAACATCTCCAAGCTCTGAACAGGGCTGATGGCAGAGCCCCCATGACAAGGGTTGTGGGGTCATGGGTCAGGATGGCACAGGAAAGCAGGGCAGCCACAATCCACGTGACTGGTGGGATCATCTTGCCCTCAGTGCGTGGTTGAAGGTGCCAAGGCCATGCAGGGAGGTGGCCAGGATAACTCCTGGGCTCGTCTTCATGTACAGGAGGTTTGGGGATGAAGGCTTTCCATCAGCTCAGGGAAGGAATATGAAATAGAACCTCAGAATTGGTGCCTTAAAGAAGCTGAAAAACTACTAAAAAACAGGGAGGGGAGAAAGCTTTTTTTATAATTTTTCTCACACTAGTGCTGTACAACTGAGAAAAAAATGAACAAAACCCAACCAGCTCTCTGCTCTTCTTTCTTGGCCTTTGCAAATAAAACCCTTTAGTCTAAAATCAATAAACATGTAAAGGGCTGATGCTCCCAGTGCCTTGAGAAGAAACTGGATGGTCCTCAAAGAGCTGGTTGGGAAATAAATAAGCTATAAATAAGTAAATTTAAATGGTTTTTTCTCTGCTTTTAACCAGGTGAAATTTAGGCTAACACTATTTTGGAAGAACTAATAGTGAAGCCCATCCAAGTAAAGTAAAGTAAAGCAGCTAAAGCAATTCTCTATTGAGGCTCAACCTTTTGCCCTCTTCCTACACTGGCTTTGACTGGCTTCCCCAGCACAGGGATTAGCTGCAGACCTGGACATCTAAGCAGGGCAAATCCAACCTTCTGCTGGTCACTGTGCCTGGGTGAGAAGCTCATTGCAGGCACAGTAGAAGAAAGAGTCAAAAAAAAAAAAGCTGTTCTTACTTAGGTACTTTATTCATCCTCTCTCTGTGCATGTCCTGCTGCCAGCTCAGAGTACCGAGCCTGCCTGTGCATTGTGTTTTCCACCCAAAAGGGGAGAGATGATCCTTTCAGCTGGAAAAGGTTTTGAGTTCTTTATCAGGGAATGGTGCTGCTGAAGTTTAGGACTCAACCTGACAGCCTTCCTGTTTTGTTTAGTGCCTATTTATGGGTAAATCATGACCAAGGCAGTGGGAGACCTTTGCTTCCCTAGTGCTGGTAGCAGGCAGAAGCTCCTACTGTAACCCAGAGCCACCTGCTCCACGCAGTGTGGCCTCGCTTTGTGCCCCACAAGGCACTGAATGTGCCATCTGAAGTCACCAAATACCAGGACTAAATATACATCAGTGTAAAAACTGTTTTAGGGAATGGTTTATACACTTTGCATGAGAGACAACAAGGCTGTTGTGCCAGTTAGTCCAGGCTCAGCTCTGGTGTGCTCTGGTTTGTGTGCAGTGAACAGCAGCTGAAGTATTTTCAGTATTGCCTTTCCTTAGGAGCAATATCCTTGCTAGCAGAGTTAGAACTGTGTGCCTGGGTGTTACCTGTTATTTCCCAGCTGGGTGAAACCCCAGTAGAGACAGCAAGGGGTCCGTGGTGGCTGGTGGGGCACAGCCACGTGCCTCTCAGAGCCTCCCACTTGCAGGGAAAAGGGAAACAAGGCAAGCTAAGCTGGGGTTTAATTTGGGATAATGGTTTCCATGCAGGAGTCCCTCAGGACTGTGTTTTGAGGGGCTACCCTGAGCTGCAAACCTTAAACCATCTTGCCCTCACTCCAGTCACCACTGAAGCCAAGCACATACCTGCTCTTGCTGTGCAGCCACCTCTTCCACGTCTTTAATCCCTTTCTTCCCAGCCCGCCTCACCAGTGGAAAGTGTGCTCACAATGTTAAACTTCCCTCATTAGGCTGAACATTCCTCTTTTTAACCTCTTTAACCTGCAGCATTCCCATTGGGAGGACCCTGTCTCCATACTTCTCAACTGCTCTTAATTAGATTGGGCATTTCTTGCCTCCACTGTATATTTACAATTTAGGAACAGGAAAAAATACAGCCTGCACTTAAGGGCTTTCTTCCCTTCGGTCGCTTCCCGTGCTTGATGTGTTGGACAGCAGGAGGTGGAAATTTTAAAGCCCAGAGGAGCAGGACTTGTCTGGGAGGACAATCCGAGGCAGTTCAGGTCATTCTTTAGGCAGGACTAATTTCATATCTTGATGGATTTTTACATCAGCTCCCACTTTTTTCAGTTCCACCCCCCTGTGTGCGCATGTGCACTCGCACACACACACAACCCTATTGTCTGTCTTTTGCTCTTCTCCTGCCATCAGCCTTTTATTATTGTTGATGTCTTTTCATTCCTGATGCCAAACTTGATTTGGAGATCGCAGTACTGAGGGTTTCATTTGGAGCACTGTAGATGGAAAACTGAAGTCCTAAGTGACTGGAGCCCTTGGCCAATCTAATTGTTATTGACATTTGTGTCTGATTGTTCATCAAGGGGGATTTGACTTGCAGGCCAAATCATTCTATTACCAGCGTTCCTTTCAGGCTTTTCTCTAACAAAAAGTCACCCCCTCCCCAGTCAGCAGCAGCAGAATCAATGGCAATATCTTGAGATGTGAGGGGGGGGGAGTGAAGATGGAGATCACGTCTGTCCCGTTTGAAATGTGCGAGCAAAGGATCGGAGACCCGGCGGTGTTGCCTTACAGGGGGAAAAAGGATCTCATTAACAGACTACCGTTTTCATGGCAAGGTGAAGGAGGGGCTGGCAGGGCTAATTATATTAAGGTCATTTCACCTGTCAAAACTTTCCCTTTAGTGGTGTCCCTGGTGCCCTGGGATAACGTCCAGATTTGTCCTGAATGGTGTCTCTGTTCCTGCTTAGGAGCCTTGACTGGTGGATCGTGAAGCGAGCTGCATGAAAGGAGCCCTGAAGGCACCCTTTTGCCTTCTTTTCACCTCCTGCTCTCCTTTGATTTTGCTTTTCCCCCCTCTTGAGTTTCACTGCAGGTAATGATGAAGCCCTGCTGTGCTGCTCTCCTGGAGTCATGCCCTCCCTGGGAAGCACTGAGGCAGCTGGCACACCAAACATGCCGTGTTCAGCCAGGTTCTTGTCTCCATGCATTTCAAACCCATTTGCACCCTGCTGCAATGCCAATTTATCCCCCTTGAAAGCTCTCCTCAGGAGCAGAGAGGGATGGAGCGAGGCTGATTTTGCTCATTAGGCTAATGGTGGAAACCAGGATGATGCAGATGCAGGAATTAAAAGAGAAACAAGGGAAATAATTCTGTTTATTCATTTGAAAGAGGTAGGGGTGAGGGGGTGGCTGGTAAACTAGAGTGTCCTCATCCTGATGATGAACCCTAGAATTACCTGCCCTCCTTGAGGGGATTGTTCCGAGTCATTAAGTTATTTCATTTTCCAGAAGTTTGGGGGGTGGAAGGCAAATTTCTACAGTTAATCTTTCTCTCAAGGTAGGTGGAAGCTGTGCAAATGGCCCCACTTCATTAACATTAGCAGGTAGAAGTAATTTAGGCAGAAGGTGATGGGAGGAACACAATGAGGTTCATTCATGATCACGTAGGTTATACAGGTTGCCACAGAAACAGAGCAGAAATTTCAGAGATCAAAGGCTTCTCCACCAAAAGTTGCTAGCTAAATGTGTTGGGTAGCAGGAGAGAGAACTGCAGACGAGAGGATAAGTGCACCAAATTCCCCTGGCCTTCAGCAAATGGCTCGGTGAGTCAGATTCATCCTGCTGAAGTAGCATTGTTGGGGTTGAGAGATGGATTTGGCTTAACATGCCCTGCCTTTGAGAGATGCTCAGGAGCAGCAGTGAGTCAGCTGTGACGTATGGCAGGAGTGGAGTTTCCCTAAATTGGGGCATATTTGGATCCGGGGCTTGGCTTTTGAGTAGGAAAATGAGTAGAACCACCTAGTTACTGATAGTACATAGTTGCTATTACTGCTTTTAATTAATTATTTCATTGGCGAGATGAGCAAGAGGCACTGAGCTGTGGCTGCAGAATGGAACTGCCTGATGGATATCACCACTAAGGTTGAACTGTTGGACACCTGTATTTGGTCCTATCAAATGTTTTAATGGCCCTTAGTGTGTAAAAAGGTTCTTGGGAGGCAAAAACCTGCAGTTTGGGGTTCTGAAGGTGCCAGGGGGAATTGTTCCAAGTGAGACATATGTAACTATTTGTCACACCAACCTCTGCCATTCCCATAGTTTCTAGCATATGAACCACAACCACATTGGCAGCCTGTCCCGTTTCTGTTTGGTGAGTGCTCTTCTACCCTCCTGGCTACTGACCCAGCTTAATTCAGCAGCAACATAACTGGCCAGGCTTGTCTCTGACTCTCTAATTGCTTTATTTGGTTTTGGTGGAGTCTTTTGGGAGGTAGTTCTCAATAAATACCACTTTCTCCTTTGGGGAGGCACACAGGTGTAGAGGTTCCAGATGATGCTTTGGCACTAAAGAAAGAGGGAAAATACCCAAATGAGGAGAGTGCTGTGCGTTCCCCACTCTTGCCAAAATACACCCTTGGGCCCTGCCCAAGTTGCTGTTCAAAAGTATTCCAGACTTATAAAAAACGTTGGCAAAATCTTCCTTCTTCGTAGCGCAGTTTTTAACCGGGACCCTGAGGAGGATGAATGAACAATTTCAAATGCTCTTGCTCTTTCAGGAAAGGACATGCCAGAGTTTTGATCATATCAAGGGCAATGGGAAGCAAAAATATGTGCTAGGGCTGGCAACTGAGTATCCACCCTCGGTCTCACTTGTGCCAGGTGTTCCTGCCATCACTCCCGAGGCAGCGATGCTTCCAGTGCCGTAACCTGAATCATTTTAAAGAGCAAAATCAGAGACAAAGCCCGCTATTGTAGGCAGTAAAGGTTGAATAAGAAGACCCTTGGGAGCCCCGCCACTTCTCCCTTTAATCTGATCAGCAAGCAGCATTCTTGTAATTCCCTCCAGGTCACTCTGAATTCCTGCAGTTTCTCAGCCAGGTTGAAGCCTTCCCCTTGGATATTAAATAATCTGCAGGCTTAGAGAAAACAACAGAGCAGGAGCAAGGCAAGGCTTAGTTTCTATCAGAAACCAACAGGAAACTCTCTCCTTGTCCCAACGCCCCTGAGACTCAGTAATTTAAGAGTTCCTTGCGTTGTGCACTCTGCTTTTAAAACACTTTGCAAGGGCATCCTGAGGGGCTTGTGTTGTGTTTTTATCACAAAAGACACAGTGCCCTTATATCTGTTAAACTCAGTTGTTCCTGGCTTAATTCAGGTGAAGCAGCAGCTTCAGTGGTAACTCAGAGACATGGGACTGGTCTCTTTTCCAAAGGCATGAGAATTACACAGCCTGAGGCAGCTCAGAGAGAAGAAAATCTTTGCATCTCTGGTCAAGGAGACAAGTCTGTCATTGTGCAGCTAATGGCTGGTCAGAGCCTCCTCTCTGACCAGCTCTGTGGTGGCCACTTAGAGCTGGGTGGTGTGTGAAAGGTCCCATGAA
Organism: Margarornis squamiger; assembly: GCA_035222235.1. Classification (NCBI taxonomy): domain Eukaryota; kingdom Metazoa; phylum Chordata; class Aves; order Passeriformes; family Furnariidae; genus Margarornis; species Margarornis squamiger. The sequence goes on along the minus strand of JAWWTY010000035.1, from coordinate 4,639,427 downwards.
GAGTAAAAAGAGATCTATGAATCCAAGGTATCTATACCTTTAGAGTCATGAAAGCTTTTGTGTGTGAGAGCTGGCAGCAGAGTCTTAGCATGCATTTGCTAAAAGAGCTGAAGGCAGGTTAATACCAGCCATGAATATGCTTTCTCTAGATCCTACCTGCAATAAACACCCCGTGGGACACCCTTCAGAGTGAGCTGTGGGCTTGTAGGTTCTCAGTGACCACAGCCACAACTCCAGCTTTACCCAAAGCTTTGGTGCAGGTTTGGTGTTGGTGTGATTGAGTGGCTTCTTTCATGGAGCACAGAGATTACTGCCTGCTCTCTGTGCCATTCCATGAGGAAAGGCTGTGCAGTTTTCTCCACCTGTGCCCTCACAAGTCTGCCAAAACCTGTGTTTGATGAGTGAAGGTCAAGCTACAAAACATATTTATTCTCTCAGGATGCAGACAAAGCTTTTAATGGCTTGGAAATGGATGGCAGTGAGGGGAAGGGACATGAGACTCCTGAAGCTAATGAGAGCAAGATTGGCTTGGTTCAAATCTCACCTCTGTGATACAGTAGAGTCCATACTCACAGAATAAGGCAGGAAGATGAACCAAAGGAATTAAAACTACTTTTGTCCCTTGCTGGGAAGTAATGATATTTCCAGAATTCCCTGTTTCAGCTGCCCCAGGAAGATACTTTCAGTCACCAGTGGCTGGTAAATACAGCCTGATGTGAAAGTCTGAAGGTTTTAAATGATGTTGAAGAGATGAGACTATTTTGAGAAGTGAAGTGTTACTGGGGTCTTTTTTGGAACTTTATTTAGAAAAAGAACAAATTTTCTTCCAAAATATGCAAAAGAAATATTCCTACCATGGAAATGCATAGCCTGAAGACTCAAATGACATTAGGTCACTGCTTTCTTTTATCAATAACTTTGAAGTCTTGTCCTAGTTTTCTAATTTAGATTCTTGTGATAAGAGGTTCTCAGTGAGCCTGGGCAAAAGCCAAGACCCTCTCCTGCTAATAATGTGTTGGAAACACAACTACCAGTAGCAGTTCTAGTTTTGAGGGGGGGGGATAGGTCTTAAAAATGGCTGTGGGGACTCTGCAGGGGCAAAAGCTGAGATTTTGGACTGCTTTAGGTTTCAGCCAGCTCCTGGACCCAAGGGTATGAGCCATATGCTGGGTTTGATCTTTAAAAGCATCCTGCTGTTGCTCCATTCCTGGGTTCTGTGCCAGCCTGGACTGCATGCACAGCATGGATTTCACTGTGACTTGCAGAGCTCTCTATACACTTGCTCTTTAAATTCTCTCCTGCTATGGGATGGTCAGGTGCCACTTCCCACCTCACCTGCTCACAAAAGGCTATAAAAGTTTCAAATAATAAGATGGGGAATTAAATGAGCAACTTATTTTTGAGCAGGTGCTCTTGAGGATGAGGCAGTCCTGGGCAGACATCACCTCAGTCTGAATGACCTGGAGATCTGTGGGGGGAATGGGAAATTATACATTTCTAGAGCAAGCAGTGACTGATTTCTGCCAGTGCCAGCGTCCAGCTCTTCCTGCCAGCTCAGAGTAGGCAGTGCTGGGGAAGGTGGGTAGGTACAAAGGCTGCCACCCCCCAGGAGTCACCTTCTCCACTGTAGTGTTGGGGGATGCTCAGGGACAGTAGACAAAAGCTTGCATAAGTGCTTTCCCTGCTCCAAGACCCAAGGCAGGCTGCCAGCAGAGCACAGCACATCCACAGTCTCCCAGGCCTTTCAGCAATAAGAAAACACGGAATCCTTGTGTTCAGGGGAGCTCTCTGGCAGTCTTGGCCACCCCACCTTGCAGGACAGGTCACTACAGGTGTATTGAGCACTGGAGAATGAAAGTGCTGGGTCATTTGTGCAGGTGCCTGCCCTGTGCCTGTGTGAGCCCTCGCTGTCTCCTGTGCTGTATGTACAGAGCAGGACCTGAGCCCCAAAAGCTACATTTCATTTAGTAATTAATTAGTGATTCCTGACCCCAGGCGACTTCAGCCCTCTGACAATAACAAGATTGCAGCCTGTGTATGAGCTGCCTCTGCGCCCTCACCACTCTCATTACATTAGCTGAAATCCCCTGCAACAAAGACATGGACTGCCTGGGCAGGGCAGGGATAAAGCTCTTTCTCTTCCTGGTTTGGGTCTGTTTCCCTGTGGAATTAGTGCTTGGCTGTTCCCCCCACCCCCAGTGTCTCCTTGCCCAGGGGCATTGCCCCCAAAGGGCTCAGCAGTGCCGACAGCATAGCTCGCCCAAATTGCCCATCCAACCCACGCACCAGCTGGGATGGGAGTTCTCCACAATTATTTGGGAATTCTCCACAATGCCCTCTGTGGGCTCTGGAGGAACAGAGCACGAGCTTTCCAGTGCCAGGGGAAGCGGGGATGGGCCGGGATGCAGCGGGATGCAGCTGGAGCAGCAGCAGGAGGACCTGGCTGTGGTTCCTCAGCCAGGCTGGGTCTATCCCAGCAGTGATGCTGGCTCTGCTCCTGGGGAAGCTCTGCAGCGAGGAGGTAAGCTGTGTTAGCGTGTTTTCCATCTCACTCGGGGGTGCCTTCACGCTCAGAGTGGTTTTAATTATTTGTTGGAAGATTCTGTGAGCTCCTCGGGAAGCGGAGAGGCCTCAGTCAGTGTTTCCTAGCTGAAGGCATCTATGGATGTGAGTTCCTCGCCTTACTCACAGCTGACCCTTGCAGCAAGAGTGGAGCTCGTGCCAAGTGCCTGGGTGGTTCCTTGGTGACTCTGCTCGTGGGTCTCAATGGTTGGCAGCTCCAGGCGTGTTGGAGTTTGCACCAAGCCCTGTGGAATTTGCCCTGGAGTGGCTGTTTCTCCTGAATTATCGCTTAGGGTTGTGCCTTGCAGCAGTACGGTGCACAAAACCTTGCAGGGGTAAGACATCATTTGTGGGACTAGCAAAGGAGCTGTAAAAAAAGGGGGCTTTGGCTTGTTGAGGTGTGCTGTGGCTGTAGCTGCAACCCTGTGCTCCTGTCCCGTGTTACACTGTGCAATTCCTAATGCTCAGAACCTGTTCAGTATCAATACTTAAGCAGGAAAAGAGTCTCCACTGCTTTTTTCCTGGAAGAAAATATCAACAGATGCTTCTGACCAACCAAACCCACACTTCCAAGCAGGAAAATCAGAAGGAACAGATTCCCTTCCCTGCTTGGCCTCAGACTTTGTCTCATCTGGTTGAATTGTGCAAGGAGCTAGTTTGGAATTTTTTTAATAGGGTTCATAAAGCGATGGTTGTGGGGGCAGTGGGAGGAAAGGGTCACAAATGAATGGCCTGGAGGGTGACAGCTCTGGCTGAGGGCATCTCAGCCCCAGTGTGATCCATGGATTCCCACAGCACAGCCACTACATAACCCCTGTGTCTGCCTTTGGAGCTCAGCTCCGAGGTTTATCTCTGTCTCTGTGCCCCACGAGCATGTTCCTGCAGACCCCAGGCAGCTTCTCCTCAAAGCTGTGATGCCACTGTCTTCCCCAGCAGTCTGTGCAGCTGGGAGGGCACAGGGGAATGAGGTTGGCACAGCTGGGTACAGTGTGAAAGGAGAACACAATAGGGCTGGTCCAGATGTTGCCACATCAGTGGGGAAGCAGAGTGGCCAAGAGCTGTCACCAGGACAACCAGAACATTGATGTATCGGGCCAGCCCTGTCCCCTGCTCTGTGCAGCTGCCTTCCCACCCTCAAAGTGCCTTCATCCCTGCCATGGGCTTTCTCACCCATGCCTTACATCTTCACCAAGAGACTGAAGGGGCTGCAACTGAGCTAATATTTCTCCAAACTTGGTGCCCAGTGCTAATCAGCACGTTTCCATTTCTCTCCAGCAGCTGTGGCTGTTCTATGGGGAAGAGATGGAGAGACTCTGGTGTTGGGTGGCTTGGAGTGTATGTGGGCAGCACTGATGGGCTCTGCTTTTCTTTCCTTCCCCTGAAAACCCCATCCCAGTGTCGGTACTTCAGCAAAACATGTGACACGACGGGATCCGATACTGTTCTATGCTTGGGGAAAGGAAAGGAAAAGCACTGAGTGATTTCTTTTGTTTTAAGCTGTGTAATTGGTAGGGAAAACATATCCTCATCTAGTGGCTTTTCTTTTATTGTCGTGTTTAGGAAGTTTTTTCGCATGTCATAACATTTTGTCTGTTTTTACTGAAATCCTTCCATGAAGGAATGATTGTTTGCACAAACAGACTGACATGTTGATACAGGCTGACAACTGCATGGCTAAGACCAAAATAAAATGTAAAGTAAACACATTTGCATAAGTTTATAATATGACCCAGTTCTTAGGAAGGGGAGGAAATGGGGAGATGTGAATCTAAGCAGCTTATCTTGCATCTCCCCTTTCTGCTGTGCCCCTCATTCTTAACCTCTGCTCCGTAAGTGCCATGGGAGAGTTGTCTGATTTTTCCATTCACATTTGAAACAACAGGTCCCTCTTGTAGTTCACTTGTGGTTTTGTTTGGCTTAGAAGGGAGGGCACAGAGGAGGGAGCATTCCTGGTTTTCCCTTCATGTGAAACTGGTTGGTCTGTTCATCCTTTTCTTCTCAGTTACACTTAAAAAGGCTTCTGTCAGTGTATTTTCCATCACTTTAAAATTGCATTGACATGTTGCTGTTTTGTCATAACTGAGTAGCATCACAAAATGCTGATTTGGTACTATCTCTTTCTTGATCTGCTTGTGGCAGGATTTCCTTAAGGATTTTGAGACCAGTGCCTCTTTTTCCAGATGAGAAAACCAGAGCATCGAGCAGTGATTTCCTTTTGGACTCAGATCACTGCTGTCCTGGCAGAGTGAAGTGAGATTTGTTAGTTCTCAGCTGCCTGGAAATAATACAGCTCCCTTGTCAGTGTGTGACTAGCTGGAAGCAAGCCCTTGCCCAGAAGCCCAGGGGTGTTCAACCTACAGTTTGTTGCATTAATAAGGTCTAAGGTTTTACAAAACAACTCCCAAAAAATTATGTGGATCTTAAAACCACCTTTTGAAGAGCCTCCTCTCAACCTGACTGACCCAGAGGGAGCCAAAGGGCCCTTATAATTAAAACTGCAATGACTCTCCATAGGTGGAGCAAAGGATTGAAGGAGGTCTTTTAACAAAAATGTTAAGTCCCTGTAGCAGAAAAATGCTGAAACCCGACTGTCAGATGGCAAAGGTGGGTTCCAGGTCCACCAAAGGGTGTTTCTTTGACTTGCACAATTTCTGCTCACAGTCCCTTTGACGACTGAGTTTTCTACAGCCAACTGATGTCAGAGGAACTCCTAAACTAAACACAGCGGTGCCATCTGAACCTTAAAGGCTCCTCAACCTCCTGCAAGCCTGTCCCATCTCATGTCCATGGCCCTGATCATTGAAAGTGGTAATAGTTAGTGCAAAGTTAACTTTTCTAGCAGCTTTGAACACAGCCACTTGCTTTTTGATAAGGAGGAGCCAATTGGTGCTGAACTATCTGAGTGACAGAGCCCTTGTGAGCAATCCTTGCTGTGGACAGAAGAGAATTATAGTTTCCAAAATTCTGGAAGGGAGCTCCAAGCCCTGGGCTCTTAGGGAATAAGCAATCCAGATTCATCATCATTTAATGTGTGAATTTTTGGGGGAGAGTGAGATTTCAGGGTATACTTATTTCTGGTTTTCCTTTTGCCTATTTTGGGCAGGTTTTGGATTGGTGAGTTGTCTTCTATGCCTTGCTTGAGTGCTCGTTATTTTAGGAGCTGACATTCAGCCCCTGGAGCTGTGAGGTCTCACAGTGACCCTCATGTCACCCTCCTTCAGGGGTCCAGCTCTCCATCCCTATGGATTGCTCCACAGCCTGAGCTCCCTCTGGAGCTGCAGAGCCAGTAGGGAAAGCAGCTGTTTTCCTGCTGGCCCCTCTGGCTCCAAATTCCAAAGGGAACTGGAGGGTCAGAGCTCAGTTCATCACATATCTGACCTTGTGGTCATCTGGAGGGACTTTGCTAATGACATTGCAAATGAGGAGAGTGGCACAAGGGTGCTTTGTCATGGCAACATCCCCCTGCAATAACATTGGGGAGAGGTATTTAGGGTTTTTTCCTATGTTGTTATGCATGCTGGTAAGAGTCTAACAAGAAAAATATGTGTTTATGAGAATCCTAGACACAGTGTCCCTCCAGCCAGAGCCTTCATGTGTCTTTATTTTGTTGGATTTTTTGCGTGTGGCTCGCTCTTTATGGGAATTGCACACCCAGCCTTAAAGAGCATCAAGATAGTCAGGATTACAAGCCCCAATTTTGATTTCCAAAAAGCAGTGATGGGGCTGTGACATCCAAATTATCCATGTAGTATGATCCCCCTATTGTTGGCTCTTCTGAAATGGTGGGATTTGGGTAAATACCCTAACACAGTTAGAGCAAAGGAGGGGAAAGGAAACCTGGGAAGGGGCTGATTTACATTGGTATTATGTCATTCTGGGTATTTTTGTGTAACACACATCTACCTTAGGGCACTGGTATCAAGCTCTGATGTCCTGTGTTGCAGGTTTTATGGCTTTTACAGTTTTCTTAGAAAAGCTGGGAGGAGTTTTGGTGTAGTGGGAAGAACGTGGCAGGGATCACTGAAAGTGAGTTTGTGACAACACAAGTCCCAGCAGATGTGTTCCTATGGCCAGGATGCTCAGAGGATTAAGAGCCAAAGGTGGCTCATGGGGTTTTTATCTGTGCTCTCCCATACTCCCCAATGACAGCTTCATCCTGACTGAAATGAGACACTTGGGGTTGTTCAGCCTCAAGAAGGCTCCAGGGAGACCTTGGAGTCCCTTCCAGTGTCTAAAGGGGCTTCAGGAAAGCTGGAAAGGGACTTTGGACAAGGGGTAGAGGGACAGGACAAGGGGGAATGGCTCCCCACTGCCTGAGGGCAGGGTTGGATGGGATATTGGGAAGAAATTCTTCCCTGGGAGGGTGGGCAGGCCTGGCACAGGTTGGGCAGAGAAGCTGTGGCTGCCCCAGCCCTGGGAGTGTTCGAAGTTGGATGGGGCTTGGACCAACCTGGTTTAGTGGAAGGTGGTTCCATTGCAGGGGATTGGAATGAGATGGTCTTTAAGGTCCTTCCCAACTCAAACCATTCTGTGGTTCTGTGAAAACAGGAGACCCAAGTATGTATTTGCAGCTTTTGTAGGTGACCTGGAGTGGAAGGGAAAATGTCGTGGCCGGAGCTGAACTAGTTTTTTCAAGCACCACATTCCTTTCCTGGCCATGCTACAAGCTTTCTGAGAAACTATAGACCACTCACATATTTCTCTCCTCTGCCTTGGTATTGTTGTTTGGAAATTAGGAATAATTAGCTGGTTTTTGCCTGTTGCATCTGTTCAGATCACAACTAACTGGAACTTGACTTTCAACTATGTGGCCAGACACAAGGGCAGGACATTAAGTCTGAACGTTTGGCTTGTCTGATCATTTTCATAGCTAATGTATCAGATAAAACTGAGCACAAGAAGAACATGTCTTGTTCCAGACTCTGGTCTAAAGGGTGATTTAACAGTCATGTATTTCTGTACCAGTGGAACAATTTTTTTTAAGCATACGTGGGTGGGACTGATTTTGGACTGGAGATGTTAATAGCTCAAGTGTGAGGTAGGACTCCAAGAACAAAGAACAGGGAAGTCTGACTCCCAGATCACAAGTAGGAGATGATAGGGATATTATTTGAGTCCTCTGGATATTATCTGGTCTATATATCAGGTTGTCTGAGTCCCCTGATGAAGGAGGTGGTTAATAAATCCAGCCAGTGGCAATTCCACCACCCCAGCTTTCAAAGTTCACTTGTTTACTGGTAGGTAAAAAGATATTAGATGTGTCCCTCTTAATTCCTAAAAATCCCCTCTTATTACCCTGTGCCTCACAGGTCATCTGCACTGGTTTTTCATGTCATTGTGCTGGGAAAGAAGACAGGGCTTGAGCTGGGAATTGCTGGGAATATGGTTGTCCTTGCCAGGATATGCTGGAATGAACTAAGTGTGCTACTTCCATGAAGTGGGGGAGCAATGAGTCACAATGCACAGAGTGACTTACGTAGAAAAACTCCCTGCTAGGTGTCAGAAGAGAATGTGTTTTGTGCCTGCAGCCTCTGTGGTTGGGCAACACATGCTGTAAAAATGTTCTGGGTATGTGGGAAACCAGACAGGGCTCTGACCAGATCACAGGGACACACAGATCCTACACAAATGTCCAGGAACGCTTCGGTGGGAAAAGAGGACACGAAATCAACTCAGACTTCTGGCAGTGTTTTACAGGGCTGTGGTTTGTCCCTTACAAAGAGTGTATTTTTTAGATATACCCTGATGTGTGTTTGGGTGGAGCTGCTGCCACTCATGGCAGGACATCCAAGATCACAAACTCCCTCCTTCCCCATTCCCATCGCAGAACCCCTTGGGGAAGGGAATAGCCTGATATTGAAATTGTCTGCAAACTACTTAGATCAGGATCCCTAAACTGCTGCAAGGGCTGTTAGATAATATATGTATATTTTTTTTTATTTTTATTTTTTTTATGGCTTTTTATGAAAAAGGAAGTCAGGCCTGGGCTGGTAAGACTGGAAGAGCAGGGAGTGGATTGGCTGTCAAGGGTCAGCCTCCCAATAGCCCTGTGATCAAAGGCTGCTCTCAGCAGCTTGAGTTTATAGGCAGCCAAGACAAACAATGAACAACTTTATCTCCTTTCAGAAAAAGAAAAAAAAAAAAAAACTTAAGTTCCAGGAAACCATTTCTGGACCAGACAAATTTTGGTTGTTATTCCTTCTCTCTCTCCTAGTGCAGCTATTTCTAGATGGAGGATGATAACAGAGAGGCAGCAGAGCAAAGCTCAAACACGAACCACGTTGTGCCGTGTTCTCAGTTGGTATAAACTGGTGCAGAGCTGGGGAAGTCCAAGCAGCACAACCAGTTTACTCCTGAAGGCTGAGAATCCAGCCTTCACCAGCAGCTGTCCCTGGAAAAGCAACAGGAAACCCTGAGTTGAACCGTGGCCATTTCCCCCAGTTCGATCCCTTCTCCCAAGGTGTTGCCTCATCTGTTTGCAGCTGGAATGTTGCCTGCTTGGCTGGCCCAGCTGCAGCTTCCAATGTCAGCTGGTCAGAACACAGCTGGCTTCAGCCTCAGCTCACTGAATAAAGTGAGCAGAGGGGAAAGACATTTTGGGCTCCTGTGTACTTGATTATTTGTTTGGGAGGAGAGGAAGATATGAGAAGAAAGCCTCTTATTCCTAAAATGGAAAAAGTTGCAAAACTTTTTCTTGGGTTTGGATCCAAGGGAGAGGAGTCTTCTCAAAATGCAGAGTGTTCTTGATTTAGGATTTCCTGTTGGAGACGTTTCAGAAAACTATTTAAGTCATAAGTGGCCAGATTCTCAGCTAGAATAATTCTGTAAAGCTCCACTGATATGGATCAATGTAACACATCGACCCCAGCCTAAGATCTTGGGCCCAGGTCTGGTCATGGCTTGCAAAGATCTCTCCTTGTACATGGGCTCAGAGCAGGACTAAATCCAAACAAATACAAACAGAAGAGGTAGTCCTGAGGTTCAGAGCTGCATGTGGGTGTTTAATCCCCCTGCAATGCTGACTCCCCACCAGTGATTTGGGCGTTGGACTGTGCTTGGAAGATGTAAATGCCTTAACTTGGCGTGGGCTGTAAGGTTTGTTTTGGTGTTATGTTAAATGGGCCAGGTCAGATCATTCTGGGGAGAGGCAGGAAAGCCCCCCAGCCTTTCAGCCAAGCAGCCCTGGGGGTTCTTGTAGACATCACTGCTCTCTGTACTACGTGTTTCTACCCTTCTACACAGTGAACATGGAAAATATTGTGAGAAAAGCTTTCCGAGCCAGGATTTAGTGCTGAGAATAGAGGCAAAAAGCCCTGGGGGCTCAAGAGAGCATATTTCCATAGTTTTTCCAGATGTCCATACAAAAAAGTAGTGGGGAGTTGGAAGAGCATGGCCATTTCCTATGATGGGTGCTCCTGAAATGATAACAGGGATTGTTGCCTTGACATGCAGGAACAGACACTTGGGAATGGAGCTGCTGCTGAAATTAAGGATAAAGTAGCAGGAGAACTTCACCTTCTCTTCTTCCCATCCACCCTGGTAGACTCAGAGGGATAAATCTAATCTCCTGCTATGGATTTTGGGATGGAAGGGGGAAGAGAAGGGAAAACTGTGTCTAGGCCAGTGGCATGATCAGCAGCGAGACAAGTCTTCTGGTTCTCTGTCCTGGAGTGTTGCTGCATGATGTTAATCAAGCTGTGCCAGAGGCTCCAGCCTAGGGAGGAAAGGCTTTCTCCAGTGGGTTCCTGTGCTCCAGCAGGAAGGTCTGAGCTGAAGCAGAGAGTGACTTGTTGATGATGTGGGTTTGTTTTGAGTACCTTTTGATTTATTTTTTGTCTCTTCCCCTTCCTCCCACCACGGGAAGGAGCAGCTGCTGGACACCTATATATGAGGAAAGGATTTCCAGGGCTGGAACAGGAGGGACCCAGATCTTTTCCTTGGCTGGCACTGTTGTTCCAGGATATTCCCAAATCCCTGACCTTCCCTTCACACCCGTCAGCAAGGGCTGGGCTGTGTCCACTGCTGAGGTCTCCCCTTGATGTCTCATTCTCTCGGCTCACGTAGTTTGTGTTCTTCTTTCTTTCTCCCACCCTTCAGAGTCAACACTGCAGCAGCCTGTGAGTGACAGCAAAAGATGAGTGACTTTATTTTGTTGAACTTTATTGACTTACAGGCCTTTGTTTTAAGGCCATGGTGTTCAGTTTGCTGCCTGCTGCTCCTGCCTTCTAGGAGCCCTTGAACTCCAGAGGCACCAAAGCTGACAGCCTGATACTGATATACCTGGTGCCTCCAGAAGGTCCAAGAGAATGAGGTACCCACTTCCCCAGGGGTTTTAGGGAAGCTCAAACCTCCCATTCCTTGAAGGAGCCTTTGACTCCCCAGCCAAAACTCGCTGCGTTTCCATAACGTGTTTCATTATTTATATAGTATTTCTGCATAATTACCAGGCTCGTGTGAAGGTCTCGAGGTGCCCTGTGGATGCCAAGGGGTGACCTCATCTGTGCTTAATGAAACTCTGGTGACCGATAGACCTGTGATTTGCCCAGAGCACGAAGCACTGGGCAACGCAAGCTGGCTCTGCACCTCCACCCTGCTGAGTTACCCCCTTTCTGCTCCTACAGAGAAGCTGGAAATCCAGTTTAACCATCTGCTTGGGAATTCCCCTGTAGCTGGAGGGGATGGAGCATTCTCACACCTCAGCATCAAGGGTGCGGTTCAGGTGAAGGACGCATGCGTGGGATTCGTGTGTGCTGCCTCAGCCAGGCTGACCCTCAGACTGTCCCTTGGGAATTGGGACAACTGGTCAAGAGCCAGCATGGAATTTCAGACTGCCTGCTATTTCCCAGGGTTGGACAGTGTGTCCTGAGCACCCTGGACGCTCAGTGAGTGAGTCTGTGGGATGTAGTTGGAGGAAGAGTGTCTGATGTGCGGGTGTTGGGAGTCTTCCCCGTCTCCCTGGGTGTTGTTTGCTCTGGAAGCAAAGGACAGAGCCAGAATGCACTCAGGCAGAACAGACTTTATGGAGGGGAATATTCTCCAAAAAAAAGCAAGAGCTCCCTCTACAAGTAAGGACCTTTCTGAAATATCTGTAAGCACCCTCAAACATTTTAAAAGTGCTCTGCAGCAACAGCACTGGCTCTCCAGAACTCATATTGGAAATTGTGTCATTTTCCACTGTCAGACAAGTTGGAAAGTGCCAGCTGTTGAACCACATGTGGCAGCAGCATGTGCTCCAAAACTGGGCAGAAACCCATAAATCAGTGACATCCAAGCCATAGTCTGGACCACCACTGGTCTGAATGGTTGGGGTTTTTTTTAGCAACTATGATTGGCTTTTGCATTCGTCTTAATTTCTTCACATAAATAGTTCAAGTCCAATGGGGCAGTGATTTGTTGATGAGGAGCTTGTTGACTGGGAGCTGGAGAAGCCCTGCTGCTGTGGCAGGACAGGTGAGCTGCTGGAGATCTGTGGTGGTTGGTGGTACAGCTTGAGGTGAGAACTTCACCTGGAGAGAGGTGTCTTCTTCTGCAATATGGGGATCTATTGCCAGAACCTGTAGATTATTGCACAAAAGGACTTTGGGAGGCCAACAATTAGGTTATCTATTGCAGCAAGGGCATTTTTAATTTATTTCTCTGATAAAGCTACTGGTGAGAGCAGCTCAACAGAGCTGATTGAATCTCAGTGGGACATCACCATGTGGAGAGGGCAGCAGTTGGAGACTTGCTCTGTGCTGGGTGTGAAGGCTGTTCTTATGACCCAGTAGTCAATAGATTGGATAAATCTGTATCCAGCAATGAAGTCTGGATTGAGTTAGAATTGCCCAATGACCTATTAGTGCAATGTGCTTGGTTTTTCTCCTGCCATGCACAGATTTTTCTCTACCCCTAGTGGGTTTTTGGTTTTTTTTCCTCCAGTTCAGAGATAGTTGGGAAAATGTGCTGCCTTTATTTTCTGCATGGCAGAAAATATCTTCATCTTCTGCTTTTTATTTTTTATTTTGAGTGTAATTAACAGAGCAAAATTGCTTGCAGATTGTGTTTTTCAACAGTCAAAACATAAACCATCGGTTTTGCTTTGGGGTTTTTTCATGGCTGAATTTTGGGAAAGAGGGGATAGAAGAATTAAAATTACCTGCTTTACCATAATGGGTAAAAATAGGAACCTTTTCATGAAAATTGACTGACAATGGTACTTTTTAATGGGGAGGAGAGAGGATTAGGGTAAAGAGCAAAGGAACAGCTCTAGTTAAAACTCATTTTTGGCAAGTAAATGCATATCAGAACACTCAGCAAAATTCCACCCTGCCTCTGCTCTCGCTGGATTGAGTTGGATGCTGTTAACCTCCCAACTGCAGTTTCTTTTGCAAATATGGTTTTCATTTTGCCTGTTTTGCTGCTGTTTAGGACCTTATCAGTCCCTTGCTTGACAAGAGATGCTTCTGCTTTTTCTTCTTAGTTGTAATCTCCTTCCACAGTCAAACTTGAGCATTTACCATCATTGTCGGGTTGTTTGATCGCAGATGGAGTCGTTTTCTTGCTTGTCCCCCCTCCCCTGCTGTTGAGCTTCACGATGGGGAGTGTGGAGGAAGGAAAATATAGAGCTCATTTATTTTTAAGTAACTGTAACTAATGGCTTGATCAGCTAACGTAGTGGAAAATATGCAAACTGCTTGGAGGAGAGTGGATGTTAAAAATGTAACTTCAACATTATTGAGACATCTTTCAGCTCTAATGACAGACTGAATAACAAACATGTCAGAAACTTTGTTGCTTCTCTAAGCAAAACCAAATAATTGAATTTATTTTCAGTGATGGTTTTGCCTTTAACATATTCAGCTCCTCATCCATTTTGCTGTAGCCCTTGTCAGATTTCCTTGTATAAACAGATTTTTTTCTTAAATGGTAGAGTGAGCAGGGGAGCAGGACTCCTTCATGCCTCCCTCTCTGCTCTGCCACACACTTTTTGGCTTATCACATAAGACTTAATTCTCAAGTATTTCTGTTGTGGCTCCTTCAGGTACATACATTGGTTGTGGTTATCTCTGCTCCTCGAGCAGATCCTTGGTTGATGTGAACTGATACCAATCTATTAACTTCTCAACCATTAAGTTACCTTGCATGAGCTGATGATCTGGTCGCTGCAATGTGGAGCTGTGAAACATCTTGCCCAAGCCTTTGTATAAATTAGGAGCTGCCCATTCTGCTGTGGACAGTGGTCTCATCTCTGCAAGCCTCCCGTGGTGGCACAGGCTGAGAACAGCACAGCAGAGTTTACCACGGGATTTTTTCTCACAGTTCTCACGGGAAATAGGGGAATAAAATCTCATGGGACAACCCTTGAGAAAAAGTGTGTGTTCTCTTTTGAGGCATCCTCCCAATGGCCCTGTGAGGCAGGTTAATTGGATTTCCATCCTTCCCCACTGAGGGGCTGGGGAGGCCCTTCAGGGCTCCGTGCCCCACCGCACCTGCCAGCCCCTGCAGCTCTCTCTTCCCATCTGCTCCTTGCCCTTCTTGGCACAGGGAACCAAACCTGCATTTCTCCCTCTCTTGGAAGGGAGTCGGACCCCAGAGCTGGCCTGCAGCTTCCCTCCGTGCTGCAGCAGGGACAGGGCAGCTCACACACATGGTTTTCGCGTGTGCCTTTCTTTTTAATTTCGTGCAGAGCTGCAGCAAACCGTTCCACCCACAGGTGAGATCCTTGGAAAACTGACTGCCCAGAGCTCCGAAGCTTTCAGCCTTCACGCTAACGCACGGGCCCAGCTGGCTGCAGATTAAAGAACGCAGTCGAAAACCAAAAAGCATTTGAAATTGCACCACTGAGCTGGCAGGAAATTCCAGCTTTCTGTAGCTGTCGGAGGCGTTGGAACGGCGAGGAAGCAGAAGGTAATACTCAGAGGTGAATCGCATCCTCAGCGTTTCAGCGGGGAGGATCGTCCCACCCCGAGCGCAGCCTCGGACACGGGTGGTGCGTGCTGGGGACTAACCCCACTCCTCCCAAACGTGGGAAGGGGGGAAGAGCAGGGAAGAGCATCTTGGCGTGCAGCCTGGCTCATGCCTCAGCTATCTCTGCACAGAAGAGGCCTCTCGGCTTGGTGTGAATCCCAGCACGGTGCTCAGCACTTGCTCTGCGGATGGAAGTTCCAGCCCTGTCAGCCTCAGCCAGCCCCAGGCGTGCCAGAGATCTCCAGGGCAGATTGGAGGTTTTTGATGTGCCCAAGATAAACGCTCCCTTTGCTTCTTGGACTGGATTGCTCATACTCTTGGAAGATAACTCGCAGATTAGCGGGGTTTTAAATGCTCTGAAAGGAGTCAGTGTTTTGTGTGGATTGATCAGAGAGCTCTGCCTGGAAGGAGCAAGGGTAGGAGACCAAGAGGACTAGATGGTTTTCTGGACCTTTATCCTTTATTAGTGCAGGCGTGCATGGGCCTGAAATGAGAGTGTTGGTGCACATTGATTCTGAAATCCTATTGAAAATCCATGTGACCGCTCATTCCCTTCCCCTCCTAAATGAGCTGGTAAAGATTATCACTCCATCAACAATGCTTCGAGGCATCTGAGGAACTTGAGGCCTCCTGTGAAGCCATTGGCACCAATGGGAGACTTCAGCTTCCTCTTCCCTCATCCCCTTCCCTGCCCCCCCATCGAGAGCAGCAGATCTTGGATCAAGCCCTGCCAACACGAGCGGTGGAGAACAGAATCTGCATTGACGACAGATGGAACGAATGTTATGGATGCATCCCAGGCCCTGAGCTGTTGCGCCACATAAATCAGTAGCAAAACTTTGCCAACTCAGAATGCTTCACAGGACTAGACTTTCAGCCAGCTTAATGTCTGGCTTTGCAACCCCAAAACTGCATGGTCAAAAAGAAAAAGAAATATATAGATAGAGATATATATAGGGAATGTGTGCCCTCACTTGAACTTCCAGCCAGCGGAGCTGGGTTTGGTCCAGCTCATGGAGATGAATGTGTCTCTGTGATAAGTCACTTCTAAAAGCTGATTTATGGCTTGAAAGCCTCACCAATGGGCCATGGATGCTGCAGATGAAGTGTGAGGTTCCAGGCTGCAGATGCTATCGGAGCTGCGCGGGTGGCTGGATGTGTGCGATGTGGCCAAGCCCAGACAGCTAACTCTGATTAGACACCAAATAATCAGGGGACCCAGAAATACTTCATCTTGCTCTCCTTGCTCCTCTGCCAGTGGCTGGACCACTCCTTCTCAGAGAGGAGCTTGAGCCACACACAAGCACCGTGTGTGAAAACTCGCTCCCGTCCTGAAAGCTGCTTCCCATACACTGCATAAATCCCAAGTGCTTGGGATTTAAGACCAAAAAAAAGGCAAATAAAAAGATTTGCTGTTAAAATTATGACTTGGCAGCCCCATAGATGTGTGTGGGGGGGAAGTGCCTGCAACCTTTTTTAGAGGCATACTTGCCCTTTGGAAAATGAACTTCCATTAAAGTAACAAGGCTTCACCCTTCTTGGTGGGTTTTTGGCAGCGTGAGGGGGAGAGGAAAGGCTCAGCCGATCCCTTCAGCTTTCTCACTCTCTTTCAGCAATGATAAAATGAAGCATTTTAATGCAGCACTTCAGATCTCTGACAGCTGTGGTAGCCTGGTGTTTACAGAAGACATCCTGTTGTTCAAGGGAGACACTTCTGCTGCACTGAAATGATGTTTTTTTTCATTTTTTTCCCCCCTCCTAAGCGCTGTTTTATGCAATTCCCACTCCAACAGGCCATTACAACGGTGACTCTCTGCAAATTCTGGGGTTTGTAACAGCAAGTGCTTCGCCAAAAAGAAGATCCAGCTTGTTAAGAAAACCTGCCTCAGCACCCACAGGAGGCTGGGAAACACTTGGAATGGGAAGAAAAAAAAACCACCCTTGATGGTCATGGAAACTCTCCCTGTAGCTCTCAGTCCAGCACGTGAGTGTGTCTGTCTGGTATTAACATCCCAGCCCTCGTGCCTGCGGCAAAGCAGGGTGAATCATAAGGAAATGCCACCCCGGGGAACAAATTGGTCATTGTTTGAAAGAGCTGGTGGCTCTGGGACAGGCACTGGGCTAACTGGGGAAGCATCTGCAGGGAGGGAGGCTGCGTCCAGCTCGCCGCATTCACGGCAGCGCTGCAGGAACACGCCGGCGAGGCTGGGCATGCTTTGCTGCCTTCCCAGGAGAAGAGCCATTTCCCTGTGTTTTTGGTTCCTTGATCTTTCTAAATAAACAGTTTCTTTGTACTGGGAAAGAAAAAAAAAAAAAAAGAGAGGAAAAAAAGAAATGCAGCCATTGCAGTGCTGCAAAGCTTTTTTGGGGAAGCAGGGAATGTGGGGACTTCCATCTGCTGGCAGCCCCTTTGGCACTCTACAGGGGCTCTTGGAGCCTTCTTCCTCTGAGCAGGGTGATGGGAATTATAGCTCCAAACCTTAAATAGCTTTTTCAGTTTTGGCTCTCCTAGCCTGCTGCGTGTCAGGATTTTCCCCAGCCTCGTGGGGGTTCATGGCTTTCTTTGGCTGCTGCTTTGCCTCTGGATCTAAAAGGGCTCACAGGGACTCATTTGGAGGCTTGGGGTCACTGGGAAAGTTAGTGGCAAAGCCAGATTTAGTAGCTCGTGTGCTGTGGAGGAGCTGGGGAAGGGTGAATTTTGGTGGCAAAGGGTTTAAGACCCAAGGGTAAAGCCTGGTCTCCCCTCTGTGGGGTCTTCAGTGGGAAACCAGGTGAAGATCAAAGGTCTTTCTGTGATGAGACCAGATGATGTGAACACCACCCTGAGGTTTGCTGCATATTCCTGCAGGTGAGATCACCGGAGCTGTGACCTCAGAGGCCATGATGTCACTAGGGAACAATCTCTGCAGATGCTCGTTCGTTCGGCTGGGTTGGGTGGAATAAAGGGTGAAGTGAGTCCCACAAGCTGATGGATATCTTGCACCTCCGGCCACTTATTTAAGGGGAAATGTGTCACCGTCCTCCTGTCTCCCCACAAAAAGCCTTAGAGGGAAGAAATGGAGAGATTTTATAAGATCCCTATCAGTGGACTTGCTTTCAAGGGACAGTCATGTCTTTAATCCAGTGAAATCGTTCTGTTTCTATTGATGCCCTACAATAAAAACAGAAGTAAAGAGAGACAAGAACTAGGAAAGGGGAGACTTGCTTTTAAAAGCCTTATAAAAATACATATAAAGCAAGAGACGACGAGAACAAAGGGGTAATGGAAGCCGACAGACAGTTCTCATGCCATTAAAACTGCATCTCAAATAAAAAAACCCTCTCGAAAAAAAAAGAAAACCTCTCTCAAAAAAAAAAGTTAATCGTTATTTGGAGGGGGGGGAGTGTTTTTATTGTGAACATGTGCAAATGGAGGCTTCAGCCATATAAAACCCATGCCCACAATAAGTATATTTGTGTAGCAATTAATGTGAGATCACAGGCTCGGCTTTTGCCAAATAGTCGTGTCAGCATGGGGTATATTATGTGTGTCAAGAATCCAGTTTCCAAATGTGGAAGACATTGGGCTAGTCATAATTAAATGTTTTGTCATCGCAGGGCAGAGCCGCGTGCGCTTCAGCTGAGCTGCACCTCCATCGCTGAGGGTTTGCTCTTTTGGCAGCTCTTTAAGGAAACTTTATGCAGAAGGAATTTCAAGACACTTGTAATTAGATCTCACCCCCCCCCCCCCGCCCCTTGTTCTCTTCCTCCCCCTCCCTGAAATGCAGAGGGCAAGTTTGATTTTCCTCTCTCAGCGAAGGAAACCGAGTTTCAATTTCTCTTTATCGTCGCCGGGATTATCTCCCTGTTTGGTTGCGTTGAGACACCATTTCCATGGATTTCTGTTAGGGTTTCTAGTGACACTTCTGTGAATCCAATACTTTCTGGGAAGTTTATTACAGCAGCTGCTAAAGGCAAAGCAGAGGCGTCCAAATAGCGCAGGAACACGCATTTACCACACTTACAACTCCAACAGATTTAGTTACAAGGACTGCTGCGATTTTTCTTTTCTATTTCTTTTTTCCTCTTTTTTTTTTTTTTTCTCCTTTCCTTTTCCTTTCCTTTTCCTTGTGGTCTTGTTAAGATTCAGCAAAGGCTGTGGTCCTCCTTGGTACTATGTCTCTGAATTAATTTTAAGTAAAGCAGAGGCTCGAGTGGAGTGTGGGAAGTTTCTTGGCACGGATGAACTTGGCTGGAATTTTCTGTAAAGAGACATTTAAGGGATGGGGAAAGAGGAGCGTGTGTGTGTCTGCGAGGGGCAACATTTTTTATACACTCTGTACAAAAAGCTATCTACGGAGCTATCGGGCTTTCATCACCCCAGTGTGATCCAAGGGTGTTCAAAAAGTGAAACACGTCGTAAATCTGGAAGGCTGGCTGGAACTTGGAAAGGTTTTAAAGGCGCTGGGGGGTGGGAGCACCCCGGCAGGGATGGGCTGGTCAGCACAGCCTGAGGCGGGGGAAGCACCTTTGTGTGGCTTTGGGCACCTCGCTGGGGTTTTTATCTTCATGCTTAAGTGGGTATCCCAGTCATTGCCCCCCACCCTCTTCCAGAGAGGTGGGAACAGTTGTGCCCCACTGTAGAAATGCTGAGCAGCTGAGAAAGAAGCTTGAGAGTTCGTAGTGATTTTTTAATTATTTTTTTTTAAGTTCCTTAATGTTTTTCTCAGTGGTGATGTGAGACATCGCTTTAGAATGAGGAGCGCAGGACGACTCAGTCTTTATTCCACTTTTCCCAGAGCTGCTTCAAGTGATTTTCCACTTGATAAGAACTGGGAGAACAGAGTAAAAGATGAATGAAAGGTGAATGACAGAATTGCTGTTGTTTCTCCACCCTCGGTGCCTTTTTCTGCAGGAGGTGAGTTAGATGTAGATGGGCAGTTCTGGATTTTGGAGCCTTTTTCCTTCTCCCCTGCCAGCGTGTTCCTCAATAGCCCTGGTAAAATCAGAAGAGAGGTCATTGCTGCTCCACAACTGCACCAATCCCTCTTGTTTGCAGAGCTCATGTGGTGGGCTGGCATGGATGGATGGTCCCTACCAAGGCTTATTTCAGGAATTTTTCTCACTGCTCTCAGTCCTCACTCTTTCCAAGTGTGATAGGAACATGCACTGGTGGCAGAGACATATTTTACTTTAAATGAGCAAAAAACCCCTATTTCCATTTTTGCCTTTTATTAACTTTAACCACAACTCTTCAGGAAGGACCACAAATAAAATATGAGCCGTAATAACTTCAGGAGGTGGTGTTTCTTAAAGACACCTGCTAATTTATTGCACCCAATATCTCAGCAAGGCTCTAAATGAGAGGGTTCTCACCTCCCAAGCAATATTTTATAGGAGGTGTGTAGCGTGCGACGATGGTTTGATCTGTTTGTTTGTCTTGTAGGTGTTGCAGAGGGATGTAAATTCTTGTTATTATTCAAAAAAAATCCCCTTTTTCTGAAAATGATTCATCAAACACCTCGTCCTCATTGCATGTAACATCTTGTTGGTCCTGGAATTGCTCTCTGCTGAGCGCTTGCACCGCAGGGAAGGCGCTGGGTTCGATGGGAGCCGCGGCGCTCGCGAGAGGAGCCTTTGCTCAGTCTGTGCTTGCCTCCTAAGGCTGCGTCGTGGAGAAGCAATCTGGAGGGGTAGAGGCAAACAGGGGTTGGTTTCAACTTGTTTCAAAGAGGTGAAATCCTTGTTTCCTCTAAATTTTGCCAGTGATGGGGGTTTTTTTCCCATGTGCCCTGCAACAGCGGCGCAAACTTGGTCCTTGCTTGGAAAGGCCACTGATAGAGAAGAAATCAGAATGAACTGGGTGATCCTCTTTCCAAGAGAGAGGCAAATTGTTTGGAATTAGCGGTGGGGCCACCTAATCCTATTAGAGCTTCTCCTGGAAGGCAAAACCTCAATGAATAATTCCACAGAAATGTCAAATATTAAGACCGAGGCAGGAGGGAGGAGGGGAGAGCGTGGCGGCAGCAATTTGGGCTGTATTGCCCCTGAGAGCAGGGGTGCCCTTCCCATCCCCACTGAGGGGGCTTGCAAAGCTGTTCTGGGCACTTTTTGTGCCTTCTATTCTAGATGGAAGGGCTGAGGGTGGTGATGCAGGTGCACAGCATCCGAAAAAGCAAACCTGTGGGGTGGGGGATACCTGTCGGAGACTCGCCCGGGGTTATGATAACACTGAGTGTTTGTGCAGGAGGTGTTTGTGTTTCTGCTCCTCTGTGGACAGGCACCCTACAAATTCACAAATCCTGTTGACACCAAACGAGCTTTTGGAGCTGGAGTAATTTCCAGTGCAGCACCCAGGGCTGTTCTTGGAGGTTCAGGCGTGGTAATCACATCCAGGCAGCAAAGGTGATGGCATCTGCATGGTCTGCATGCTCCATGTGTTATCCAGGGTGGGAAAATCCCCCCCTATGCCAAGAAGGGGGGATTAAGTTTCCACTTGGTTTCTCTGGATTGATGGAGTGACTGTGTAATGGGAAGAGGTTATCTGGGCCTCTTCTCCATAGACTGGTGGAGGGTTTGACCCACACTGTGGGTTGAGCACTGGCTTTGCAATCAGGGAGGTCATTCTGGTGGTTTAATCTGCCCTTCCCAGAAGAAATGCTGCTCTTGTCCCTCCTGCTGGTAACGCTGCACCCCAAAACTCCCTTTAGACCAGTGGAGCAGCCCAGCAGGAAACCATACCTTTTCCTTCCCTCCCTACCAAGACAAAGCTCCCACTCCCCAGTGAGGAGCCAGGCTGTGTCCCTACTCCCCAATCTTGGCCCCATGGATGAAATCCCAATAACACCTGGGCACACCTTTCTGCCAGCAACCCCAAGCAGTGCTTCCTGCAAGGAGAGGATTTTCCCCCTGCCCTTCCCCTCGCTCGTGGCTGCTCTCCCTATGGAAACCCTGGCTCTCTGTTTCCAGGCTGAACTCTTGAACCTTCCTCCTCCAGCCCTGGCCAGGTCGTTATTTTTGACACTCTTTACCGGCCTCGTTGCACAGCTGAAAAAGAGATAGACAGCCCGACCTGGCGATGGCTCCAGCAGAGCTGGCTGTTCCTGATGCTCCCTGCCAGCCTCTGGCACCCGTTCAGGTGAGCTCGGGGTGGCATGGGACTTGTGACAGCACGATGGACAAGTGCCATCAGGGAGGAAAGCAGCCTGCCATCTGGTCTTCCTACTTGTGTGACTTAGCGAGCGTATTTTTCTTGATCTGGATCCCGCATTAATTGTTTCCCAGAATATTTTGCTACATGAATGTCACGCTTCTGTCTGCTTGGCTTGCCCTGAGTTGAGCAGAGGTATTTATGAGTGGTTTTTTACACATATTTTTCACCTTTTTTAAATGCTTGGCACTGTTCTGGATACTGGAACAAATCCTTCCTGTTAAAAATACAGAACTCAGTTCGGCTGGTTGGGGATTGGAGGGAAAAGCTGTGGTTTAGCTACTCAGCTCCGGCTTGGATGATGTTAAGAGTGATGGAGAGCCCTGTGCTCCTGCAGAGGTGGAGGTGGCTAGTGCAGAGGTCAGGTCCCTTTGCCCATGCTGGTGTGATTCAGGAGTAGAAGTTAGAAAAGGCCTCCTCCTCCCCAAAAAGAGCATCGAGGATATCTGTCCTCCCCAGGGCTGGCCACAGAGTGAGGTCCCAGGTGCCATGGCAGGGTGGGAGCCCTGGGCTTTGGCTGCAGATCTTCCCCCCCAAGCACACATGGGCTTCCCCTGCTTTTCCCCACACGAGGCTTACTGGGGGGGGTTTCTTTCTTCTATGACAGTCTCTGAACCAGGTTCAGCCACACCATCAAGTTGCTGGGGCTCAGCTGCTGTGCATTAACCAGCCATGGGGGTATTCCCAGACAAATACAAGATAAAGCCTCTTTTTTTAAACATCTTTCGTGGAATTTTAAGCAAACCATCATTTGCCCTATGTGCAGTTAGTGGGACTGGGCAGTAGATTGGTTTGAACCCTGGATGGGTTAAGCTACTCTGATGGTTTCTTTGGACCAAGAGAGAAGCACCCCAAATTGATTTGAAGCCAAGCAGCATCCTGCTGGCCTTGAACTTGAATAAAGAGCCTTTAAGAAACTTGCTTGGTTCAACCACATAGACTTCAAACCCTGTAGCTGGTGGGACTTTCTGGAATGGACTGACCCTGAGCCCTGACAGAGCAATCAGATTCTGTGCTAGCAGGGGTTTCAGACCCACCAAGCTTTTCTTTCATCTCTGGTAGGAATCAGGAGGTTGATGGTGAGCATGAGACTGTAAACGTTATTGGAAACATGAAAGGATCACTGAGCATCCCCTAGATTTGGAAGAGATATCCACTCGTTTTCCCCTTGGAGTGGAAGGAAGCTATGCTGGAGCATAGCATCGAGTGCCGGGTGGAGGTGTAAATTTGAAGGCTCAAAGACTAGTCAAGAAGTAGAAAAAAACAGTTCCTGATCCCTGTGAGGTGTTTATAATTTAACAGCCCTTCTCCAAGGGAAGGTTTCCAAGCTGCCTGTCAATCTCAGCCCCAAAGTGCCCGTATCCCAGAGTACCAAGGGCCTGGCTCTGCCCAGCTCTGGGACAACTGCCCTCAAGCCCTGTTGCAACTCTTCAGCTAAACAGGAGCTTAACTGTGTCCTACCACGGGCCAAGAGCTTTAGAGCTGGCATAGCAAAACATGATTTGAAGATGATTAAGCATCTGCCTACGCTGTCTATTATTGGAACTGCATCGTAGCTGAGGCTGGGGAACCATTTTCTGAGCAGCCTTCTCGGCTTCCTGAAATTGATGATGAAAGTAAGCAAAACAACATGTTTACACTCCCATGTGCCAAAAGCTGAGCGGGTTTTCAGGTGCCACCTCATAATTTATCTTCCTTCTTTCTTCTCCCATATCCCCCAAAGTACTGAAGAAACCCCGAGGTGATCGTTCTCACTCTTCATTCAGGGGTGTTCCTTGGGCTCTGCAGAATTTCATAGCTGGTTGCAAACAAACAAATGAACAAAAACCCTTTTCTTGCAAAAATGTGTGTCAGTTTTGACCATTTGGGCAGTGATGGCTTTGTTTCTTCTAAGTTTATTACCTTACTTTTATGTGTGTTGTACAGAAAGATAAATACCACTTTCTAGTGAAGACAAAATCCTGGCTTGGTGTTTGGAAATGCAGCACTCCAGCTGAAGTCCTTAATTTTCTGCCTATTCAGACTCTTGGGAATTGGCAGGGTTCAGGTCTGAGCCTTCAGACTAGACAGTGAACTCAGACCAGGAGCTATTTTCTACTGCAGGGAAAGCAAAGTTAAGTCTAAGTACATGGATAAAACTTTGCAGGCTTGAGATTTACAGTTGTTGGGACTTCCTTGCTCAGCAATGTTTCTGCAATGAGCACTTTGTTCTTTTCTGCTTGTATTACTTATATTTGTACCATTATATTGGTTGGATCTCTGCTGCTCTGGCTGATTTCCTCCATCCATATGAAACCACTGCTCCACCTGATAGAATAAGCTGCAGCAAATATCTATTTAGCTCTATTACTTTCCAGTAACTGCCTGTAATACCAGCAAGGGAAGAAGTGCAGTACAGCACTGTGCAGACCAGCCCTCGGCTCTCACTAGTGCCATAAATCAGAAATAAGAAGCTCACCTAAAGTCAAGGGGGAAAAAGAAGCCACAACAGGACATTTCTGTAAATGGAAACGGCTGCAAGTCCCATATGGATGTCCTGGTAGAGTTCCCCTGCCCTGGGAGGAGGTACCTCCATCACCCCCATGCTGGGTTTTCCCCAGGGGGATGGGAATTCATTATTTGGCTTTTTTTGAGCCATAACAGCATAATGTTTTGCAGAGCAGCTGAGCGGGGCTGCAACGCTCGGCCAGCAGAAATGCCGTGGCCTCCAGAGGAAATCAGAACTCTCCCTTTGATTTTAAGGGGGGACAGATGACTGGTACAAGCAAATTTGGGGGTGATCTCAAAGCCACCCTCTTCTCCCTGAGCCCCAGTGTATTCCCTGGAGAGCGATACTAGAAATACAGATGTTGGGTTTGCCTTTCATGTTTTCTTGGTAAATATCTGAATAAATATTTATCAGTAAACAGAAGGGATCTGTTTCTAAAGTGGAGTTGGCTGCCTTTGTGCATAGTTCTCGGTGAGGGGTTTTTAGGAGTGGTGGAGGGATGCTCAGTCTCAGGGACTGAGCTCTGCAGAGAGAAGAAATGCAACAGAATTGGGTTTTCATCAGAAAATGCTGTTTAGCAGAACCAGTTTTCATCCTCACAAAACACGCTGATGGCAAAACATTGTGTAATAAAAAAAAATCAAACAACCAAAAGAAAAAATAAAATTGAAATCGGGAGTTTCCTTGCAAAATGTATTGGATATTTTCAGACTGAAAAAGTTCTGTTTTAGTTCATTCTTGAACTCATTTCAGAGGAGAATCCATCGAGAAATAATTGAACAGAGGCTCCAAACCCAGATGAAAGAACTTGCCCTGACTGAAATGAAACATTTTGTTGAGCTTGAAAGTATTTGTGTGCTTGGAAAGCAGCTCGTTGTGCGTGTGCAGGATTTGTTTTGGTGCTCCATGAAATATTTTTAAGATTTATGAGACCTGATGGTGACTTGGAAGACAGAGAGTGTCTTTTTCGGCGCAGCTGCAGTCGTTCATGTCCCCTGTGTGGGCACCGAGGAGTTATTAAAGCAGTAAATACATGTTGCAAAATACATTATTTGCAAATATAATATGTAATATATTTTTAATATAAATATATATATATATATATATAAAATAAAATATCTATGCAGGTTTTGGTAGGAGCAGGGCATGTGTGGGTACATCCCACAGCCAGCTGAAGAGGGATTTAAACACAGAGCAGTGAGGAAGGTGATGGGATTGACTTATTTCCATTGTCTATGTTATACCATTCAAAGGGAGATGTCCTGACTGCTTGATCCTATTTTCACCTCTCCAGGTCAGGTATCATCCTGACCAGTGCAAAGCCAGTTTGCTGCTGGGCTGTTCCCTGAGTTTGAAGGCTCCCATCCAGTAGCCTTATCCTTTTAAAATAGCTGCATTCCTTTGGAAACACAGAGAAAAGGAGGAAAATTTCAGTCCTCCTGCCCCTCACACCTGTATAAAACACCACCTGCATCCTTCCCCTTTGGGAAATCTCTTCAAATGGAATGCCCACAAGTGCCTTTATGGATGTTGCCTCTCCCCCATCCCAGGACTTCTAGAGCTGAGAGAGCATTTGCTGGAAAGTGATACACCCTCAACTCCTGTTTTGAGGGAAGGGAGGGCACCAGGGAAATGCAGGGCATGGTATTTATAGCCTGGTGTGTGATACTCCATCCGAGGAACGTGGCAGGGTTTAGCTCATTTGAATGATTAAGCCAAAGTGAGTGAGGAATCTGGAAGGTGGGAGCGTCGTGTGCCCTCCTGCTCTCCAAACCTTGCTGAGCCTTTTGCAGGCAGGGCTGGAGAAGGGTGGCAGGAGGGTGTGTGAGAGAGGAGAACAGAGGAAATAACCTGCTTTTTGGGGAGTATTTCCCTCAGAGCACTTGCACAGGACCCATTTATCTCTGCACAGATTAATGTGTTCAAACCAGAGGGGCTGGGTGGATAAATTCTGAGACCCAGTGGCTGACTCATGACTGTGTATTTGAGGCAAAGGATTTTCTACCTCCTTAAAGTTGAAAACGTAGGAGAAATCCAGTATTTTCACTTCTTTTAGTGTTTCAGAGCATGACAAAGAGAAAAACATTTGGGAGAGAGGCACAACTCTGGGCTGAGCCTTGAAATGAGTTGCCTTGAATTAGGCAATGAAATAAGCTCAGGAACAGGAGGGGGGATTGCATCTAAATGGCTTTATGTGAGGACAGGGACGTGGCTGTGTCCCTTCCCTCTCTGTCTGCCAGTCCCTGGGGAGCAGCAGGTCTCAGGGTGTGTGGAAGGGCCAGGGAACACTGTTGCTGCTCTCTGGTAATCCTGGAGGGACTGGTGGAAAACCTGTGACCTGGGGTTCACATCACTTCTGCTGATGATCACAAGGAACTTCCCTGACCCTGGGAGACAGGGCTTTCATGCAGTGCCTGTCCAACACAAACAGGAGAATTCAAAGCTACTGGATTAGGAGCTGGTGTGGCTTCCATTAACCCAAGGGTTTTGCTGAGCTGACTCCTGGAAGAGCCGTGCATCAAACGTAATGAATCAGAAGGGAAGCCCATAGATCAGAGGAGCCCGATGACCTCTGGAGTTAGATAGCATTCCCAACAGCCAGCCTGTTGGGAAGGGGGGTGGCAGAGAAAACCAGGCTGGCCTCCTATTTATTCATTTCTTTAATGTCTCGGTAGGCTTTCAGGTCCAAACTTGTTAATTTTCCCTAGTTCATCCCTCCCAATGTAGCCCTGTGTTTTTGTCAGTGGGCATGGCTGGGGGCTGAGGCTCTGCAAGCATTACAACTAGAAAAGCAGCCAGGGAAGAAACGCTGCCTTGTAAGCAGGGAAGCTTTTACAGCGTTACAAGCAAGAAAAAACGCTGAGCCCTTCCAGGGAATTCGCCTGCTCTTTGTTTTCTCTTTGCAGGCTGCAAATATCTAAAAATATTGCTGCATTCCTCAAGGACCCGTCTGAGCCTAGAAGTGCATTAGGGAGCCCAAAAGCGATGCACGCACGAGCGTGTGTGTGTAAATAGATATTGTTACACTGAGACCGTGGGGCTGAGTCTTTGCTCAGTGCAACCAGGTTAGTTTCATGCACTGATTGAGTTCATTCGTAGGCCAAGTGGTGTATAAACTACTGGAGATGTTTCTCTTTTTAACCTTAAAAGAAACAAAACAAATGGAAAATCCCTAAACTAACTCCAGTTAGGTGAGTCCCTTGCCAGCTAGGATGTGCCTGCACGTACAGACACACAATAACTTTGTCCATTGCTGTCATAACACTAAAGGCACTTACATGAGGGTGAGAGGTCAGGGGAGACCTTGATTTAATAACGGGGGAAACATTATTTTTCTGTTATTAATTATGCATTATCCATAGTACATTTGCTGCGCTCACTTTAGATAAAGTTACATCTATATTTTTGTTAAGGAAACTTCTCGGCTCACACGGGGGGAGTGGGGAAGGCAGGGAAGAGAAATCTGCTTTAAAAAGCTGGGGGAAATGCTGCATTGCTGTACAGCCTCCCCCTTCTCAATCTGCTCTTCTGGGGACTGATCCTTGCACATTCCTGGAATAGTTCACTTGGTGAATGCTAAACGAATTGAGGTGCAGAAGAAACTTGGGGCAGCACCAGCTTGGAGTTCCCAGAAAGTCCAGAGGGATGGATACATCCTTACATACGTGCTCTTTTCTCCATAGCTTGTAGCTACTGGATCAGTCAAATTCAAAGTGAAAAGTTATGCTCAGCGAGAGGGAGACTTAAAAGTTCAAATCCAGGTCTGGTTCAGCACATTCCTTCTCGTTTTCTTGCCTTCAGCTGCTCTGGAGGAGTCTACTGTAAGCATTTACTCCGTCCCTGCCAGGGGAGACTCACAGTGGGTGGATAGTGGGTGTCATTCCAGGGGGAAATGTGGAATCAGCTCCAAGAATTGGCCCAAAGTGAGAAGCGCAGGTGCCTCTGTGCTCCCTTCCCACCACAGATTAGGAGATAACGGCGTTGCTCTCAGGGATGAATCCATCTCCAGTTTCCCAGCTGAGACTTCGTGTAAGAGCTGGGGGGAAGGGACAGGGCAGCTGATGTGAAAGAAGGAAAAAGAAGTGAGAGAAAATAAACAACCCTCAAGGAATCCACTCCACGCAGATGGATGGTTTGTGTTACAGGGAGATGAAAAACCTCTTCACGTGGTGTCAGCACTTGGGAAATCTTTCCCCTAAAAGTAGATTTGAGGAGGGGGAAAAAAAAAAGAAAAATAGAAGGTTTTATTTTTTCAGCATAGCAAGGTTAGGTATTGGGATTTACCCACCTGAGACCTCCATCCCTGGGAGCACAAAGGGCTGAGGGGGATGCTTGCCTCTTCTCTGGGAGAGCAGATCATTCTCTGGGCATTTGATCCCATAGGAAAGGGCTGCTGCTGCTCTGTGACCCCATTACAGACTCTCTCAGGTTGACAGGGCAGGCAGTGCCACTTCTGGGTTGGGGGTATAGTCCTGTGTGGACTCTCTTCTGTGCATAAAGGACAATTCAGTGTCACTATAACCTCTGTAATGCTGTGCCCCAGCTCTGCCCCCAGCCCTGCCTCTCTCAGTGCACAGGGGAAATGGCAATCAGCAGCCATTCTATCCAGGTTGGTCTCAAATTATGCTGTTTCTTTTCTCAACCCCCTTAGCACATGAGGGGATGCAACTCTGGGTCTGTCTAGTGAGGAAATAAACACAAAAGTGTCTGTGAGTTTGGGTGATATATATGAAATGGCTGGGGGCTGTATGTTTCTAGCAGTAGTTCCTTTTTTTATGAGCTTTTACATATTCCAGCAGTGCTTGTGTCAGCAGTAGCCACTTGACTGATGTCAGGGAGGGATCTCTGCTGGGTTTCCCCTTGGGGTGCAATCCTGGGGTGTCCCACAGGTCTTGTACAAATGCAGAGGTGGAGACCAACTGCTTCTGCTCTGCCTGAGCTTTTTGCTTGGCCCTAAACTCAGGACTTGTCTATCTTCGTGTACTCATTTCTTTATTCCACTTCTTTCAAATGTGGCTCCAGGTATTTGTGGAGTGTGTTTATTACCCTGGCTTAGACCTGTGAGAGATTAAGTGGAATTGCCTTTTTGCCAGAGACAGCAAAACTCTGGTTCTGCATTACTGATACAAATAAAACACCCGTGGACCTGATAAGCATTGGGACACCAGTTTCTGTGATTTGACCAAATCAATTGGGTATCCTGGCTGAAGTCAGTGCAGTGACTTGCTTAATTAATTTACCTAATTCATTTCTGTGAACACAGTGACAACTGCCTACACCAGAATCCTGGTCCCAAAGCTGAGCATCACTTGGATCACTTTGGAATATTTGCTGCCATCTCCCACCATCACTTATGCTTTTCACTAGTGCACTTAATGGTGATTTTTTTGGGGTTTGTTTTATTCCCCACCATTTTCTAGTGGTAGAATCAGTCAAATCCAGAAATGAGCTATACAGCTCAGGATGATGTACTTGGGTCACTCAGGTGCTCTGAAGGATGATGTGGTCCCTGTTGCCCTGCCTAGTTAGGATCATGTGTTTTGTTCTAGGATATATTGATTTATATGTAAAGTTATATATCCATTTTTACTGCTGGCATACTCATAGCAGGGCAGTTTGTGCAGAAAAAGCTTTGAAGTAAACTTGTCTCAAAACTCTCCTAAAAGTCTCGTCAGGATGTTTCTCCACTTGAAAAACACTCGTGCCTTAAATCAGGGGATTGATTTAAACACAGTTCTTAAATCAGCTTAAATTAATGTTCCTGCTCCAAGGAGCATTCACGCAACACTCGTCTCAGCCCCTGCAATCAGAGCCTCCAAGCTTTTCTTCAGAAGTAAATAGGAAAGAAAAAAAAAATAGGAAAGCAACCCCTGAGCTGAATCACAGCCCTCTCACTCCCACGCAAAGTGGAACGATTAAAAAAAAAGGATGCTTTTGTTTTAAGTGTAGAACCAGTCATAATAGGCACAACAGGGAAGTACTTAATAGGGTTTCAGCTTGCAGAGCAGTAATTAGAGATGATATTCCTCTGATTGCTCAAGGCTGCGTTTGTGATAGGTCATCCCTCAATCGGGGCTGAATATATGTGATGTGGAGGCCCACACTTGCAACATTACAAGGCAGGCATGCTTTTCTTTAATCATTATTATTTCAGTTACAACCCGGATGAGTGATCCCAGCTGGTAGATAAGAATCAGACACACACAAATAGGGCTCATCTTTCTTAACATATGGAAACCTGAATTGCAGAAGTAGTCTCCATCTCAAACCCTGCTCAGCCCCCGTCCACCCAGATGGTGTTTCTGTCCTGTTTTAGCTGTAGTTAATTGATGAGGAACCATCTAACCGAGCACAACTTCTTACTGGGCGTAGGGGCAGAGATAACTTCATTTATAAGGGCTTGAAGTCCTGCCTGGGTCCTTTTTTCTGAGCTCGAGGTACCATCTTCTCCTGGCCAACTCAGAAACACATTTGCCATCTGCTCCTTCTTCCTCTTGATAACAACCTTCCTGTCCCAGCTACCAGGTATCCAAATACTTTTTCTTTAAATCCAGGGGAAAACAAGTCCTGCTTTGATGAGATATTTCCTATGGAAGTTTTAGAGGGAATTTGCCTTCATTTAAGGGAGTACCTGCACTGTCAGAACAGCGACAGGACAAGGCCAAGGCAGGCACTCATCTTCCATATGTGAACATGGTTTGTCCTTGATATTAAAAACTAGAGGGGGTAGAAAAATCCCTGATGAAGGGGAAGGGGCAACAATGTCTAATCACTGCAGAACCATCTTGAGCTAATTGAGTTTGTCTAAAATTCATCCAGCCTTTAAGGTTTAATAGAAGATGATGGTCTTAATGCATCACATGCCTTGGAGTAAATGGATACTCTGCTTTAAAGGCCCTGTTGATGTTATGTGAAGGGGAACAACAGTTGTTATGATTCTGAAACTCAGATTGAACCCAATTAATCAATGCTGAGATGATTTGAATCATGTGGCATGCATGGTCACCTCTCTGATATTCTATCCTTATCCCTCCCTAGACTGAGACATGATTGATGTCAACTGTACACCGAATTTTCAGGGGGAAGGCTGAGCCAAGTCATTTGGACAGAGAAACAAATTAGATCAAAAGTGTGATCCAGGGGAAAGGAGATCAGTTTCAGAGCAGAAGCTTAAATTTCTTTTTATACCTTGGGTGCTCTGCCTGGGTACACACGCCTTGGGGATTGCACTGTGTGTGAGAGAGAGAGAGAGAGGGAGAAAGCACCAACTCAGGTAGGACATTCAGCAGGAGATGACCACACATGCCTCGGTCAAAACCCCAAAGTGCAGAACTCATCAGAAGGCACGTTTGCATCTTCAGGCAGCTCTTAATGTAAAAATAATCTCCAGCCATCCTCAGTTCTTAGGTTACAGCCAGCCGTGGTTACCTTGTGACTTTCCCTGGAGAAAAGGGATCTGGAGGAGGGAAGGGAAGGGCAGGGCAGGGAAGGGGGGGCAGCACCCCCGGCCCCCGCGCTGCATTTCACACCCGCTGTCCACCTTTGGCTCCCGGCGTTTGCGCCTTCTCCAGCCTGCCAAGCCTTGGCCGGGGCTCCGCGGGGAGGGGGGATTGCTGATCGCGCCTTTTATTTCCTTGGGCTTCTCCTGCTGGATTACAGGGAGCAGTGGGAGGACTCGGTGGCTTGGTACGGGTGTTTCTAAGGACTGGGGGTTGGGGTTTGTTTCTTTTTGTTTGTTTGTTTCTTGTTGTTTCTTTTTTCTTTTCTTTTTTCTTTTTTCTTTTTTCTTTTTTTTTCTTTTTTTTTCCTTTTCTCTTTTTTATTCCTTTTTCCTTTTTTTCCCTTTTTCCTTTTCCCCCCTTTCTTATTCTTTTTTATCTCCCCCCACCTCCTTCTTTTCTTTTTTCCTTTTTTATTTCTTTCTCTTTTTTTTATTCTTTTGGGCTTTTCTTTTCTCTTCCAGAGATTCCACTGGTGCTGTCCTCTCCCCCCCACCCCCTAAACCTCGTGCCACCAGTTTGTGAGTGGGCAGACTGTCCTCGCCACGCGTGGACACCCAGTTTTGCCCAAAAAAAAGAGTCTCCGGGCGAGCGGGAGCGCTGCCCCGCCGCATCTGCCTTATCCCCGCTCGGCGGTGGAATATAAACTCGCGGCTCCATCCCGAGCTCACAAAAACTTGGGATTTGAAGCAAACTTGCCAAAAGCCCTGCGATCTGAGCAAAGGGGGTTGTGGTCCAGCTGCCCCTTCCGCAGCCCTCCGGTTCCCTGCGAGGGACGGGCTCTTGCCGTGACTCCCCGGGATGCTGCGGCACAGGCTGCTCTCTTATCTTGTCTCAATGCCATGACAGCGGCGGTATGTCACATTTATTTCCTACAAGGAGCTAAAATCACTTTCGCTTGAACCCATGTGGCCCGCGGGAAGGGGGGGGACTGGCGGGGACAGGGATGTCACCACGCCGTGGGGCCGGGACCGCAGGCGGTGGAAGGTGAAGGCACAGGAACCCCGAGTCCCTCAGAGTGTTCCTATTCAAGGGGTTTTAAAGCCTTTGCGTCCACAAATTTTCGGTGTCTGTCTCCAGCCCCTGGCGCTGGAAAGGCTGGAGGACAGCGGGCTGGGAATGCTGGAGTTTGCTGATGCTAGGAAATAAGGAATATATATATATTTTTTTTTAATAGGAGCTTTTCTTAATTATGATATCAAGCGATTCCGTCTAATTTTGATTAAAGCGAGCGTTTTAACAGTTCAATACAACCCCGTCTCATCTCTTTAATAGCTCTAGAAGCGTCTGCGGGGGAAAGATACCTTAAGGAAGTTAAATGATGTCAAGATTATTTTGCATTACTGCAGTTCTGTACAGTTAGAAAAGCAACAAACACTGTTAATCTGGTTCAGTGAGGGGGCAAAGCCTTTAACTACACATTTTTTTTTACTCATTAAGTTCATTTGTGCAAAACCTCTTATAATATAATTGCGTGTTTATACTACCTTTGCTCGTTTTCCTCCTTTTTTTTAACCCCCAATCGAAAAAAAATCACTGCTGCTGAAAATCGCTGATTATCCTGACACATTTTTCCCCCCCAGTGGAAACGCTGATGAGTTGAAGCACAAGGAATAGGAAATTCTGACGGGAGATCTATTGTTTTTCAGAAAGATCTGAACAATAAATGTCATGTAAGGCTCTGCGTGTGTATATGTGTTAATTAGAGACTGGATAAATAGGTGCACAGAGGAATATAAATAGTTTCCTTAAGTTTCCAGAGCTGGGCTATAGTTTATGTTACAAACAAAAGAAAATTCGGGTTGTTTTTTTTCTTTTTTTTTTTTTTTTTAATGGCAGCGCGTAAAACCTTCTCACTTTTCTCAGCACCGTCCTTTCAGCCCTTCCTGTCTCTTATCCCGAAAAGAAAAAAAAAAAGAAAAGAACGGGGAAAATGGGGAAGTAAGCGCTGCCTGAAGACTTTGGATGGTTTCAATTCATCCCCGCTTCCTTTACAGCCGAAATTCTCGGGAATTCGCACACCGGGGGGGAGAAGCGACAGAGGCGAAACCCACGCTTTTCCTTAACACCTGGCCAAGAGGATTTTGGGGTGAAAACACTGAATTTTGGGCTGCCAGGGTGGCACTTTTGTCTCCTTGCAGCGTTTCTGCGGAGCTTTAGCAGCCGCGGCGGGGACTGAGCGGGGTGGGGGGAGCTTTGTTGTCCCCCCTGTCCTTGTGTCCCCTGTCCCACCGCTCGGAGCTTCCAGCCCTCTCCACCAGCATCATCATCCTTTCGCACCTCCAAAAAGGAAAAAAAAAAAAGCTACTTTTATCTTAAAACCCAAACCGCTTGCCTCAAAAAAAACCCCAAACAGACAAATCCCAAGTCTTGGGGTGAAGGCGCCGTAGCACCCCCAGCGAATCCCCCTGCTCCTTTCGGAAGCCGCCCTGTGTTCCTATCGATTTGATTCCTTGCCCAGAGCCTCCTACCAAATGGCATTTGCCGGGATGTTTTTCCCTGCGCAGCCTGCGTATCGTCACTCAGCGGCAGAGCTCCCTCCATCCTCCCTCCTTTTGTGTCCTTCCAGCCCTCTGTCTAATTGTATTCCCAATTGCATTTGCTTTGATGGATTTACTTCCTTTCATAATTTCCCAGTTATGGACCCTGGTTTTGCCTTCCCAACACTTAGTGTGGAAAAAAATGTCCTTCATGTGCTCAAGTTGAGGAGAAATCTCTTGCTTTGAAGGTCTCTGCTGGGATGTATTAGGGGTTCTCCCCTTTTTTATCAGGCCTTTATATTTTCCCCTTTTTTTCAGCGTTCCTGTCGTGTCTCCCCATTCCCTTGCTGATGTTTTTTACGACTATAAACCCCTTATGGCTCCCCAAAAAATTAGGTAGAGAGCAAAAGCGGGGAAAGCCTTAAGAAGAGGAGTGAGGAGGGTAGAGGGGAAGATGGAGAGAGAGGGCAGGAGTTAGTAATGGCAAAATCGGGGGTGACCTGCCACTCTGGGGGTGCTCATGCACCTCTCTGTAGTGCTTAATGCATAAACCAAATTGCTACGCAGACGGTGGGGAGGGTGCTCGCCCTGGGCGCTGATAACACTGATGGAGGTGGAAGGGGTTTAGGACGCAAACAGGCAGCTGGGACCTAAAAAGCCGAGAGGTGGGAGGTGGGCAGGGATCGGGGCTCTGGGAGCACCTCCGGAGCCCGTCCTGGAGCATCCCGAGCCCGCGGCCGCTGTCCCCCTCCCTGCCCCGGTTTTGCGGGGAGCCCTCCAGCCCTGCCATGAGGAGCAGCAGCGTTTGGCTTCCCAGTGCCCATCTGTGGGACAGTCCTGGCGCTGGCGGCTCTGGCGAGGGCGGGATGCGCTGGCCCGGGTGTGGCAAGGTGGGCTTCAACCCTCCCTGCAAAGCTTAAGGGGCTCCGAACCCCCGGCCATCAGAGAGGGACGGAGCGGAGCGGGAGGAAATCCCGAGCGAAGGAACCTGCTTCTATGGGAGTGAAGGGACCCTGGAAGCAGAGCTCCCCCCGGGAGAGCCTGCCCACGGGCGGCCCCGGGCGGGGACAGCGCTCCTGTCACCCTCTCGGAGGTGACAATTTCGTTTAGGTCGCTGAGGACACAGAGGCGGGATGCGCCCTAAACCCGGCCACGGCGGTCCTTGTGCTGAGCTCCCCCTATACAGGAGAGGTGAAGAAGGGGACCCCCGCAGCCCCCTCGCCCTGCTTTGGGGGAGGGATGATGCTGTGCTTGTGTCCCCGCAAAGCTGCTGCTTATTTTCTGCTTTTGGGAAATGCTGCTCCCCCCTTCCAAGTGCGGCGCCGTCCTGGTTTAAAATATTCGCACCGTTAGAGGTTATAGATCTTTTCTCTATAGGGACAGAGGTGGGTTAAGCGGAGATGAGCGGGAGGAGGCCGGGGACATCCGGGGGGCCAGAGCCCATCGCCGACCCCCCGAGCCCGCTCCCATCTTCCCCCCAGCCCGGGGGGATCCTCCATCCTCCCCACACAGCTCTGGCAGCGGCCCCAGCACATCCCGACACTGGAAGCTGAGTCTCCAAGGATGCTCTTCTAGTCGAAAGAATGCGGGCGCTGGGGAAGTGGGTGCAGATTGGAGTGGGACTCAAAACCGGTAGAAAACACCAAAAAAAAAACCAAAAAAAACAAGCGGAGCTGAGGGCTAAGGAATGGAGAAGTGGGAGCAGCTTGGGATGGGGGACGTCTCCATGGGCACAGAGCAGTTGGTTGTCCCCATTGTCCCCATCGGTGGCTCCTCACAAGGTGTGTGTGGGGGAACCTTCAGCTTTGCCTGTCTTTGGGAGCAGAAAGAGACAAAACATTCCTTTTCCTCTTTCCCCTCGTTCCCCCCGTGTCCCTGTGCTGAGCAGTGATTACGTGGGGCTTGGAGCAGGACACATCTTTCTGCAAGGGGCTGAGCCCTTTACCCACTCGTGTCCTATTTCACGAGTTTGTTCCCAGGTGGAGATGAATGCCCGATGCATTGGACTTAGAAAAAATATTTTCAAACCCTCTCAGCACTTTTTCCCCTGGCCTTCCTCCCTCCCTTTCTCCCTCCCTCCCCTCTTGGGTGAGCAGCTCCAGCAGTGGCCAACTCACCCCCGGAGAGCTCATACCGGGGAAGAAGGGTCAGGCAAAAAGGGGGCGAAAGGTTATTGAGGCAAGAAATAAATCCCAACACCCTGCTCCCCCCATGTCCTTTCTCCTGTCCCATGTATCAACAACAACAATAACAGCCAGGCTGACACTCCCAGCCGTTTAGGGAACAATCCTTTTAATCGGGGAATAATCCACGGGACACTTTAAAGAAAAGCTGGAGCATTAACCCTGTGCCCCAGTATAATTCTTCCAAGAAGCATCTGGTACTTATATCACAACATGGGATTAGCTTTCTCCCTGCAAGTACTGCAAGATCAAAGGGGTTTTCCTGTGCTCTGCAGGGACCTCAGCGAGGTGCCCCTGTTCCTCCTCTGTGTCCATGGCAAGTGGTGTCCCCACAGGACACGTGTGGGTTCCTGAGGCAGTTCTGTGAGGAACAAACTTTGATGAGCCCAGCTGAGCCTTTTGCCAGGGCAAAAGGGAGGTTCAGGGCTTGGCTGGGTGGGGGCTATTTTAGGGCTTTTCCCACCCCCTTCTGTGCTGCCAAGAGCTACTTCTGGCCCCAAACTTTGCAGCTCTCCAGCTCAGCAGCTTCAGTGGGAGAGACCAGAGCAAAAGCTGCTCTTCAAGTAATAGGACAAGAAGACGTGGCCTTAAGTTGTTCCAGAAGAGGTTTAGACTGGATAATAAGAAAAATTTATTCACTGAAAGGGTGGTCAAGCATTGGAGCAGGCTGCCTGGGGAAGTGGTGGAATTGCCATCCCTGGAAGTGCTCAAAAAACCTGTAGATGTGGCACTTGGGGACATGGTTTAGGGGTGAACCTGGCAGGGTTGGGTTAATAGTTGGACTCAATGATCTTAAAGGGCTTTTCCAACCTTAACAATTGTATGATTCAGTGATTCCCCTGTCCCTGCTCCCCTACTCATCCTGCTCCACCTCCAGTTTAGGCCTCACTGGTGTTCTTGGGCTGGGTCATAAAAAGATTTACAAGACACTGTTAAACCAGCAATAAAAACAATTAACTTTAATGGCACCTTGGTTGGGTTTTTCTCTCTTCTCTTTACCCCCGTGCCTGCAGCAGGACAGGGGCAGTGCAGGACCTGGTGGGGAGAGACCCCAGGGAGGGAGGAGGCAGCCGGCTCCCAACACCCTGCCTTGAGGTCTGAGGAGGGGGTTGGCTCAGACAGCCTGGGTTTTTGGGAGGTTTGGAGTGTGTCCCCCTCTCTGCAGCCTCAGAGGAACTGCTGAGCACTCCCCACACCAGCAATGGGACCTTCCACCACTCCCTGGGGATCCCCACAGGGCACTCCTGGCCTTTGCCAGGGCAGAGATGGAGGAGCAGAAACCAGCTCCCATGCCTGGGGCTCTGCCCTGCCCAGCTCTCACCAAGCCCCATCAAATATCCCACAGTCCTGGGCTAAGTCAAGGTATTTTTCTTTCTTTAAAATACGGGAATTCATTTCTAAGAAACTGGAAGTGCCAACAGCAGCTATAAATCAGAAATGGCCAGAGGATGAACATTATCCAAAGTGAAGCAATTTAGTAAAATCATCTCTTTCCTTCCATCTTCCTCCCCCCTTCTCCCCAATGAAAATTAAATTATTAGCTCAGCAGTATAAATGATAGTGTGGCACCAGTTGGAGATGCTGTTTGGGGTGAGTTCATTAGATAAATGGCACAGAGAAAGATTTGCAAAAATACAAATAAAAATTGATGTTTACTTTTGCTGATCACTAAGGCAGCTTATCTGTTAACAATGTGATAGCAAACATATTTCTTGTAATGGCAGAACAGAGGACCTTCTTTTCTTGGAGTACTTCTGTATTGGTATTTGAACATCTGGACAGATTGTACAAAACATTTGCTGAAAATAACATTGCTTCGTTGATCTTAGAAGTTATTAAAAATAAAAGAGCTGGCAACAGAAAGGAATCATAAAGTACATTTGGATTTCATATGAAATTTCCACCCTGAAATAAAACCGTAGTGTTTTACAGAAGATGAGAGATCCCAACCAAGTCAGGCTGCGTAAAAAAATCATCAACCCAAAGATTTCAAAATATAAAATCATAAATCCCTCCTGAGCAGAAGCCTGGCTGAAGCAGCACTACTGTAGCTGACATTCCCAAACCAAAACCCCGGGATTGTGACTAAGACCCCCCCAAACTGCATGTCAAGAGGCTTCATCCCTGGGTTCACCTGCAGGAGGTGGGTCTGGAGAGGGGATGGGCTAAACCAGACTGCAACCTTGCCTTGGCAGGGACACCCATACCCCTGGGATGAGCAGGGGCAACATTTGTCATCCCTTCATCCTCCTGCTTTTTAAAGCCAAGTCAGCTCATTTCTCACGCTCTCAAACGCAGAGGCATCTTATTAGCACACAGATGCCACCATGCAATTTGCTTTAGGTTTGTGCCTCGAGCTTTGCCTCTGTGCAAGTGTCCAGAGAGAAAGAAGTATAATTATGCAGCTACAGCTCTGCTGACACAGGGCAGGGCCACGCCGACAAGCCACAGCCTGTCAGCTGCTCCACACTAACTGTCCGTGGGGCTGCTCTTACCCCATCCCAAACGGGAAGTCACCCAGAGCAGCTCCTCCTCCTTGCCTTTTCACCCCATGTAACTTTTCCTACCTTTCTTCTTCCTAAAAATATTTGCTGTGCTTCAGAAATGCTTTGGAAGCAGCACGGTTCATAGCGCCGTGAAAGAGGGAGAGTAAAAATTACTGGGGCAGAGTTTTTCTCCACAGTCACAAACCCTCCATCTTCAGTGGTTCCAACACTGTGGAAACTTTCCTCTGAAATGGGTGTATTAATTGCTGGTTTATTTCTCTCTTTCCCCTTTGTATGAAGAGCTGCAGCAGTTGCACCATCCCGAGGCATCTGGGCAGTAAAAGCACGGACATGTAGTTGCATGCCATGAAGCATCAGGGGTTACCGGGTATCAGCAGGGCTGTGCCCCTCAGTGCCCGCTCTTGGCATGCCCTTGGCCCAGCCATTCCTCCCTCTGCCAGCCCTTTAGCACTTTTTTTTCCCTCCTGGGTGTGGATCCCTGAGTTAGTGGTTTAGCTCTGGTGGCAAGTGGTTTGTTTTCCAGTTACCTTCGCAAACCCCGTAGAAACCAGCTTTAGACTCCGAGGCTGGAAAACACTGTGCTAGCCCATTCCCAACACCAAGAGTTTGTCCCAGCTATCCATAGGGAGCACACACACAGGCAGTTAATGTGCTTCAGCTAACGAGCAGTAACTCGTTAAGTTTCAGTGACTTAGTCCTTTATGTTCGCCTGTCTATAAGGGAGAGACCACACAGAAGCAGAAAGAGCAGCCAGCTCGCTGTGGCCCTGCTCGCCAGAGTCAAGGGGGAGGTGATAATTATTTGTTTGGACTCTCCTGTTTTAGGAGAGTTGCCGGTTGTTTATTTTTGAGCCGATCAGGAATTGAACCGTGTTTGCCTTGTGGGTTTTAAGCCGGACTAGAGGGGGAGCAGAGGCATTGCCTACAGCCTTTGAGCAGGGGGTAGGGGCAAGGAGCGCAGAGGATGCTCGGGATGAGGGGATGAGACTGCTCTGGGAGTCATTTGGGAATCTCAGCTAATGATAATTGTGTCTTGGAGGTGTCACATGCAGGCTGGCAGCAAGCTTGGGAAGACAGGCACCCCTGACAGCTATCTCGACAGTGAGAGGGGGATTAGGGGATGGTTTTATGGTTTTTAAGTGCCCTCCTTTCCCAGCTTTGTGACAGATAGCCAAAGGGGGGGAAAAAGGATTCTGTTTCCTTGCCCTGCTCTCACTGTAGCTCTGAGAGAAAGGGAGACAAAGCCCAGGCTTATCTCCAAAGTGTTTCCCACTGCCTTGCTTAGAATTTTGCCTCCTCTAATTCCAGCTGTGGGCCCCCTAATTCTCCTCCAGTGTTGTAGATGGAGCTGGAGATGGGGCTGGGCACATTGTAGGACCAAGAGACCCCATTCTGATGTGGGGATGTACAGAACAGGTCAGGAGAGAGCAGAGATTGGAGCTGTGGATTTGTGGATCAGGCTTGTGGCTGCTCCCCTCTAGCAGGACACTAAAGGTTCACTGTCACCAGCCCAGTGTTCCTGCTGGTAACCTGAGCCCAGACTTTCTTATCACCTCCCAAGGGAAGGCAATAGCAGCGTCACACATAACTCCTTGGGGCAGGAGAACAACAACATGGAATTGCTACTTTAAAAAGCCAGTCAGAGATAAGCTTTTCTGCTTTTCCTTCGTTGGTTATACAAGCACTACTTAGGGAAAAAAAATAAAAACAACATTGGAGACAGACTTGAAACAACTGCTCTCTGCTGGAAGAGCGTGCGTGTGAGATATGGAGTAGATTACAGCTTGACATGGCACGTAAAAACACTCTTTCCTTTTAACACCTTTATTGCAAGTTTTAAAGGGCAATCAAAATACGTTCTTAGCTGTTTGCTTCTGTGCTATAAAAGGACACTCATACCTGTGAAATCTTATGACCTACAAATAGTGAAAATGGTGTGTTTTTTTGCGTCAGTGACCTTTCGAGTGAGGCTACATAAATAATACGTAAGCAAAGTGTTGGAGATGCGTTGGACAACAGGAGGATGGTGGAGACAGTGCTGCTTTCCACCAAAGCGAGTGAAAAAAAGCATCGTGAGCATTTGCTTAAGGAAAATGAATCCAGTCCTGAGGTAGCATTGTTTCTCTGAAGTCAGTGGAATGATGCCAGCGGGTGTTGGGCCTTGGAGAAATGCACAATCATGCTTGGAGGAAGGCACCTGTGCAGGATCTTAGATCCTTCCCTACCTCTCAGATCTCCATCCCAAAGTTTTCTTTAGTGCTTTTGCTCTGGGAGGTCTGTATGGATGGATTTACATCTGAGGGGCTTAGAAAAGAGTAAAAGAATGGATGGACATTTTGAAAAAAAAAATCCCAAACGGCCATAACTCCGGGCAAGAGGGAAGGGCAGCGAGATTTCCCTCCCTGCAAACTCTGCTCCCTTTGGTATTATTTTTATTTCTGCTGCTTTGTGTTTTGTTGTTGGTTGTTTTTTTGGTTATTGTTTCTTTTTTCCCCTGAGTCAAACTCAATGAAAGTCTGAGAATGAAGCCAAACAAGTGAATTTTGTGGCCTTGCCTACACGAGGTCATGAGATTTTGCAAGAGCCCGGGGAGCGGAATGCCTTGAGCTCTCGACGGCAGTGCCGCGCTTTGATTCCTCAGTCGCACTGCGGCTGGGCAAGGTGGTTTTCTGCAAAGCTGGGCTCCTCCAGGAACCTGGCCCTGCTTTGACGTGCTCTTGGGAGGAAGGTGCAGGAGCAGTGGTAGCACTGGTTCAGCCGGGTGGAGTCTGACTCCATCCCTCTGTCTGGAAACGAAGCAAATGCCTCTGCCCCCACTATCAGCTCTGTGCATCATATGATTCATGCTCGAGGAGGCCCAGAATTACAGCTGTAAGGCACATTGTGTTTAGGCTCACTAAAATCATTCTGTCATAAAAGGGCTGGCGTTGTGGGTGCACTGGGGAGGGAAAAAAAAAATAGAAGGAGTCACAAGAGAGGCAACCA
The DNA here is from genome assembly GCA_035222235.1 of Margarornis squamiger. Lineage (NCBI taxonomy): Eukaryota > Metazoa > Chordata > Aves > Passeriformes > Furnariidae > Margarornis > Margarornis squamiger. The sequence continues at coordinate 4,597,589 of JAWWTY010000035.1, read as the reverse complement.
GCCATCTTGTGCAATCAATAGCCCTGCAATTGTTTCCTTCCACAGAGTCCAGTTCTCTTAAAATGCCGAGCACCTTGCCCAGGGCAGCTGCCTTGCTCTGCCCTGGGGGCACAGGGAGGGCATGGACCCACTGTGAGCATCCCTGCTGCCTTTCATGCCCATACAGCAGCCACATCCAGCCTTTCCCTGCTCTCAGCATGCCTAAAATGTATCAATTTTCATTTGTTTCCAAATTATCCTGGCATGACTTGATTAAGGGCTGGTTGAAATGTACCATGCAATCTGGTTCATCTCCAGGCTGCTCTTTCTTTTTTTTTCCCTCTGGATAACAAGGGGCTGGACTTGATGTGAAGGATCTTTTCCAAGCCAGTGTCCCAGAGTGGAGCTGCCAAGGTGGGGGGCAGCGAGTAAGTGAAAAACATCCCAAGTAGTTGATGTTTTCCTGTGTTTGGGAAGTGGGAAGAGGAAGAAACATGTCACCATCACAGGTGCCACAGCAATCCTTTGTTCCTGTGCCCTGTGCCACATGTGGCACCTGCCAAAGTGCAGCATCCCCTCACAACATGTAGGAGAATCGTTTCAGTTCCAAGCTGCTGCCAAGGAAATCCCCCTCCTCACTCCTTGTCCAGCATCTTTCAGCTCTGGAAGCTCTGGAAGGCTCCTTGCCCAAGCCATGGGCTGGGGGGCTCCCTGAGTGTGACGGGAGGAGGTCTTGAGAGGCAGCTGGTGACAGAACTACTTCTCCCTCATCCCTTTCCAACTGGATTTGGGAAAGTCTGGTTTAGGCTGATACCCAGCTGCTGCTCAGCTGTATTTCCAGGCATCCCACCCTTCTGTATGATACTCCTGGATCCCCCTGGTTTTAGCAAGCACTCCCACCTAGGCTCGACTTAACTAAACAGTTTTTATTTGCCAGTGAAGCGCGATGCTTCCTTTCTCCCATGGGTGTTTCTCAGCCAATGGGTCACAGCCCATGCAAGCTTAGGAAAAACAGCCAGTGAAGGGAGGGAGAAGTGAGGGGGAGGGAATTGCTGAAAACTTTATTGCAATCAAAAGCCAAAAAAATCCTGCTCCTCCGCTTTCCTGGTGCCAGGTATTCTTTGTCAGCACGCTCTCGAAATGTCTCCCCGCGGAGGGAGTGTGGGGATGGAGAGGTGTCACTGAAATCTTTCTGGGTTTACTTTTATGGGGAATGAATGGGAATAATGACAGGTTTTTGGTGTTGTTTTGTGTTGGCTTATTTTTTTTTCCCTGAAGTAATCAAAAGAAAGACTGATGAGTTGTTCTAGATCAGGCTCTTCTCTGCAGCACACGGGTACAGGATCGGCGTTGTTAGTATGCTTCTGTTTATTATTCTACCAGGTCTAATTGCTATTAGTCATAAAGTCATACTACAGTTAACCACTTTCCAAATTCATCCTGGGGACACCTCTCCTAAATTATTTCCATGCTGGTCATTTGCCATTTATTTCCTTCTCCTCTGTTTTCTGTCTCAACAAGTTTTTAATCTATGACAGCACTTTATCTCCCAACCCCATGATTATAAAATTTCCTTCAGAGACTCTACTGAAGGGCTTTATCAAAAGCCCTTTGAACCTCTCCATAAATTAGAATCTCTGTTCTCCTTTTCCTACTATTTTGTTAACTCTTTCAGGGGTTCAGAGGGATAAGGAAGATTTAATTCACCTTTGGCAAGACCAGATTTCCATCTCTTTTCCTTTACTCAAGGCAAATTTAAATCACTATTTTGGCATTATTTTCTCTTTTTATCACCCAACACATCCAGATCCCTGGCTTGGGACCACATGTTGGTGCTCCTCTAACTGGGGTATGGCCTTGACTGAGCTCCCATCTCCCCTCTGCTCTAGCTGGCACTGGTGATTGATAACATGGAGCAGATCCTTCTGATGCTTAGTGAGCAGAGCCCTGGCTGCTGGGGAATGGTGCTGATTTACTCCAGCCCACGTGTGACACCTTCATTTTTTTTTGCTGGCAACAGACACTTTATTCTCACAAGTATTTGGCATTCTCAGATAATCTTCTCTTGATATTTCTCCATTTGCTGCTCCTTGGCTGTGGCCTCTCATTTTGATAGGAGGTGGCCCTTGCTCCCTGCTGTTATGAGCAGATCAAAGGGGTAGGTAGGAGCGACTTTGTCTGAAGGACAGAGTGTTGGACTGGCACTCTGGAGCCTTGGATTATTTCTCCCTGCCTCTATCCCTGACCAGATAAGTAACCCAGGGTGAGTCAGTTCAATTCTCCTTAACCCTCCCATTTTCCCTCCCACACTCTTTCTGTCTCTGCAGCTTAGCTTTTAATATATCTAGTGCAGGAAATTGTCTCTCGCTGTGTGTTTGCACAGTGCCTGTTGCAATGAGATCCTGGAGGAAAAATCATTAGTCAACTTGGAAATCTTTTTCTTGAATATCTGAATCTCCTTTCCCTCTTTGATGGATTCTTTCCTGTAACTTATTCTCTGGCTTTGTGTGGGTAATACACAATTATTCCTTTTTCTTCAGACAGTTGCTAGGAAAAGGAGATTTAAGTGGCTTTGCCCTTCCCCTCCATTCCTTTTCCCTAGTACCTCTTGACTGCAAATGGTGGCTTCACTCAAAATTGCCTGAAAGTTTTCTAAAATTTTTGTGGAAGTAGATGGGAGTGGGATAGAGCAGGAGACCATTAGTGAGCCCCACTAAAGCAGTGAGTATTAGAGCAGACACTCATTTTTAGGGTAAAAGACTGAGGATCTGCACTGGGAGCAGTTGCTTGGTACCCAGAGGAGGTGTTAAAGCCAACACTGGTGTCCATGTGTTAGTGGGCACTGGAGAAACTGCTCGACAGAGAGTCCATCCCTTGTGCACAACCCTTGGGAGGACAAAGGAGGGATGATGTCTTACCTGAGCCTCAGTGTGACTTAATTAAAATGGGAAATCAGCCATGAGTCCTGGTTCAGAGCTGGTGCTCGTGGCCCTACGTGCTGCTTGTGACAGAGGAGTCTCCTGGCAAGCACAAGCACTGAGCCTCCTGTGAGGCTGTTTGGAAATACCTCCCCTGTGCCCACACACTGAGCTCTGGGGCAGAAGAGGGGGAAGATATTGCCTGCTTTCCTATTTTCCCCTCTAGATATCTCTTCAATGAAAGTGCAGAAAGGTTGGGATTTGGGGCTCATTCATAGCACACCCTGTTATCAGCTGAGTGTAACAAACCACCAGTTTTGGATACCCTGATTTTTTCCGAGTGGGTGGTTTGGAAGATGATGGAGTTGACTTTGTGGAGCACTGCAAAATCCTCCCTCCAAATATTTGGCTGCTCAGCAGCCCTGAATACTGAAGCCTTTAGGGCATTTTTGAGCTGGGAGTGTGGAAAACGAGGAATCCTGAATGAACAGACTCGTGAAAATTAGAGGTTTCTCTCTGCTGTGCCTCAGTTTACTCATAAGTAAATTGGGCAAAGTAATCCTTGGGCTTTCGCCCCAGGGGCCCCCAAGTCAAAATTCTTCAAAGTCCTTGAAGGCACTTGAATGAAAGACTCTGGACCCAATAATTACAGAGCGTTGTGCTTGCATGAGGCTATGAGATAGGGAAACCTTTGCCAGGCAGGGTTTGGAGAAGAAAATCAGCATCTTCCTGCCAAACCCTCCGAGGGGAAAATGCAAGATTTACTGTTGTGAGCGTCAAAATCAGCTGTTGCCATTTAAGGCCATTGCAAAGGGATTTGTGGCAAGACTGCATTTGCACAAACCTGGCTACCAGAAGGGAGGAGCAGCCTGGCCAGGGTGAGGCTGCTGCTGGTGGTGGTGGTGGTGGGATTTGCATAGGAGCAGGTTAGGAGGCAGCGCCTGCGTGGCCAAAGTCAGCTCAGCCCTCCCAACCCAGCCAAGCTCTGCTCATTTCCCTGCGCTGAAGTTTTGGCTTCTTTCCTTGAAAAACATCTTCTCGGGGAGAGAGAGAGAGAGAGAGAGAGAGAGAGAGAGAAAGGAGGTCAGCTCTGTCAGAGGATGTTTTGCCTGTCTCCCTTAGGACTCGGTTGTGGATTTAACATGAGATTTCCTTAAAGCCCTGGGAAAAAAGCTGGCTTCAAATTGTAGGTCAAAGCTGTGATTCACCCCTTGGTTTTTGCTTTGCTTTGGGAGGGAGGAGAAGTAGTTTGGGTCAGTTCTGACCTGTGCAGGGGCATCTCCAAGCTGTGCTGGCTCCGAAGTGGTCATGGAATGAGGGAAGGAGGTGTGGAGCAGGGCTCTCCTGCCCGTGCCACTGTGTGCCATCCTTCTTGCCCTTGTTGAAGAGGCAGACGTGGCCTCAGAGGTTGATTTTCATCCCCTGTGCTCCACCTGGAACTGGAGAGAAGAACAGGGTGTCTGATACTCTCACTGATGTTCCTGTTTAAAGGTATAAACACGCCTCGGGTCTTCCTTTGCTTGACTGTAGGAAAAGCTACAAGACCCCTCACGGCTCATTCTGCTGACACCTCTTTTAGAGGTGCCATTCAGGAGCTTTCTGCATCAAGGGAGATGTCAGCACAAGATGATAAACGATGAGGTGCCGGCGTTATTGCTAAGGGCCCATTAAAAACGAGACACCTTTGAATTCAAAGGGTAATAACAGGCATGGGGTATGGGTTATTGGTCTCTTTTTCAACAGAGAAATGATAAATGTTCCTGTGGAAAGAAGTGCCACACCCCCTCAAACAAGACACCCTTCCCTCTCCCATGAAAATTCCTGGGTCAAAGGAAAGAATTTGATTTCACTGCTAACACTCAGCCAGCACAAATATGTGCTAGGTGTGAAAGCCACCTGTTCTTGATGCAAAGCTGGCAGGAAAGTGTGCAAAGAGCAAAGGCTGGAAGGCAATTTGGCTGTCACTCATCTTCTCAGGAGCTTCGGAGTGATGTGTGTGTGCAAGGCACACACAAGCATCTAAGAAAACTCCTACTTATGGTGAAAAGTACAAACAACTGCATTCACGATTTCCTTTCTTAAAAGAAAAAAACCAAAACAACCAAACCAACAAAACAACCAAAATTCCAAGAGTTGCCTCATTTATTTAAAAAAAAACCAAAAAAGGGTACTAAAAAATCTTGGTCAATATTTTTTTGCCTGTCTACTTGCAAGGGGTTGAGTGTGGCCCTTGGAAATCCCACTGCTGATGACTTGGCTCAATGCTAATCTCCAGGTCTTTTGATCTTTATACATTTAGGGCTTGACCTGAAGTCTGGAGAAATTAATGGGAGCCTTTCTCTCTCTCAGTGGGTATTCGCTTAGGGACTGATTAATTGATTTTTAGGTTTGTTGACTGTGCCTATATCATGGACTCAAAGTACACCATGAAAGTTTAATGAAATATTAAAATGGGATATTTGTTGACAAGAGTGACCCTGTGTGTCACGCAAGAAAAACTGCACATTTGGAAGTGTCTTCTGAATGTCCTTAACTCCCTCCAAATCTGATGTTTCCCAGCCATGTGCTCCATCTTCAGGACTTCTTTCGCTGGACAAACCATCTGATCATGGCAGGTCTTGAGTAGGCTTAGAAAATGCCTGGGCTTTCTGAGCACACCCTTTTTCATGCCTGGAAATTACATTTGAGCTTAGCACATCCAGTCTTCCCAGACGTGGTCATTGAATATATGCAGATTGGCTGTGTCTCAGAGAGATGCAGCAAACGCAGTGCTCCTGGGGTGCCCTGGATGTGTTGTGTATGTTCTGTGGAAGTCAGAGACTGCCCTGCTTGAGACCTGGCAGGGCAGCATGCAGCATTCCCATCTGGGAAACCCTTGATGGGCAAGGAAGTGGATCTCCACCAGGAGGTAACCACATCCAGGCTTTGGTAAATGGAGGTGAGAAGTGGGTTGTCTTGCAAAGGGCCTCTCACCGAGCAAAGCCAGCTGTCAGCACTCTTTCCTTCACAACCTCTTCCCAGAACAAACTCCAGCAGCTCCAGTGATCCCAGCACACAGGAGGGCAAGTGTTTCTTTTTTTCTGAGAGGCAAGGTCCAGGTCATTTAAAGCAATGAGAGTGAGATCTTGAGCTTGAATTTGTGGTTGATCTGAGATCATCAAACATATATAGTGTACCTTGTGTCTGAAATTCTGGATGGCAGTGGCTAAGTACCTCCATGGAGAGATGCACTGCACTGTAACCCTGCATGGTCATGCAGCTGGATTGATGCCTCCCTTTAAATGTCATCCCATCAGCTCCAGAGTGGCTGGGAAAAAGGCACTTCAAAATAGTATTGAATTCCATCCTCTTCCCCCTGCCAATCCCAAAGAGCATCTCTGCCTCTTCCCTGAAAGGCATTTACTCTACAGAGTAGTCATGTGCAAATTCATCTGTATATTCACATTGCAGAGGAGAAAACAGAAACCAATTTTTTAAGTTTTCAAAGGATATTCTTGGCCCCCTCACTTCCTGCAATGTCTTCATTGGCAGAATCACCCCAGTAAGCCTCAGCTTCCAAAAAGGAATACAGTAGGGACCCTCCTGCTTCCAGGCTATAAAAGCTTTACCTCCTCTCCCCATTCCCTGTTACTCCTTTGTGATATCCTCGTCCATCTTCACTGGGATGAGCTTTACCACAAATGATATTATCTCATGATTACTAAGCAGTAATGGTGTGTATCATAGGTGAAATGGTGAGTTATTAATCTTAATTATCCTAGAGAAGGCACTCTGAAGTTGCACAGTCTACTTTTCTGGCCAGAGACTCAAACCTTAGCTATTAAGAGGAGGCAAGCTGTGAAATCTCTCTCCAGGCATCTGAAGAAGCCTCTAGAGATTTTTAGAAGTGCCAAACCCTTAGATGTTCCCAAAGATTTTAGAGGAATCTTGAGTGCTTGCCTCTGGCTATAACCCCATTCCAGGGCTTAGGGCTGTCGCCATGAGCAGAGGGACCTGTTTGCAAATCCCCATGCTTGCCTCATTTGGGGCAGGTTCTCTACACTTGGTTCTCTACACTTTCCTAGCCCCAGGGAGGCAGGAGTCCTCCTCTGAGGCATTCCCAGTCTTTTTCTGTTGAAACTGTTTGACTTGGTGTAATTGGGAAATCATCGCTGCAATGAGCCTAAGAATAGACACAGGGTGATGAGAAACCTTCTCTGGGGTACTTTGTGCAAGAACATGTGGCTTTGGCTCCGTTGCCTGTTGCAGGAAGAGGATTCCAGCTGGAGATCCCCAGCAGAACGTGGCACCTTACCAACTTCACATGAAATGCTTAGAGCAGCTTAGGACCTGGTGTTTCTTCTGTGCGTGACGTTCTGTGCGTGTATTCCCATGTCTGAGCACTTTGCTGCCCGAGAGCTTTGTCCTGGGAACGTGGTGGGCACATGGGATCCATCAGGAGACCTCAGTTATGCACTGCCATGTCGTGTGGCTCTTTGACTATAACTTTAGACACCCATGCCAGAGGAGGGCATCCCAAGGTCCTGTTAAATGGTGTTTGCATGTGGTTGGGTGATGAGATGTTGGGCTGCGCTCCTTGCTCACAAGATGTTTTTGGCTGGGGGCTACTGAAACTCATTCCACCCCTCTCTACAGAGGGGCCAGAACCCTCAGCAACAACCCCCATGCCCTCAGCCAGAATGACTGCAGCCAACCCTTTGTCCAGGAGTGCTGAATGCGGGGCTGAGTGGTCCTGGCTCCACCAGACGCCACACATGAGAGCTGGCTTTGAGGAGGGCTTTCAGCAGGCACTAGGAGGTGGCAACAGGCCCTTAGGTCGGGAGATGGGGAATGCAGCCTTTGTCCTCTCCACAGATGAAGATGGCAGCCAGGTCCAGACAGATTCCAGAGGCATCTGGACAGCTTCTGTCATCGAGGTGGGATGTTTGGGGAGGGGGGGGACAGGACATAAGCGGGGTTATCTCCTCTCTGCCTTCTTGTCTGGGAGGGGACAGCTGAGAATTGGAGGAGGCTATAGTGGCAGGCCACAGACCCTGGGCACCCTGTACAACCAAGGAGGTGCCAAGAAGGGGCTCCACAAGGTCAGCCGAGATACTTGTCTTCCTGGGGCAGGGGGTGGCTCGGGGGAGCCTGTCAGTCGGGTCCATCTGTGCTTCATGTCGTGCCGTAAGAAAAAAGGGGAAAGGGAGTAAGAAGCGGGAGGGGCAGGGGGTGGGGGTATAGAGAGAAAAAGCAACAAAAAAGCCAAGTGAACCTGCTGACTTCCCCAGACTATGCGGCACCACTGGTCATTTCTGTAGGCTATAGGGGTTGTCAGAGTAAGCTGTAAGGACAGGTGTAAATCTGTCCTGTCATTCCACCCTTCCAGCATCTTCTCACCTGAAGGGCTCCCATTTATTGCGGAGAGCAAGCAAATAAACCCAGCCATCGCTTTGACTCGCAAAGGGCATGAAAAGACACCCCGTGCCGCCAGTTAACCTCCGTCCTCTGCCTTTCCCCTCCCGTGCGGAGCTTTTACAGCCAGCCTGAAAGTAAATCCCCCCCTCCCTCCAGCTGTTTGTTAAAGCAAAGCAAATAAGGGCTATTACAGCTCAGACCAAAATCCACTTGTTTGCAGTCTGATTTTTAACTGTCATTCCAGCAGAGAAGAGGGCAGGGGGAGGGCTGGAGGCTGGCCCCAGCCCAGGGCAAGAGGGGCCATTTGTCTGCCAGGAGGAGAGGGGTTTTGGCAGCTTCCAGGGCGCTCTGGGGCAGGCAGGGGGATGCCGTGGGCCTCTCTGAATCAGGGGAACATCTGCAAAACGACCCCAAAGTGTGTGTCGGGTGGGGACGTGACCTCCGGCTGCGGTTTCACTGCTCAGCCAGGCAAGGCGGGTCCCTTCTCCCAACTCTTTCCTCTCCTTCTCTTCTTCCCTTTGCAAATTGTGCCGTTGATTTTTGTCCTCGAACCTGGAGCGAGGATTCCTCTCCCTCTTTAAGAAGCCATCCGTAGCATCGGTCTCCCCATGGTTTTCATTAAGAAGGGGATGGTGTGTTTCCCATCAAGAACAACTTTAATCTTGACTGAGTTCTGAAAGCTAAAGGTTTGCAGTTTTCTTCGGCCACCTTTGATTATTACTTCTTGTTTTCCAACTCAATATTATAGATCCTCCCTCCTGGCTGAAATCCTTAATGGCCCGGTCCATCCCCACTCCCCCAAGTACCCATTCTGTGGATGTAGCAAACTCTAATTAATTATAACTTATCTCATGACTTGTCAGCATCACATGTTTGATCCTGTTTAGAAACCATATTCCCAGGGGACGGAAAGACTCGGGAGTAGGTTGATGCTACTCAACAGTGATTTAATGGACGCATTAATGCCGAGACAGATAACTGTGTAGCCATGTTAAGTAATACATCAAGAATCTTTCCAGAGAGGCAACTTTACAGGTCACTGCAGAACTGCTAACTGATATTAACCCGCTTTGCATTGTGCTGTGCATATGGGCGCTGGGAGTTCACACACTTTCTTTTGTTTGTGGTTTTTTTCGAGCAGCCTCTTTCCATTCCCCCCTGGAAGCGATGGAGATATTAGACGCCTAATGACAATGTTTCACACGCGGGGGTGGGGTGAGGAGGACAACAGGCTCGTTAGCGGGGTTGATTTTAAGCACGCCCAATTACTGGCCCGGAGGAGGCCGGGGCAGAGGCTGCTGCCCGTCCGCGGGGATGCTCCGGGCTCTGCTGGGCTGTCACCGGCCCCGCGGCGACGGCCGCTGGCTCCGCTCCGAGCTGCCCCGCACGGGAGGCGAAGCAGCTCCCGGGCACGGACCGGGGCGCGCTCCTTTTCCAAAGCTTCCCTTCCCAAAACCCCAGCGGTTTTCGCCTTCCTCCACGTCGGGAGAGATTCCTCCCTGCCCCTGCACCGAGAGGGATGCCCTCGCAGCCTTTGGGGAGCTGCAATACCCCTGTTGACAAGTTTCCTCTCGGGATGGGGCAGTGCCGGGGACCTGCACCGGGAGGCGGCCGGGACAGCGGGAGCAGCGCCCGGGCGGCTGTGCCATACCCGGCGGGCAGTTCACGTCCCGGGCCCATCCTTGCTTAGCCCCGGAGGAGGGATGCGGCGTTCCCGGAGGACAGGAATGGCCCGAACTGCAGCAGCGGGGTGCAGCGGATTTTACCGACGGGCAGGACCCGTCTGTTCGTCCCTCGGGGTCTCTCAACCCCACGAGGGATGGTGGGGTACCTGGACCCGCCCTCCTCACATAACCATCCTCTCCCAATCCGCCAAAACCTCCTTCTCCCGGCCTCGTTCCGCTCGGTTACACGGACCGACCCCCCGACAGGTCTCTCCAGAGACCCGTCACCCCCTCACAGGGGTCTCCTCTCTACCTGGGAGCCCGCACAGCGGCTCAGGGGGGACACCCACACCCAGCTGAGAGTTCCCGTGGACTGAGGGCTCCCCCTCTCTGCTCCCCTCGCTCCGTCCCGGCTCCACGCTGGTCCCGGGCAGAACTAGGGGAGCCCGGAGTGCGGCTGTCCCGCCGCAGCCCCCGTGCTCGGGGCACCGGCACGGCGGGGAGTAACATTCGCCTTCGTTGTCGAAGGTTTTCCTCTAGCGAGGGCTCCTCTCCCGCGGCTCGAGGGAAGGTGCTGCCGCATCCCTCGTTGTTCCCATCGCTTTTCCCCTCTCCCCGCCAGCCGGACCCTGCAGGGCAGGCGGAGGGAGGAGTGTGCCTGGGAATTCACCTTGCTGAGAGCGAAGGGAAACTCCCTTCCTCAGCCGGGGGACACCCTGGCAGGGTTTCTCTAGTCTGGAGCCGCGGGGCTCCGCCGCCTGCCCGGCGGGGCGGCCCGGAGGACCGGGAAACCAGCGGGTGACAAGCCGTGCCTTCCTTGAGGAAAGCAGGCCGGGAACAGGCAGAAGGCGACCGGCGGAGCCAGGCTGTCGGCGGGGCGGGCGGGGAGCGGCGTCCAGGCGGCTCCGCGGGTGGGCAGCGGGGACCGCCCCGTCCAGAGCCGCGAGGAAAACTCCCTCCGGACACGGGCCCGGCTCTTTCCCGGCCCTGTGGGGAAAGGCAGAAGCCGAGGGGCCGCGGAGACCCAGCCCTTCAAACGCAAGGATGGGCAAAGCCCCACGTGCCCGGCTGGGGACCCGCTGCGGGCAGCCTCGGCTCCGGGATCTCTGGAGGCTCCGCCGCCGCCTCCCAGCTCGTGGGACAGTTTTACCCACTCGGGAAAAGGGGTTTCTTATTTTTTTTCTCTCGAGCCGTTTGCAGGGCGGAGGGAAGGGAAGGTGATGCGGTTTGCCCAGGTTGCGAGGGGAGGATTGTGTGCCACTGTTGATTAAACGCTCTCCCCGAAAGATGGTATCCGACATGAGATAATGAGGCTCTTTGACCGGCCCCAGGTTCCCTTTAAGTTTTCCCATGGACTCGAGCTGTCGCCAGTTCACAAAACGACAGTGTAAGACAGCACCACGCTACTCAGATCCAATTTACGGCGCACAAAAGCTGATCCCCAAATCCCCACTAACAAACCGGGACCCGCAGACAATTCCGATAATGTTTAGTTTTTATTCATTTCTCCACTAATTAACTGGAATCCCACCTCCTCTTCCCCCCTCTTGACAGTGCCCAATTAATCTGCAATGTATGTCAAAGGTCTGGAACCCACTGTAAACTGCTAAACCTTTGCAAAGATTTGTGTGTGTCTATATTGATCTGATTAGGACCGGGATGCTTTTTCCTCGCTATTACTGCGTGAAAAACAAAACTGTCGCGGGTTTAGGTTGGGTTTATTATTGTCCCAAAAGCTTTACTTTCCCCAGCTCTAATAGGATTTCTCCAAGGCGCTTTCAAACCTCCCTGCGTGTCCTGAAAAGGAGGGTTTGGGTTTTTTTCCTAGCAGTGGCTCCAAAGGGAATCAAGCGAAATAAAGTTATCTGCGAGACAGGAATGGAGCGTGTGTGTGCGCAACGGGGGGGGGGGGGGAGGGGGGGGTTAGACTAAATTTGGATTCGGTGTAAATTGGCTCGTCTTGAAAAAATAACCAGGAGTGGGGAGGGATAAAAGTGGGGGAAACTTTTTCATTTTTTTTTTTTTTTTTTTTTTTTTTTTTTTTTTTTTTTTTTTTTTAAGATAAACCTTTTATTTTGACCAGCGACTGGGTTGGTGGCGGGCTGGGAGCGCGGCTCCCCGGTGGAGCGGAGCGATCCCCGGCGGCCGGGGCTGCCGCCCGCCCCGCTTCGCTGTCGCTGGGGCAGCTCGTTTCTAATCTTCGGAGGGAGCGAATATAAAAGAGGAATTTATTAGCTTTCAGGCCATCAGAGGAATAAACATTGATTTTATTGACCTAATTATGGGCCAAATGACTCCTTCCATCGATCACGTAAAATACTTCATTTGGAGAAAACCAGGCGCAGGCGCCCGGAGGCGGGGAGGAGAGCGGGTGGATGTTCTGCGGGAGGGGAAGAAAAGCAAAAGCTCGAAAATGTATGGAGGGGTTTTAATGCAGTTAACGTGCCCGTCGCGCTGGAGCTCAAGCCCTGTCTCCCAGACGTTACAGTGCGGATGTTTTGCAAACTAAAGCTTTTATGTCGAATTCCAATCCGGCCAGTCAATTTGGCTAAAACAGCATTAAACAAATGGACAGCAGTTTATTTATATTCCCCCCCACCCACACTGTATTTTATAGACAGAAAAGAATTACTTGAAATGTATTTTACAAGCACAGGACAACACGTCGTTTCAGCCCGAGAGCAGCGATTTCTCGTAATTAGAGTAGGCTCGACACTAATAAAGAAGTAAACAGGCTCTTTTTTATGCTTAAACCCAGCTACTGTCCCCAGCGCTTTGCTGCGCGATGGCATCGTGGTTTGGTGGTAGGAGCGGGTGGTTTGCGCACCTGCCCTGGAAAGGGGGCACTGAGGGGCGACCAGTGCCTCTCACGGTCTGATCAGGACGAGCAGAGCTCATGAATTTGTTGGAGGCTTTTTTGCTTTTTTTTGCCTTGGCTGGTGCATGACAGCGAGACGTGACTTCGGATTTATTTGCCTGAGGGTTTTATTTTTTGGTCTGGGGGCGGTCACTGTATTGCGGGAGAGGAGGCGGTGATGGATGAGAGATGCTTTTGGCAGGGTATTTGCTCCCTTCTTATGTCACCTGAAATATTAGATCTCGTACACCTTCACCCATCCTTCAGTGTAAGAGGGGGGATGTGGATATTTTTAGTCCAGCTGTTTTGAAGACCGGATCTTTCCCTTCTCGGTCCCTAAACTCGGTTTAGCGCTTCTCTCGCCCCGCCGCGTTATTCCTCCCTCCTGGCGAGCTCTGCAGCTCGTGGGCTGCTAACTCACCTCCTGGTTCTGAACTTGCCCCCATCCCTTTCTCCCCGCTTTCCCACCACCCACCCCCGGGACAGGTTATCCTGCGTCACCCGCGGGTCCCCGGCGGAGGAGCAGGGATGCTCTGGCCGTGGCACGCATTGTCTCTCAGCCCATAAACGCCTGGCTGTCACTTCTAATAGCTCTTTTATTGCAATCCGTTAAGATGAGCGGTGCCACTGCTCCGGTCGCTGCCCCCCTTCGGGAGCCCGACCCCCTCCCCAGGCAGAACCGGGGCTGGGGGCGCCCCGGGCCGGGCCGAGGGAGCCGGGCCGCCCAGGTGAGCCCTGCTCCGGCAGGTGAGAGCCGGTGGCCGCGGCGCCATCCCGTGGCCGGAGCCCACGGAGCGTTCCGCGGGTGCCGGTGGCGGAGACCCCCGCGCCCCCTCCCCGCCCGCGCTGGGAGCGCGGGGTGAGCCCGGCGTTTACCCCCTCCCTCCTTCCCCCTCTCTCTCTCTCATTAAGATAGGGCTTTATGCAGAACATCTGTAAGGGAAGGCAAAATAAATGACAACACTTTTACACCACTTCCTACTTAACTTCTCTTTTTATGTGGCTGCTCTGGATTTTCCGACGCTTTGTACTGCTCGAATCTTGTTTGGATGTTTGTACATGTAATACTCTGCCCACTCCAGCTCTGGGGACGGGCTTGTCTTGTATGTTCTTTCTCTTTTCCCCCTTTCACACCCCCGTCCCAGCGTGCGGAGGCTTTCACAATCTGTTCTGCTCACTTTCCTGTCGGTCGACGAGCAGCAGGATTTGTGCTGCCTCTGCAGCCTGAGCCAGGGCAGGGGCAAACGGCTCTACAAGTGGCGGGCATTAATCACACCTTGTCTTTGCAGAAGGTGAGCTCCAGGCACTATGCACCCACTTACTCGCTCTTAAAATCCCCCCTTCTCCTTCGAGCCCGTCGCCTTCCTGTCTCCAGTGAACAGCATTTTTTCCTGACCCGGGATCTGGACAATTGTCCTAATGGTATTTAAAGAAAACAGGGATTAAACATTCATTAATGCTTTTCTCCCTTATTTAGACTGTAACATCAGAAAGTTGAATGCCCCGTGCACGGAATGTGTGTCAAGCCTCACTCTAAGGAGGAAAAAGCTGGTTGAGGGCGGTGGGTCTCACGGACCCCGAGGTGATTTGGGCTCCTGAATGCCCTGAATTTGGTGAATAAGGAACCACTTCGCCGGGTGCATTTACGCTCCCAATGCCCCAAGAACTGATACCAAAATGAGGAGAAAGTGGCTGCGCTCTAGACGAGCGCATTTCTTTTCTTATCCCGAGCATCAGGAGTGACGCCCCGGCTCCCCGTCTATTTTGTTCTACCCCATCTCCCGTGTAACTGGAATTATTTCCTCCGGCCGCCGCTTTTCCGAGATCTCTTTTGAGCGTTTTAGCTTCCCCTTAAGCCCATGCCATTAAAGAAGCGGCTGCAGCAACAGGTGAGCAGCGATTTTTCAGGGGTAGGAGGTGGCGGCCGGTGGCCCCGCGGGGGCTGCAGGCACCGAGCCGCCCAGGCGCGCATCGACCGCGGGGAAGGATGCTCCGCGCCGCGGAGCCCGGCGCCGGGGCGAGTCCGATGGCTCCCCGGCAAAATCTCCTGCGGGAAAAAAACCCCAAACCTTTCCCCTCTAACCCCAGTTACAGCAAGGGGAAGGGTCCCCTCCGGGAAGCGGAGCGAGAGCTGCACAAATACTGTTTACACCTGCGACACGGAGCTGGCTGTATTCTGCTCCGCTCGGCTTTAATTGGAAATCTTTCCGTCTGCCCCAACTCCCGGATCATCTGGGTTTAATAAATTTACACAACACTCCTGCTGCTCCACAGAAAAGCTGTGGCAGAAGCCGGCTCTGCCCGTGTTTCTGAATCCCAGCAGAACAGTAATTACTGTAGGAGCAAGAGTGGCCTGGGACTTGTTTTCGGTCCAGGGAAACGGGTGGACAGACGAGGAGAGAGAAACATGGCCATGAAGTGGGGGCTAAAAGGCTTATAGATGTATATACACACGCATACATATGTATAGAAAAGCAAGGAGCAAGTGCAAGATCGAAAGCAGAGCCGGTCTTTGCTGCAGCCACGTGTGCCATTAAAAGCAAATAATTCAAAGTACTTTTAAACTATAAAAACATGGGATCTTTCCCCTTCTGTTACTTTTTTTTTGGGGGGGTGGGGGGAAGGATACAGATCCCGTCTCCCCTTCTCAGATGACCTCGAAGGACCGGTTTTTTCACTTTCCCATGTGTGCACGTTTGCGCTTTCCGGAAATCAATCTGAAGTTTGTTCAAAATACTAAACTAAAATAAAACAGCGCTGCAAAACCTCCCACGCCCTAGAGACAGAGAGGAGCCCCTGATTTATTTTTCTGCCCTTTTTTTTTTTTTTAATTATTATTATTTATTTCCATCTTGTCGTGCTCCCCAAGGAAATGGTCTCCAGAGGCTTTTTGCTGGATCGTGTGTAGATGTGTGAGCATGTCGAAGGAGGTTTTTGGTGAAGCGCAGCGGGCAGCCGGTGCCCCGACGTGCCGGAGGGCCGGGGTCTGGTGGCGGGGCTGCCCGGAGACCCTCGGGGCGGGGGTCAGGGTCTGGGTTACCAGTCCCCGGCCGGCTCAGCCCTCGCGGGATGGTGTCACCTGGCAGTAGGGAGAGCTGGGAAGCGGTGGGGAAGGAAAAGAGGATTTTCTCCTTGCAGTACCACTCTCTGGAGTGCCGCTCAGAAGGAACACGCAGCCCTTTGCCATGCGTGTCGGGTGGTAGTTTTAGGCTGACCGAAGCGGTCAAGTTCTTTAGTGAAACTTGCCGCTACCCAGCAATTTCCCAGGGCTGAGCTGGCACATTTCGGCCGCCTTTTGCAGCTCCCGTTTGAAGGGAGGGCGGGTGAAACCCTTCCCTCGCCCTTCACAAGCAGATGCCAAGGGTCAAACATACAGAGGAGCTGCAGGAGAGGGGTGAATAAAACCGTTCCCAGCCCCTCTCCCCCGCGAACGTTCTAACTGGGGAATTGAAAAAAAAAAAGAAAAGTACAACTCTTCCCTTCTTCCCAAAAAAATCGGTGATATTTGTTAAATTTCTTTATTTGCGCTGGGTATAATTCAGGATCTGTTTCACGCGATGAGGAAAGAGTGAAATGAAGTTATTGGGGACACGGTCAGGCTGCGGCTGCCCCACCGCTGTGCCCTGAGCTCTTCTCCTGACCAGATGCGTCGAGAACATCCACCTTTAATAGTTTTTAAAGTCCCGCAGCCCATGGCCAGAGCAGCTGCCGGGAGGGAGCGGTGCCGGGCGCGGGGTTTCGGCTCTGCCCCGGCCCGGGCGCTCGGGGTCGGGGGGATTCTCTTGGGCACGCCAGGGACTCGGGGCTGGCAGGAGTTTGTCCGCTGCCTCCTCTTCTCTTTCATGTATCCCCTGCCTTGGGGTGTGCGTGTGGGGGTTATAGCTCTTTAATTGAAACCTAGTAAGGAAAATAGTAATGGATACCAGGCTCCGATGGAGAATACGTGTCCGCGGCTGCATGATGAGTGTTAGTTCAGCAGACTTTAAGAAGCCGATTCTTCTTCCCTGTCATTTCTCTATTGACAGCAGCCCCTATTAGATTTACCATGTCCTTTTGCAACAGCTGTTCCTCCCCCCGCCCTCCTCCGGGCCGAGGTATCAATCGATGACCGGGTGACTTGGTGGCATCTTGAAGAAAACGGGAGCAAAGTGTGTGTCACTGTCGGTGCCAGGGGCTCCCGGATCCCCTCCTTGCTCTGCTGCAACCCGGCATCTGCCGTGTGCCCGGCAGTGCTCAGCACCTCTCGGGCTCCGGCCCCGCTCGGGGCCCGGGGCGCAGAGCAGACGGCCGGAGGGCGTGTGGAGATGGGAAAGGCTCCGGTTCTGGGTTGTTAAAAAACACGGCTGATGGTCAAAGAAGATAAAATCGGTTTCTTTGCCGGGTGCTCTCGAGTGCCTTGTTCTACTGGGTCGGCGGGGAGGAGGAGGGGAGGGGGGGCAATGTCGCATCTGGAGAGCTGGAGGGCTGCTGCGGGAGGAACCGGCCCTTCTCGGCCCTCTTGTTGTGTTGTGTGTGTGTTTAAATAATTGAATAAACGTATCCACTCCTTCCCTCTTTCTCCCTCGCACGCAGACACACAAAGACAGCATTGAAAAGATAGATCTGTTTGACTATAGGAAACGACAATTAGTGCGACTTCCTGAGAGGCAAACTGTATGTATGGCCTGGATATTTAAAAAAAAAAACAAACAACAACAAACCCCAAGAAAAAACCCAACACTTATCCAAATAGTGAACTCTATTTACAATTTCTGCTTGACCAGCAGTGGTGGAAGCAGGAGGATGGGTGTAGAGAGGGCGAGAGAGGGAGCAGGGCTTTCATTTTGCCTCTGCCAGCAACACACTGGTGAGAAGAACAGGATCAGAGGGGTGGAAAGGGCTGTGTGTGTGCAGTGGGTATTGGTTTGTGGCAAGGAGAAAGTGAGCCTTGCAAAAATGGCCCGGAAAAGGTAAAAGGGATGGAGCTGGGCAGAGAAGAGGTCTGGCCCCAAACCTTGCTGTGCCCTGACATGCCCTGGTCGGTGAGGCCGGGCCTGGCTGGCAGCAGAGGGGAGAGCTGCAGCAGGCAGCTCTGGGTGCTCCTTTAGTTTGTTTTCCAGTCCGTGGCAAAGTGGAGGCAACTGGAGAGTGTCAGAGCAGCTCGGGACTGGGACAAGGTGAGCACAGGTCTTGTGGGGAGGGGAGGAGTTGTGGGCTGTTCCCAGCAGAGGGAGAGAGGGAAGGGTTGCTGTCTGTCAGCATGGTGGTGACCCCAAGCTGGGGGGATGGCGCTGCCTGACCCCGTGGTGGCTCTGCCACAGTCAGTGCTGCACTGCTCCCACCAGGCTGGGCCACGAGCGGCCTCTCCCAGAGGATGAGGGGTGGAGGAGGAGAAACCTCTCTAAGTGCTGCTTTCCTCTCTTTTTTTCCCCAGTGCTCCAACAAGGCACATGTAACACTGTGTCTGGGCTACCCCCAGCCCTGCAAAGCCCTGTTGGCTATGTTGGGAAGGGGACCTCGTTCCCCTATTACACCCCTCTACTTCTGTTTGGAGAGATGGGAACAGCCCCTTTGATTGTGGTGGGAGACGATGGGGTCGAGTCTGCTCAAAGGCAGACATGTTTTTATCTCTTCTTGCTATTTTTAATGCATCACAACGATTTTTTGGATGCTGGCAGGTTTTTTTTCAAAGTTTTTGGGTCAGACTTTCCATGAAATTCAACTGCCAATTGGAGGAAGGGCTCTGCCAAAGGGAAAGGCAAAGAGGTGCTGTGGTGATCTCCCCCTTTCCCCGTAGCAGTTTATATAATACAAGTATATAGACTTGCTCCCTAAGGGACCTGCTTCATTACACTTGTGGCCTGCAGTGCCACTCTGGGATGGAGCTGTGTCAACATGGCCCCCGTTTGCTGACACCTTTTGCAGGGCTGCAGAAGGGCCTGCACAGGGCTTGGGAAGAGTTTCCCTTGGAAGAAGCGTGTAATTGCTGCTCACCAGACGCCCCCCGCGCTCCAGCCAGTATTTACTGCAAACCTGCCAAAGTAAACCAGCCCGCTGCCTTTTATTTCGGATAAACACAGCGCGGCCACGGTGGGGTGTTGCCTTCCGAAGGGCTGGAGACAAGAGTGGAGGCTGCGTCGCCGGGGGAAAGGGAGGGAGGAGAGCCGTGAATCCTGCAGGGTGCCGAGCTGCTGGCACGCAGGATGGCTCTGGGCCCCTGGGGATGCTTAGAACCGGCAGCGCGATAAGGAAATGCATAGATAGGATGCAAAACCCCACTTAGGTTGTGCACGTTGGCCCTGCTCGCCATGCACCAGGGCTTGTTCTTTCCTGCAGAGCACCCACGAGCACCGAGCACACGCAGGGGGGTGTAAGGGACACCTCGGGTTTTGCTGTCGGAGCAGGGATTTGCGGTGTGCCCCGGGGCACGGATCCCTCCCGGTGGCACGCACCCACGCAGCATCTCCACGTAGGCACAGGGAGCCCGTGTAGCACACACACAACCCCTCCACGCACGCACACACGCCTCGGAGCTGCTCCCGCAGGCCTGGGAGAGGACGTGTGGGCCTGAAAGCTGGGCTGCCTTTATTCCTCTTGCCTCCTTCCTCCAGCTGGCTCTTCAGGCCACCGGGAGAGAGCCAGAGCCTCTCTCCTCCCACACCTCCAACACATCCGCGCGGGCCAGGCTCGCTGCAGCCCCGAGCTCTCGTGCAAACGCTAAAAGTTGCTTAGGAGGGTGAAATCCGAGGAAGCAGGGCTCTCCCAGCCGCTCAGCCACCAAAGGCCTGCCACTGAACCCAGGGAAAACCCAGGGAGATGCTGGCGATGGTGAAGCGGAGAAGAGTTGAGGAAGGTGGGAGCCGCTCCCCCCGCCCTGGCCTTTAGCTCTTGTGCTCCGAGATTAGAGAGCCCCGGCCTGGCCGCTCTCCGGGGAGACAGCGGAGACCTTTCATGCCTCTTTGAAGAGCCAAGATAGTGTCGGCCTTGGTGCAAGCCCCGGCTGCCGACAGGCCGGGAGGCGCGGGGGCAGCCGGCTATCTCAGCGTGCTATCACCCTGCCTCCCCCCGCCACCAGCCCCTTCCCACCTCCACCCCGCTCCCGGCACTTCGCCATCGGCCACCCTCATCTCTTTTCCTTTTTTTATCTTTTTTTTTTTTTTTTTCCCCCCTTACCCCACTTCCAGCCCTTCTCTTTGCCATTAATTTCTGCGGGCTTCCTTATTTATTTATTTCTGCACCTCTCTTATTTATTTATTTCTGGCAAAAGAGGCGGCTAACAAGTAGCTGGAAGCACTGGCCAATATTTAACTAAGATGGCTGGCCATCAGGTCCCTTTTGTTTGCTTGCAAATTAATCATCCAGCGCGCAGTCGGCGCCAGGGTAGATTTATCACACACAGAAGGGGGAATGAGGCGGCCGAAGGGAGACAAAGACTGTTCGCACCTTCCCGCTTTTGATCTTAGATTAGTGCAGCCTCCCTTCATAATACGAGTCTCCGGGGGGCTTCGCCGGGGAGGTCACTCGGAACTGGCGGAAGTTTGCACGCCATTAGGCAGACGCTGGAATTGGAAATCATAAGCGGCACACACTTTATTTCGCGGCGCGGGTGGGTGCGGTGCGCGGTGCAAGGTGCGGGGCGGGCGCGGAGGGCGGAGGCGGCTCCGGGTGGTGCTGCGGGGCCGGGGGCGGCCGGGCTTGTCCCGCGGGCACCTCCCGGTCCCCGTGGGAAGAGCGGCGGGGTAAATCGCAGCAAACTTCTTGGAGCCGCCGGGCGTTTGTTGTGGGCGCTGTTAAAGGGAAGGCGTAAGGGGTTTTGGGGGGTTCCCACCGCGCCGGGAGCCCGAGAACCGGTTCCGAGCAGAGGTTAGAAAAGCTCCCTCTCTTCGTGGATGCGTGTGTAGCCAGGCTCCTGGCCCCGTGAAACACATCAGCCTGCCCCCCTCATCCTCTTTGAACGCATTACTCCCGCTTCCTTTCCTCCCTCCTCCTCTTTTCACCCCCACACCCGACCAAAGGGGAGATATTTTGGTGAATGCAAAGCGATCCTAGACGCTGGTTACTACAGGGACTTCACCAAGCTGGCGCCAAGCGCTCTTAACCATGTGCGTCAAAAATGCAATGTTAGAAGAGCTAATCACTTTAGAGGTTCCGCTCCCATCTGCGCGCAGCCAGCGCCGAGCCCCCGCGCTCCCCCGCTCCGCTCCCGGAGGATTATCCTCCCCTCTTTAAAGCAGGGTGGGGGGCGTCAGGAGATCCCCCCCACTCTCCCCAGGGCACGGTAATGATTCGGCACCTCCCAGCGGTGGGATATCCCTCCCGACACACGCGTGGGCGCTCAGAGCCCTGCATGCCCACGGCTCCCACGACACGCACGGCCGCAAGCCCCTTCTTGCTGCCCTGCACTGTCACCTCCCCCTCTCCCGCCCCCCCCAAAAACTTCCCGGGAGGATCCTGCCCAGCTCTTCCCTCTCCGTGGGGTCGGATCAGACCCACGCGTGTCGCGTTCCCCGGGGGGTAGGTGGGTGGCTCCACGAGGGGGTGGGCACGGGGGTAACCCAGGGCTGGGCCCCCCCGCCCGGCGCTGCCCCGGCCCGGGCGCAGGGAAAGCCGCACTTCCCGTCTCCTCCCCGCGCACCTCGTGGAAGAGGAGGGGTGTGGGAGCGTAACCCTCTCGGCGCCAGTGCCAGCCGAGTGGCCTTAATCCTCAGAGCCGAAGAAAGGAGGGGAAAAAAAAAAAAAAAAGGAATAATAAATAAATAAAAAAAAATTAAAATCCCATTTTTGCAGCCGTCTCCCCCCCGCCTTCCCTCCCAGCGCTGGCCGCGATCTGCAGCCGCCGGGGCTGGGGCTGGGGCTGAGCCGCTGCCCGCCCGTACAACCTTCCAGCCGCCCACCACAACAATAACAGCGGCGGCCGCAGCAGCCGGAGCCGAGCCCGGAGCCGGGGGGAGACCCGCCAAGCCGCCCCCCGGGCCGCCCCTGCAGCCCCGGAGCAGCGGGGGGAAAGGAAAACGCCCGGCCGGAGGTGTCGTTTAAAGCAAAGCGACTTCGGCGGAGCGGGGGAGCGGCGGGGAGGGTGACAGCAAGGCGGCGGCTGCGGGGATCGCGGCGGGCATGGGCGTGCGGGGCGGCGGGACCCGCGGCCCCCCGAGCTGGGGCACCCGGGGATGGGTTTGGGGGCACCCCCGGGAGCCCCCCGTGACGGTACCGGCGGCGTTTGGGGAGGGGGGAGCCCGCAGATCCGGACCCCGGCGCCCCAGCGTGGAGCCCCCGCAATTCCCGGCGGCGAGGGAGCTGCGGGCAGGGCAGAGCGGGCGGGCAGTGCCCGGGATGCGGGGCAGGAGAGGGGCCGGGGCCGGGGGGCGAGGCGGCCCCAGCACCCCCCTAGAGGCGGGCGCTGCCGGCCCCTTCCCTCCTCCCTCCCTGCTCCCTCCCCTCTGATCATGTTGACATATTCACACGGCCCGGAGTACTAGTGATGCTTTGCTGCAGCGTTACAGTTTCCGACACCTTCTTTTTATAACTCGGCGCTGTCCCCCTCCACCCAAGCTGTCAGAACCCCGCCTATGGAGCCTCACAATTGGTCCGAAAGCGTCAAAGAGCCAATCAAGGCGGCTCCAGCTCCCCTGTAACCCACAACACATCCCTACGATCGGGTGCACGCAGAGCACAGACTCACAGGGAATTCTCAGAGCCGAGAGGCTCCTTCTCCCTCTCTCTCTCTCTCTCTCTCTCTTTCTCTTTTTCTCTCTTTCTCCCTCCCCCCTTTTTCTCTTCCTTTCTCTTTCCCTCTCTCTTTCTCCCTCTCTCTTTTGCGGAGACAACAGTATAATTCTGCCAGATTTTAATTTTTTTTTTTTAAGGCAGAGCGAAAGAGAGGGGGGAAGAAATTTAAAAAAAAAAAAAAAAAAAGGAGAAGGGTGAAAGAAAGAAGAGATCCTGATGGGAATCAGGGCACCCTGACCAGCTCCTGCTTGGAGAGGGGGAAAGGCGAGGCGGAAACGAGATTTCCCTACAAGTTTTTGCTGCTGAAGGTTGCTCAGGAGCCTTCCTCGGCCGGCGAGGGGGGGGTGGGTTTGTTTGCTTCTTCTTTCTGCTTTCCCTCCTTTCCCAGCCTCTGCTCTGCTGCCTGACCGTACGGAGGAAAGGTGGAGGGGTGGGGGGGAGGGGGGGCAGAGCCAGCCACCCAAAAAGAAAACCCAGCTTCGAGCCGTCACCCTCTGCCACGAAAGGAGAGAAGGGGGACTGGGACTAAGAGAAAAAAAGAAGAAGAAGGAAAAAAAACCAAAAAGGATCTCGGCTTGTCCAGCCTTTCTGCGGCAACAGGAGCAGACAGCGAACCCGGTGGATTTTTTTTTTCCCTTCTTCGGCGTTTCTTTTCCAGCGCAAGGACTTCCACTCAGGAAAAAAAACCCCGATCAACTAAAAAGCAAAACAAAACCTCAGAGACTGGTCACGAAAAAAAACAAGACTAATAATGAACAATCCTGTTAATCCGCTGTCCCGAGGGCTGGGGATGTGCCCCGGCTCGGGAAGTTATAGGCTGTAGAAGTTCTGCCTCTCCCCAATGTACTGTGCTGTCTAGAGCTTCTTTACCCCCACCCTAATTTTTTTTAAATTTTTTTTTTTTTGGTGCTTTATTGCTGTTATTGTTATTATCTTAATTTTTCTTCTTCATGATGTGCTGTTAGAAACCACTCCGGGACTACTCCAGCAGTAGGAAGACCGAGGAGTGGAGTGGATGAATTTACCGATGAGAGATCCAGTAATCCCTGGGACAAGCATGGCTTATCATCCTTTTTTACCGCATCGGGCACCGGACTTTGCCATGAGCGCTGTGTTGGGACATCAGCCTCCCTTCTTCCCGGCTCTGGCTTTGCCTCCCAATGGGGCAGCCGCCCTTTCCCTTCCCGGGGCTCTGGCTAAACCCATCATGGATCAGTTAGTGGGGGCTGCAGAGACTGGTATCCCCTTTTCTTCCCTGGGTCACCAGGCAGCAGCCCATCTGAGGCCTTTAAAAACTCTGGAGCCAGAAGAAGAGGTGGAAGATGATCCGAAAGTGCATCTGGAAGCTAAAGAGCTTTGGGAGCAGTTCCATAAAAGAGGCACGGAGATGGTGATTACCAAATCGGGAAGGTAGGTCTGGGTCGGGGGTTCGTGCCTTTTTTTCCTCCCCCTCTCCCCCACCCCTCGGTTTCTGCACCCCATCAGGCTGCTCCAGAGCAAGGCTCTCTCTCCGGCGGCTTTCTCCGTAAATCTGCTTTCACCTGGAATTATGGAAAGTTTTAGGCAGCTAAAGATCCCGAGCCCATCTGGGGCACCACGCTGCAGGGAAAAGCCCAGGCACGAACCGGCCCTGCTCAGCGTGTGCTTGTGCAGGGGGCGAGAGGGTCCCTTCATGGTTCAGTAGCTTAATACTTTCTGGAGAAGACTGGGAGCAGGAAGAAAATAATTTGGGTTTGGTAAAGGAGCTGGCCTGCTTTCAGCCCTACTACACGCAGTTTTTCTTCCGTACGAAAGAGAAAGGGAAATAAAGGAAAAATCCTTTGGAGCGGCGTATGGCCGCTGGTGGGGCAGGAGCTGCAGGAAGGCAGATAGGCTCGGCGTTATCAGCTTGTGTCTCTCTCTGTGCTGGGATCTAGGCTGCGTTTGTGCTGACTAATTATATCTGGAAATTCACAAAAAGCTGACAAAATTCCCCAGCCGTCCTGCAGCTGCTGCTGGAGTGGCAGGGAAGGGTTTGCAGCTCTGCGCTGCCTGTCCCTGTATTTATATAACCTTCACGTGGGAATGAATGAATACACACGGCGCGTCCACGCTCGGCATTTCTGCTTTTTATAGGTTTACCCATCTGAAATCCCTCTCTATATTCGCTACTCATTGACATCTGGGCTCTTTTACAACTCTGCCTATTGCTGTGATGACACGTAGGGTGCAAACCCCTTTTGTACCCGGGTGTTTTTCTAAGGGGTTCCCTGAGAAACCTCCCCAACTCTCCGCGTGTGATTTGCCAGAATTACACAAGGAAGCCACTCCTGAAAAGTCTTCTTAGATGGCCTTCAGCCGCCTCGCAGCAGCTTCACCTACTTGCAAAGCACCAGTTGCAGGCTATGGGCTCAGGGAAAAAAAATATAAATACAAGCCTTAAAAGCAGCAAGGAGGGGAAAAAAATTCCCCTCGCCCATTTTACTGCTTTCCCAAAGTTTTCTCTGTTAATTGTGGTCAGAAGTTTTTGCGTGAAAGCCTCGGCCAGTGTTAAAGGCTCTTACATGTTGCAAAGTCATGTGTTTCCTTTTAAGTTGAGATTTGCTGAATGCCAACCGCTCGATATAATAAACAGCAAATTTGTGGTATCCTGTTGCAGTTTGGAGCCGGACTTGGGAATGGAGGGGAGCGGGCTTTGCAGGGAGCCCTCGGCACACGGGGGGATCTCCGGGAGGCTGGAGCTTGGGGAGAGCCCCGGCAGCCACCCTGCCCTCGCTGGGGCTTTTTTTTCTCCTCTGCAAAATAAAAAACTCCCCTCTCATCTTTTAATCGTGTGACTCGGTTATAATAATGCAGAATATTTATGTTATCGGGGTGCAATCTGTTCCCATTTCTTTGTTTAGCAGGCGAAAAGGAAACTAATGAGAGATCAGAGAGCCCTGAATGGGCCTTTGCTGTTTAGGAATGGCAGAGGTAGGCGCCTGCTGATTTCTAGGGAACGAGTACCTCTCCCATCCAGGGACTATTTTCTCCTGAAACTTTTGAGCGTTTGAGAAACCTTTTCGCTGGGGATGGGCCGGGGGAAGGAAGCCTTTTTGCTGGACACACAGTTACTTTTCTACTTTTGAGAGCTGAAGCAATTGCTTGGTAGATATGCTACCAAAATTCAGAAGCTTATTTAAATGCTGTAATTAATTTTATTTTGTTTTCATCGTGTCTTTTCTTTCTCCCCCCCGAACCCTCCCTCTCTCTGTCCATAGGAGAATGTTTCCTCCATTTAAAGTGAGATGCACTGGACTGGATAAAAAGGCCAAGTACATTTTATTGATGGATATTGTGGCGGCTGATGATTGTAGGTACAAATTCCACAATTCCCGGTGGATGGTAGCCGGCAAAGCTGACCCTGAAATGCCAAAGAGAATGTACATCCACCCGGACAGCCCGGCCACCGGCGAACAATGGATGTCCAAAGTCGTCACCTTTCACAAGCTGAAGCTCACTAACAACATCTCTGACAAGCATGGATTTGTGAGTGCCTTTTACACCTTCCTTTGCCCCCCCCCCCCGCCCTTTCCTTCCCTCTCCACCCGGCCGGAGCAAGGGGGTCCCAGCGTGGGGGTTCACCCGGAGCACGGCAACTCCTCAGCCGGGCCATGCCCACAGCCCCACTGGCAGCTCCAGTGGGCTCCTGAAATGCAAGGAAAATAGGGAATAAACACCCCTCCACGCACACTGGGACGTGCATTTGTCCGGTTTATAATAGCCCTTGATTTTTCCCCCTGCTGAGGTCAGGATTAAACACCGGAGTTTACTCTGTAACCTCTCCGTGCCATTCAGCGTTAACTTTAGAGATATATTTCCAGCGTAGTGCAACTCGATATTTCTCAGAGCTGCGGTGGCTTTATATATCTATATATATTTTTAATAAAGTCGATCACACTTTTTAAGCGTAGGAAAACGATATGCATATGTGTATAAAGGGCTTAAAGGCCTAAGTACGCAAACGTTTAAATCTATATTAATCTGGATAATGTAAAGCAAGCCGGAGTGAAAATAAACAGGGACCAAAAGCAGAGGTCAAGTTGCCCATTCATGTCTATCCACTCCTTTACATTTACCGGGTGTGCAGAGATAAAAACTTACCCTAAGAGTGAAATCAAACAAACCCGCTGATAAGTGCCCTGACGATCCTTGCCATTTCTTTCTATTCCTGGGAAAGCCTCCGCCTCGGAGCCGGGGCTTGCTGGTGATGGCCGCGGCCGGGGGCTCTCTAATGTGCCGAAGATTGCATTTGCTGCCTGTGATTTGATTAGACGATACATTTTTGCCTTTCACAGAAGGCCTTAAGTGAATTGGGGCACGCTATTAGACCGAGCCGAGGTTCTCGTGGTGGTGTTGCTATTGTAGCTGCTGCTGCTTCTTTACTTGATTTTGATTTTTTTTTTTACGCTTTGAAATCAAAAGACATTGCGGCCGAAGCCCAAACAGCTTCTCCCCCGCTCCTAGCGGAGCTCTGATGGGATTCCCCCCCTCCTTCCCTCCGAGAGGTCCAGCGAGAGCCTAACTCCGGCGAGCTGGAGCTGTCACTACTTTTAGTCGGATGCTGCAAGGCGTGTGCGTGTGTTTGGAGTGTGCTCGGCGGGGAGGAGGAGTGAGGGGAGGAAGGAGAGGGAAGGCAAATTAGGAGGAGAAAGTGCCGATGGCTGGGGGAAGTGCGAGGCGGGGGTGCTGCTCCTGCTGACCGTTCTCTTTTCCCCCTCCTGCCCTCTCTGCTGCCGGCCGCTGTTCCCCCCCTCCTCCCCAGACCATTTTAAACTCCATGCACAAGTACCAGCCCCGGTTCCACATCGTCCGAGCCAACGATATCCTCAAGCTTCCCTACAGCACGTTCAGGACCTACGTTTTCCCGGAGACTGAATTCATCGCAGTGACCGCATACCAGAATGATAAGGTAAGGAGATTAAGAGAGGATTTGTTTTACGTGTTTTGGCTTTTAAGAGAACTTTTACTCTGCATTGTTCCCTTAAAAATCACGAAGCCCATCCCGTTCTTCTCTCTCTCCCCCTCCTCATCTTTCCCCCCAAAACCTCCTTGATCCAACTTCGAGAAGGCGCCCGGGGAGGGGGTCGGGCACTCTCCTAATACCGACCTCGGGGAAGGCAATTAAAAGCGAGGACTGGGGGTGGAGTGTGTGGGGGGAGAATGCTTAGGGTTTTTATACCATTTTCTTTTCCCGGTATTGCTCCCCAGTATGGGGAAAGGGATGGGGTGGGGATCGCTGCTCTCAGTGTGGATTTAATCTAAGATGCATCAGGGAAAAAAAAAAAAATAAAGACTCGGCTCCGTGTGTCGAAAGACAGAGGGGGGAGAGCGGCAGGGCCGAGATTTTGTAATTCTTCCTGGCCTTTGTGCTGTTTTAGCTCCTTTAACAGCAATTGGCAATAAGGCTGGAGCACACGTCTGGTTCCTATTATTATTATATTATGATATTTTTTTTTGCATCCTGCAGTGTTTTATTATTTTTTGTGGTGCAGAAATATGCTCTGATCAGAGAGGGGTATCTCACTTGAATTTAGCTGGAAGGTCTAAAAGAGCCCGTGTGAGAAAGTTTTGCAGCGCTGCAGACGCTGCCTTTCCATTTCTGCTGGTTTATTGTCGGTTGCGACGAAGGTGGTATATTCGGGAGAGTGGCAAATAGTGAATTTACGATAATTAAGTCAAGTGGAAGGAAGCGAAGGAGCCAAAAACCGGGCTTTGATTTTTGAACTTTTTTTTTCTATAAATTATAACTTGGTGCTCGTGTGCGTTAAGTGTAGAAGGTCTGGATGCGCAGCTCCCGCTCGCTGTAGCTCCCTTGTGTCTCTCTTTCTGCCCCTCACGTCCATCACCGTTAAAAATTAAGGCGTGAAGAGGGGGGGTCTGCACCCTTCTGCCCTCGGTTTCCAAAAAGACCGTTCCCCCTGGGGGCTCGGGCTATTTTCCTCTCCTTCTGCGGCCGGGCGCTTGCAAGGAAACCGAAAGAAAATGAGTGTACAGAGAGTAGACTTTGCTTTGGGACTTATCAGCAGGGCTGGTCGCCCCGGTCTATCAGCTGGGGCCGGCTTGGTTGAAGGACAGAACTGAGCATATTTGTCTGATTGCCATGAAATCGGCTGCAAAGAGGCGTGCGGGAGCGGCGGGGAGCCCTCGGCTCGGCGCGGGGGGAGCAGAAGGCACGGCCGGGAGCACCTGGATTAAAAGTCCCGCTGGTTTTTAGCTGTTGCTTTTCCTGCTCTTTCCTGATCCCGTGTGTGCGGCGCGGGGGCCACTCGGGAGCCGGGGCTGGTCCTGCCCGCACTCGGACGCAGGCGGGGTTTCCTTTTCGGAGTCCTCCTGTGCTCCTAAATTGGGGGTTGCTGCGCTTCCAGCCCGCTCCAAGACCGCGAAAGGAGCGTCGGTAAGGCGGCATCCCCGGTCCAGTCTCTCGCATCCCGTTAAACCGAGGGGAGCCCCCGGCCAGGCTCTGAATCCGCCTCCGCGCATCGTCCGAGCAGGCACAGGGACTTGCGGGATGCCCCGCACCCCGCATCGCTCCAAGCAGCCATTCGCTGCCATAACCTGAATTCCCGAGGAAACTCAAACCTAAAAACTTTCACTCGCCCCCTCCCTCCCCAAAAAAATATGAACTGGCTTCTGGCACCCCCGGCGCCCCAACACACATGCACACACAGAGCATAATGCGATTATATAAAGTATTTTATTATAGCGAGGGGGTGGGTATGATTCCTTTGCGGTTTAATTATGGCATTTAAAGAGTTTTAAGCACAGGCATAACTTGCATGGATCGCATTGCACGGCTCAATTAATTCCGATGTGGTGGCAGCAACACGGGGCTCTTTCATTGCCACCACAGCCCGGGTCACTGGCCAGCCCGGCGGGGGATTGGGGGGCGAGCTGCCTCCAAACTCGGCACTCGGGAAAACACGGAGATTCACCCAAAAAACGGGGACCTTTGCCCCCTGCCCTGTCTGCTCCTGCCGGCATCCTGTCAGCGCTGGGGTGACTGGGAAGAGGGGGTTTTGCTGTTGTTTTTTAATGTAAAAATCTCCTTATTCTGCCCCAACCCCCTGCCTATTTTTTTTTTTCTCTCCATCTTATAGATCACTCAGTTAAAAATTGACAACAACCCCTTTGCCAAAGGTTTTCGGGACACCGGGAATGGAAGGAGGGAAAAAAGGTGAGTCTGGCTAGAATATGTACAGACCCCTCATTTGGTTTTCATGTGTAAAGCTCAGAACATGAGCAGAGGTCAAAATCACCTCAACTTGCCTCCAAACCACACTTCCCCCCACCAAAATCCATAAGGATCTTGGCGTTAATAACCCCAAACGGATTGCATGGGAATTCTTTCCTGCTTTACACATTTCTTTTTCACATCGCATGGCCAAAGGGAATGCAGTACATTAAGCAAATACCACCAGAGAAAGAAGTTTCCCTTAAAAATTTGAGAGGGAATGTTACAGTGTAGTTTGTATCTGGGACTGGAGAAGAGGGAGAAGTGAGGGCTGAGCACTGGTTGAATCTCCTGTGGCATTTTTCTGGGGACTGTATCGAAAAGACTAAATAGTGGAGGAGAAACATGTAAATAAACTGTTTTGACAGAGGTATCTCGTGAGTATGGAAGCAGTAATGATAGAAGATTCTTTATTTTTTCCAAAAGCAGCTGGACACAGTTTGTGCCTCAGGTAGCTGGACAGAACTCGTTATAATGGGACTCAAGCTTTTTATTTTGAATATAAGAAGTACATACAAGAAGTAAATAGAGAAAGGGACAATTTTTCTTCCGTTGATGGGGGATATGTCTGTTTTGTTTTGTTACAGCAGACAGGGTAAGTTTAGCCATCTGCAGGGGGTTTAGATAATGAATAAATCTGTCTATTCCTCTTTTTTTAAACAAACCCCCCCCCCCCAAAAAAAAAAAAAGGGGAGGAGGGTGGAATGTCATGTAAAACAAGAGGCCTTTCTCCCTGCCCAGCACTGAGCCTAGCACACACACACAAACATGCACATGCCAGCTCCTCTTGTCCATCAGTGTGAAAATAAAGCCAACGCTGGAGCCACAGGACGGAAATGATTTCTAATTTCTTTCTAAATATAAATAGATTTTTTACTCCGGGTTAATTGTTGGTGAAAAGATTACATAAAGTGCCTAACAAAATAACCACTTCCTAGCAATCTTAGCAACCATTAAGATGGCTCATATCTCTGGAACATCCTCGCCTTTTAAAAGCTAATCTCCAGGGAATGCTTCCCTCTCCCCTCCGCCCCTTGTCTTTAATATCTGCCCTCGCTGAGGAGCTGCTCACCACTTCCAAGAAATTTCCTCTCATTAGCAGCCAAGCCCTGCCTGCCAGAAACGAGCTCTCCTCCTCGAAGGGAGCATGGCCCTTAATTCCCCTGTGCCACTCATCCCCAAATAGGACCTGCAGAAGGGGCTGGGGAAGGAGGGCAGTCCCGGGGGGTGCTGGGGTGCGCTCACCCAGCGGGGTTCGTGTGCCTGCAGGAAGCAGCTGACCCTGCAGTCCATGCGAGTGTATGATGAGAGGCAGAAGAAGGAGAATCCCACCTCGGACGAGTCGTCCAACGAGCAGACAGCCTTCAAGTGCTTTGCCCAGTCCTCCTGTCCTGCTGTGCCCGCAGTTGGCACCTCCAGCCTCAAAGGTGAGAGCTGTGGTCCCTGGAGCCCCACCCAGGAGAGCCTGTGTGCCCTGCTCTGTGGGGTGACAGATCCCAGCTTCTACCACAGCCCTCTGGCATTGGCCTGTTTTCCTTCCTTTCTTCCTTCCCTCTTGCCTTCCTTCCTCTTTTCTTCTTTTCTCACCTGATTTCTCATTTTGCTCTCTTCTCCCTTTTCCTTCTTCCTTCTTTCTCTTCTTTATCTCTTTAGTTTTTTCCTGTCTTTCCTTCTTCCTTTCTTTCCCTCACTCTCCTTCTTGCTTTCATTCTCTTTCTTTTCCTCTTTTCCCCTCCCTCTTCTTCTTCCCTCATTCTCTCTCTGTCTTCCTCATTGTTCCTCTCCTTCTCCTCCCAACCTCCCTCTTCCCTTGCTGCACATTCATCCCTCCCCTCCTTGGTTCAGAAAGGAGCCAGCTCCGAGTCAAGGGAGCAAAGACAGACCACAGGGCAAAAGTTCAAAACTGGAGTCACTCCATTAATATTCCTCTCTGAATCTGTTATTAGAGGAAGGATCTTTCCCCTGGATACAGTCCCGAACTTTGTTATAGAAAAGTCACCCTGGGTTTCTCTCCGTGCGGAGTTGGGAGCTGTCTGCAGCTCTCTCACATGTATTAATCCATCCAGGGGCGGGGGGTGTGCAGGGGGAGGAGGAAACAACCTCTTTTTTGTAGTTGCTTTACTCGTTTTTTTAAAGGGCTGCCGAGCTGAGGGGAGGGGAGCTGGGAGGGAACCCGAAAAGCAACTCAGAGCTTCGCACCTGGGGCGCTGAAATTAGGAGATGAAGTGCAGAGGAATCCAGTGGAGCCGTGCATACATTTGGGGAGGAGGAGAAGGGGGGTCCAAGGGGTGATGAAGGCGAGCAGGGGGGTCTCTCTCTGTGTTTGCAAAGTTTGCCCATTGAAAGGAAAGAAAACTTTGGAAAACTTTGTAGGAGGCACATCCCCAAGGCCCTTCAGGCCAGCTGCCCCTGTCCTGCTGCCCCGCTGCCTTCGCTGCGGCCGGGGTGGTGGTGGGGGGTTGTCCCTGGGGGCTCCCACCGCCCCGGGGAGCGGAGCCGCTGGCCCCGGGCCCGCCCGACTGGAGGGTCGCTCCTCCCGGTCGCCGCTTTGTTTCACAGCCAATTTTGCTGCGTTGTGTAAAACTCCGGCTGGCTCGTTCGGGGCGGGCGGTGGGAGCCAGGGGCTGTATTTATTTATGTTATAATAAACATAAAAAAAAGAAAGAAAGTATTTCCACACAAACCTGTGGACGGCCAGGAAGCGTCTCTGCCCCCTCTCGCAGCCCGATGGGGATTTCGGGCTGTGCAGCGCCGGATCCCAGCCCCGGGCCCCCTTTGTCTTGCAGATCTCTGTCCCAGCGAGGGAGACAGCGATGCAGACAGCAAAGACGATCCCTTGCTAGAAGGCAACGAGTCGGGCAAAATCAGCACGACCACCGCCGCCACCCCAGCGCCGGCCAGCTCCGCTGCCACCGCGGGGGACGACCCCCGGGAGAAGGGGGGCAGCCCCTCCAAAAGCCACTTCTTCCCCGGGGACTCGGCGGGGAGCAGGAGCCGAGAGAGGACTGAGAAAGCCCCTCCAGACTCCAGACACAGCCCGGCCGCTATCTCTTCCAGCACCCGGGGGGGAAGCCTGAGCGGCGAGGAACTGAAAAGCCCCCTCAGGGATGGCCCCAAAGTAGATGAGAACCGGCTGCTGGGGAAAGAGCCCTTCGCCCCCCTGACAGTCCAGACCGACAGCACGGCCCACCTGAGCCAGGGACACTTGCAGAACCTCGGCTTCCCCCCTGCCCTGGCCGGCCAGCAGTTCTTCAACCCGCTGGGGAACGGGCACCCGCTGCTGCTGCACCCCGGCCAGTTCGCCATGGGGGGGGCTTTCTCCGGCATGGCCGCGGGCATGGGGCCCCTCCTCGCCACCGTCTCCGGGGCATCCGCCGGGGTCTCGGGACTGGACAACACGGTCATGGCCACGGCGGCGGCCCAGGGACTCTCGGGAGCATCGGCGGCTGCTTTGCCTTTCCATCTGCAGCAGCACGTCCTGGCTTCACAGGTACTGCATCCTCCCCGCGCCGCCCGCCCGGGGCAGGAGGGTTTCAGCCCGGGAAAACAGGAGGACAGTGGGCACCTCCTTCCCCGCTTCGGTGTTCCCCCCGCTGCCTGTCTCTGCAGGGGCAGTCACAGGGTTTGAGGGAAAAGGCGGAGGAGGGAAAGTCGGGAGGGACTGCGGGGTGGCCCAGCTCGATCTCCCGGAACTCTCGCACCCTCCCCGCTGTGGTCCAGCTCCTGTGCTCCCTGCGACACCGGGCCGGGGCCAGGCCTCTGCTCTCCCTGCTCCCGTCGGGGCAGGACCCGGGCGCAGCTCCGCGCTTTGGACGCGTCGGAGCCTGCGGAGCGGAGCCGCCGTCGGGGGGGATGGATCCGGCGCTGGTTATACCTGCGGGTACAGGGCGCTTTCGGCAGAGAAAGGGAATGTCCCAGTGAGGAGGAGAGTAGGGGAGAGATGCTATGGCCATTTTGGCCCCCTTGGCCCACGACCCCCGCAGCAGGAGGGGTGCCGTGCAGGGCAGAGCATGGGCAGGGTTTGCCCCGTTGGGTCCGCGTGTTTTCGGCCTCGGCAGTGGGAGGACTGATCTCCATCCCCTGCCGCGGGCAGCAGCAGCTTGGCCGCTGTCAGCTCTCCACGGGCGTGCTCGTGGGAGGGTGCTGGCGTGGGGGTGCCGCGAAGCTCCTGCGGGGGTGGGTGTGCAGGCCCGTAACCCTTTCCTTTCTCTCTCCTCCCCTCCCGCAGGGCCTGGCCATGTCTCCCTTCGGAAGCCTCTTCCCCTACCCCTACACCTACATGGCTGCGGCCGCCGCCGCCTCCAGCGCCGCCTCCAGCTCGGTGCACCGGCACCCCTTCCTCAGCGCCGTGCGGCCGCGGCTCCGCTACAGCCCCTACCCGCTGCCCGTGCCCCTCTCCGACGGCAGCAGCCTCCTCACCACCGCTCTGCCCGGCCTGGCCGCCGGCTCCGGCGAGGGCAAAGCCGGGGGGCTGAGCGCCAGCCCCGGCTCCGTGCCCCTGGACTCCGCCTCGGACCTCACCAGCCGCTCCTCCACCCTTTCCTCCGGCTCCGTCTCCCTCTCCCCCAAACTGGGCGCAGACAAGGAGGCGGCCACCAGCGAACTGCAAAACATCCAGCGCCTCGTCAGTGGGCTCGAACCCAAGCAGGACAGATCCCGCAGCGGCTCCCCGTAACCTCCCGGCCTCCGGGAGCTCATTTCAAATCAGTCTCGCAGTGCACTTTGTTTGAAAGAAACCACATCCTCCACCCCGCGAGTGTTTGTTTTTTTTTTTTGTTACCCCCTCCTTATTTTTTTTCCTTCCTCTTTCTCTCTCTTTTTTTTTTTTTTTAATATAAAATCCCTCGGCTTATCAACACAAAGGTATCTGGTGGAACACGGGGGAGAGGGTCGGGGATGGGAGAGCGGAGTCGAGATGGGGGTGCTGGGTCGGAGGCTGCTCACAAGGAGCAGCTTGGTCCGGCCGAGGCACCGGTGGGGTCTGTGGCATCCTCCTTTCCTTTTTTTTTTTCTTAAAAGTGTAAAAAGAAAAACCAAAACACCCAGGAAAAAAAAAAAAAGAAAAAAAAAAGATAAAAAAACGCCTAAAAGAAAAAAAAAAAAAAAAAAAAAAATCAAACAGACTTATAAATAAAAATTAAGTAAGAGAAGTGATTTTTTTTCTTTCCGAAAGAAAAGTGTGTAAGTAACTCGCGTATTGGTTCTTCAACAGTTGTTTCTTGGGTGGGTTGTTAACGACAACCCCCTTAGTCGATATTAAGGGAAGCTGTGTGTTTAAAATATTATTGTGATGTCTGAGAGCCAGTCGGTGGCTTTTTTTTTTTTTTGCATGTTCCATAGTAGTCTGCTTTTTTTTTGGGGGGGGGATTTATTATTTTTTTTATTTCGGTGGGGTTTTGTTGTTTATTTTTAATGCTCGTTTCAAATTCCAGGGAAAAAAATTATTATTAATAATAATAAAAACAAAAATAAGACCTTCGTCCCTCTACCTTAAACATCCTCCCTGTAGCAACAAAAATAAGAAGTGTAGTTGGAAAGGAAAAAAAAAAAAGTGAATTTATTTTATCTAAAAACCTCTGTAGCTTGACTGTAGGTTTATCACAGCTTCCCCTCTTTAATTGTATATGCAATAACAAGGTTTAAACATACTGAGAAGAAGAGAAGAGCGGACACTATTATTAAAACAAAGTATTTATGTAATTATTTGATAACTCCTGTAAATACGTGGAATATGAATACTCGAAATTAAACTTTAATTTATTGACATTGTACATATCTCTGTAAATATGACTGCAGCTGTCTTCTTTTTTTTTCCTTCTGTTTTTATTTTTAGTCGTTTTCATTTCAAGTTTGTAATTCCTTTACACATATACCCCGACCCAGAGGAGAAATTCCCCCATTTCTGAGAGCTCGCTTTTTAAATCGGAGCTCAACCCACAAAAACCTGACCTCGTCCTTTTGCAAAGGAGCCGAATGCAAAAAGCAAGACGGAAAGAAACCAAATTAATCAAAGACCTTAAAAAAAATTTAAAGAGAGGAAAACAAAAAAAGGCAATGTGCCATGGTAGTTTTTAATCCTCGAGTCCTTCAGTGTTCAAAGCACTACTTGCCTTATAAAATGTCAACAACAAAAAAATAATATACATTAATACACGACAACAGGCTTCTCCAGTGGCTTGAGAGAGAAAAAAAAGGTGAAGATTCTAGGATTTTCTTTACTTTGTATTATTTTTCCTCGGTATGTCAGAAAACAACCCCGCGATGGAGTTTTACTACTGTGCTTATTGTTGTCTTTGTTTGAGTGAGTGCATATTTTCTTGGGTTGAAAGTCAGGTGCTCAGAGCTGGTTCAAAGAAAAAAAAAATGAAGGTATATTTTGTGTTATATAAATGTTGAGAAGTTCTTGCTATTTTTTTTCTGTAATTTTTTTTTTCCCTTTTAAAAGTCACTGAAGTTTCAATAAATTTTTATTGAAATGTCTTGAGCGTACTGTGAAATGCCTTCACCCCAACCCTCCCCAAAGTGCCTGGGAGGATGGAGGGGTTGAAAGATATATATCCCTCTTCTCCCTTTCTCCTCCACCCCCCTTCCCCTTCCAATATTAAGATATTTCTCCTGGAAGGAGCTAGTACGAACCAGTCGGGATGGTATCGTTTGAATTGTTGTGGGGGGGGAAGGACGAGTTTTAAGCAAGCTGTTTAATGTACCTTTTCCGTCTTTATCCCTCTCGCTTTTAAAGTCGATCCAGAGGCTACTAAAGTCACCTCTTTTAATGGAACAATATTAAGTGGCATTTGAAAAGTTAATGAGAAAGGCTCAGCTATGCTTTTATCTGTCATAAATTAATAACGCAAAAGTGAAGAATTAGAGAATAGATCAGTTAAATTTTAATGCAGAGCCTTCCTTCAAAGTTTCCAGGTAAAGTACTCAGGAGTTGATGGTGTCGCTGGGCTCGTTTTCTCTCCTGTCCGGGCAGAGGATTTGGCTTTTCCATTAGTTATCACCTGGAAATACATTATTATTTTTTTATTTATTCCGCCCCCCCTCCCATTTGAATCGCCCCTTCTCGCCCTTAGGCTCATGATATATTGGGATTAAGTTAGAAAATGGCTGAAATGGGGACAGACATCCAGGCTAGAGGCTGGACCAGTGGCCTGGGAGGTCACTGAGAGGAGAAGTAAGGAGAGCTGGCAGCCCCTGCCTACACCTTTGCCAGTCCCTGAGCACATCATTTAGCAGAACATATATATTTCTTGTTAATGAGATTTTCCGCCCCCCCATCCCTTCAACAGTTAGTGGCCCGTATATTGGAAAGTGATTCATCCTCCGCCAGTAATAAATATTGTAAGGATGTCCTTCCAGCCTGTATCCTGTTTTATGTTCTGCCTGCTCCTCGGCTCGCGGCCCCCGGTTCCTGCACGGGCGAGATAAAGGGACGTCCAGTGGGTGAAAGTGGCGATAAAGCCTTTTTTCCCCCCCTGATTTTTTAATTAAAAAATCCCCCCACTATCATCACACCGTTCAGGTCCCCTTTGACTGGGGAACGGGACCCTTCCCATTTGAACTTGGGGGTCGGGGTGTATTTGACAACCACGGTGATTGCGGCGGGGGGAAAGGTTTGGGCTGAGCAGGAATTTTTCTCTCCTTCTTCCCCCACCCTCGGATGGCCCAAGGTGATGGCTGCTGGCAATGTCACTTGAGCTGATGTTCCCCTGAGCTGGCCCGGGCAAGGGGATGCTTTTAGGGATAGAGGTGGCGTCGGGTCTGGCGAAAGAAATGAAAAAAACAAACACAAACCACCCGAAAAAGGAGGCAGCGGCTGTAGCAGCAAGCTCCAAAGCTGCAGCCCCACAGGGCGGTTTCCACACACGGATCCACCGCGCGGGTGGGAGCTGGAGGCGCCCCGGGAGGGGAGATCCGTCCCCGGCAGGGGGGAGCAGGGCGGTGGGGCAGAGCGCTGCCAGCCCCTCCGGGCGGTACAACCATGCCCGCTGCTGCGCTCAACTTTCTCCGCTGCTCCGAGCTCCGGCCTCAGCGGCAGCCCAGACACAGCTTTCCATGACAGACCCCCGCAGCCTCTCCTCTCCTATCTGTGTTCAGGAATGATGGGGGGAACTTTTATTTTTTTCCCTCGCCACAGCTGCTGGTCCCTCAAATCGCTCTTAGAGCGGGCGAGCTGTTACGGTCTGTACGTGGGGAAAATTTCCTAGCTGGCGAGAAAATTCGCTGTTGATATTCAGAGGACAGCAACACATACACACATACACACCCCTTGCCTCCCCGTCTCGCTTTCCTGCCTGCCCAGGAGCCCAGTAGCCGCTCCACAGGCCAAGCGGGCACCGGCAGCCCCGGGGCGCCGCAAAACCCGAGCTCACGGTTTATTCTTTTTAAGGCTGAGGGTGCAGCCTGATTGATTTAAACCCCCCCCTTTCCACGGGCCTAACGCTGACCTCCCCCTCCCCATGCCCTTGCAAGAAATCCGTGTACTGCAGGTGTAACTCTGACTTGCAAATGGCTTTATCTCTTGTGTATCTTATTTGTATATAGTAACGTTAATGAGTAACTCTTGTGGCGCTTGTGGATGGAGGTAAACAGCGAGCAATCTCTCTGGATTATCCTGTCTATTACTCACCTGGCGCCTGTCTTGATATCCTCAATGGTTTTATGGCTGATGCAGGCGACCCGGCGCTGGGTGGGGGGTGGCCGGCGGCGGGGGGGCTCCGGCGGGGCGCCGGCGCCATCTCTCGGGCAGCCTGAGCAGCGCCGAGCGACCCCCGAAGGGACCCACGGCTCGTGGGAAGGGGGCACAGCGCCCACCGTGGGGGGGACCTCGTGGGGTGGTGGGGTCTGACAGCATCCCACCCCCTCCAGCCCCGACCCCCGGCCGGGCAGCGCAGCGGAACTTTGCTTGGAGCGGAGATGGGTTTTTACCCACGGG
Organism: Margarornis squamiger; assembly: GCA_035222235.1. Lineage (NCBI taxonomy): Eukaryota > Metazoa > Chordata > Aves > Passeriformes > Furnariidae > Margarornis > Margarornis squamiger. The sequence goes on along the minus strand of JAWWTY010000035.1, from coordinate 4,558,879 downwards.
AGTTTTAGCCCCGAGTCCAAAGTCTCTGGGAAAGCGGGGCTGGGGCCGCACCGTCGGAATGGGGTGGTGGGCTGGGAAGGACGGCACACACAGCGGAGCCGCAGCGACCCGGGGGGGGACAGCGACAGCGACACCCCGTCGGGGCGGGCACCCGCCGTCGCCGGCGCGCTCGGCCCACGCTCCGCTATTAGTTAATTATTGATTGATTACAAGTGAAAATTTATGACCCTCTTCCTCCCCCACCCCCCGCAGCCTCCTGGCCCCTCGCACGCACACACGCTCCTGCCCTCTGCAAACACTCCGGGGGAGGCGGGAGGCGTGTTGTTGTTTTTGGCCTTGACAGCTTCCAGGAATATGAAATATTTAAGCCCTTCGGTCGATCTCCCGTACCCTGGGCGCCCTTTTTTTTTTCCCTTTTTCTTTTTTTTTTTTTTTCATTCTCCCCTCTTTCATGTCCCTACTCGGAGAGCTCCCGCGGCCGCCGGGCCCCCTCTCCGCACACAGCCGGCGTGCGGGCTCGGAGCACGCCAGGCCTCGCAGATCAAAGCGACCTCTCCGGCCTCCGCACAAGGGGAAAAAAAAAAAAAAAAAGTTGATTTCTTTAACGATTGTTCGTAAAAGTCTTGGAAGCAGGGACCATCCCGCCTCCTCCCTCGCCTCGGGCCGCAGGATTGCACCGGGAAACGATTTTGGGAAGGTAGAAAGAGCGCTTTGGAGAAGGGAGAGAAAATAAAGGAAAAAAAATAAAAAATAGAGGAGTTGCTTGAAATTTAGCAGCGGCGTATCTGCAGGAACTCACACGCCGTCCCGGCTGGGAGCCCGAGCCGCAGCCCCGGCTGGACAGCAGGGTCTGGGCCGCGCTCGGAATTGTGCCCCCCAAAATGGGGCGAACCCCCAGCCCCTCAGTGTGCCCTTGTGTGTGCGGGGGGCGCAGGCAGGGCGCGTCCCCCCAGTTTCTGCAGGTCCCGCTGCCGGGAAAGCCGAGGTGAAGGGTGCCGCACACCGGTGACCGCAGCGCGCTGCCCTGTCCGGGGCTGAGCGACGGACACACCGAGGGAGGGAGGGATGGATGGATGGATGGACGGACGGACGGACTGCAGGGTCGGTTGTTTGTTGTCTCGGGAGGGTAAATGGTCTGATGTGGCGATTGGCTCGAGCCGCTGGCGCTTGGCACGGCGGAGGCGAGCAGCCGTGGCACCCTGCGGAGACCGCCCCGCTGCCCGCCCATGGTCCCTGTCACCACGGCCCGCAGGGACAGCCGGCCGGGCGGATCCGTTCTGGAGGCGCCGGGACGGCGGGGTTGGGTTCAGTTTATGGGGGAAACGGAGCGGGAAAAACCTTCCTCCTTCGGCACCTACAGCCGCGCCTTGCATAGAAAGCCCTGTCCAAGGGGGCACGGTGGCACGCCCGAGCCTTCATCTCCTACACACGGTACAGGCACATACCGGGAGAGCAAACAGACCCACACCGGGACATTCCAGCCCGTGGAGATGGGGGCTCGCATCACGTTATCACCCTGACCCGCCGACCTCTCCCGCAGCTCGCCCCGCATCCATTTCTCTATGCACCTGAAGCCTTTTGGCTTCTTGTGGGGAGAAAAAGCCAGCGGCTCCCCTGGGAACCAGCTCCGGAGGGTGATGCCTGAGGATGCTTTGGGGGTTTTGTTGTTGGTGTTTCTGTTTTGGATTTTTTATTTTTTTCCCCCCACCCCGCCCCAAACTTCCCACGTCCTTCTCCCCAAACCCCGCATTATTAGGGAATAATTAAAGCGTGTAAAAACACGGCGAGGCGAAACCCTTTAGCTTGAAGTGGCCGTTCAAGGCGCTACTGGAGTTCCTGGCCCCTGCTTTTCGCCCCGAGGTCAACAGGGTGAGCCCCGAGGTCGGGCCGAGACTCCGGGGCTTCTGCGGGACGCTGGACCCGCGCTTCTCTCATGTACCACCGCTCCTTCTTAGAAGCACAGTTCGCAGCCGCCTCGCAGACACCGCTTTTGGGTTTTCTCTTTTCTAATATTTTTAAAAAATATATATAATTTCATTATTCTGGAGTAAATAATTGTTATTATAATTTTTAAACACTCTCAGCCGAAACAGAGGTAGACTTCTAGCGCAGGTAACCGCAGCTGTAATTCCTTCTGAGTTTCACCTTGGTCTCTCTAAACTCAGCTTCCCCCTCACTCTACCCAATAAAGACCTTCCTGGAGAAGGCATCGAAAAATAAATCCAAAGCAACACCAAGCAGGCTGGGCTGTGCGGAGCCGACCTGACCCCACGGACACCCCGACCCCCTCCCCTCCCGAGGCAGCCCCCCTCTGCCTCCGGCTTCTCTCCTTTCCGAGGTCCTTTCAAGCTTTATTTCATTTCAAGCCGCCAAAGCGGCACTGACAGAATAAAGTTATCAAGGAAATAAGCTCGACAGAAAAAGCCAGTGGTGCTTTTCCCCCCCGGACCTGCTCCGTCCAGTGAAGGTACGAAGGGAGCGACTCCGGGGAAGGGGGGAACGGGCCGAGGATGGGGAGTGGGCTCTGGCCTGGGGCATCCCACCGGCTGGACTGACGGCTCTGTGTAACAAGGAGGTTTCCTTGGGGCAGGAGGCTGCGGCGGCGGCAGGGAGGGAGCTGGAGGGATTTGCTCCAAGCTTTTGGCAAGCCGTGGAATATCGTTTGTGGTCCGTCTGAAGGAAAGGGGGTCTCCGCCGCTGCAGCCCCCCGCCACCGCGATGCAGGATCCCGCTCCTTCGGGAATGTGCCACCGCGATCTTCTGGCAGGATTCTTTCCCTTCTGCCGTGAAACTTTTTCCTAGGTGCTCTCGCGCTTATTTTTCACAGGTTTCTTGAAAACAAGTATTTTTTTCCCCCAGCTTTCCCTGGCTGTCCATCCGTGGCCTTCCCCGTGGATTTTCGAGGGGCGCTTTTTAAATCGTCCGTTCTCCCTGGTCCTTTTCCAGCCGGTTTTCATTTCTCCCGTCTCCGATCTAAAAAGCAAGTAGGAAAAAAAAAAATCACGAACCTTAAATACAAATATAAACCAGGTCAGGAGTCCCCCCCGCTCCTCTTGCTGGAGCGGGTGGGGGTAGGGGCTACCCCTAGGAAAAGTGAAAAGCTTGTTTTAATGGGCGGTCATTGCTAAATCTCACCTTGGGGCCAAAACGACTCGCGACCCATTGCCCTCCTTACGATGTATTTATTTGTCTCAGTGGCACTAGCCGTCAGTCATTAGTGGGGGGGTTAACCCGAGAGCCGCCCCACGGTGGTGGTGGTGGTGGTCTTGTGGCTTTTTGTTTTGTTTTAAATATGATTTCTCAGCAGGGATCTCCCCAATACAGAAGGAATAACCTGGCCCGGGAGGGCTCTTCGGTGAAACACGGGGGGAACACGCGTGGAAGAGCAGCGAGTGACGACCCTTCTGAAAACAGTTTTGGTCTGAGCAAGCGGGATTCGGTTTGCACCCTGAAGGGTTCGCTCCCGGGAAAAGCGACGCTTGGGCCGGCACAGACGTTACTTAATGAATAACGACGCTTTCCAATATTAACAATAACGGAGGGGGAAACAAATGCAGAAGCCCGAGTGCAGGAGCAGCCACCGGAGCCCTCGGGCAGCCGAGCGAGTGATCGCCGTCCCCGGGAGCCGGAGTGCAGCCGGGCAGCAGCTCCTGACACCCGCACGCCCTCGGCTGTGCTCGCATGCTCGCAGGTCTGTGGTTCCAGTCGCTCCATGAGCTCCAGAGCAGCTTCGTAGCCGTGTATCACTTTATTTAGACACAGCTTTCTCTGCACGGAATACGCATAAAGCGCTAAGACGCTTTCTATATATTTCAGATATTTATATAGTTCAAATACATATGTGTGCCTGTCTGTTGTTACATAAAGGTGATGCAAAGAGACGTGGCTGTGAGCGCTTTCTTTTCACTCCTCACAAGACGTGTACGGTGTGGGACACCGGGCACGGTGCGTCCCTCACACATCCCCTCCGGCCCCGGCTTTGCAGCCTCTGTCCCCCCTGGCCCAGCACATCCCGCCTGAGACCAGGAGGCTCTAACTGGTGGATTTGGGATCTGGGGCTCAGTTAGCTTTGCAATATTTCCCTTATCACCTAACGTGGGTAAATTCGTCTCCACAAACAGCATTTCGCCGAGAAGTCCGGGTTTCTCCCGCCACCGCCGGGGCAGCTTTGGGGATCCCTGATCTCCTTCGAGGGGAGGGAAGCATGTAGGAGCCTTCCTGGTACTTGTGTTCACACTTCTTTAACAGCCGGTTGTGGTTTGTTCTCTCTGCCAAATATTTAACCAAGAACGGGGAAGAGAGATAAACCATAAATGTCATCCTCCTTTTCCATTCAAATCGGCATCTCTCGGCTCCAAACTTTTGCTATGAGGAGGATGGACCGACGGTGCGGGAGTGCTTGGCCTGGCTGGCTCCGGGCACCGGGCAGGGAGGGACGGTGGCAGGAATGGATGGATGGACGGACGGATGGATAGATGGATTGGGGGTAGGGGGTGTCGTGTGTGGCCTCCGTCCTCATCCCACGGCTCATGCCGTCCTGAAACCGAGAAATAATGACATTAGGGACTATGAAATCATGACAGCAGGCAGGACCTGGATGCCTGATGCCAGCAGCCCCCACGTTTAGGAGAAGGAAAGGAGGGTGCCTCGCTGTTGGGGGTGTCCCCCCGGCCGGGGCTGCTGCTCCCGGGGCCGTTCCCGATGCCAGGGCTGTTCCCAGGGCCGGACCGTTCTCTGCCGGGGCTCCGTGTCGGCATCAGCCGCTCCTGGAGTGCCACCTGGTGGGAGCAGCCCGGCAGCACGGGCAGGGCTCTGCTCAGGGGTCCCCACAGCCCCCCGGGAATCTGGCCGGCTGGCAGGGGGGAGCGGGGCAGATGCGGAGTGTGGGGGTATCCTGGGAATGACCCCGAGTGCCGGGGCAGGAGAGATGCAGAGGATGCAAGTAGCAGCATCCAAAAGGAAAAGACTGGAGTTGAAAGGGTTTCTTCTTCAGAGTCAGAAAAAAAAGAATAGTCTCTTGGAAATCTTGCAAGTGTCCCTCCTTCTGCTCGCTTGTGGTCGTGGTGGGGCTGAAAGCCTGCGTGCAAGGCTGCCATCAGCACGGACATGCTGGCTCCTGGGGACTTCCATGTACTCCAAATGAAAACCCTGGGCGTTCATAGGGAAGCCAGGCCTGGCATTTTTGTAGGAAACCTCCCAGAGTTTTACAGGTGTGTGTGTGGCTGCTCTCGGAGAGCAGACGGGCTCTTAAAAAGAACTCTTGCCCTCCTGGCTGTGCCTGAGGGCTGATTTGTGTGGCACAAGGCCTCCTTACTTTGTCTCCTCGGGTTTTTGTTGTCCTCCCTTATATATCTACACACACTGAACTATTTTGCTTCTGTGTTTTTGTCTTTGTCCATGTGTCAAGCTCACTGCTTGCTCGCTCACAGATGGATCCAAATGCGAGCAAACACAAAACTAATCTGTTTACATTTTGTTTCATAGTTTTAGTCATACTCCTCCAACTCATCTTACGCTTTTTGCTCTCTCTTGCACATGCACACAACTATCCTTCATAAGCAGTTTGTCTTATTGCATCCTTATTATAGTTCTGTTTTCTGCCTCTTCCCTCATGACAAAACTATTCTGCACCAGAAACTGCCATTTCACATGAAACACTTCTCTCCAGGCCAGAAATTGACTGGCTTTGGTGAAACCGGGGGGCACTAAAATATGAGAACAAGGATGTAAAAGCAGGAAGACATGCATCAAACTTCAGGGTAAACAATGGGAATGATATTGATTGCCTTTTAATGTGCAGTGATCACACAATGGGGAAGAAAGCCTTCCCAGGGAAAGAAAACCAAGACACTTGCCTGGTTTTAGAAACTGATAGCAGAAACATGTATGTCAGTGAAACTTTGGGACTCAGACTGGACCTTATCCCAGGGCTTCTCTAGGGAAGTGGCTTTCCAGGTCTAGCAGAGCTTCCAAATAAAGTGCTGTCCTACTTTCTGGCTGTCTCTAAAGGGTGATGAGAAATGCCCATTGTCTCTGCCCAGGCTAGTGCGTGCTCTCATTAAGGCCTTTGAATTGTGTGTGTGCATGTCGGCGTCAGAGCTGTTTGGCAGGGAGGGACGGGCAGGGTTTCTCTGGAAGGTAATTCCCCAGTCCCAGTGGTCTCAGAGGGGGTTGAATGATTTTTGAACTCTTGGAACCTCAACGCCTCCCAGAGTGGTGGGTAGGGAAGATGGGGGGGGGGGGGGGTAGATGATGGTCCTGTGCCTCCATCACAAATGTTTAATGAAGCTGTGTGAACAGAGCTCTGGGGGAATCCACAACTGCAAGGGCAGAGCCTTCCCTGGGAGTAGCAGGATTAATCTGAGGTGTATCAAAGTAAGCCCACTTTGCTCCTTGGGTGTTGGGGTCTGATCTGAATTGACAGGGGTTAGGCAATTCACAAAACAGCTATCCCTGCCTTTCCTTAATGACTTATCTCAAGTCCAAATCACTCCATTTTCAGGGAGGATGGTGTAACACATAAGAAAAAGTGTCAGGAAACATGAAGGCACAGCTGTTCTTTCCACTTGGGTAGCTGCAATCCGTTTGAATAATGGATATTCTGTTCAGCTCCTTGGAGGGGAACTTTGAGTCTCCAGCTCCTCACTAAGAGGAGACACACTGATTTATCATTTATTTATTGGATTATAACCCCTTTTATGGGTAATCAATTGCTGCTTTTTCAGCTTCCTCTTGAATCACATCAGCCTGGTGCAATCAGAGGGTGAGACCACTTCAAGTGCACAGAGGTTTCCCTTTGAAAATATTTCCATCAGATTTCTAGGTGTTAACGTGGGCAACTGATGGAGGGAATAATGGGCAGGGTCTGACTTGTCCATGTACTCTGGGATTGGGCAAGGACCCTCGTGGCCCTGTCCCGAGGACACACTGATGGAAGGTGGCATTTTCTAACCTGCTTTGTGGCTTGGGAACCTTGGTACTTTTCCCAGCTCTCCTTTGAGCACTGTGCACATTGAGCTCACTCTGCTCTCTTGCAGTGAAATGAGCTGTGACAGAAACAGCAACGATCTGGGGGCTAAACCCTTTTTCTCATATAAAAATAGAAGTGGGGGCAACACACTCTGTAATGTCAGAGAGCAGGAGCTATGAAGGTTGTCCTTCATTCCTAGCACATCTCTTGAACACCTCCCTGCCCTTGAACGGGACGCAGACATATTTCCAGTTGTGGATACACACATAGTTTGGTCTCAGGACCTTGCACAGGAGCGTGGACAGCTCTCCAAGGCCACTACCTGCCTGCCTGGCATGGTGCTACCCCTCCTGGTGCAGAGCTCAGATTGTGCCCAGGTGCAAACCATTACCCAACGGGCACAACAGGGACCAGCTGTGGTCAATAAAGAGAAAATTAAGGTGTGGCCTTGCTGCAGTTAGGAAGAAGGCCCTGAGTCTTTATAAGCTTAATTCAGGGCAGGTGAAGGGTTTCTTTTCTATAATGATGCAGTGCAGAAGGAGTTGTGAGAGGCTGTTTGGGAGAGGACCTGAGATGGGGAGCTCGGGATTCACTCTGAAGGTAGAAGGCTGCATGAGCAGTGATGGAAATGGTTCCTGTGTGGTTTCCTCGCTACCCTTAAGAGCTGTGAGGTGGGTGTTTTACTGCAGGGTGTTTTGGTGTTTTAAATGTGCCTTCCCTGTGACTCAAAGGGCTTGGAGGGGTTGGCAATTCTGGTTTCTGCTTCTGTGGGGACTGGTGTGATGAGCAGACACAGAAGCCATGTGACTTACATTGAACTGAGGGGTGGGGGAGAAAGCTGCTCTGTGCAAATCTGAAATTTGTGTGTAAGTCTGGGAAGGGACCATAGAGGTTCCCTGTGATGCTGCTTCTCCTCCCTGGTCCTTCACCTGATGCTGGGTTGACTGGCCCTCATCCAGTGCTGTGAGTTCCATTTAGGCAAAGTGTTAAATAGAGGGGTGTGGGGTTTTCCCTGGTGTCTTTGCAGATATCTAGCTGGTTTCATTCTTTGCTGAGGCTCTTCCAGACTTTCCCTTGCTTGTCTGTGGGACTCAAGCTAAAGCTAAGCAAGCCCAACCTGGTTTTTGGTCCCCAGGTGCCATGTGTCCCCACAGAGAGCTTGTAGCCAATCTGCACCTAAAAGTGGATGTGAAAGGGGTTGAGTTATGCATGGGGTCCTGTCTTATCAGTCTCTGTGCTCTTTGATTTTTAGAGTTCCTTGGCTAGAGAACAAAGGAAGCAGCCTGGGTTTGGGGAGGATATTGAAACTCATGGATGAGTGTGGCAAAGATTCTGCTTCAGAATCAGGAGTATAGCTGGAAGGGAAGGAACTTGATAAACGAGTGACATGCTGCCTCTGGCTGGCCTGGCAGCCTTTTATCATCCTGCATTTATCTGCCAGCCTGGCTGGTCCGTTCGACACCTGCTTTCTTATGTGAGAAGTCCCCAAACTACCTAGGGTGTTCCTTATTTTTAAGGACCTCAGTCAGGTACAGCATCAATGTGTAATTTTCCATTCTTGGCAAGGCACACCCCAGTAAATCTGGGCTAGCCATCTGCTGATAATGATTGTCACCTGGGGCTGTGGATGCTCTGGGGCAAGTACAGTCAGTAACCAGCACGCAGGGATATGGTGGTAGCTGTGAGGGGAGCTGCTGGGTGTTACTCAACACTATGGTGTTGTGCAGTCTGAAATGGGGGGAGAAATAAATACTGCTTTTTAGAAACTATCCCCAAGGAAAAGTGATCTTTTGGCTTTTAAGCAATCTGTTACCCCCTCTAAAGATTTAAGATAGGAAAAGAAAATAAGTTGAAAGGCTGTGGAAGGAATCTCTTAATTTTCTGATGTATGTTTTGTTAATCCTACTTGTCCCCCTATTGCAGCCTGTGGCTTTGGCTGGATATTATTGTGAGTGAGTTTTATTGTGCCCAGTTTGGCAAGCCAGGTAGTTTAGGAGAATGGTGATGGGAAGTTTAACAGCAAAGCAGATTGGGAATTGAATCAGTGACTTGTGTCTGAGTGGAAATTTGAATCAAGGCCTCCAAAGGTGGGGTGGAACCAGGGCTGCTCAGCTTTGATTCTCACCATACTGGTTATTAGTGTGCTCAGTAGCCTCACTTATCTCCATCTCATTGCAGTGTGTTCAGTGTAAAACTGAGCATAACATGGGGAAATAACCCGAAGTTCTTTTTCTAGAGTGGTCAAATGAGGCTCTGTGTGAGTAGTATCTGTTTATGTTGGGTTTACTGCAAATAAGGCTTTTTCCTGCAGTATTTCTGAAATCCAGCTTTTCCTGAAGGTACAAGGGCTCGGAGTTGGGGTTAGCTGCATAATGAACACCCTCCTTACCATCTGGGACTGATAGGTCATCAATAAGTCAACAGGAGGCCAGCATTTGTAGGATGGATTGGCAACAGTTGTGCAGCTCTTTCCTCGTGCCCTTTTGCAAGGAAAATAAGCTCCTAACGTGAAGATAGCAGATATTGTGTTTCTAGTCTTCACAGGATTTATGCAGATGTAGACTACTGGGAACATAACCCAGCCTAGAAGGCTGTGTTTTCACTCCTATATAAACCATCTTATTTGCTAGCAAATGAAAAAAGTAATCCAGTGCAGTAGCTTTCCTGGAAAATAAGTATTTCCTCAATGATCAAGTATCTGATATTGCTTTGTGCAAAAATAAGCACAGTCTGCAGCCCAGTGACAAAAGGTACAAGAAGTATCTACATCTTTGAAGGCTGCTATGACAAATCAGACCCTTCAGAGGGGTTATTAACCACTGGAACTCGTCAGAGAACTGGGGGGAGTTGTGTCTCCTATAGTCTTGAGATCCAGTCAGGATGGACCTCTGGAAAATCAGCCTCAAACAGGAGCAGCTGTTAATACTGCAGGTCAGATTAGAACACCCTGCTGCCTTAGTGGAAGCATCTTTTGGGTTAAGAACCAGGCTATGCTCATAAATACAGTCAATAGGGGAGAAAAGGGGGTAGTATGTGCTGCTCCTGGTCTGTCAGAGGATGGGCTGGGTGCTGGTGGGGCAGCTGGGAAACTGCTGCCGGAGGAGGTGGTTGTGCTGGGGATCCTGCTTTGTGCTCGGATGCAGAAGGATGCACATCAGGCTCTCACAGCGCCCTCTTTGCATAAACCCCAGGTGAACGTGCTCGTGTTTTAAGGAACTGTATGAAAATATGCCACTAGATGGCCCCAGGAAGAAGGCGGATCAGGCTGCGGGGCCCGAGGGAGCGAGGGGAGGGCAGCAGGCACTTGGGCACCGGCCGCAGGGCTCAGCTCCCCGCTGCGGGGCAGGGCTGGGGTAGCGCAGTCCAACCACTGAGACACCGCTGGTGGGAAAGAACAAGGGCAGCACTCGGAGCTCCCACACTGCCTTATCTTTCACAGCACCTTCTCTTGGACTTTGTGCCATGGGAGTGTGCTCCAGGGATCCAAGGTGGTGCCTCCTTGGAGGAATGGTGTGAGCTGCCTGCTCTTGCTCTATAGGAATGGTGCGAGCTGCCTGTCCTAGTGGCATGTCCCATGGGAATGGCATGAGCCTCCTGTCCTATTGTTGTGCCTGATAGGAATGGTGTGACTGCCTGTCCCATTGTGCCCTTTAGGAATAGTGTGACTGCCCGTGCCAGGGTGGCACCCCAGAGGGATGGTGTGACTGCCCGTGCCAGGGTGGCACCCCAGAGGGATGGTGTGACTGCCCGTGCCAGTGTGGCACCCCAGAGGGATGGTGTGACTGCCCGTGCCAGTGTGGCATCCCATAGGGATGGTGTGACAGCCTGTTTTATTGCTGTGCCCTATAGAGATGGTGTGACTGCCTGTCCCTAGTGTGTCCCACAGGAATGGTTTGAGCTACCTGCCCCACTGCTGTGCCCTGTCTCAGCACCCATCAGTGAACTGGGTGGCATCCCAGCAAACCCAGCACATACAGGTGACTCCATAGCCTGAAAAGAGATTGTATGTCTGAGTGCTGCAGTCCTTATCAGGTCAGAGAATTATCCAGATTTCTTGGATAATCCCCAAATGGCTCCTGCTATCATGAACAGCCACCTTAGCAGCTGTTCCCAAAGTAATATGTTAGGGTCAATGACATATCTAGCCCTGTCATGAGTAAAACCCTGGTGTCTGCTGACATGAGTGGTGGGATTTGGGCTCAGGGCTGCCCTTCGGGGGTCTGTTTTCTATCTGGGAGGCTGAAGCAAGCTGCTTTTCCTTTCTACAATTGTGCAAGGGACTTAACTTTAGAAGGGGACACTAAGCGTTCAGGGTCAAGTTGGATGGGGCTTGGAGCAACCTGGTCAAGAAAGAGGTGTCCCTGCACATGGTGGAGGGGTTGGAAGTAGATGGTCTTTAAGGTCCCTTCCAAGTCAAAGCATCCTACGATTCCAAGTGTCTTGTTCTGGTTATTGTTGCTACTTCAGTTGGAAGTAGGATCACAGTCCTGATGCAGGTATAGCTCTGTGTCATCTGGAAGGAAAGGTGGTGCCTGTGCTCAGTTCCAAGGGAGCACAGAGCCTCATCCCAGAAGCAGGAGGGGGATGTAGAGCCTGCAATGTGCCTCTGGCCCACACTTCAAACCTGGGCCCCTGGGAGCCAGGAGGGATGTTAGAGCAGAGCAGTGCTTCTCTCTGGTGTGCTGATGAGCTCCTGTGGAGGATTTAATGAATGGAGCTTCTCTGATGGATGAGATAGGAAAAATTGCTAACCTGGGGAGGTGTAAAACAGTGCACAGTGCAGGGCTGTGCCACAGAGTGAGCCTGGCCTGGTGGTCCTCCAGAAGGACGTGGCTGCTGGATGAGCCAGTGTAGGAGGGGAAGCATAGACAGGGCAGGAGCTGACTGGAGCTGCCACGAAGTCAGCTTTCTGGGACGTGCTGGCACGAAAGTCTGCACCGAAATGAGCTCTCTGAGGCTTTGCAGTGCTGCAGGCAGGGGTGAGCACTGCCAAGGAGGGCTGCAGGGCAGGCTCCCCCCAGGGCTGCTGGGGCTGCTTCCCTGCCTTGCACCTCGCCGCCAGCCGGGGAAGTACCTGCTCTCCTGCAGACAGGGAAGCTGTGTCCCTCTTCCCTCTGATATGGAATTCTTGCAGAGCCTGAGGCGAGCAGCACTGCTCTTCCAAGCCAAGCTTTGCTCCTGAGGCAAACTGGGACAGGTCCAAGGGTTTGTCTGGTTTCCTTTCTAGGTTTCCTCCCCTGTTTAGTGGGATTAATAACACCTAAGGGTGTCAGAGGTGATTATTCATCAGGCTTCAAGCGCTCCGAAAAAACACACTGTGCCATCTATTGTTTGAATTTACATGACGTTGCTGCCTCCTGTCTCCCAGAGTGACTGATGTCAAAGGACTGAGATCCCTTCTATGACTTTGCTTTCTGAAAGACAGGAGCTGTGGCCCTCAAAAGACCCTAAGACCTGTCTGTCATGCCAGCTGATGCCAGCAGGAATTAATGGTGCATAAGAGGGATTCACAGTGCTCTTAGGAGCAGTTTGATTCAGAAAGAGAAAGGATGAGACTCCTCCACAAAACCCTCTGATTTAAGGAACACCCAACCTTCAGCTGGAAATGTGGGAACAAGCTGCAGTTTTGTATGTGACTTGTCTGTCAGGACAGAGCTCAGGTCTTTTGGGTGGGAAGTGTAGATTTCCCACCTTGTGTTTGAACTGGGACATTTTATCCAGATTTGAGATATGGGACAAATATCCCTTCTTTGGTCTTGATATAACCGGTGTGAGCTGAAATAACACCTGCTAGGAAGAGAGTCCTTGGGTAGCCATGAATGCATCTAGTTAAGCATGGCCCAGAAAGGGATTAACAAGCCTGAGACACCTTGCCTCTGTAGTCAGAAGCTTTTTCCCTGAAAAGATTCGTTTTCCCCTGCCCATCCTCAAATATCAATTCAGAGTCTTTATTTTCCTCCCAGCCCTGTTTCTAGAAAGCATCCTAAAAAATAGCTGTTCACTGAATAAATGCCTTCTGACAGATAAACTGAAAGCTGTTATTGAGCCCTTTTGGGCTGGGAGTTCAGCAAAGCTGCAATGTGTTGGATTTTGCTTCTTTCATGTCTTGGAGGTTTAGTTCCAGCTGAACCATAGCAAGTACCTGCTGAGTCAATGTGTCTCACTGCTGCTGTGCTTGATGGGAAGTGCAGTGCACTGCCTGACACCTGCTGATGATCTCAGCCAGGTTTTTTTACCTGTGGGAGGAGGAAGTTCTGGAAGGGGAAATGCAAAAGGGAGCAGGAATGACTCCCGAGTATTTGGAGTCGAGCTGAACCTGTTCTGTGGGGTGCAGGTCCTGCTGAAGCACTTGAATGGTTGCTCCAGTCACTGGTTTTGTGGGATTGGGCAAGTGAACCTACCAACACATCCTTGAGGATTTTCCTCCCAGACTTGCTGAGTTTATTAGGTGGCAGTGGTGGAAGGTTTGGATCCCTTGTGATCCAGGCACTGTGGAGGATGTGTGCTAGGAATTCATCCAGCCAACTGCAGGTGCATCTTGAGGCTTTTGGTGTCTCGAATTTCAAGCCTTTTAGCAATGTGGGGGATTTAGGGGTGTTTTATAATGTTCCTGGTGGATGCAGGATGGGGAAGTGGGTATTCAGTGGGCCCTCTGGGTTGGAGAATAGTGTGGATGGCTGTGTCTGGAGGAAATGGAGGCATTTGCCTCAAATAACTTCTTTTAGCCTCATGTTCTGTGTGATTCCCACCCTATAGTATGGCAACTGTGTCCCATGTTCAAGTCTTTACTGCCATATTCAGAGTCACAGAATGGTTTGGGTTGGAAGGAATCTTAAGGCTCACCTAGTTTCATCTCCCTGCCATGGGCAGGGATAACTTTCACTAGCCCAGGTTGCTCCAAGCCCTGTCCTACCTGGTCTTGGACACTTCCAGGGGCAGCCACAGCTTCTCTGCCCAACCTGTGCCAGGGCCTGCCCACCCTCACAGGGAAGAATTTCTACCTGATACCCAATCTAACCCTGTCTTCTGTGAGTTTAAGGCCATTTCCCCTTTTCCTGTCACTCTGAGCTCTTGGAAACATCACAGCAAGATGGGGAGGAAACCTTTGGGATGATAGAAAGAACTTAGAAGACCTTGAAATAGTGACAGGCCATTGCTGCATGGTTTGCACGTGGTGTTGGGGTTTCTGTGTTGGCTCAGCAGGGTGGGGAGGTCTGGGGCAGGAGAGGAACAGGCTGTGCTGGCCCTGTGCCATGCCTGGGCTGGAGGAAGGAATGTTGATCTCTGCCAACAATGCTGCCAGTGCCGTGGTTTCCTAAGCAGAGCTGCTCCCAGGGAGGAGTGACATTGGCTTTGCCACTTCTGGAGCATCTTTGGAAAAAGAAAGCTGGTTGCTTCCCATCCCCTGTTTGACTAAGGGTAGTCTTGCCTAGTGGGCATCCCAATTGTTGTGTCCCACCCATCTCTTTGCAGTTTGCTCAGGGTGGGATGCAACCTTCTTGTAACATATCCCTGTGCTCCCAAACTGGGGTCAGGGCAGGGGGGGGAGTGAGTCTTGCTTGCCCCTTCTCTGCTGCCATGGGTGTGGAAGGCTGGTCCATGAGCTGGCTGTAAATCAGTATGCACGAGGAAGGCAATTTTTTTGCAAGTGAAACCTGCCCTTACCAAGCCCTGGGGGAGGGAGGAGAACTGCAAGTGTCAAGGTGAGATGGAAGAGCAACAGAACGAGATTTAATTTCCTTCCCAATAATTTTCTCAAGCTGTATAAACTTTCCTTATTTAAAATAAATACTCCCTGAAAACACATTTCTGTGTCAGTGGCCCTGTGAAAACACTCCCAGTCACAACCTGTGCCTGTCCCTTGCTTGCAGCCTCAGCCAAAAGCCAGCAGTTTTACATTTTGCTCTATTAACTTGAGCTGTAAATTTCCTTGTGCAAAGTCTCCCAGGCTGTGGAATGAATTTTAAGTAAACAGGGTGTACAATAATAGACTTGTGTTAGGGCAGGTTTTTCAAGTGGCCTGTAACTTTTGGAATATTTTTGTCTAAATCTTTCCCTGTTGTGGTGGAGAGTGTGTGAGCTTGCCCAGAAGGTGGAGGAAGTCCGAGAAAAGACCTGGTTGGTAACAATCTCTGGATCCTATCTGTGGTCCAGAGAAGAGCATCCAGTGTTTGATAAGCAAAGAATTCAGGTGAGACAATATCTTACCTGGCCCATGGCAGGAGGGTTGGAAGGAGATGATCTTTAAAGTCCCTTCCAACCCAGACTTTCAGTGATTCTATTATTCTATTATGTTTTTTGGTTCAAGATCTCCCTAGTTATTTTTTTTCTCAGTGATAGCATCTATGTGAGATGTTTATAAGGATCCTGAGGGTTTTTTTTTCTCCTTGACCTTCAATATGCTGAGTGTCCACTCTAAATCGGTTTTATTTGCTTTGGTGACTGTAGGATTAGTTCCTTCTCACAGTTATTCTCTGTGGGGAAAAAGACAAGAGTTTCTCCTGTGAGTGTGATAGAAAACAATGCTCTGTTTCAGGTTTGTGGGCATCATTGCTCTGAGACTCCTGAAATTCTGCCTGCTTGGTGTACAGATGTGCTGGATCCATTTCTGTCTCGTACTGCCAAGGACTCTGAAGGGGTTCTGGGGATGTTATGAGGTGTTCATGTTTCCTGCTGGTGCAGGAAATAATCTCTACTGTGAATGCAACTTCTCTCAGATTGTTGTTCAATTTTCAGGTCAAAGCAGGCTCAAGATGAACATGATGTAGAAGGCTGCAAGTGAGGAAAGATTGATCCCACTTTGTATGCTGAGCAGTTTTCCTACCTGATGCTTCTGCAGTAGATTATGGCTTTTTTTCCCTCATGAAATTGCAGTTAACATGCACATCTGCTTGGTGTCTTTGAGCCATCTTGTAAAGGGAACTTGGTCATTAGATAAAGAGGAAAGGAACTTCTGGCTTATAGGCAGCCCTTTCCTGGAAAATACCCAATATTGTAAAGAATAACTTGGCATAAAAGTCCACAAATAGGGGTTTCTTTTGACTCCTCTGGGTTTGAAGATGTCTGGTTATCTGACCTTTCACCAGCTGGCTCTTGTAAAACTGCAGGCAAAGTGGTTCTGACTTCTGCTAAGCTATGGGGTGAAAAAAAAGCAAGAAAACCTCTTTAAGGTCCTTATCCAGAACTCAGTAAAATCAGTGGAAAACCTCTGAGTCTGTGGGATATTGGATCATTTCCAAGGGGTGGAAAACACTAGAGAAAGGTTGAGCCCAGCTTGTGTTAGATCTAGAAGCCAAGGGAAATTCTCTGCTCCTGGGAATGAAAAAAAAAAAAAGTCTTGGCAATGTCTGTATCTTAGTGCTGGAGAGAGTGATTGTCCCAAAATGGCAGAAGTTTGGATTTATGGCATAGAAGGAGGATAAAGCCTTGTGCACTGGGACATTTGAGCAGCTCATGAAGTGGGGAATTTCCTCTAGATCTTTTTATCCTTTATTAGATAAAAGGAGGGTGACATGGCTCATGCAGCCCCTGCAGGAGAGTGATTTTGCAACAAGGCTCAACTCGGATTTTTTTTGTGGTATCTCATCCCAAAAGATGTTGAGTCTCACTCTTGTGGGGCTGAGGGTCCTGGAGCTGCAGTGCCATTGGCAGCATGAGAACACTTTTGCCCGGCTAAATGTAAAGGCTTTTAGATAAAACCAAGTGTTTGCTTTGGCTTTCAGGAGCATGGAGATACCATGGATGGAGAATTGCCAGTTGGCTGGTCACCAACCTCTGACTCATAATGTAAAAGTGTAGCATGAGTCCTCGTTTCTTTTTTCCCCCCCAGTTCTTGACAAACTTTATAACTGGCTTTTTCTTTTTCTTTTTTTTTTTTTCCTGAGAGGAGGAGGGAATTCTCATGGTTTTAAGCAAATCACGACTGACTCAGCCTAAGCCCAAGGGTAGAATGGCGAAGGCTTGATGGATTAAGTGTCCTGGAACAACTGGCTACACAGCTCTTTCTTGTTTTCTGGCTGTGAGGATCATCCTTTTGATCAGATTCTTTTCCCTCCCGCTTTCCGGGTTGTAAATCCAGATTAGTCATGGCAGGGTGGCAAACAATGAATATGGACTAGGAGGTTAAGCCCTGGCAGTGTGAGTGGTGGTCTCTGGGGAGTGAACACACCCTGGTGGCCAGGTGGGGAAGTGAGACACCCTAAGGCCACCTACCCATGACTTTGGAAAGGCTGAGAGCCTGAGACTCCTACAGCAACCCGTATTTCTGTCATCTGCTCCAAGATGTGTCTCCACCTACCCTAAAACTTATGACCTGCTTGTCTGTCTGACTTTGTGACTCAGGACCTTTCCTGAGTCTTGCTCTAAGGCTCAGACTTGTGTCCTGTAGCCAGAGGAACAAGCTGTAGTTTGCCATTTAGCATCTCTCCTGTATATCTTGCCTTCATTGTTTCCTGTCTGTGCTACTTAGGTCATCATTACCCTCAGGATCCACTGAGTAATATCTGCTACTCATGTCTTGGCTGCTGATGATCCCTAGTGGAAGTGAACTTTCTTGCTTCTCTGGTCACCCAAAGGTCCAGGAAACTGGGGGGGTTTCTGCAGACCTCTGAAAATGGAAGAAAACACTGAGTGACCTGGTCTCTTCCAACCTTGATGATTTTGTGATTCTAAGTCCAGCTGTCAACCCAGCACTGCCACTGTAACCTCTACTTGTCAGGTCTTTGGGGACCATGAGGAAGTGGTTGCCAACCCCAACATGAGAAGGCAAGGGCTTGAAAAGCAGAGCATCCTGATTCCCAGCCCGTGTGCTGAGGGGTGAGCAGTGGTGTGCACAGGAAGGCCACAACTCTTGCTTGTCCTTCACTGAAATCCCTCACCAGCTGCCACAGCTGTGTGTCAGACCAAGAAGCCTATTTTAAAGGCCACTTTGGGTTATACTTCTCCAAACAGCTTCTGTTGTGGCTTTAAATGCAACTCCCACCACAAAATGACCCATGTCCAAAGGTGGTAACTTTGTAAAAGATGAGATGACCATATCAAAATGTGATGGCAGTGTCCAAGCCTGAAAACATTACTTTAAAGCAATGAACTTACAACAAAATCTGTTTGTGGTGGGGTCCCAAAGGTGCAGCTCACTGGTGCTGTGTGAATTTGTAGATTTATTTGCAATAAACTGATTTGCCTGATGAAGGTGGGTTATGAACACAGCTGCTGCTTGGTGCACAGCTTTTGACATCAGTAGCGTTATACCAGAGCTGCAATCAGCCTTGCCTATACTGTTGCCAGTTGCAAGAATTTATCATCCACCTGTGCTCTGATTTACGTGTGTGTAAATCCCAAGTAACTCCATTAACATCAATAAAGCTGCTTGAATAGATCTCTATCTGAATTGCGTGCTGAAGACTTCTCCTGTTGCTGCTAGCTATGCAGGTGCAGGGATGTGGTTGGGTTCAGCTGGGAAACATGATGCCATCCAAGTGTGTGTGTCTAGCATGCAAACAAGAAAATGCTGAGTTGAAACCACAATGCTCATTTAGCGAGGGAATGCTGTCAAGCTTTCAAGAGAAGATTTCTCTTTGCCAGCTTAAAATATTTGAACAGGCAGGAATTTTTGGAGAATGTTTCCCTGGAAATATTTCCCTTGGAGGGGAAGAAAATGTCCTGTTCTTTTGTGGAGGACAGAGGAAGAGGGGCTGGTTTCAGATCAGTTTTGATGACAAAGTTGGGAAGAAAAGTGAAGTGGTTTCTAGTCCTCATTTTTTACCTCCTCCACCTCCACAGTACCTTCAACAACTGTCTGCAAGGACAAAGAACAGTAGCCTGGTTTTTGCAAGTGTTTACTTTGTGGGCTTTTTTACACACATTGTGGAAACCAGAAACACAGGGAACAACGTTAAGGATGTGGGGTGGAGCAGTGCCATCTTGCACTGTTGTCTGTATTTTGGGTCAGTTGTCCTGTTGTGGCAGCAGCAAAAATAAAAAGTCACCTGGGAAAAAAAGCTGTCCCAGGAAAATGAGAGAGTTTAACCCTTGGAGAAGCTCTCCTGAGCTGGTGGCTGCCATCCCAAAGCATTTGGGGCTGACAGCTCTTCTTGAACCACTCATGAGGTTATCAGAGACTCTCATAGATATGTTACCTATATGAGTTCTGAACTGGTTTGTGACAGTGAGCTCCTGCTAAGGAGATTTGGGTTTTTTTGGGGGATCATTTGACAACTTCATGGATGAAGGTACAAACCAGTATCAATTTTGTTTGGTCTTTGCAGTGTGGAATGCAGCTTTGTTGACTGGAATTTCTCCTGATTTACAGAAACAGAAGGATTGAAAATAGTGTTCAAGGTGGTTCATTTTTGAAAGGTGCAGGAAAAGAAAGAAAGAGGATTATTGGCAGGTTCCTTAGGGGTTGTTTTGGTGGTTTTTTTGGTTGTGTTTTTTTTAAATTTTTAGTGAAATTAACATAACTGACTCCTTGGAGTGAGAGGTGACATCTCATTTAAGGAAAAGTCAGTAGCATCCTACTCTTCCAGTGTTGGACAGGTGGAAGGATATTTGTTGTGTGCTCTCAGCTGGTGACAGTCTGGGGATGACAGGCTTGGACTCTGGAAAGACTGGACACCTCTGTAGCCCTGAGGCTGGAGATACTCATGGTCATCTCAGCTATGTCTCTGCATAGCCACTGTGTCCTACAGGTCTCCCCTTTGGCCAAACTCATTACATTCTGGCAGCTGAAAATGGTCAATATTGGGGGATATAACCTGGGTCTGTTTTTAACCCCTGTTTTGTCTTGATGTTAACATGTGTGCCTGAGCTGGAAGCAAAACATGACAACAGATAAAGCCAAGCTTCTTTAACCCCCAAACCATGGCCCTCCCCATAGAATACTGTAATACTGTCTGTAGTTGGAGCAAAGCATGTGCTTTTGGGTTGGAACCTTTGGAGCTGGTGGTTCTTTGTTATGAAGAAGTGTCAGAAAATGTCAGTTTGGATCTGATACTTATTTACCTTCCAGGGCCCCTGAAGCAACTGGTGCAGTAGTTGCAGCTCAGGTGTCTCATGTGCCTATTTTCCATGAACAGGTTTCCCACCTGGTCTGTGTCTCCCCTGGCAGACCGTAGCTGTAGGTCTCCATTGGGAATTCTGGCTGCTTTTCCCACAGGCTGATGCAAAGTACCACAGGGGATGGGAAGTGGGCAGGAGTCTGTCATACAGAGGGAAGCAGATGCCTTGTCTGCATCTATATTTGGAGTAGCTTTTTGGTAATAATGCCTTCTGTCAAGAATGCTTTTTGTCTTGATTTTTTTTTTCCCTTCATTTTGGGGGAAATATGTTGCAGACAGCTTTCCTTGGGGATAGAGGGTGCAGCAATGCCACCTGTACAGTGGTGTGAAGAAGGAGACCATTATAATGAAGAATTCCTTTCCAGCCTCAGTGCTCTTGTAGGTGTATGCAGGTTTTCTAAAAATAGGCTCCTTACACTCGCTGAAAATGGGATGCCCCAGGCATTTGACTCTGTGCAGCTCCCCTCCTTCTTTCCCTGCTTTTGAAGTTGAATGCTTATGGATGTTTTTGAGCTTATCGTAAACCCATCACAACTGGCAGTACTCCACTGTTCCAGGGCTGAGGGTTTTCTTTCTCAGCCTCCACCCATGCATGTACCTCTCGGGAAAAGAGCACGTGAAATCCTCTGCCTGCCATGAAGAAGAGGCTGTCACTTTTCCCTGCCTCAAAGGATCATGCTTAGCATTTATTTCACTGTGAAAATTTCCCACCTTCTGAAGGACCTCAGACACTGGCTGTGCCCTTGATCTCAGCAGTTCCTGTGACAGACCAGTTCTTGTGGCCTTTAGTCTCTGCATTGAACCCTTTAGCTTGTCCTAAGGGGCTGGATGGGCTTGTGAAGAGGATGGTGTTTCCAGGAGTCCTCCTGTTTTAAGTGTTTCTCTCCCAGAGATCACAGGGAGAGAAAAATTGGCTGTTGATACCTGCTGAGAGAGAATCATGGAATGGTTTGGAAGGGACCTTAAAGACCATCTAGTTCCAATCCTCCTGCCATAGGCAGGGACACCTTCTGCTCCACTTCCACTAGATTTAAGGGAGACTTTCCATTATATTTAAGCAGTTGTTGCACCATCAGCAGCAAGATGAAGGTGTCCCGTACCAACCTTGCTGTCTGTGGGGAATTTATGGGATGGATCTGGCTGGGAACAAGCTGGCAGAAGGCAAGGACACCCAGAAAATTTGATTTGGTCCATAGCATGGCCCTGAGAATGTGAGGCTGATGCAGAAGCTGCGAGGCACTGAGGTGGGTGCTGATACAGCTGGTGTTGCCACCAGGAAAATGTAGCTAGAACTGGGTGACTTCAACAGATCTGTGCTGAAATACCTGGGGGTGGATGTGCATGTGAGCACTGAAACATTAACCACAGACTGCTGGGGGCTGGGAAAACACAGTGGGGGAGATGTGTGGGCCCCATTGTACCTGCCAGGTGTGGGCTGTGGTCCTAAGCAGTCAGGATGCTGCTCTCACCTTAAGCCTGGCTGCTACAGCTGGGCTTAGGGGGGCTGTGTCATCAGCTGTATCTCAAGGAGCTGAAGGAACTGGTTTCTGCAGAGCTGTGGGTTTCCATGTGGCTCATAGCTGAGGCCTGAAGAGGTGTGCAGCCTCCCAGCTGGTGCTGTGAGTGGCTCCATGGGTGGAAATTGTGTGCAGAAGTTGAGACATGTGGGTTGACCACATGTTGACCACAGCTGGAACGATCTGTTGGATCTCCTTGCCCACCAATCCCTAGCTGGTGCCTGAGGTCTTGGTCAGCAGCTCTGAATCAGTGTTCATTTGTGTGAGGAGCAGACAGAAAAGCCCCCCAGGTTGGCAGTGTGGTCTTGGAAGTGAATCTTCCTGAACAGGCCGTGTGGATGATGAGCTGTTTCTCCCCCTTACAACCCAGCACAGAATAACCCAGTCATACATTCTGGATGAGAGGTCCCTTCCCTGGAGAGGGGAATAGGATTTTCCCACATCTGACACCCTGATCCAAGTGTGCAGGTTTGAGGCTGCCAGTCTCTGCACACAGAGGGGTATAAGGAATATCCTGTGGATCCTTTCTAGGGCATTTCTACCATAGGAGCCTTTGAGGAGGAGGAGAGATGGGCAAAAGAGTTGTGGAGATGTATGGAAGGTGGTTTGAGTACTTCTTTATTGATGAAAGGTGTTTTGTCTCCATCTTGAATCCAGTTGAAGGCTCTTGGATTTGAGAGCTGGGTTAATTTAAGTCTGCTTGGCTTTGATTTCCTCTTAGTGGAAAGGAAAAGCAGTGGAGTAAGTTAGCTCTTCATTTCAGGAAAACTTCTGAAGGGTTTCTTCAAAAATCTTGGAGAAGAATAGAGTAAAATGAGTGGGGATGATGTTAAAGCAGAGCCAGTGCACAGAGTATGACCTTTCTGGAGGGACAGTGTTCCATTCAGGTATCCCATAGGGAAAGGGACAGCCCTGCAGTGTCACACCAAAGCAACCTGCTCCATCCTACAGATATGTGAGAAAAAACTCAGCTAAAGGGTATGTGCAGGTGGAGATGGATCCAAATCCAGCCAAATTTCAATGCCTTGTGGTGTGTCCGTGGACTTTAACAAGCTGGATAACCATGCCAGACCCTACTATGGTGTCTGTAGGGGTGGGGGATGTCCGTGGTGTTCAGGGGAGTGCTGATGACTGGCTTTCCAGGGGTGTCATGGATGTTTGTTCTTGAGAAGACAGTATAATTCACAAATCTGCTTGGAAACAGTTTGTCTTCCTAAGAGCATTGCTCCCTGGGTCAGGCTCACCGATAACATCAGTGTCTGTGCTAAGGGAAGAATGTATTTTGGTGGAGGGTGCATTGCAAACAGGACAGATAAATAACAGCAATCCATGTAGACAGAGGTAATTAAAGTGACAGCCCCACTGACAAATAGCTGAGTAAATGGAGAGGGCGATTTGCTAATGAAATGAGTATAAATGGATATATGGACATGCGAGATGGGGAAAATGACAGAAATATGAATTTGGCGTATTCCCAACAGGCACTCTCAGGGCTGCTGTGTAATGATTTAGTCAAACAAGGCTTTGTGTCCTAAATCATGAAGTTGTTGCAAATTGCAAAGACTTTTTTCCCCTGTGGCTAGATGCAGGATGGATCCCTAACAGGGGTAAGAGTGCAAATTCTTGCCTCTCCAAGCAGCAAGAAGTAAAAAAAGACAACTAATCTCAGTACTGTGCCAGTGACTACAGATTAAAGAACAAAGCACCTTCAAGGCAATGAGATGTGCAAGTAATTTGAAGAACATTCTAGGGAATCTATCTCCTGGGATTTCATCTTGTATTTAATAACAGTGCAAGGGGCAGGGATATTTGAAGTGTTAGGGTTGGGATGCAGTCAAAGTGAGAGGAGGCAGGGCCAGGATGTCCTACTGGCCAAGTAATGCTCCCTGCAAGTCCCCAGATGATGCTGAAGTGGACACATGGTCCTAAAGGTAGTGTAATCACCTATTTAAGGCTGAGAATCTGGTTGGTGTCAGCCCCTCTAGACCCTGAGTAAGGGAAGCTTAAGCTGCTTTTCATCTGAGACCAGTGCAAGAATGGTTTAAGCTCACTCTTAGACAATTAAAAGTTTCAGATCTTCAGTTCTACACAGTTTGGCTGATAACTAGCTTACTTGTCTTGGTTTTTTGGTCCCCTGTGAAATATGCTGGGAAATACATGAATTTTTTGGCAATGTTGGTCACCTTTAGGAGCAGAATCTGAATCACCAGCTCACGACCCTACTAGTCATCCACAAAACCCTTGTCAAAGATAAATATCAATCTATTAGTGGCTGTATTTTTATTTTAATCAAGCCATCTGATGCTACATAAAGGCAACATCCCTACCTCTGCAGCCTCTTAATGCCCTACCTATATATGGCCAGGTGACTATACCTACAGCAGACTTGCACATGCAGCTATTTTTGGGGGGAAAATGGGGAAAAAATCAGAGTTGTGCTGCTTTTTAAGTGGAGCTTGGAGTGATTTCTCTGGCTGAATGGAACAGGTACACAGTGCTGTGTGCTGAGCAGTATTTCAACTTCATGTGCTCAGGGTGGGGAAAAAACAGATCCTTTAATATGAAAATTACGTGATGCACCATATGCTATTTCTGGAAAAGAAGCATGTTTGGAGGGTACACATTAATCTTCATTAAATTAGTGTCCTGGAAATTGGGGTGAACAGAGGTGCTGGGAGGGGGAGGAGAGGGGGCAGCGTGTAGCTCTGGCTCTGTAGCACACGTACCCTGCTCCTTTGTGCAGCTCACAACATTAAAAGTGCTGCTTGTTGGGACTTGAACTTGAGTTTTATGAAGAGGTAAGATGGAGGAGGCAGGAGAAGCAGGCAAGATAACTTCCCTGGAGGCAGCATTTCTTCTTAAAGGCTGCTTTGTTTTGGTGTGCTCTTCCCTCCTGGAGATTAATTAATTTGCAGTGGCAGGGAAGCTTTTGAGGGCTGCGTAATGCCACAATCCACATGTCCCTTTGTGTCCTGCAGGAAAGGCAGATAAAACAAATAATATGGCAAATTACTCTGAAGATGGAGACCTGCCTCCCAGTCTTGGGTGCTTGTTTGCATTTCCAGAGAGGGAAATAGCAGGTGTAAAACATCCTGCTCTTGATGCAGAGCTTCCAAACCATTGCTCCTGTGTGGAGCTGGGCTGTGTTGGGCACTGTAGGCAGCCCTGAGCTGGGTCCACAGTGCCAGGATTCCCTTCCCAGCTGTGTTTGAGTCAAGCTCTGGTCATGATGGTGCCTTGGCTACTCCGTGCTCTTGCCTGGCATGTGAGCAGCAAGTACTAAACACTGCTATTTGCTTCAGAATATTTTTAAGTCACTCTTAGCTGAACTAGGTGTATTTAATGACAGATTGTTTTAACTCTGTATTTTGGGGTAAGTTTCTCTAGAGAGCTCATGACCCTTGTTAATGGTGCAGAACTTGCCTCTTGTGGCAGACTCTTGACCCTAAGAATGAAGCAAGTGAATGTCAGGCATCTTCCACTAGGAAGTTTTCCTGCTTTGTCTGCATGCTCCTTCAGCTGGGAAGGAATCAGGCACATTGATGTCCCCAGGCCAGGAGGTGCTCTGGCTTCCACTCAGCCTCTGCAGGATATGTCTCTGCCCAGATGGTATCCCTCACCTGAGGCTCTGTATGAATGGATAAAAGCTTAGAAAGACTTTTATTTACCAATTTAAACTTCTCTCCATCTATTTTGCCCTACTGGCTCCCGTCTGAAGGAAAATCTGACCATTCAACCTCCCAGACAGACTAGGCTTGAGGGACAGTGTAAGGTCATGGTTTGTGATTTCTTAAGGATTTTGTAATACAACTTTCAGACAAAAGAGTTGTCAAAGCCCAGTTCTGGGTGCCTTAAAAATATTCCTCCCATAAACTGATCTGTTTATTGTGATTTTATTCTCTCAAGACACTTGAAAGCTTTTCTGTTTGATGATTCACACGTAGAAATAAGTGAATGTTATTGCTTGTCAATCTCAAGAATGTATGTTATTATTTCTTGAAGTGGCAGGTAGAAACCAAAGCTCAAATAGGACTTTTCAGCCCAGAGCTTGTGTTGCTGACACTGAAAATTTGGACATGTGTGGTTAGAACAGTCCAAAACTCACTTTTCCCAGAGTAGCTGTGAAACTCCTCACTGCATTCTTGTATAATAGGACCAGAAGGTTTGCTTTCTTCTAGTTGCCTTTTCCAAATTCCTATCCATGCTGAGTAAAGTACTTGATTGGAGGTAGATGTATGTGCCACAAGTAATGCAAGGCTTGCTAACCAAGTCTAAGCCTGGAATTTAGGAGTCTAATCCTTATGGAAGGTGCAATGTAATAAAGCACTCCAATTACAGAGCAGGCTGGTGTGCACATGCTTCATCCTGAATGTAGCTGAAATCTGCCTGCTGAGTTGGCACAGTTTTTTATTCCAGAGTACTGGTGGTAGCAGAAAATGTGTGGGTTTTATTCAGTTTGACCATAAAGCAATTATCAAGAAATCCAGGATGCAAATTTTATCTGCAGTGGTTCTTTGCACCCCTGAGATGGATCTGAAGCAAACAATCTGTCCAGGCCTCTTGGTCTTATTAAATATCTTTCTCATGTTATTGCAGAGTGGAGTTTTTTGTGCCAGGCATAATAAAAACATAACCTGTGTCCCAAATCCTGGGGCTTTCATGTCAGAGCACAGTAAATGTTTGCAGAGTTTTGATGGCCAAATGCTGGTATTAAACTCCTGTCAGCTGTGCTTTACAAGGAGGATGAAGTTGTTTATCCTTCTTTCCTCTTACACAAACTTGTTTAGGTGTAACCTGTTCCTGTAAAAAGGAGTTTCTCCCACTGTAACACCTTTCTACAGAGAACAAATTATGTAGTATATAGATTTTTGCCTCTATATTACATATATAATACTCACTGGTGTTTTAGATTACTTTTAAATCACTCTTAGCTGAACTAGGTGTATTTCATGGCAGTGTGTTATACCTCTATTTTGGGGCAAGTTTCTCCAGAGAGCTCATTAGTGCAGAACTGGCTTGTTGTGGCAGACTCTTGTCTCTAAGAGGCATTGCAGGGCCTTAAACCATAAACCCTCCTCTTCATTCATGGGTTTTCCCATCATGGCAAAAGAGGAGCAAGGGCTGAGGTGCAGCAGAAGCTGGTGGAAAATGTGGCTAAAGGTGGTGGAAAGGCCATGAGTTGCTGCCTATAGTGAGTTACTGAGCAATGAGCAACTGACTGGTAAATATGGGAGCAAATGGGTTACCATGAAGGTTCCTCTCAAAATCCTCTTGCCCTTTCCCAGGCATTGCTAATGTGTTGTTGGCTTTGTGGCACAGGTTTGTTCTGAGTCCTCAGTGGCACAGCCCCATCAGCCTGTTTGGCTGCAGGTGCTGGGAGGCTTCAGAGCTGCTTCTGTAACACCAAGATCAGAGGAGAAAAGGGAGCAGGAGTGCAAATGACTGAGGGAGTCAGTAGCAAATTTAGTATCCTGTTGCATTTTCCTTAGAGGTAAAGCAATTAGCTCAGATGTGGAGCCTTGGGTGAGCTTTAACTCTCTTCAAGGTTGTTAAGGTGTATTTTGAAGGCTTTTTGCAAAACCAGGACTCAGGTGGCATGACAGCCTTCCTCCAGGCTTGGATTGTGCTTGAGCTTGAAAGGAGCATCTTCTCAGAGTGCTGGGTTAAAATAGCCCAGCAGCATTGGCACTGGAGCTCACCTGGAGGTGTGGGTGTGCCACTGATGGCTTGGTACTGTTTTATTGTCTGAAACAGGGATGGGGAACTGTTGGGGAATTGTCAGGGCTTAGCAAAAATCAATAGTTCTATTTTCCTTTTAGCAGAACCACCTCTGAACCCCTCTTTAGGGCTGGTTTCATTTCAACATGGTCCATTGGCTGTGAAATGCCTCCCATGCTGGGCAGCGTGCTCTGATGTGTGATGATGTGGTTTTGCAGTGCTCTCTGCTGCTTCTTTGGGCTCCAGGGGAAGGAAAGGAGCTTAACTGGTTGTGTTCCACTTATCCCCAGCTGTGGAAACATCCTTTTCTAGGTGATGAGAAAACATATTGTTAAGACTTGAGGCCTCGCTCTTTGCCAGGTATATCGTGTCCATTTATCTTTCATAAAATGTTTTTGAATTTAATCTCTCAGTTCATCTTCATAACACCCATCACTCTGAAAAACAACACCTAGTTATAGACTCAGTAGCAGGTGATGGGAAACAGAGGAGTGCTCTGCACCAAAGTGACTTCTAGAAGCTGGGGCTCATTGCTCCTATTTTGCAAATAAGTCATTAATCATAAAATAAAAGCTTTGCACAGAGCTAGTACTCCCATGGAAATTCTGGGAGTGCTCTTCTGAGCTCCAGCCTCATTTGTGGTGCTCTTGGTTCTTTTGATATTTGCTGGCACTACAAAATGCCTGGCAAGCTCACAGGAATTGACAGAAAATATGGACACAGGTGATATCTTCAGCCTGTTGAGTTATGTACTGGGGCAAAATGCAAAGGAGAAATCTCTGGGCTGTGACAGAACTGGTTGTACTGTTAGTGCTTTGAAGAGATCTGCAAGATGTAGCTGGGGAGCTGGGGTAGGATCCATTGCCTAGGAACTCCATGCACGGTTTGAGGAGTGGAGTGGACACAGTTTATGACAAGATGCTGAAAGTGAAGATCCCTACTGTGTTAGGGAGAGATTAAGCTGTCACTGAGAACTCAAAACATTGAACTCCTGCTTCGCTCTGTTGCTCTGGAAACCTCAAATCATATTTGAAGTGACAACAGCAGTAAGTCTCAGTAAATGTGCTATTTCGTGTCAGGTAGTGGCTTCATTTGTGGGAGGAGGCAAAGCTCCTTCAGCCTGCTCACCTTGTTGGTGGGATGCAGAAATCCTTGCTTTGCCTTCGTTTCCTCATATGTGAAGCATTCACAGCTCATTTAGAGGAATCAGGAGATATAATTAGTGTTTATGAAACACTTGGGGATTGTGTAAAACAAATCATGAAGAAAAGGGAGCTGTGCCAGAGTGCTGACAATATTTACACAACATCTGAAGGCTGCCTGTGTTGGACTTTATCATAAGGAAATATGTGCAGGTGCCAGAACTTAAGCAACTGTTAAATGCATCCTTCTGGCTCAGCATTGCCATCCATGAATCCTGTGGGAACGCTCAGTCCTTGAAGCTTAAACATAATGCTCTGGCTGGTTATCATCCAAAGCTTTCTGAAGGGGGAGACCACCTCTCTGCTGCTTGTCTGGTAGTGGGATGATGGATCCTCAGGGAAGCAAAAATATTTGAGGATTGCAAAAGTGGTTTTAATTCACAGGGCTTTTTTTTGCCTTGTTCTCAGTTTTCTGCTCTTGGCTTTCCCTTCTCTTCTCCTGCATTGAGGAGTGTTGGGGTGGGGAGGATTTAAACCTTCCACTGGAACAAACTCAAGTGGCTTCCTTTCAACACGGAGACAGTCTCCTTCTCATTTTAGATGGCACCTCCAGCTATGCAGAAGGAGGCTTTATCTTCCAAGTGTGTAAAGTCTGAACACTGAAGGCTGTTATTGCCTGCCTTTAAAAGCTGGGATTGAAAGACTACTCAGGGATACCGACAGCATGTCAAGGTTAATTCCCTCCCATCATGACGAGATCTTGGATTCAGCATCCTGGTACTACAGGATGTCTCATGCCCCACTCTCCTAAGATGTGCCCAGTGTGGGATGAGGCACATCCCAGGCCCTTGCAAAAGGCTGATTTATGGACTCGTTACTGATTTTCCTGGGTTTGAAAATCATATTTCCCCTTGACTTTCCATGAGACCCAAATGGTGCCTTTTAGAGGTGACAGGCTTTATCTGCCTGGAGGACTCTTCCCCCTAAGATGGGGGCCTATATTGCAGGATCATCTTTGGCACTGGAAGATGCTTTTCCAGGAAGAGTGGGTGATGATATATCAGGACCCTTGGGGGAAATAGAGCCAGGATGGATGTGCTGCTTGTTTCTTGTGTGTTAACTGCCCAGAAATTCGTCTTTTTTCACTATTTCTATGCTTGGTGTTTCTTGCCATGATCTGATACTCAGCTGTCTGCTTCAGATATTAGTTGGATGTTTATCAGTGACTCCTTTCCCATCCCCAGTTGTGTATTTAGGGTGACTTTCAGATGTGTGTTGGCTACCAGCCATGTAAGCATGGAATATCCCTTTATTTTAATAGCATTTATGGGATCAAGGCATATCCTTTTCAGGCCTGGCATGCTTTTGTGCAAATGCCAGCAGGTCAGCAGCAGAGTGTCTCTCCAAAAACATTTCCCAATGAAAAACAAGAAGTCCCTGCACTCCTGAAAGCTGAATTTTTAGAGACTTGTCAAAGGCCACAGTGTATGTTGGGAAGGAAGAAAAGGGCTGCTGCTTGCAAATTCCTCTGGTCTTTGAGCTCACTCATATGATTTAAACATAAGAATATGGTTTGGTTTAGCTGGAAGAGATTTATGGCTTTTGTAGGAGATAGGCTGAGCAGACAGATCTGAAAAAGTTTTTGAATCTCAAACAAATAAATGCTGAACATGGCATGTTTTATTATCTTTTAATTGAGTGGTGTCCTATGTCTCCCATAGACTGCAGGTGAGCGCTTGGAATATTCAGGCTCTTTCAAAGCTTTAGGGTTATATTGATCACAGGGGCAAATCCTAAGGGACTTGCAATGAAATAAATTCATTCCTTCTGTACATTTTGGTGTATTCCTTAAGAATGAGGAAGCTCTCCCTTCCTGGAATTTCAAATGCCTGTAGATGTTTGATCAGATCCCATGCGAGACCAAGTGGTATGTCTTGGCTCTGCATTTGGTTTGGGTTTTTTTTTTTGCTTTTCTTGAAGTTATTAGAGAAGCACAAAGTCCTGGCAAGAAGTGGATTTCTTTACGTTCTGCTTAATGCTGAAACTCCTGCCTGAGTTTCCAACTTTTAGTGGAAACAAAATTAATGTGTATTTTTAACAAAAAATAGAAGTTGGACTAAGGCACTTCTTCCTGCTTTTCTGTGTGTGTGGAGGGAGGGAATGGAGAGGGGAGAGTGAGTGAGGCTCAGCAGCATTTCTAATCAAATCCATGGTCTGATGATTGTCTTAATCTAAATAAGTGCAAGCATCCTCAAAGAGGCTGAGGCCAGCTGTAGGTGCTCCAGGGAATTCAGAGCCTTCCTTCTGAAAGCTGGAATGAATCTGATGTAAGCATCAAGCTGATGAATTGCGCTGGGCGTGTAATGGCAGTGCAGGCTTGCAGTGGGAATTACTGGTAGATGGTGCTTAAATGGACTTGGGCAATCTTTCACCCATAGCTGGATGGCATTGTTAAAAATACCAGAGCCCTGAGTGACAGCTCCAGTCTATTTTTGATGCACAGGGAAAGCAGGAAGATTTAAACAGAGCAGATGAAGAATGCTTACTGGTTTATAATTCGGTATTTGCTGTTAAAATGGTGTTGGCTGAGACTTTGTTGCCTTTAGCTTCTCTGTAAGCTCATTGATTTCAGTGGGAGCGAAGGACAGAGGGAGCTGGGTAACTCCCCATCAAGCTGGGAAGCTCAGGGTGGCTGCTCATTTAGCAGAAAGGGATTAGTTTTGGGTCTCCCATGCACTGGTTGAATATTTTAGCTTCCAGTTATGGTACAAAAATGGTTCCAGAAGGTTCAGTGTGTGGAAGGCTTAGTTCTCCAGTGTAAGCTGGGGTTTCAGGCCAGGACCTCTGGAGCACATCTGTGTTCCTCTGTAGTAGCTGGCTCTTGTATGGGGCTGGTCTGCCCACACAGAGGTGGTTCTGCTTCTGAAAACACTGCTGGAAGTATTTCCAGCTGCATCAGGGAGTGGATCATGAGCTCCTGTGGCAGCTGAGAAGTTCTTTTGGATCACAGCTTTAGGTTTGACTGTCCAGGTACTACCCCAAATCTCTTTTCCCCCCAAAATGCTGATATAACACTACTTATCTAGGTCTAAATAAACAAACAAAAAATAATGAAAACATTGATTGTGTGCTCTTAGGCTCTGGTTCAATCTTTTCAGCTGAACTCCCTTGACTCCCTGTCAGGAGCTGCTTCAGGGGCTCATCATACTGGATTGAATTTGTGACACTTCAGCAGTTCTTGTGTTGCTAATTTGTCAGACAGCATCGTTTTCTCCATTCCTAGTCTTCTACTGCTCTCCCCCATCCTTGCTCACCTTGAAATGTGGGAAAAACCCAAACCAAAGAAATATAATCCTGGAGCTTTGCAGCAGAAATGTCACCTGAGGCACTGAATGTGACTTGGGGGTATCCCTTAGACCATGGGGGTCAGTTCTTGCAACACATTTGCAACATAACAAATGCAGTGGCATTTCTTAAACAGGACTGGGATATAACTGGGTGTGAATGATCACACCGTGGTTGGATTAGCTCAGAAACAGATTTAATTCAATATGAAATTCTCTGAAATGTTAAGGCAGGGTTTCTGAGCTGGTCCTCCTTGGAGAAGTGATGAAGAAGATGAGAGAGCTTCACACTTCTAGAAGAATTAATGTCTTAGTTTCTTGACTGACATTTGTTGCCTTTTTCTTCTCTGATTCTCTTTCCTGCCATTTACTCTGAAGAGGCTGGAGAAGTTTTCACACCTCAGGCTGACAATCTGCTCTTCTTATAATGAATAACCTTTTGGCTTCAATTGAATGAAATCTTCAGGGATGAAGAATTGGCTGAAACCTCCACTGAAGGAGGTGGGAGCTGGATGGTCCCTTCCACCCCATCCCATGATGAGCTCTCTATCCTAAAAGGCTGACATCTAGAACTGCTCAAGCAGGTGCTGCCTTCTGCTCTGCCTGGATAATTGCATTTCAGCAATCCATGCACACCTTTAAATCCCTTAATATACTTCACAGCTTTGCTGCACTTAACACACCTGTAGTTAAGTATCTCTGTGTCTATAATGATCTCCTCACCTATATCATGTTCATTATTATTTATGAGGATCATGTCAGAAGTGTATTGGTATTCTCTAGGTGTTACCCAAGCTCTCAGCCCTGCAGGCTATGTTCTGATCTCCTGACTTATAGCAAGGAGTCTTTGTCCCACAGAAAGAAAGAGGTTTAATTGTGTAATAAGTTCTGCTCGATGAGATTAGTGATTTAGTGTTCTGTTTGGAAATTACCTGGGCTGAAAGCTTTTTAAAAATAAGGTCTACTTCAGGAGTTGGGTTCTGTGGAACAAGAATCTGATAGTATGAGCTAATCACTGGTTAATTTTCAGATACACATCCAGACTGCTGGTTATTAAGATGGAGCAGAAGTAGTAACACTACTGGTACTCTAAGAGCTTGTTGCTATAGCTTTGTGACAAGGTAAATTAGGCACCATACAGATTTCTAGGTTGTTTGAAGAAAATCAGAGATAGTTATTTTTAGAGATGCTTCTGAACTGCCCCTCCAGAGATGAAAGAGATGGTTGCAGTTCAGATCTCCATGTTCACAGAGGCAGAGGGATCTCTTTACTAGTTTATAGTAATTGAGCTGTGAAAATGTTGAATTGTGAGGGAGTGAGCTGGGGAAATGAAGCTGTGAAGCTTCTGTGATGTCAGCATTTTAAACCTAAAAAATATTCACCCAGGATACAATAGAGGGGCACACTGTCTGTGCCCAGAGAAGCTTCTCTCTTGTGGGTATGCTCTGTTGCTCTTCCTTGTTGAGCAGTTGTAGTCTTGTTAACAGACATGTTTTGTCACTCTCAGTAGAATTATCTTTTCCTGCTGGCTTAGCAAATGCTTCTGTGGGGCTACAGTTCCCCCCTGAAGCTTTTGGGACCTCCAGATGAAGCCAGAGGTTGTAGCAAAGCTGTTGCAGGCAGTGGAGTGGAGGACTGGCCCAGGTGCACTAAAAGCTGGGCTCTCTGAACGAGTGTGGGGTGAGAGCTCGGAGCTGTGACTTCTCACCAGGAGACTCCCTTGCTCAGAGGCTGTTAATTGATTCTCCCTTCCTCCCTGAAATGAAGATGGCTGCATTAAGAGAGCAGTTGGCTCTGCCACTTGACCCAGAGGAACATTTCCATTAAGTTGCAGGGCCTGCAGTGTAGGCACATCCCTGGAGAAGCAGATGGTTGCCTGCCTCCTCTGAGTGCCTGATCTGGAGAACAAAGAGCTGCTTTCCTGAAACAAATGCAATGAGCTGAGCCAGGTGTGTGCTGCTCTGTAGAGGGCTTTGCCCCTGTAGAGGAAGCAGAGTAACACTCACTGGGCTCCAATGAAGGACTGTACCCACTCCAAGCCATCCTTTTTGTTACCTGACGACTTTGGTAGCTTTTTTCTTGCATGTCTCAAGGCTCAGTGCTGTCAGGGAAAGGCCAGATGCTCCCTGTTTATACACGCTTAACTGAAGTGTTTCCTTTTGTTTGGAGTATCCTCTTTGAAGCTTGAAATGAAAATATCTTTGATTTCTGCCTCTTAGCTTATTTTGAAGCCGTGTGGTTAGGGGAAGAAGTCCAAAGTTTAATCAATGGGCTGTACATCTGTATGTGGAAAGCTGCAGGACATGGGAATATGTTGCAAGACCAGTGCAGCTGTGGGTGAGAGGTGGGTGGGTGGATATCCTTCTTGAGTAACCTCTGGTAAAGCATCATGTTGGGGGCACACTGTCAGTGTGGGATGTTCAGCCAGCTCTGAGTCTGAATAAAAGGCTTTTTGGACCCTTGACAATTGAATTTGCTCATGTGACTTAACAGTAGTCTTGAGAAGGATTGTAATACTGGCTGTACCCAAGCCACCTCCTCAAATGAAGCATCTCCCTGTGTTTGTATGTTTGCTGTGCAGCAGGTGATCTGTCCTTCTTGCAGTGTGGGCTACACCTGGAGGTCTGATACTGGAGGTGTTTCCTCCAGCTCCAGCAACCATGGGAACCCCTGCTCTGCTTAGTAGTCCAAGCCCTGAGTCACAACATGGGCTGGGGAGAACAGAGGAGTATTGGAAAATGTGTAATTAAAAGCAGAGATGTTCAAAGAAGCCTCAAACAGCTGGGTATGTGAGTCCATTGGCAACGTCCTGGAATTTGTGCTACTTGTGCTATTTTCATGACTACTCTGATTTCCTCTTGCATGGATGCAGCTTTTTAGGACTTTCTTTTGTCACCATCACGTGTTCAGTCTGCAGGGAGTGCCACAGCCTCTGCCAGAGTGCAGCCAATGTTGGTAGCACAGGTGCAATTGGGGCAGTTGTACTCTGGAGAAGCCAAGTGAGTGATGGTGTCCCAAAGGCAAGGTCTGAGAAGAGGCTGGTTGGTAGCATGTTTGATCCCAAGGTTCTTGCTTAAAGCCCCTCTCTTTCCATATCAAGTCCTTTTTGGGAGCTCTGGTTTCACAGAGCTCAGATTCCAAGCTGGTTTATGGCATTTGCTTTTCATCTCTCACCTGGGAAGTCTGTGCTGGTGGAGTGGATGGGAGGCTGTGGGTGAGCTCAGCATGCCTGCCTGCCTGCCTGGGGCCCTGTGCTGCCTGCAAGGAAGTGTCTGCTCTCTTCCAGCTATGGGAGGAGTGAGAGGAAAACACCTTGGCCTCTTTGTGCCAGCTGCAGGTCTGGCAAAGTGCTGAGAGCTGGCAGAGCTGTGCTCTGATGCAGTGCCTGGGGAGCACTCTGGTGCCACAGAGCTCATCTGCTCCGTGTTGCCCTTCACTCTAGGCACACCAGGCAGCTAAAGAATGTTTCTCTTCCTTCCCAATACCCTTCACCCTTGGCTTTCAGTATGGTTATACCTGAAAAGTGCTTCCAGGTTGGTTGGGCACTGCTGTGTTTAAAATTTGGGTGAAACTCTGTGCGAGACAGTCCCTGTTCTGAAGGGTTTGCTCTGTTTGCACCCTCTGCCTCTTGTGGGTCTGGGGACACAAGAGGGACTTGACTGAGGTCACGTAGCTGGTTTTGTGGCAGAGGAGGGTGAACCTGTGTGGAAAATCAGCAATCCTGCCAAGAGCTGGGAGACAGGGCTGTAAATAAAGCATCTTAGTCCTCCTGCCCCCAGCATTGCCCTGGCAGGGCAATGGCTTAAAGTCGTGCCTTGGGAGCACCTCATCTCCTCCCTGTTTGTTTTGCATGGCTCAAAAAGGCCCAGTGAAGGTGGCAGTTTGGTGACAATCAAGGCTGTTTGAAGCCAGGTTTCCCTGGGCACGTCCTCTTCCTCCACCTCTAACCTTCACCAAGGCAGAACTAGGGAACAAAGCGCATTTTCTGACATTTGCAGGGCTCTGCCTTGCACAAGAACAAGCTTGCAGAAACCCATGTTCCTGGCAAGGGCTGAGAAGTGGGTGGGACAGTGCAAACAGGCTGGAGACGGTGAAATCCAGCCTCAAAAAGGAACTTTCACTCTGTCCCGTGATGCCTCAGGCAGGGATTTGGATCTGAGGAGTGGATCGTTCATCAAAGTTTGGAAGAAATGCATAAAAGTGGAAGATTTGAGGAGCAGTGAGAATGTAGCCTTAGGCTCAGCTCTGTGCATGGGTGCTGTACAACTGGCACTGCAGGTCTGTCTCTGCCAAGGGCTTGCTCTCACTGGCTGGATTTACTGGTGGCTGCAAACAGGCTCATGTCAGAGTGTTTTCCTCTTGCCCACGTCACTCAATCAAACCTGTGCTCGCATCTTGGGCTTGCATGGATCTCCCAGCCTGGCTGAGGAGTGAAGAGCCTGGATTTTCCCCACATGTTGGCTTTGAGTCCAGTCCTGTATTCAGGTCAGGGGGGAACAAGGTCATCTTTCAACTCTACCAGGAAATAATGTATTTCAGGGTAAATGTGGAGGATTTTGGGGTGCCAAGATGCTAACAGCTGTCAAAAGAGAGACAAAGATGCCACTCTTTCTCTATTTCTTACTTTGAATCAGGGCTAACAGAGAGGGAAGTTAAAAATAGTCCTTAAAATAGTCAAATATCAGAGATTCACTCCTACCTCCAGTTTTACAGGATCAGAGCATGAGATGACAGGCACAAACCAAGCCTAAATCCTTTGTCCCTGCTTTCCCTCATGTAGGTCATTTCCTCAAAAGGTCCTTCCTATTCAGCAGATCCCAAAGCAAAGCTGGGCCACTTCCACATGACAGAATAGTTGTGTCTGCAGGAAAGGATGTGAGGAGGGTGCTGCTGCAATCAAACCAAACTCACCCTGACCCTTTCTAGAGGAGCCAAGAATGGGGGCAAACAAAAGGAACTGAAGGTTTTTGACCCTCCTTTAGGGTCTTTGGGCAGTTGTGGAGGAAAACAGCTTTGCCTGGGGTGGTTCTCTCTCTTTCCCCCATTTCTAATCCATTTGCATTGATGTCGAAGGTGGGGGAACCAAACCACTTTGTTTCCCTCTCTGTGTTCCCATACAAAATCTCAAGACCATCTGTAATTTTTTCTTATCTAAATAAAGGGCATAGTAAGATTTTTTTCACAATGTTTTGTACTATATTTTTCATGGGAAAATTAATGGGGGAGTGACTGACCCTATTCAGGGTGTTGGGAGGGGAACTTAAATGTTAATGTGCTTGGCTAAGATGAAGCTGCCTCAGCTGAGTTTATACCCTTCTCTGCCTCTCTGATATCCCTGTACTGCTTGTGAATTTATTAGATTAGAGATGATTTTGAAGAATAATTTGCAGTTGTCATGGATGTAAATAATAGGAATATAACAGTGATACTGCAGAGAGGAATAGTTGTGCATATGTATGGAAAAGCCATGTCCAGGAGAGATTGCATGGGATGGATTTTCAGCATGTGAACTCCTGCTAGGTTAGGACATGGTCCTGTTCCTCCTGAGGGTAAATCTCGAGTCATGCACTGCCAACAGAATGGGATTAAGTCTGGATTTAATCTGTTCTCTTGTCACTTCTTCTGGAGTTACTCTGCCATGAACCTGGAGGAAGAAAGGAATCAGTAGTGCTATTAGAATTGGATATAAATTCAAAGGCAGAGTACATTTTCAGGCCTTCCTTCTGTGGAAATAGAGCAACTAATCAAAATGGGCTGTAAGAAAAATCAATATCATGCATAAGAAAGGCTTTGGATGATGTTATTATCCCTGAGAAAAGGACTAGGTTATGCTATTAGGTCAGTACTCAAGGTTTTTAAAACTGAGCAATCCAAACCCAGACCATTGCTTGAACGTGAAAGGGTCTTCAGAAAAATACCCTGCTGCAGATGAAGCAGATTCTCAGAGTCCTTCCTGCCATCTTTCTGCCCAGAGCCAGCACGTTTTTAATTGCTTATTTCATCTCATTGCATGTACAAGCTGTGCTGCTTACCATGCTATCAGATCTGGCAGGCCTGAGGGAGACTTTCACCACTGGCTCCCATCCCAAGCCTCTCCCTTCAGCCAAGACAACACCTGGCTGTGGTTGCAGCACCTCTGGTGCTTGTGGTCCTCAACCACTGGCCTCCTTGGAGAACCCCAGCATGCTGGGGGAAGAGGTAGGAATGCTTGCTTTGCACGGGTGAGGGCACATTCCCAGCCTGCAGCAACACTCCATGTCCCCTCTCTGATGCTCCTCCAGATGTGGTCCCTGCTGTGGCACTGTTTGACAAGGCTGAGAGGACACAGCTTGGCATGATGGTTTTCAAGGGCTCGTTTTGCCTGCAATGAGGCTCCTGTTGTGTGCCTGGGGTGCAGTGAAAGATGAAATTATTGATGTTCAGGAAGGGATTCATGCCAAGAGGTTTGGTTCCTTGCTGGCTCTGTCAGAAAGACTTTTAAATGTGAGATTTAATGAGGTGCTGGAAGTCGCTGTGCAGGAGGTGAAGACCCCTGTCAGTCTGAAAAGAGAGGAGTTTGCTCAGAGAGGATAAATCATGCAAATAAAGATAATGGCCTGGATTCTGTCCCGTATGTCGCTGTCCTTAAGCAACACAGGTATCGTGGCAGCATCCCTGGGCTGGTCATTGCCGGTGTTCCCCTCTGGGATGCGCATCCCTGGGGCTGCAGCGGGAGCGGCGGCCACGAGAGGGCACTGGAAGGATGCGGATTTCGGGGCCATGCCGCGGCTGGTCCAAACCATCCCCGGGCTGTATTTACCGGGAAAAAGAACTTTTCTTCCTCTTGCCCTCCATTTTAATCATAAATCAGCACACTGGAGCTTGAAAGAAGGTCAGAGCGGCGCAGCCCCAACATCACTGCTCGATGGTGATTTTCTTTCCCACCAGGATGTTTTTCTTCCTGCAGCTTTCAGAGGTCTGTTGAGTTTTGCTCATCTTCCTTCAGTGCTCAGGGAGTCCTGTTAAGAAACAGCCCAGTTCAGCCCAGTTCTCCAAGGGAACAATCTGATTTCTGTATTCGGAATGCTGAAAATAGAACCCTGGGCTAAGGCAAAAGGCATACACAGAGCAGACAATTTCAAAATTGTATTTTGTCCTGGTTGTGAAGTTGCAACTTCTGTTTGGTTTCCCTGAATTTTTCAGGCAGGGTAAATTTGGTTTCTTGGTCCCAAATGGTTTTAGGGAGAGAATTCCCTAAGAATTCTTGCCTGCAGACAAAGATGCTACAAGAACACATCCTGCTTCAACTGAGTGCCAGAGGAAATTCAGAAACAGTTTGAAATCAAGATGTTTCTTTTCCCATTTAATTTTGACCTTGTACTTATTCTGACTCGATTTGATCCTGACTTTTGGGCTGCACGTTAAAGTAAAAAAATTCCATCTTAGAATACGTCAGAATTTCTGTTCTGCAAAATGTCTCAGGATCTTGACTCTTATTTTTCTTTTCAACCTGAAATCAGGAGGAAGTGAAATCAGCACCCTGGCATCTCTTTTGGGGAGAAAAATCCTGTTTTCTGATCTTTTCCTGACACTTGCTCTCTGATTTTGCTGGTGTGTTCAACTGGGATGATGGCTTGGCTGTGCTGGAATGTGTTCATAAGAAATCTCTCACTTCATCCTCTGACATTTAGTGCTAAGACCAAGGCAAACCTAGATGCAGTTTGAGTCCTCATTGAGCACTGATCCACACTTTGAGATCTGTAGATGGGAAATCTCTCAAGAAACATTTTATCAGCCATTACTTCTTTTTCCTGGAAAACGAGCCCATGAGCTGGGGTTGGAGCAGGAGCATTGCTGAGAATTTTCAAGTAGAGAGATAATGTTTTTAACCTCTAACTATGAAGTATTTTGCAAACTGCACAAAAAATGTGTAGTCCTTCAAAGAAAATAATAGCTTGGATGTTGTTAAACAGCAAAAAGCAGAGCTGTGGTGGTGTACAGAGCCCAAATCTCTGTCTGGTGCCAGCAATTCTCCTCCTTCCCCTGCTGATGGCAGTGCTCTGACTCCTAACCCCACCGTGCAGAGGGACCTTCGTGCAGTCCTGCAGGATGATCAGAATACTTTTGGGAACTCAGATAAACCTTTAGACAGGAGAAATTACTTGCGTGATTGTTTTAAAGTTAGTGATTTTTCTCTAAGAGCTCAAGACTGAGCTAGAGATGAATTGCTGGCAGACATAAGTTTTGAAGCTGCTATTGGTAGCCCTGTGCTCAAAAGTTCTCCCCTGCCTCACTTCTCCAGCCAAAGCTGAGGGTTTCATCACTGGCTGCAGGCTGGCACAGCTCACTGGCCTGCATGAGTCTGGCATCTGTGCTGGAGATTTCCCTTAGTGATCAGCTTGACCCTGAGCTCCTTCAGATTGAAACTCCCAGAGATCAGGAGAGCACTAAGTCATACAGGGAATCTCAGTGTATGCTGGGTTGGAAGAGATTCAAATAGTCATAGACTCCAGCCCAAAAGTTATTGTCCAAATGCTTCTTGAGTTCTGGCAGCCTTGGTGTTGTGCCCACTGCCCTGGGGAGCCTGTTTGGTGCCCAAAAACCCCCTGGGGGAAGAATCTTCTTCTAATATGTAAGCCCTTGACACAAGGGAATTCCTGCAATACATGCTCACATCCTCCTAGGACACATGGAAGGAGAGTGCACAGGAGAGGAATTAGTTTGTTAACCATCATCTTTAAGTGAAATAAATTTATTCTATTTCAAATATGGCACTCAAATTGGAGAAGCTTCTTCAAGCTGTTGAGTTGTGTAAAACTGAAAGAATAGGTAACCTCTGGAGAGATCTTTTATCCAGGGCATGAATCTTCAGTTCCACGTCTGAAATTTCTTTCTCTGTAATATAATCCTTTAGCAGAAAATGTAACATTAAAGCAACTCTTATCTCTAATAAATAAACCAAGAAATGGGATTCTCACTTGCAAAATAAGGATCTCTGGTGAAGCTTTGATAAGATAATAATAATAAGGGTGTTTTTCCCGTTGGCAAACCCCAGCAGTTTCTGCAAAGCGGTGAATAAGCAATTGAAGAAAAGACAGAGCCAGCTCTGAGCTGTGAGGTTTAAATCAAAACATGTACACTTGAAAAAAAAAATCTCAGGGTTTTAGAGGCCCCAAGAAGGAGGAAGGGCAATTCATCTGCCTTGGGTTTGAGCTGGTGGCTTGGGTTGTTCAAAGAGACAGCACGTGTGTGGGAATACTGCCCCTGGTAAATGAAGATATTCACTCATCAAAGCAGGGACCTGCAAACGTGTGTTGCATAAAGGGGGAAATTCCAGGCATTCTTGGGGAAATTGCAACTTTGGGACTGCAGAATCGAGCCCATACTGGGCAAAATGCTTGTAGACCATCCTGGGAGTCTGTCTGGTGCATGAAAGGCTTGAGTGACCTACAAGAGCATGATAGTGGGTTATAATGTTCCTGTGTGAGGAGGGAGGAGGCATTTTCTGCTCCTTATGGACTGGAAATTTCTTCCCAGCACAGTATTGCAGTTATACTGATAACCACAGCTCCTTGTGGCCATCAATTATTCATGGAGACCCCAACACCACTGGGAGTCTGCACACACAAGAAGCAGCAGTGTTTTAGCTGTTAATTGGATGGGTAAGTTGCCCTCTCCTGAGGGCCAAGATGAACTTCCCATTGACCCCATAACTGGTTTCTGGAGGCTGGAACGGAGCCCAGGGTGCTCAGAGCAGGTGGCTTTGACCAGCTTTTGCTGCACTTGCTCTGCAGAGCTGGTGGGCTGTGGTTGCTTCCAGGCTTTTCAGAGTAGTTTGGTGAAAAAAAGGAAGGATTGGATGCCAGGCTTGCAGAAATCAGTGGCACCCCAATTCCCATGGGATCACCCAGCCTAATGCTTTGGTGTAGTAATGAGCTGCTCCTTCCCAGAATAGTCTTTTGATCCTCTACTCTGTGGGAAGGGGAGGTTTTTGTAAAAGCAGTATTGGGCAGCTCTTGCCTTCTCTTTGCTCTGCTTCAGGCCATTGCTGAGTCTCTGACTTGTTCCTACAGCCACTTGCATCATCCTGACTGTTGGCAGAGCTACAGTGAAACTTAAAATTATCTCTTATTTTGCACTGAAACCACCTAAAAAAAGCCCAGCTTGTTATATGCAGATGCAACTGGACAAACAGCCCCTGAAGGAAGGGAGTTGTGTTTCATCATGCTGTGGGAATGGGTAAAAGGGAGACAATCAGGCTAAAGAGTTCTGAGTAGATGTCCAGTGATGCTGGAGATGGGCTTGTAGGGTTGGCAGCTAGTCGGGGCTGTACCCTGGTGTGGTGCTCTGTGGTTGTTATTAAAGCCCCACAGCTACTTCATCAGTTTTCCTTTAGAAAGGAAGGGAAACCTTCCAGGTGGATTGTCTTTGCCTTGGGACACTCATGGCCACGTGTATGTGGTGGTAGCAAAGGGGCTTGTTCCTCTGTGCAGTACCCACGTGGCACTGTGCTGCAGCAGCCTTATGCCCACTCGTGTTGAGTATTCCCCTGAATTTGGCAAATCAATGGGACTAAACTGGTGACAACTGTCAGGCAAGTCTTAATGTAGATCTGATCAATGTCTTTTATCTCACCTGTGGCCTTCCTGCTCTTATACAGCTCCTTTTTTTCAGTCTTTGTAGGTCTCTTGCCCACCCAAAACTCACATGGTCTAGAATGAGAGAGGAGCTCACATGCCTCAAGATGAATAGCATCCCTCTTTGCCTGTTCATTGCAAAAATATTCCTCTGCCTTCCTCTGTCCAGTAGCCCTAAGTGGCTTTCCAAATGTGTTTATCTGAAATTCTTTACATTTTTACCCTACATCCCATGCATGGGAAGCGACTGGGCTCTGGGATGCACCGTGCTGAAATCAGAGCTTAATGTACATCTGGTCTCTGGCCCGGTGCAGAGTTATCTAGAGGAGATGATCCTGTTGAAGGAAGAGTACAGAAATCAGGCCAGTGCCCTCCATGAAAATGCAGGTGATAAATGTACCCTGTGATTACATTCCTGCTCTGTGTGCCTCGGCATTGCTAACTAATCCCTCCTAGGAAGAAGGCAAAGGAAACTGGGAGCTGTAATTTACAGCTCGGCTTAATTGGCTGGCGCTGGTTTGGGAGGCCAGGTTGGGAATACACAAGATATCTTTATGTAAAAGAAGTGGTTATTAGCACAAGATGCAATGAAACAGGGGTTTCAACCAGTTGGTGTCTTGTGGTTGGATCCTCTGGTGTCTAAGAAGGTGCAAACTCCAACTGAAGCTTTTCCTGCTGTTGGGGCCTTCTTAATATTTCTCTCTCCCCTGTGGATTCTCCAGTGTCTAATAATATTACTAATAAGCTGCAATGCGAGCTCAACAATTTCTTTCAGTGTGGGCATTAATAGGTCTCAGGATACAGGAGAGGGCCCTATTTTCATAAAACTTGTAGGAACTGTGAGACCTCTGCCCCCTCCACCAAGCTGGGTTGGAATTGGCCAACAAATTTGGAAGTTATTGGAGACGGGGGAGACGAGTATGTTTGTTTTATTTATATTTTATATATGTATCCCACGTGCAGACTGATTGCAGAAACCTCATTTCTTAAGAGACCAAGCTTAAACCTTATGCTTGCCTCTCTATTGTAATAAACCATGTCTTCTTTTATTTACCCACCTGTAGGATTTGATGATTTCCCCTTTTCCCTGACTCCTCAATTTCCCCATATCCTGTTCCCGAAAGGCTTGGGGCCCTTCCCAAGGGATCATTTCATGCTGTTTCCCAGGAGGTCTGCCTTGAAAGATGCCAATATGTAGGTGCACATATGTTATGCTTGTATTACTTGCTCAGCAGCGAGAGGGAAAAGTATATATGGAGATAGTCTGCTCTGGTCTTCCCCAAAGGCACTTTAGATTTGTGGGGTTTCTTTTGAGTCTGTCAAAGGCATCTATATCCCCGCAGGAAAAAAAAACCCCAACCTGAAACAATGCAAAATAGGAGCAACATGGGAATTTTAAATATATTTAGTCCAGGAGGCCACTTTTATTGACTTGGAAAGGATCTTTCTTTTGGGGACTGTTTTTGATGACACCTGAAAAGCCAGCAAGGCTGTTTCAGAATTTGAATCCCTGAGTCAATATGCTTTTAATGCTCCTTCAGTACGTGTGTGCACACAAATTATCCCCTCACACACGCAACGTTATGTACATGTTTTCCTCTCCCAGCATTCCAGCCTGCTTGGGTTGACCTTGTCTCTCTCAGTGATTTAGGTTTTCGAGAAGGAATGGGTAAGGATTTGCTTTGACATTTAAAGGCAATCCAGGTAATTGATAGCACTGGCAGCGTCCATCTCTCCCTCCATATATCTGCACAACAGTATCTATTTTTGACGTAGCTGACACGCCATTTCCTTTGGCAGCCCAAGGGCGGCTCATCTTTAAATTAAACTCGTCTCCGACCCTTCCAATCTGTGAGCTGTACAGAGGCAGACACGGGTGGGGTATATCATCTGGAGACTGTGCAGGCATATTTGAGCAGGGTGATGTATTATCAAAAGGGCTCTGCATTACTGCTAGCTGGAACCAAAACAAGCTCTAAAGTATTAACTAATGACATGGGAAGTCCCATAGGTATCTAATCACCTTTAATGTTCAGATTTAGAAGACAACTTTAAAGGAAGAAAAAGAGATTAGCGGGTCAGGTCAGAGCACCCCTTCCCCCTCCCTCCACCCCCAAAATACAATTGGCTTTTTAAAGTCAAAACCAGATTCATATTTCACCTCATCAGTAAATACACCATTAAAACCTAGAGCTTGTATCTCAGAGCAAAGCTTTGCTGAAGTTTGGAGGGGTTTGAACCTTTGGTTTGCATCAGAAGCCGTGATGGGCTTGGGGGTCTGGAAAAATCTCCTTTGTGAGATTTGAGGTGAAGTTTGGTGCTGTCTGGGTATAGGAATAGGAAGGCCCTGCAAAATTTCAGCTGTAGATTCCCAGGTTTTCAAGCATATAGACTGCTTGGTCTCAAAACTGTGTTGCTCTAATCCCTTCAGAGTGTTTTCCTTGTGCCAGAGCTCCCTACCTGGACAGAGGTGCTATAGGACATGCCCATGTCATAGAGGAAATCTGTGCAGGGGGAAGGAAATACTGATTTGGCCTCCCAAGACTAAGGCCAGCATGTGGTTTGCAGGACTGGCTCTGTGGACTGAAAAAAATCCTCGTAAGAAAAGGAAAGCTGTTG
The DNA here is from genome assembly GCA_035222235.1 of Margarornis squamiger. Lineage (NCBI taxonomy): Eukaryota > Metazoa > Chordata > Aves > Passeriformes > Furnariidae > Margarornis > Margarornis squamiger. Next base: position 4,513,895 of record JAWWTY010000035.1, on the reverse strand, counting down.
TCAGTAAATTCACTTTCCTACATGGATGTGGACCCAGCTGTATTCCTTTGACTTGGAGCCCAGCAAAGTTTGGGGGAAAGACTTTCAAGCCTGTGCTTTACCCAGTGGGCCAATTCCTGCCTCCCACACCAGTCTCTCCCCAGCTTTGAAGGAGAAAGGGATGAGGGTTCAGTTTCCACTTGTACAAGTTGCTGTGGTTCGTAGCAGAAGTTCTGTCTCCCAGTGCTGGTTCCAGTTTAGTTACCCAGCTTCAGATTGGGATTTCCATAGAAGACGAACAAGCTTTGGCATCCCAAACCCTGCTGAACTTTGCAATGTGAGTTTTTGGATTGTTCTGAGACCTTCTGGCAGTAGTAGATAAGACCTAAGCAACTTTGGATGTAAACATAAAATTTGAAGGAATTCAAGTGACTTCAAAACCTGGATCCCACTGATTTCTTTTTTCCTCTAGCAGTGCTTTGACATCTCTTGCTCAGACTTGGGCTTTGTGCAAATTTTGCCTTCAGTCTTTGCTTTTTAAGGGCAGCCTGTAATCCTGAACTCCCCAGTGTTTCTAGAAAATTAGTGAAACATAAAGATGCTCAGCATCCCTCCAAGTCAGGTTCAAAACAAAATACTGGGCTAACACAAAATCTGATTTCTTTCTCTTGTCCTTTGCTCTTCAAAAACTGCTTAGGTACAAACCCAGTAACTTGCATGTCCTCATGTTCTTTTATGGTTTTCATCCAGAAACCCTTTACTTAATTACCTTAAATTGCTGCTCCTTTCTTTTGGGAGTATAATTTGTATTAGGGTAAGATTAAATGCCTCTGAAACAAAGAGAAGATGGTAAATTGCAAGGGCAAGCATGATAGAGAGAACAGCAACTAGTGTCTTTTATTCTTTATTTAAAATAAAAAAGCCATACAGTCCACCCCCAACAAAAGCTGTGAAATTGTATCTGAGGTTATGCATTCATCTGGGGTTGTGATGACGACATAAGCCACTGGAACTCTGTTCTCATCTCATTTGTTATGATGTCACCTCTCCAGACATATTTATAATTTTGCAGTTTGTGATTCCCAATCATTTATTCCTGTTAGATAAATACACGGACGGGGGCTTTGGTGACATCATGGTAAACCATGGGAGTGAAGCCTGAGTACTTTCTGATTGTGTCACTTTGTCTGGCAACTTTCCACATGCTTGTGTGGTCACCCATGTTGAATGATTCTGATGGGAGGTTACCCTGGAATAAGGAGCGGGAAGTGCTTGTATTTTCCTCTCCCTCTTTTCTATTAGTGCCTGTAGGTTGGTATTATTGTTATGGTACCAGCTGGAGGTGTTTCCTGGGATGGGAATTGAGGATTAGGGTAGTCAGCACACAAAATCCACCTGCTCAGAGCACTGTGCACCTAAGCTCAGAAAAGGCAGCTGAGAAAAAGGGCGATTTCAGGGTTTTTCTAGTGCTTCATCTCCATGTGTGTCCAGGCACAGGGATGGAAAGGACACTTTATCTGCTTGATCTGTGAAACAGGCATCTTAATTCAGGTGTTTAAACGAATAAGAATAGGTGAGAACCTCTGTGTAGACCTATTATTATCACTAAATCATTACCACTTTGGCAAGATGCCAGGGGATTATATGTGAGCAATGAGCACTGCAGTTGGGTATCCGACACTGAGCCGATCCATCACTGACTTGTGCTCCCTGTCCTTCCCTTGAGAGGAGCACATGAAACGAGCCACTGAAATCTAGCTGGCACGGCTGCTGCCTTTGTGCTCAGCTGGAGCTCAGCCTACTCTCATGCTTCACTTTTGATTATTGAAGTCCAAATTGTAATGGGAGATGATTAGAGTGGCAGAGAGGTGATGGTGCCCACCTACGTGAGAAGGCAGCGTTGGGCTCCACTGGGTGGGCAGTGGAGCTGACTCGCTGCCAAAGGGGAGCTCCTATGGAGAGGGGAGGAATAGGTGGATGTCAGGTCAAGAGAGGCTCCAAGGAAGGTCTTTAGCAGGCAGCTTCCCAGCTCCATTTGCCAGTGACACTCCAATTGTTACTTTTCTTTGAGCATGCTGTTGTTTGGAGGTTTCAGGGCATAACCCAGCTGATAGCACGGTCCTTGCCTTACTGTATGGACCTTAGTGAATATGGACCATTCTAATATGAAGCCATCAAATTCCCTTGGGGTCTTTTATTATCCTGGGCGTGTCCAGGAAGGATTTGTTTTCTCCTGAGGAGGTCAGTGACATGGGGAAAACTGGTACCTCCATCAGCAGATGCTTTGGGTGATGCTGCACTAGTATCACTCCTTGAGCTCTTGGAGGACTAATATTTGCATCTCAAACCCCTCTGACCCAGCCCCAGGGATGTTGGTGTTCATCTTGCTTCATCTCCTGAGTGCTGTGTAAACCACACTGGTCATGGTACAAATATTCTTAGTATTCAAAGAAGGACAAATATTTTCTGCATCTTTATGCCAAAACCAACAAGGATGGTTGAGGGCTATTTACTACTGCCATCTCTTCACTCTTGTGATTCTAAATAGGGCCTTACTGCACTTGTTACCCTGGGCTGTATGACTTGCCCTTCTCTGTTTATCTCTCAGCAAGTAAGAATCAACCAGAGCAGTGTTTGGGGGGTAACCCATGCATTTGTCCATCTGTTGGGTGTCTGGGCACATCTGCTCTGCTGGGTGAAGATGATGAAGGTGGGGATGACAAGGGGCTGTTTGTTCTGCCCTTAGATGCTGTATGGAAGCATGGAAATCTCTAAGGCTCCCTGTGTGGGAGATTGCACTGATTATGCAATCAGTACTAAGGAGGGGAGAGTTATCAGACCTTTTTATTTCCATTTTTTCCCAACAAAAAAGATGCCCAGTTGCTGGTTTGGCTGCCAGCAACTAAGCTGAATGGATTCAGAAGAGGTTGCATCTGGGTCCAGAGGAACCAGTGCAAATTTTCTGGTCTCTGGGCAGTGCATGTGCAACGCAGAGAGCTCTGCAAACTCAGCACAAGGCAACAGGGGAGATGGATGAGACTCTGTGAGAATGTTGTGAGGTTCAGATAAAATCTGCAGTTCTCAGGGCAGGGTCTCTGTGTGGTGGTGTCGAGGGTAAATGGAGTTTACCCACTTGGAACGTGACTGACATGTTGTTTATCCATTTCTCATCTACACCAGGCAATGGGAATAATTTCTTTTAATATCCTATCTTGACACTGGGAGGGAAGGGGGGTCACCCCACGGGGGTCTCAGAAGCAGGTGCATGGGGGTCTCAGGATTTGCTACCATTCCCATGGCATTGGAGGGGGCTCTGGGTTTGCTGGAAAGCCTGAAGGGGGTGGGGGCTTTTTACCCAAAATTTATACAAGGGTGTACTGCTAAGGAGAGGTCTGAACCCCCCCGAGTTATGGTGTGCACTGTGCAGAGAGCACCCTCACTTGTGTTCTCTCTCTGCTGGCATCTTCTCTCATAATCATTCATCCTCTCTATAAACAGATTTCCCAGTAATGGTTTTCATTTTCTTTGAAGTGTCCCATTCATTCTGCTGCTCTGCCCATTCATGTGCTCAAGGTTCCTTGAAAGGAAGACAGACACAAACATCCAAAGTGCTTGAAATATGCTGGTGGGGGAGGGGACAGGCAGAGACATTTCTTTTAAAATATATCTCAGGGACTTTCATACTTTTTATGTTTTCATCCTTTTTGCTTTTTATTTTTCACCTAAATAATTCTTTTAGATTTTTGGGTTGCTTTCCCTCCATACTGATCCCAGTGCAGCATGGTTTTTAAATTCCAATCCCTGCAATCTGTTCCTGCTGCTTTAAACTATTAATAAATTGAAAGCATGTTCTGGAGGCTGTTTTAATCCAGCCCCAAAGTTAAGCAGGTGCTGAAGTGGTTTGCTGATGGGGTACATTGCTGAATTGGGGCCTCCAGCCTAAGGCATGACTGTCATCAGGGCTCGGTGGCTGGGCTTACAGGAATAGAAGGGAATATTTGGCCCTGAAAATGAGGAATTGTATTTGTTGTCTGTGGGAGCAGCCAACTGTAAGGGTTGTAAGGAAGGGCTGAAGGCACATACCCAAAGCGATGGTCAGTTGTGGCACGCCATGCTCTGTATCACTTCACCTGCATCAGGATCCCTTCCTGCTGCAGGAATAACCCTGGATTTAAGGTTGGATCAGTGCAAATACTGTTTGATTTTGTCCCATTGTCCACTGTCATACCTCTGTGGTGTCTGACCCTCCCGGGGCTTCCCCACCGACAAATCGTCCCTGATCCTCCTGGTCTGACTGAAGAGGAATTTTGCCCTAACCCCTGGTATCAAGCAAACTTATTTCATTTCAATGGCAAGGCAATGGTTTGCAATTGGCTCTAATTATGACCTCAAAGACTCGTCCCTGTGTGAGAGGAGAGGACCTTGGGATTCTGATTAAAAATAGAAACATGCAGACTTTGCAAGGGAGACTGAGTTTAGGTTTAGAGCAGAGATGAGCCCTCATCCTGTGTGAAATGTCTGCTGCTACTCTCGAGCCACATCCCTGTGAGCCTTTGCAAAAACAAGTGCCCCAAGCGAGTTCTTGTCTGCGCTTTTTCTCTTGACACTTGGCATTTCTGCCCACACATTCAAGATTGCACATGGCATTTTGGACTGGATTTGTGGCCAGCCTGGTTTTTTTTTAAAATTATTGTTATGTCATTATGGACTGAGGGTTTGGTATATGGGAGAGGGAATGGGTTTGCTGTTTCTCCACCAGATTTTTGCATTGGGTTACTTTTTATTAGGACATGTTTGGCTTTGATTTCAGATTTATATGTAGTTCTGTTCTATCAGAGTCCAATAGGGTTTTTGAACCCAGGCCCTCATATAAATGGAGAATTATGATTCCAACATTATGCCTAGTAGCAATAATAATAAAAAAACCTGGAGGCTCATATTTGTATGAGCAGCAAGCCCAAATTCTCTTTCAAGAGACTGAACCTCTACATGGCTGTGGATCAGGGAGGACACTGTTTCAGGTGGAAGATGTTTCACTAAGAGGGGTGGGATCTGGACCAGATTTGGGTGAGGAACAGAATTGGGGGAAGGAGGGAGGAACAAGCCAGCCCCCAGCATACCACAAATGTGTTTTATATTGTAATATCAAACATTGGCTTATTCTGTGTTTTCTGTTAAAACAAGTCATAAAAGAACTACTTAAAGGGGACTCCATTCCTATATTTTATATATACCCACAGAGAACATGTGGAGTGCAGATAATGGTGACCAACCTTCCCCCACCGCTCTGCTCCTTCTCCCCCCCACCACCTCCTTCATCTCCGTGATCTAATAAGAAAAAGAACAGAGCCGGTGTTAACACAGGAGGGGTTGTTAATCTATTCGGAAACGGATTTTCGGGTCCAGGCATACTATTTTTTATTTTGGGGGGGGACTGAGAGGAGAAAGGAAGGGACGTTCACCTCGTTTCTCGGGGCCGGAGGGAGGGCAGGCGCGGTGCCCGGAGAGGTGCGGGGCAGCCGGGGCTCAGCCCCTCGGGGAGCCGGTGGAGGGCGGGAGGGGTGGTCAGCTTGGGGTGGGATGTAATTGATAGCAGGGAAGAGCTGTCACAATAGCAGGATAGGAAACCGGCTATCCGGGACAGAGCCAGCTTTTAAAAGCCCCTAATCTGCCAGTCTATGTATTAAAGGGCTGATTTGAGGGGAGGACACGGGGGGAGGGGGGTTAAAGAGGAGGCCTGACTCCTGTTAGCTCCTTCTAATGAGGCAGTTGAATAGCATTTAAAAGGGCTCCTGGCCTGGCATGAAATCTCACAAAGGAACCTCCTTATTTTAATGCACGCAACTGACTTTGCTTTACAAACACTTTTATAGTGTCCAGACACTTACAAATCGACCTTCAGTGATTCTTGAGTTAATACGAAGTCTTGGGAAACATTAATGCGCTATTAAAAAAAGAAAGTCTCTCAATAGATCTTTCTAGTCTTACAAACACGCTCAGAGTTCTTGAGTACTCAACTCCGGGTATAAAAATGTAAAGTCGTTTAAGGCTATTAATGGGGGGAGGGAGTCGATCCTGCATTCCTTGCCCGAGTCTCTCATTTAAGCTATTAACCTCCCGCTTGTAGTTATTTGGTTTGGGGTTTTTTTCACGAGTAAAAAGCAACGGATTTTGGCTTCGAGCAAACATATTTAAAATCTCGAAGAAGGGCTTGTGTGTCGGCAAGTTTATCTTCCCACCCACTCCGCCCCACGATATGTCAGTTGCTTTAATAAAAAATCCCCTATTACCTCTCCCTACAGACCTCGGCCCTCTAATTATCGAACAATGAGGGGAAAGAATTTTAGGGGTCCCATCCTGCCAAGCGAAAAACTGGAGGGGATGGGAATGGCGTGATCGGGTGCTGTTTGAAAGCAGTTTGGAAAATACCCCTTTTCAACAAAAAAAAAAAAAAAAAAGAAAAAAAAAAGAAAGAAAAAAGTAAAGAAAGAAAAAATTT
>JAWWTY010000035.1:4461619-4507317 GCA_035222235.1 Margarornis squamiger | reverse complement strand
CAAAAATCAGTGATGGGAAGCCTTCTTTTTTTCCCCACCAGATCCTTTGGCTCTTATTCAATTAAAAAAAAAAAAAAAAGAAAGAAAAAAGTAAAGAAAGAAAAAATTTTAAAAAATTTCTGTGCAGCAGAAGGGAAATGGTTTAATTTGGCAAGCGAGATTAATGAGGGATGTAGAATGAGTGGAGTAAATGGTAGTGGAATAGCTCAGCGTGGCAGGAAATGTGTATGTGCAGGGTGGATATGTATATAGTATGTATAGCTTGTGCTGATCCTGGGAGACAGATGCTGGAGTTTGAGTTTGGGAGCTGGGATTCCCAACGGGTTTGTCCCACAGACACGGAAAGGGAATGAGGAAAAAGACTGAAAAAGCAGTGTTGTGATGAGGAATGGGGCGAGATGTTTGGGGGGGCTCTTCGAATGGGAGTCGCTTTCCTGACCCGCGGCTCCTCGGCAAACCCCGCCGTTTCCAACCGTGAAAACTCGTTTCTCACATGCTAGTTTTAGGATTTTTTATTCTTGACGTGTCTCCTCTGCCTGGCTGACCGAGGGAGCGGCGGTGGGAGCCCGGCTGTGGGACGGGTGGCTTCCCGCAGCCACCCCAGCGGTGCGGGCAGGGGGGTTTGCACCAGCGCTTGGGTGGGAAAGAGGGGAAAAAACAAATCCAAAACCAACCCAAACCAAAACCACCCCACTCTCACGGTCCAAAGTATCTCCTCTTAACGCTGGGCTCCGATAAGGCCAGACTGAGACGACCGAGCCGAGGGGGCGCGGACCCCCGCGCTCCTCTTTTGTCTCATTTTCTCCCCCGTGTCCCGGCCCTCGGTCGGTTTTTCTCCCTGTTTTCTTTCTTTTTTTTTTTTTTCCCCAAGGAACAAAGAACCAATTTAAAGGCGGCTCTAGGGAAAGCGCTGTTTGTGCAGAGCCGGCCGCGCCGCTCCGCGCAGCCTGAGCGCGGAGGTTCCGCTCCAGCGGAGTGCGGAGCCCAGAGGAGTCGGGAAAATAAACAACTCTCCGTTTTATCTCTTTGCTTCCCCCTCTTCACTTAAATTCGCGGGAGGGGGAGTGGATTTGAGCATACGAACAGCTGCTTAAAATCTAATATAGACAAATAGACATCTTGTATAACATTAAGTTTTAGTAGGCAACTCATTTATTTTGAAGTGCGCTTGCGAATAGTTTGGCAAAGAGCTTTTCTCCCTTTTTCCTGTTCCTGGAAAGTAGCTGGAGAGTTTGCTGGGATGAGCTGGGATAGGATGTTTGGGAAGGAACAGGGCTCTCTGTCCGTGAAGGCTGCCCAGCCTTCGGGTTGCTCACCTCAGCTCCCCGGGCTGGGGCTGGATCCCTTTTTACACAGGCGAAAAACTGATGGGAACAACTCCCAAATAAAACTAGACGTAGAGGAAGACGGTGAGGATAAAACAGTTATTTATTATTTGGATAATCAGTGCTTCTGCAAAGAGTTACAGGGGATCTTAACGCTTGCAATATTTGAGGCGCAACTTTCTGGGACATCCCTTTATCTAGGCTTGTGCAACATTAAAGAAATAAAACCTGGCACAGAGGTATCTTGAGCTTGTAAATTCGGGCTCAGTCATGGGAAGCTGTCGGTGATGGAGCAGGGTTCTCCCGCCTCGGACTGCTCCGCACCTCTGTCCTGAGATGGACAACAATATTGATTATAATTCGATCCGGTATTTTATAGGAATGGTGGAGCCAAGAGCACTGAGGCAAAAAGCAAACCTGTGTCCATCCAGCCGTAAGGAGAGCAGCTCCAAATGAGAGGGTTCGAGTTAAGGGAGAGAAGTTAAACTAAAATGGGCAAATTGACACGAAAGTCAAGATTTTATTCGCGAAGGTGTGCGCCTGGGTGCTGTCACCCACTGCGAGTGCCAATGCCTTCTCCTGTCCGGGCGAAGGGGCCGCAGTTCTCCCCCAAATCCCTCCCTGAAGCAGCGCCACTAGGGATGGATACAGGGGGGGAAAAGGGGGAAACTGCAATTGTTTGTGAACTCTTAGGGACAACAGGTCCCTCTGCTTGAGCTACTGCCCTCTCCTGCCTTGCATTTTTATTTGTGTGGACAAAAATTCCATAGGTTACCTGATTTTTTTGTTAAATTCGTTGTGCATTTATGCGTTTTTTTTTTTCCTGATTCGTACTAAGACGATCTGTTGAATTGGTAGACGAGAAACAGTCCCACTCCCAGGATAAAGTTTTCTGCCTAATCAGGGGTTTGTTTGTCACAGAAACCAATTTTTTGAGCACACGGTGCGGCGACCCCAAGCGAACACCCCTCTGGACTTTACCGCTTGGGAAAGATGCGATCCAGGGGTGAAAATACGGGTGGGTTTAGCCTGAGACCCTTTGAGTATCTCTTTTTTTTCTTGATTATTTAAAAAAAACCTCCAAAGAACAAACACCAAACCAAACAACCAACTAAACAAAAATCTCTATATTTGACCCATTTAGGAGGTGGGGGGAAAGTGTAGAAAACGTTTGGATTTTGGAGCAAGAAGGAAAAACAGCGCTTGTAGAACTTGCGGGAGGGTATTAAATCCCCGCTCTCTGCGGCTGAACGGGGCTATGGAAATACTCTTGGAGGGAGATGGGAATTAAGGAAGAGCGGAGCTCCAGCCGCAGAGAGTCGGGGCCGCCGCGATTCCGCGGGCCGAGCGCACCCGCGGAGCAGCCGGGCCGGGGGCTGGCGGTGATTTATAGCGTGTTTGTTTGAAATCGTTCCCCCAAAACAGAAACAAACCATTGATCTCCCTCAAAGGCGAAAACCCTCGGCCCTGCAACGAGGAGCCGGCTCTGGATCCGCGGACGATGCGCGGGGGGCTCCGCTCCGCGGCTCGGGGATGGGGTGGGTGTTTTCTCTCGCTGCTCGGAGCCAGGGAATATAAATTTTTCTGCCCAAAGCCTTGGCTTGGCGGGGGAGGAACGCTCCTCTCGCTTGAAGTCCCGACTTAATTTTTCCGCTTAAGGAAGCGATCGAGCCCTCCCGAGCACCGAAGGTGCTGCCGGGTCTGTTATCCCTCAATTATAACTCCATTAATATCTTCTGCTCAGGGTCAGCAGCGCCTCCGCGGAGCAGGAGACGGCCCTGCCTGCGCGCCGGGCGGCGGAGGCAAAGCGCGCAGCTAGTGCCAAGGTATTACCCTTATTATTCCTATTGTTCTTTTTATTATTTTTATAATATCCGCCGCGTCTGCTCCTCTCCGCTCATCCCAGCTCCCTGTCCGGCGCTGGGAAGAGCACCAAGCCAACGGCGAGGTGTTAACGAGGGGGCTAAAGGGCTGCGGAGCGGGGAGCGGGCGCGGAGCCCCGCAGAGGGGCGCGGGGCGGCCGGCTCCGCACCGCCGGTAGTGCTGGAGGAAACGCCTTGGGTTTCTTTACGGGCTCATTTTCTCAGAAGAGGATTTTACTGCATGCGTAAAGAATTTTGAAAAGCAGTGGTAAATATTTTCTCTTCTGGCAAGTTATTTATTGGCATGAAGAGAGGATTTTTTTTCCCCCCCCCTCTTTATAAAGCTACATGTGGTGACCATATAGGATCAGAAGTAATGTGGCCTTTCTGGTTTTGAAGAACTGCTAATGTCATTAAAGGTCTTCCTAACACGCCAGCTAGGAGTTCAAAAAGCCTCGCCTTTTATCCTGAGCATATATTTGGTTGTTTATAAAGTGCAGACTTCCTTATGCTTCAAGTGCATCAGGAGGATTTCTTAACTCTGTAGAAGGATCTGTTTTCAACTATATTCTTCTCTGGAAATTGGACTGTTTAACTAGTGTCTTTCACACTTCTTTGCTGGCTGCTATTTTTATTCATTCAACCGCAGATGAGGTTTTCCCGCACACAGAAGCAAACAAAGAATTATCCCCTCTGCTTCGTATTACAGAAAATATCTACGCCGGCCACTAATTGTCCATTAGTGCTAATAAGTGGCTAAAACAATATTAGAAGATAACCCGAGCAACCTGTCTTCTTTATTTTAATTTGACTTACTGAAGTCGGGAAGGTTTTGACGAAGACCCGACTAGACGTGTCCAGGGAATCTGTGTACTAAACTTTTGGACTGTTGATTTTGAGGGTCACTTATCTAAGCTAAGTTCAAAGTGTCACCTGCTTTAATCCCTTTTCTGTCATGCTCGGAGAGACTCCACACAGCACACAGTTTTCTTCCCAGAGCGCCTGGAAAAATCTCTGTCTCCATTATTTTTTTTTTTTCTTCTCCGTTTTCCCCTCACAAATACATAAGGAATTTCTCCCCCTCCATTCTAGACTCTTAGGGAAAACTCATTTGAATTCAGTTATTAATATTTTCCGGGCATGCTCTTTTAGTATGCCATTTGTAATACATTAGGATGAATTATATGGGTTGGGGAGTTTGGGGGTTTTCTTATTTTTTTCTTTTTAAAAAAAAAAAAGAAAAAAGGAGGGGTAAAAAAAAAGAAAAATCCGGAGAAAGAAAGCCTATTCTGTTAAATAGAAACAAGATGTTCAAATATAGAATACATGAATTTGAAATCTGGTGTTTTCCACTCTCGGATGCTGATGGCGTTAAAAAAAAAAAAAATTCCACTTTGCTGCTTCTACAATTTAACTCCTTACATAGAAACATAAATTATCCACAGGGATATTTTTTTAAATTAAAATTCTCTTTCCTGGAGGAGTTGTTTTTACCTTCTCTTTGGTTTTCCTGAAGATTTTTCGTTTCCCTCCGTTTTAACATTTTCATTTAATTGAGGGATTCTTAAGAAGGGCCTTGCAAGCGGGTTGGTGTTTTTGAAACTTTGACAGAAACCAGTCCGCTTGTTTTGTTTTGGTTTGGGTGAATGGTTTTGGTGAAAACGCATAGTTTTGAAACAACTCAGAGGGAGTGGAAAACTTCGAGCTCCTCAGACACGTCAATGAACAGTGTTCACACACACAAAAAAATCCCATGTTTTTTCAATGAGCTCTCGAATGTCAAGCCCCGCACTAAGGCTTTGGAGGGGCAAACCTAAATTTATGCCTCTCCAGCCAGTTTTAGGCACCTAAATAGAAACGGAGCCATTTGCAGAAGTGCTGAACCCTCACAAATCTGGGTGAAGACAAGGAAGACAGCTCTGGTTCATCGCCCCTAAAATCAAGTCCCTTTTCTCTCACTGCCTGCATGTGACTGCAGCCACTTGGAGCGGCTCCTGAGTTCAGCTGTCTTTATCATTTCCTCTCAGGGAAGACCTGGAGAAGCAAGGAAAAGTACTTCTGTATTCAGCAGAGTAAGGGACTTGAAGCACTTGGTGGACTTCAAAAGGTTTGGGAGGGGTAGGACAACACACCTGCTTTGTGTTAGATGTATAGATGGTCTGAGAGGAACCACCTTAGCCACTCAGCTCAGCATTCCCTGGCAATCCCATAACGAGCCCCAGAAGTGTTCCTGGAGTATCCACACCACAAAACACCTTCCAGTACCTGGGAATAAATGTTCAGGTGCTGGTAGGAGAGACCAACCAGCTGCCAAGTGGTGGAGGAGCCCAAGACCAGGGGAGTCTTGGCAGAGGATTTTAGAGGCTCATGTTGTTGCAAATCTCAGGCTCGGTCATTTTGAACACCCACGGGTTTTGCTGTATTTTAGTTTGGTGCTTTGTGTGTCAGAAGTGCCCCCTCCTGTCATTTCAGGCTAAAGAAGCCACAGCACTCAGGCGGGAAATGAAATTTGTAAGTTAACATTAAGAAAAACTAAAGAAAGTCAGCTTCTTTGTGCTCCTTAGGAAATTCTTTGGGGAAAGGAAAGAGGAATTCTTTTGGTTACCTAAAGCTGGCGAGTATTAAGGCAACCTGTCATCTTTTTCTCCTGGGTATTTCTGGATTTTGGTGGGTTCTCTAGAAATGCTGGGATCCTGGTCCAGCAGCTGAAGCTCTGCTGACCTGTCAATCCTGCTCTCCATTTTATGTCCTGTGTCCCAGCAGACAAAGAAGGTGAATGGGAATGGAGGGCACAGACAGAATTGTTGAAGCAGGTACATCTGCTAATATGTCTTAGTGGTTTCATTGACTTTTTTTCTTTTTCCTGTAATTTCTGAATCAATCATTCTGCTATCAGCTAGCTCTAGAGATGGATGAGTAACACCAGTGAGATAAAAGAGTCAAGACTCCCTTTCCTGTGATTTGGCTGCTTTTTGTTAACAGTGCTGAGTGCCATTATTTCCCATAAAAGACATCTGGAAAATCATCGATGTGTGGTGGAGAAAGTGGCTCTTCTCTGCTTTGTACTCCCCTTTGATCCAACATGGAGCACAATTCACTGCCTCTTGAGATCAATAGCTGCCATCCTGGGACATTTTTCACTCTTGCATGCTGTGGGTGATTTGAACCACTTTCAGAAAATATGAATGTTAACTGCTTTTTGTCTTAGGATGTGTTTATTTATGAATTTGTGACAGCAAGGCCAATGCCAGGAGGAGAATGGCATGGACCAGCTGGATATCGCCCCGGCTGAGTTGTTCCTCTGAGTTGGGTTGGCTTCACCTTTGTAATATCACATGACTAAAGATTTACAAAAGTATGGGTGGCCGTGGCTGGGCTGTACAGCCACATGGTAATCAAAGCAGAGACCTCCAGGGCCAAAAGCATCAGCTGCTCTAGTTTGGGTTTAAGCTGCCTACCTGGAGTAAAGAGGAGTTCAAAGCCTCTCTGGACTGGGGGGTAAAAAAGAGGGGAGCAGAATGGGAAGGGTTTTGTGTGCTTGGGTTCAGCAGAAACATGAAGCTGTGCTCTGCTCTTTTTAACCCAGAGTAGCCAACCTGTGATTCATGAGTTGTTTGCAGTGCTCTGGTGGAGACAGTCCTGTGCCAGGACTTCGTTGTGGTAAGGCAATGGGGGGCTGAGGCTGCCTCTGGTCTAGGCAGGAGTCAGTGCTGAAGGGGTTGGCATTAGACCCAGTCTTGGGTTCAGCACAGCCCCACAGAAGGCTGGATCCCTGGGACGTCAACCCCTGTGTCCCACCATGACTCACTCCCAGAGTCTTCCCCATCCCTGCTGTTTGATTCCTCAGGGAAAAGACATCTGGATGGGCAAGAGTGACTGTGTTAAGCTTTTCCTTAGGAAAGCAGCTCTTGGATATGTGAGAAGGCTTGACAGTACTGAACAGGAACTTGTGACCTATATATTCAATGAATGGCTCAGTTGGATGGACTTTGAGATGTTTGTCTGCTCAATGCCTCTGCTTTTCAGCACTAAATCCTGTAGTATTCGACCTGAAAGGTCCCGCTAATATGAGTAGGATCAAGCACAGAGCTACAAAGAGCAAGGGAGGTCATTATTTTCACAGGAACTGAAAGTTGGACCCTAAATCTTCAGAAGAGAGCAGTGCCTAGAAACCAGCTGTCTAATATATCTGCTGTGCTAAACTGGTACCAGGGAAGGGAGAATAAAAATGTGTTTTGCAGTATAATATTGCTTTGTGCCTCCAAAAAGGCTTCTAATTTTATGTTTTAAAGGCAAACATTACAGCTAATTGAAGAGCAGGGAGGAAAAATGGATCTCCTTTTCTAAGTGCCAATAAGACTGGGTTCTGGGCCAGTGGTTCTGTGAGAGGTCTCCATTTACTACCTGTCCTAAACCTCAGGTATTTTAGAAGGAAAATGCCTGCTATATATTAAAGAGAAAAGTCATTAAATGGATGTCAAAAAAAAAAAAAAAAAGGACAGAGAAAACCCATATGACTGAATTTATGGCTTGCTTAAGAAGCACAAGGTAGCACTGAGAAAACATGAATGAGAACAAGGGGGCATCCATGCAATGGAAAAGGTATTTACCATTTCTGCTTTCCTAGTGGTGACCTCAGAAGAGGTCCACCAGCATGGCAGTGTCACTGCCCTGTCCCTTTAGCCCAGACCCTCCTCCTGTCTTTTCTCCAAGCCCCCTCTCCCTTGAACAGAATAACTCTCCTCCTCCTCACTGGGAGTTGGATTAGGCCCTGTGCCCAGAAAGCTGCTCGGATTTTATTGCTCTGTTGAATGCACCCATTTGCCTCTGGAGGAAACTGCTGGAGCAGTCCTGAGCCAGCAGGAAACTCAAGGCTTTGTGGACATCCAGGCAGGAGCCAAGTTAAATGAGCAAGAGGCAAAGGGAATGCTCTCAGGGACAGCAGATTCAGAGCAGGGGCTTGGCTTTGGGTAGGAGGATGCAGGAAGGGGGTGATTTAGCCATGGCCTCTATGGAAGCAGGGTGTTCAGAGTGTGTGGTGTCACACAATCAGGCAATCAGGCTGGGGGGAGCTTAGGAATTTTGTGTACAGGAGGAGTTGTCCTATTCACCCAGGCTCGTGTTTTCCCAGAGGTGTGGGCAGAGCTTGGAGCAAGAGCATTGGATTCCTTCTAAAACAGTGAGAAGGACTAAGAGGTGGGCAGGAGACAGGCAGGGGCCAAGAGTTTGGCAATGCTGTGAGCTCCTGTTGAACTTTGGAGGCTCTCCTTTTGGACATCCAACTTCAGTTAACTAGAAATCCTATTCTAGAGGGCATCAGTCCTTCCTAGCCCATTTCCTTCTTCTCTTCAAGTTCAGCCATCATGCTGTGGTCCTTCCATGGGACCAGCCTCTCCGACAGGCTGAACCATGACCCGGAGCAATGATTCTCCCTAGTTCTGTTTGCACTGTCTTGTAGGAACCCATGTAACTGGTCTCACAGCATGCTGTGTGGTGCTGCTGCTCCTCATAGCTACCTCCCTATATCCCACTATGCAAGGCATCACAAAGCTTTAGGTGTTTGGAGAGGAGGGAATTATGTCCCAGCTCAGTTCCAGTGCCAACCAGCTGCTGTGGAGAAAGATGGGCTGGTCCCTGCCTCTCCTCACCTCCATCTCCACAGCTGCTGATTCCTCATGCATCCCCTGCACCAGACCTAGCAGGGTCTGGATGTAGGATGTACAGGTTCAGTTGGCTGAGCTGATGGAAGATGAACCCCATTAAAATATGGCAAAGGGAGTGGATTTTGTGTCAGATCAGGTACTGGCTGGATCCCACACAGTCCTGTTCCTTTCTCTGCCTTGGGGTGGCTTTGGTATGATCAAGACAAGGCAAGTGGCTGCCAAAGCTTTCTTTAAGTGTGTTGCCAAACTAGTGTGGAGAGGAAAATGGGAAGGAAGATCAGTAAGAACCCTGCTCTGAACTTTGTGAGATAGATATAGAGTTTAGGAGGAAGCAGGTTTGTTTTCTCCTCTGCTACTGGTATGGTCTGCAGTCATGGGCACCTTCCCTAATCTTCCTGTGCCTGTCTTGTCCCATCCTTCTGCCTCATGAGCTCTGGAGAGCCAGGGCTGGCCTCTCCCTGTGTGTTTGTGGGATGCTTCACACGGTGGTGTCTGTCACGGTGTGGCCTCTGGACTCTATCACAGCCCTACTACTATTAATAATCCAGAGGATTAGAAAGATAAGCCAGTTACAGCAAGACTCAGGCTTGTCAGTGCTGTCCACTGACTTGTGGTATCTCCTAGGTGGGGGAACTGCTCTGCTCTGTTTATTTACAGTCTATAACTTTGCAAATGGTCTAATAGTGGCTCAGGTTTTATTTCTTTGCAAACCCCTCAGCGTAGGAGACATCTGTGCTGACAGAATTATCTTTTTCTTTTTTTTTTTCCCTTCCTTGCCTACAATGGTGCCTTTAACGAGAGCTGGGCTTTAATTGGAGGCTCAGATGGATCCCTCCCCCTTGGCTTGGGGGAGATGCCTGACAAGTAGCAGAGAAGTAATATACGGGCAGATTGAATACATGTATCTCAGCTACGAAGCACAGTATGTCATATATTTAACGTATATTTAATCCCAGAGAAGCACAATTATTTTACTTATCTATATGTGAAGCACAATAAAATTCTGCCTTTTTGCCATGTGCTGAGCTGCATTTTTTTTCAGCTAAAGGCAGCAGTTCCTCTGTAGCTGAGGGGTCCCACCCACTGGTGCTGTGGGATCCACAGTCACAGGTCCTCCCTGGGCTTGGCATGGCCAGGTTTCCTGGTCATCCCTTGAAGGTGGGGGGGCTCCAGGCTCCTCCAGCTCCACGTGGGGATGCTGGAGGCTTTGCTGTGTAGGAGGGCTGTAGGGCTCCCTGGGGTCACGGCAAGGTGAAAGTTGTTTATTCCACGGTGGAGGATCTAATCGAAGCTGGAGCGTAGGGACAAGCCCGTGCTGACTGATCTCCCTCTAGGGGCACTTTTCCTTTTTTCATGTGATACTAAGTGGATTTTGTCTCCTGGCTGATACAAGAGGGTTTTTTCCCTTGTCAGAAGAGCTGTGGCATTCCTTTTACGGTCGGGGAAAATGAGGCTCAGGAAAGTGAGGACCAGGATGGGAGTTTTGAGAGCCTGCTCTAAACTGAGCAGCTCATATTCCCTGTGCATCACCTTAGCATGAGACAGAAGGGTAGCAGAGGGATAATGCTCACACAGGCACAGATCTGGTCCTTCCTCCTGTGCAAAGTGTCCCAGCCACGAGGCTTGAATGAAATCAAGCACAGAGCTGCTGTCCCCGAGAATCCAAGAATTTATGAGACCATCCAGTTCCTTCCAGCTGTGAGACCTGACTTAGCCCTACCCAACAGCCAAATTGTAACTCAATCACACATCTTTCTCTTCTCTTTCCTGCTCTTGTATTTTACAAGGGAGATTTAGGGGAGATGCCGTGTGTGTGGAAGAAGGGATGAGGTGTATGTAACGAGTTTTATAGTGTGACAGATATTACCTGGGATCAGCACAGCCAAATTGAAGCTTTTCAGTGCTTCAGGACAAACAAACTTGCCAGCCACACCAGAGAGACTGGGGCTGGGCTGCTTGTGCCATGAGAAAGGGGAGAAGGAGAAGCAGGCAAGGAGTCTACTTGGGCCTGGTTTGCTGCTACCTTCAGCCTGGCTCCCCAGGGATCTGGCATGGTGGACAGCTCTTTGCCTGGCTTCCAAGGCACCTGCTGCATTGTGTGTGTCACCCCTCTTCATTGCACTTGATGCTGATGTTTTGCACCTTTTTCCTGCCCTTTGGCATCAGTCCAAGAGCATTCCCTGCCCACTGGTGAGATGTCAGCTCCCAGTGCTACTGTACTCCTGCTGTGTAAGGTGTTATTCCCCACTCCTGGAGAACAGCTTGTCTTGTGGTTCCCCTCTGACTACTGCCAGCATGGGCAGTGGTGGACCAGCCCTTCCCCAGTGAGAGCTCCTTCTCCTTAGTGATCTTTTCTGCTTTAGCAAGTCTTAAAAAACAGGTTTAGAAAGGACAAATGAGTAGTGGAACTGAAGAAATTTGATTGCCAAATGAGAGGGAGTTTTTGGTGTCTAGTCCAGAGAACTTGTTGCTGTGTCCATCTTTCTAGTGGTGCTCTGGTTGGTGGATTCTCTGATGCCCAGTAATGTGGCTGAAGTCTTTGACTGTCTCAGTGAGAGCACTGACTTCTTCCTCTTCCATGTTGCATAGGAACTTTGTTTTCATAAGAGTGACAGCAGACTGCTAGAAGTGCTGGAAAAGGGACCAAACACCCAACAACTGTGAGTGAAGACAGGAGAGACAAATCAATTAATGGAGGCAGGTACATGCATGCAGGGCTCACCTCCTTTCCTTAGGGAAACAGGCTGAGCACCCAAGAAAGCTTTATTTAGTCCTGACTCTCTGAGCTTGCTCCAGGTTGGAGCCATCAGCACAGTTTTGGATTATCACAAGTGTCTGCTCTGCTCCTGGCTAGTGAGGATGAGAGAGCACTGCCCAAACCATGCCTGCTCTGTGCTGTGCCTGTTGGGTTGAGGTGCTGGTGGGATCTCTAGAGAGTAGGAGTGGTGCTCTGCTTAATTTAAGGACCCAGATTTTAGGAATCTTCTGGGCAGCCTTTGCTGGCATCTTCCCAGACCTGACTCTTCATCACACCACTGCCTCAGCCTCTCCTTTTCTCCCCAATGCCTCCATGCTCTTGCTGCTCTCCCCTTTGATAGCACTGGGGCAAGTTAATAAATAATCCCAGGGCTTCCCTGGTGTGGTGCAGACTTGTTTCACCCAACCTGATCCTCTGCTGCTGACTGGCAACTGACCCCACAGCCCACAGGTACCACAGCTGGGAGAGGTTGTTCCCTGCCTTGGGAACCAGGTGTAGGACTCTTGTGATGAGAGCAGTGCTTACATGAGAGGGGAGGCTACAGGGTTTTCACAGTGGGATTTGGGAATGTACCCCTCACTCTGTTCCTCTTGAGTAGCTGGTCAGAAATGTTTATCAAGGGCTAGAAAGGAAACCTGTGTGTATAATACCCCAGACCAAAAAGCCAGAAAAAATCTCACTGAAACCACAGGGTCAGCCTGGCAGTTTTGTAGCATTAATTTACTGGTGGCTTAAACAAATAGAGGCAGATTTGTGCTGCTACCTCCTCCTCTGCCATCCCATGCTGTGTTCTACAGGGAAGCTGGGGCAGGAGCCACCTTTGCTATCAGATTCCCAGAGCTCTGCCCAGGCATGGTGAGGCTGGATGGCCCTTCAGGTGGGTGCTGTCAGGTAGAACTGATTTCTGGTGACTACACTTTCCTTCCCCTCCCTCTGAAGGAAAAGGGGACTGAAGAGGCAGTCTCCTCGTCAAGCTGCTGAGTTAATTGTCCCGGGCCACGCTCTCAGCCTGAGGTCCATGCAGGGAAACGCTGCTTAGCTCTGACCCCACTTCCTTTCTGGTGATGTTAATTCGCTGACCCTGTGTTTGCTGATCTCACATTCCCTTGCAGCTGACAGGTGGTGGGAGGAAGGCAGGCAGGAGGCTCAGGGAAGGCAGGGCATGTGGTCCCACTGTCCTGCTGCTTGCTGAGCCTGCAGGAAATAAGTGCTGTGCCCCAGAGCAGGAGCAGCAGCTCACTGATCCATGTGAGGGATCTGTTGTTCCAAGTTTAGTTTCAAAATGGGAATCCTGATCCCAGATTCCCCTTTGCTACACTGAAGACCTTCATGCTGTGTGGGGCTATTATGTCACCTGGGAATTCACATGTGAGGCTCACCTCATGGGCACAGGCAATGAATGTGCTGCTGTTGGGCAGTCAGGAGCAACTTAATGTTTAACTCAAGTTTGCGTTGGTACTTCTGAAAACTTTCTCACTGAGGTCACTCTGCCTCTTTAGGATCATAAAATTTGGTCCCTCATGTGGTGCTGTGGGAATGGATTGGTCATTATGGAGCTGGAGAAGAGAGCAGCCCTGCTATTGCTTCCAGTGGGAAGAGCTGACAGCCCCTGGCACCTCAGGAAGGTCCCCTGTGTGGGAGAGAGTGGGTGGGTCAGCAGTGGCCTCTCCAAGGTGACTTTGGTGCCTGGCTATGATGTCTCTCCACCTCTAAGTCTTTTCTCAGATTCTGTCAGCAGCCCACTGTAACCTCCTTGAAACCCCCCAAAAAATGAGGTTTTGTTCTAAGGAGAAAAACTGGGACTTTCCAGCAGAAAAAGAGGACCTTCTTTGTTCACCTTTTTTCTTTTCTTTAATTTCTTTCTCATCTCTTTAAATACAGCCCTTTCCTCCCTGGAAGGTGCTGTCACTAAGCTCACTTTTACAATTCTGAATCTCAAGGATCTGATAAACCTCAGTCGATTTTTTCCAAACGGCTTGAACTGGTGTCAGGGCCATCTGCTCTCCAGGTCATTATAAGAATTTGCACCGTAAAGCTTTGCCATGTGTTCTCTGCAGATTACATACACCTTTGGCTGTGCTCTTGTTGTTGTTAGCTGCTCATTATTGGTTGGTTTGAAAAGCTTTGCTTATAAATGCCCTGTGTCCCAACCACACGTGTTGTATCAGTGGTTTTATAATGACCCATTTGGAATTATTTAGCCAGGGAACCTTGCAGTTTTTCCTTTCAATGTGTCCTTATAAGATGCCCAACTTCTACAGTTAGTCTATGAATGTACCCACACTATTAGATCCACTTGTTTATAATAGCAACCAAATGTCTTCAAATATTCAAGCCTCCTTTTATTTTTTACAGCACTGGCAATAAGCCTTTACATGTTAACTCTTGGCCTCTCTGGGTAACCTCTTATTTAAAAGCAACTTAATTGACTTTACCAGGCCTGGGCTATTTTTCATTTCTTCCTAGAGGACTCATTACTGGAGATGGATGTTTATAAACTGGATCTGGATCCTTCTCTCTCTCTCTCTCCCTCTCTCTCTCTCTCACACACACACAAAACCAACCTATTTTACCCCTTCCTGCTTGTTTACATTAGCAGGCCATAATCATATTCATGGCTTCACACAGTTTGGCTAAGATTTTTGTAGTGGTGACCCAGTCTAAAGAGAAAAAGGCAAATAGTTGACTAGCAAGTGCTGAAAGAAAAGAGAAAATGCTGAATTACTCAGGCTTTCAGGGATTTGTGTCTCAATGAAATGGTCAGGATTAGAATAGAGGTTTGATTCTTTGAAACACATAAGTTAATTACTGATACAGCTTTTTGTATGATGTAAAACAGGTGTAATGCAATGGTAAACTGGGTCCATTGTTGAGTTTTGTCTTCTTTCATTGCCTTGGAAGTTGTGGTATTATAATTATTTAAGAAAAAGGATTGAGACAACTTGAAGGAGACTTTAATCAGGCTACAATCCTTGGCATAACAGATCTTCAAAAGTTGTGCCCAATGGCCTGTGTAAAAGCTTAAGGCACAAGGATTTTGTCCATGTGAGCCTGCTAAGGATGACACACGCTTAAATCCAGAGCCTTGGAGTATATAATGCTCAACTTGTGTCATGAGAGTTTTCCTGGTGCCACTGGATCCATTCTAATTTCCATCAGTGGAACATCTGGTACTTTGTGGTCATGTCCCTGGCTCAGTTTAAATCCACAGACCTGTTCTGACAGAGGGGCTCTGAACACCCACTGCTTTAGTTCAGTGTCTGTGCTGTTCTGTAGCACGTGTGTAACCACTTGGGAAGCCCTTGTTGCTCTTGCTATACATTCATCTATACATCCTGAAATGCCTGTTGAAGTCAAGAGAGGTAGAAATCTATTATGCCGTATTCTTCATCCTCTTTTTTCCCTATTTCTGCTTTATACCTGACCAATTAGTTTCTTAATCTTTTTTTCCATGAGCTTCTGTCCCATTTTAAGTCCCCAATCAGCGGGCAATTATAATACCTTTTACCTTTCTCAGGTCAGCAGAGCTTTTGGGAGTATTTTCTTGCTGCTTATTAAATTTGTCCCTCTTTCATTGTGTCATCTCTTCTTTTCTGGGCTGCTTATTACCAGGTTCTTGTGTGCCCCTCAGGAAGGAACAGCAGGTCCCCACCAGCACCTTGTCACTGCTCTGGAGAATGAGCCAAGGGGTGGACAACAGTTGTGGGATCAAGATATTTGATGAGGTGCTTCTTCTCTGCGTGTGTCACCTCACAGACTCCTCATAGCTGAAGGGTGTTATTTTCAACTGCTCTGCAAGATGCTATGGCAGAGCTGAGAAGGAAAGCTGGGCAGTCAAGGTCCAAGGTTGTCATATTTATCATATCTACATAACAGATCGATTTGATGACATGTGACAGAACCCAAAAAGATATGGGGGCTTCTCTGCCCTAGCTGTGTGCAGCAGCTGATGATTACCACCCTCAGAATTAAGGGTCTTTTTCTACCCTTTTCAGCACAAGCAGTTATTTTGGTTCTTTTTAAATTTCTCTGGGTGTTTTGGCAATTGCCCAGCACTAGGGTGCATGTAGCCCATATCCCACCTCCGTGTGTGAGCAAGGCTCCTGCTGTGGTCCCTGCTCTCCTGCCACCCCTTACTGCAAACCTCAGGCTAACCTTCTAGCCTGTGCTCTCTCTGGGACTAATAATTGATTTTTACTGGTTTTTTGGATAAAACCACAACTGAAGAATCTGGATTTTGTATAATCCTCCAGCCACCTTTCTCCAAATTTAATCCTCACAAATAATTTTGTTCTCTTTCTCTGTCTTCTCTTCCTGCTTTTCTCTGTCATTTCTCCCTTCCTTTTTAATCCTCTTTGGTCTTTCATGAATTCACTGAACTGGGTAGCATCTGCCAATTTTATTAATGAGCTGTGTAATCCATTTACAGGGTCATTAATGAAAATATTAAATAAGGCCAGACCTAACAAAAGATCCTTGGAGTACTCTGCAAGATACCTCCCACAAGTGTAATACTTGGCTTACTGCCTTTCTGGCAGGTTTGAATCCACAAAGCAATGTTCATATTATTATTATTATTATTGTTATTATTATTGGCACTAGGTGATAACTAGAAATCCAAGCCAAACCCCAGGTTTTTGCAGCAATAGGCATGGTGCACATATGCTCTGATTATTTATTAGAAAACAGCAGAGTCTGAGTGTGATGGGGGTCCTGGTTTTGTCCAAGAGCTACATGAAGAAGAGGCAGTTACTGGTCCCAGGGTGGTTACAGTATGAAAAGAGGGACTTAAATGAAGGATGGGAAGGGTGACAGTGGGATCAAGGGCACTGCCAAAGGCTCTGCCCTCTGACAGCAGCCATGCAATAGCCCACGCTGCCTCTCAGTCACAAAGCACTTGTCTCCATCTGCTTGACTTTACCTTCCCCATTAAAGAGTGTGAGCACTGGATGCCTCATGACCAGCTTTCAATGCCCCAAATTAGCATTTTTGTAAAGCACTAAAATCCAGTATCTTAAGGGGGATGGAAAAAAAAATAAAATAAATGCAAAACCCAGTCTGTGTCTTCCAGGCTGCTGCTGCTCAATGGCCAAGCTGAGTGCCTAACAGGAAACATAAGCAGAGAGGATCAGGTTGATTTTAAGAATTCTACGTAGATCCCAAATGGAAGGGGGATGAAAAGGTGAGCACAGTGTACAGTAGGTGGTAACACAAAGCCACAGGTAAACTGGACAGAGAGCAGAGGGGCAATAGAGCAAAATGCCTGATGAAAAAGATACTGGCAGATGCTTTTCTGCACTAAAAAGTGAATTTCCAGAGTTACCTGCAGCACTGAAATACCCAGCTCCCAGTCAAAATCCCGCTGCTCAGGCTTTTAAGATCTCAAGCTAATTAAGATCAATGCCTGGATATGTAAAGTGTGTATGAGGTGTGTAAAGAGATATTTGTGTGCACGCACCCACAGATGTTTACTGTGGATTATTTTCATATTAGCACATATATCAAGCCTCCCAGAGGCTGCAGGTTTAAGGCCTTCAGTTGCATTTTGGGTGACCTATCCTAGTCCACGTGTCTGTGCATGATACTTTTCTATATTCTCCTTTCCAGGTGTGTTTTCCACAATGTGCATGTGTGTACCAGCCCCCTTTCGTGACTGTATGGGGAAAACAAAGTCTTTTTGTTACTTTGCAGCTCGGTCTGAGCAGCTTTCAGGACTCACAGCCTTGCAGTGCTCTTTGCAGACCCAGAAGTCCAGGCAAAAAAACAAACAGAAAAGGTTAGGGGTTGGGATGGTGGGGGAGAGGGAGAGGTTTCTATTGAAAAGAAGAAATTTCTGACCATGTTAGTTTTATTGGCCTGGAGGAACCCTATAGATTAACAACCAACAACTCCCCCCAACACACACACGCACACACTCACTCCTTCACTGCCACCCACCCCCACTCCAACCCGGAGACCTTAAACAATCCGGTAGAAGGTGTGACTTCAAACTTGGTGGTAGGGATAAAGAGAAAGGAAGCCGGAATGTAAGCACTTGTGTGATGTGATTATTCCCAGAAATGCCTCGACATCTCCCCGTTGTCCCGGCCCGGCTGGCAGCGGTGCCGCGGAGCTCCGAGCTAAGGTGCTGACCGCCGACTGCAGAGCCACTGTGATACCTTATCGAGGAGAGGCACCGGGTCCCCTCGTAGTTACAAGCGGAAATAGGGCCGGGAGCCAGCTGAGCTGAGCCCGCTGCCAGGGCCACTGCGCCCTCGGCACCCATGAGACCTCTGCAGAGCCCCTGCCTCCCACCAAGGTAAAGGGGTTCCCCTGGGCCCCAAGGGCTGCCCCTGCCAGGGGACCACCCTGCTCTGCAGGGCCACGCCTGGGCTTGGCACCCATGGTGGGGGACGTGAGTGGGGTCAGCTGTGATGGGGGAAAAGCGTGGGGATACCCGAGTGGGTGGGCACGGCGGGGGATGGGCTGACGTGCGTGGGGCGGACCCGACGGGGCGGACCTTGTGGTAAAGGGGGTGTTGGGGACCCACCCGTGGGTGCGGGAGATTTGGGGTGCATGGGCTGGGGCTGAGAGCGTTTGAATGGTCCCTCTGGGCTCGCTGTCCTTCATCTGTCTGTACCCGGCACAGGAGTACATTTGGAGGGAGGTTTTGGGGTAGGTCTGGGGTTGTCTGTGCCTCTGTCAGGTTTTGGTAACGAATGTGCCTAAAGATGCTCTTGTAAATCTTGCCTAGTCACTTCTCTAAGGGTTGGACTCGATGATGCTAGTGGGTCACTTCCAACTCAGCACATTCTGTGATTCTCAAATGCTTTATTATTAATTTATTCACATGAAGTGATGCCCGGATCTCCAGCTCCGATCCCACATGTCAGGAGAGAAAAACAATACGCTTATTCTCTCTCATATTTTTTTTATTATTATTATTTAAATGATTTCATTTACAGTGGAGGTGGAAGTGGGAGAGGGCTAATGTAGAACAGGTGTTTTGATTTCAAGTTACTCTTTGAAAAGCAAATCTCCCCATTTGGACCCCGTATTCGCCCTTGGTTGGTAAAGAAATTAATAATAAGAATTGTTTAGGAATTCATCAAAGAGAAGCCCATCCCCTTCCCCGCCTCCCGTTCTCTGAGCCCTTGGTGGGATCCAGCCCCCCCTGATTGTAGATGGCACAAAGCTTTGGAGTTTATTTTTTTTTTTTAATATTGTTTATTTAATATTTTTTGTGTGATTTGTTTTCTAAGGCGCTGTTTGGCACTGTGCATTAGAAACCTGGCACGGAATATGAGGGACTGGCTCTTCCCCACCCGTGGGCTGCGAGGGATGGGGCGAGCGGGGAGATGCAGCCGCGGGTGTGGAAGGGCAGCTCTCCTGTGCATCCTCCGTGGGTGACGAGGCTCAGGGAGCCGGGGGGACACGCGTGGGTTTGGAGAGCTGTTCCCGAGCAGCACCCTGCTTTCTCAGGGCCTCTCCCCTGTGTCTCCACCGCCGATCATATCCAAGCAGTAGCTCAACACAAATACATGTATTTCTTTCCCATTTCCTCCTGTCTCCCGCCACCAAAATAATGAAAACCACAGACTTATGTAAACTGTAGCCCGGGCGCTCCGTGCTCCCTGTGCCCATCGAGTGGCACAAGATGCCCCTGAACGGTGTGAGGATGCTGGGAACGAAAGAGGTCCCAGCGTGGCCTCGACGGCAGCGCATCCCCAACCCCCAGAAACAATCAGGGACACGGGGATGGATAAAGTATTTAGGTTGGTTTCGGTTGGGGTTTATTTCCCCTATTTTATTAAATGTTATCCGTCAGGAAAAACACATTTCGATGCTTTTCCCGCTGCCCGAGAACTCGAAGGTACCTCCCCGCCGATTCCCATATCGGCAAAATTTAAAAGTGGCGATAGGGATGAGCTAAATCGTTACCTCGGGAAATAATGTCTTTGCACTGGGGTGATTTGGAGTAAAACGGTGACTGGAGAATTAACATCGAGCTTGTAAAGCGATGGTAACGACTCTGTCAGTCGGGGTTTTGTGGCGGGTTTTAGGATGGGGTTTCAAATACGCCTAAAACGTGAGTAACTTCTCTCTTATATTCCTCAGCGTCAGACTAAAATGAATTCGGGATCCTAAATAGCGTTCGCTTCTAGACGCAACCAAATGAACCAAATATTTGGCAATTCAAGAGCCCCGTTCTGCACTCGGTTTCAGGGCTTGGGCTGCTGCTGTGGGAAAGCCGTGGGTAAAGGCGTCTCTGCGAAATTTCATTTCTCCTGCCTGATCCCGCTGTAGGTGCTTGTACCTAAGCAAATTCCTGGCTGCAGTTGCTGACCTCTCCAAGAAAATATATTTTCCTGGAGCCCAGGAAAATTTTTTCCATCCTTTTCTGTGCGAGGCTGCTCCATCCTGCATAAACCCTGACGAATTTCTCCAGATAATCTTAATATTCGCCGCGAAGCCGAATGAATGAACCCGGCCCACTCCTCTTTCGGCTTTAAAAGTTGTTTCCAAGCTTTGATTTGAGCTCAGTGTGGTTGTGAGGGGGCTCCCCGCACCCCTTTTGAAAAGCCAGGGAGGAAATCAAATGAAACATCTTCCTTCGGAGATGGAGAAAGTCCTGCGAAAACTCTCCCGACACTCACCCCCGCCCGGGAACTCTCCCTGGCCAAAGGCAGCGCTGCGTTTGCTCCAGCAAGTGCATTGCGAGAGCTCCAGGAGCGGGAAAGTCGTGATTTAAATTAGGGAGAAAACAAAAAAGGTTTTTTAATGTGTAGGAAACAGGGGATTCGCCTCATTTTCCAAAGGAGAGAAAAGGAAAAAAAAAAAGGAAAATATTTTTTTTATTTTTTTCTTCTTGTAATTTATCTCTGGAGCGGCTCTGATTTGGTAGCGATCACGATGCTGGTTTTTAATCCCGAGCCTGACGGTAGCCGTGCTTTGCCCCGAGGCCAGGCAGCTCCTTCCCTTAGCAATCCCGCCCTCCGTCTTCCAAGAACAGGGGTGCCTCGCTCATATTCCCTACAAACCGCTTTATTTTCCCCCCGAAACCCCAAAGCTTCAGTGATTCTCTCTAATGCCCCTCGAAATATCGCATCAAAACCAACCCAGCACCGTCGTTAAGCTTGGATTTACTGGGAGTCACTTCGGGCGCGATTTGGGGGAATTTCTTCTTTTTACATACTTTTAGAGTAAATCTTTTTCTCTCCCCCTTTAGACACTCATGAGTTTCTCCCCCCTCCTGCTTTGGCTGGGGGGAATTGTGTAATTTAAATCCGCCGTGCGCAGCCCGAACAATAGGAGCCGTAAACCCAGACTATAAGAAAGTTGTCGGCAGGGACGTAGGAACCGCAAACACATTTTTTCCCCCCAACCATACAATGTGGAAACTCTTAAAGGGCGCTATCTGTAGACATCTTGCAATCACTGGTCTTCCTTGTCATCTGAAGGAGAAAGGGGAAAATATATTAAGTGAAGACACACTTTAAAATTACTTATACATTTTAAACATGCTGGCAAAGGGAACTGCCTGATAAACTCTTGCCCAGATTTCCTTTTTCTGGGGTAAATTATTTCAAGTTGTTGCACAAATATCTCCCGCCTCTTTCCTTTCCCCCGCTCCTTCCCCGGGTTTCATTCAAACGAAAATCAGCTCCTACAGCCCTACAAAAAACCCAGACATGGGGCAAAGGCAAGGCCGGTCCTGCAGCCCCGAGCGGGTCGAACACCCACCTCAACTGGCCCTAGAAAACGGGGAAAAATGAGAATAACGATTGAAATTCGTGAAAATGCCTAATAACAAGCGCCTGGTGTCGCAGCCAGTTGGTAGCGGAGCTGTGCTCGGGTTCCCCTGAGCCAAAATCACCCAAAAACAGTCGGGACAGCAAATTATTTCTCTCCTGACGAATTTCCTAGCCCGGGTTCCTGTGCCTGACGGCCGGGGATGCAGCCAAGAGCACGTTGCCTCCTGTAAAGCCGCCAGCTGCAAAGGAGGAGGTTTGGCCCAGGAATAAGCGGTGCGACTTTCCCACCGTGCGGCCGCGCTCCCTGGCTTTGGAAAAAGGAGTTCTCCGGAGAGGAGAGCGGTGTTTAAAAGGAAGGGAGGCTCTGGAGTTTTATTTCGTCTTTTTTTTTATTATTATTTTTTTTCTTTCTTTTGGTTTTGTTTTTTTTTTGTGTTTTTTGTTTTTTTTTTTTTTTTTTTTTTGCTTTTATGTGGGGTAACATTGAATTTTATTTTCTCTTCTTTCTCGCTTTTTAATGAAAGTGGGGCAAGAACACGGAATTAGGTAGGGATAGGGAGTGCACTGCCTGATCAGGGATATCTTTTGGTGGACGGGGAGAAATGGGGCAGTTGAGGGATGGAGGATCCAGCCTCGATCCGTGGCTCGGAGCGCGGGGGTCGGGAGTGACCCAAAGGCAGGACGGGCTGGGGCCGGTCACACTTTCGGGGAACGGAGGGGCTGGCTGGATGGTCCAAACCCAGAAGGCAGGATCGGGTCCTCCTTGGCTAGCGGGGTCTCCTGCCGCTGCACCCCCCACTCTCCCCCGCCCCCCCGCACTTCCAGCATCTTCAAACAGCGTCCCTCGCACAACCTGAGGGTAATGGGGGGAGGGAGAGGGGGCTTTCTTCTTCTTCTTTTTTTTTCCCCTAAGTCTCTTTCAAGCTGAATTTATGTTTGTGTGATGAAATGCCCCTCTGTGTTTAACATTCCCAATGATCATTTGTTTCCTTAGCTCCATTACTCCTTTATGAGAGCGCCTTTCGCCCGGGCATGTTTAATCATAACCGCTTACGCAATATTTTCTTTGGGATAGATTCACTCAGCCTTATTACATATCAATTATTTCCTTACAACTTCGTTCCACACCAGCTGCTTTGTTATCTGGGCCTGCCACCCCTTACCCCCCCCCGATGTGTGGTGGGAAGGGAGGGAGACGTTTGTTTTTCCTAGGATAAAATACTGCTAATAATAATGCAGATTGAGTGGAAGGAGAAGGGGGAAGCGGCGGGGCGGGTGGAGAAGCCCCGCAGCCGGCCGGGCTGGGGATGCTCCGTGATGAAGGGGACTGCACGTCCCTGCCACAAACAGAACCGCTGCTGGTCGGGGTCCCCTTCCCACTCCAGAGATTCCCTCCCCGCAATGGGGCTGGAGAGGGACTCCCCATTTCCCCAGGCTCCAAGCTTTTGAGCCTCATTTTGGAGTCGCTCTGCTGTGTCTGAGCCTCCCAGGCTTCGTGCTGGCTCAGAGGAGAGGTTTTTCTGCTTCACAGTCCCCGGGAGATCTTTACCCACCCACCCACCCACCCTCCCGCCGTGTTCTGCCGCAGCCACCCGCCTGGCAAGGACATTTCGAATCAAGTCGAGCCCCTCCCGCCCCGACTTGTGTTCAAAATAATTTCAGTGCAAGGTTCATCGGGATTTTGTATCGTAAACACACTGCCAGGCTTGGGTTCTCCCGTATTCCTCTTTCTGGTGCCGGGTTCCCTGGGGTGCCCGGGGATGGGCACCCAAGGGCGCTGCACCGGGGACGGCCCAGGCGCTCCCAGCCCCCGGTGGGTGCGGAGTGTTTCTTCTCTTCCAGGTCCCGACCGGCAAAGACAGAGGGGATTAATCTCTCGCAGGCAGGGAGAGCTGGGGGGGCTCGGGATCCCGGCAGATCTCCCATCCTTCGGTCCTCCCTTTTTACCCTTCCAGCCCCAAAACTCGAGTGACACTTCCACTTGGGGAGCGCAGCCCAGTCCAGTCTTCTTCTCTTTTTCGCTACTTTTTTTTTAATTTTTATTCTCCCTGATGCCGAAGAACCCAAGATCCTTTGGTAAAATCATGTCTTTATAGGGGAAATATATATATTCCTTTATGTGGGCTATAAAACTGCACTGGGGAAGCAAGAGTGGCCAGTGTGTGTTGCGGTCCTGGTTCATACGTGATCGTGATTCACAGGGACAGGGACTCTGAACCACGACACGAGCGTGGGGGACACACACAGGTTTGAAGGGTGTCGGGAGTCCGGGCAAGATGCACTGGGGAATTGTGGGAGGGTTAATGCTGAATTTCCTGGCTCTGGCGAGCTGGTCTCTCCATCATCTTTACGCGCACACACGTATATGTGAACAGATGACTTGGCACCAGCGAAAAACACTTAAAATAATGCCTCTGCCTCTGGCCAGGCCTGTGTAAATATCTCACTCTCCCACATGCCCGCCTAGCTTTTCCTGATGCTGCGTTACTTGATCACAAATACATAATTTGCACGAGTGTGTGTATACACAGAGCCGCTTTGATCTCGGCGCAGAAATGCCCCCCTCGCCTTCTCGGAGGGGCTGCAGCCCCGAGAACAAAAGCGGAGAATAAAAATGGTCAAATAACACATTTTCAAATGGGAAGCGTGTGTCGGCTTCCTTGAGTGGTTCTGGCACTTGGAAGGGGGGGGTGGGGGGGGAAAGAGAGACTTTATTGAACATATAAATTTAAACTTAGTTACCGCTAACAGTTGCCTTATAAAAGGGGTCCATATAACCCACATCAGTTTTCTTTTTTTTTTTCCTGGAGTCCCCAGGCGCGTTTCTCAGCGCACCCGATCTCTTGGCAGCACCAGCCTGCGAGGAGCGGTGCTGGCTGCGGGCTTTCGCAGGGGGAGATGTTTATTTTTCAGTCATTGTTGGCTCCCTCCCCTGGATTATTTTACTGCTGCAGATTTAAGCCCTTCTACTTATTTCTTGATTCTCTGGCAGTGCTTTCTGCGAGCGCTCCCAGCTCTGCGCTTTCTCCCTTCGCTGTGTCTCGGGGTGGTGAAATTACAGGGTATGAGGGAAATGTGTAAATTATAGGGTTTATTAAAATGTAGGCGAGCGCGGCTCTCTAGGCGAAACAGATGCAGGATGGCTTGAAGTCAGCCGGCCTGACAAACTGCAGAGCAGGGAGGCAGGGGAATCATTAGAGGGACATTTCCCGCAGGGAGAGAGGAAGCGGCCCCGGGGTGGGGAGGTGGAGGCTCTCCCTCCAGGAGCCCCCTAAAAGCAGGACAGATTCCTCCTGGGTACCACGGAGGAGATTGGTCCCAGTAAGCCGGATGAAGCCTCTGAGTGTTCAGCCCCTAAACGCTCCATCCCCTCTCTCCCAGTCCCCGTGCGGTTCGAGGGGCTTCCCTCCTCCTCCTCTCCCCACCCGGCCACAGACCCGGCCCCAAAGGCGATGATTTATTTAGGCTAAAGTGTAATTCTCAGTTTATAGTTTGGCTTCTCCGATATTAACCTCAACTGCTTTTATGTGAATCTTAAGGATGATGAAGGGACTTTCTGTGGCAGGAGAAAGCTCTCAGAAGGACCTTGAGGTTTGGACACTGAAACTCTCTTTTCCCTCTTTCCCTCTCTGCAGGGAAGATCACTCTGGCAAAAAACAGGGTCGTGATGTAAATGTAGAGTGGGGAGGGGAGAAAAGAGTGCTGTGCCGACAGTACCTCCTGCAGCAGGGGCTCATCCTGGGACACGGGGGGGAGTAAAGCAGGTTTAGATGGCACCAGGAGCCTCTCCAGCTTTCCCTGAGGTCAGGTGGAGGTTGGGATGGGTGTCTTCTCCACGGCAGGACTGAGATACATTGCTGTGCTCTCAGGAACTGTTGTCACACTGCAAGAAGACAAAAAAATATCCAGTGGTCCCTTCTCCTCTCACTGCAGGACCTGGGGACTGGCCCACGCTCATATCATCACCCTTTTACCCATTCTTCTTGTCAATGCCTGTCCACCAAACCACAATTAAACGGGGAAGGTTGTCTTCAAGACAACTTCTTGTCCACGAATGGTCTCACACCCCATCTCCTTCTACACTGGTGGCTGTGATGTCCTTGTAGAAGTGTTTGCTTTCCCAGAAAGATGTCAGGAAAGCTGGCAATGCTGTTGTAGGCTCCTCAATTCAGTTCAGAATATAGCAGTCAGGAAACTCCACTCAGCCTACTGTGATGTCCTTTGTGGATTCCAAGTGGTGGAATATAATTAGTTTGAGCATTGTGTGACACTTACAGTTCCTCTGAGAGCTTTATCAGCCCTGACACGCTGCAAGAAGAAGCCTCCAAACTGCAGAAAATCCTACAAAATCACACGTGGAAAGACCTTGCAAGTCTCTTAGTCCCGTGTATCACCATAAAAGATTCTGTAAAGCGAATTCAGGGGATGTTCTCTCCTATCCATCAAAATAACATGACTGAGCCTTTTCTCACCACTCTTGTTTCAACACCTCAGGAAGCTGATGAAGTCTTTATTTATTCGTGTATTTTCTGTTTATTTTGGAGCGTGTCAGATCTTGGCAGAGCAGCAAAAAGTAGACAGAAAGGTTAACAAAGGAAAGTGTTATTTACTAATCCCTTCGCAGACTCCATTTGAGGTAACTAAAACACGGTCATAAAAAGAGTAATTAAGAAGGGTATTGAAGTATTTATTCAATTCTTGTCTTCAGGAGCCCAGTCTGGGGATCTCACCCAGCCTGTTATTTCTGCCACAATGCGGCCATCATTCCCTCCTGCTCCTTGGGCTGTGAAATGGGAAGGAAGGCTGCCCACGTCTCCCTCCACAGTAAAACCAAGCCTTTCTTGGTTTTACAGTGTTGGTTGTCAGTCTTGGCTCCTCAATTTATGGCCTGAAAAGTAATCTGTAATCTCATTTGTCATTCTTTTTGGGTTTGTTTGTTTTGTTTCTAGCTACTACATTAATTTAAGAAGAACACATGGAATGGGAAATGGTCCTTCACAGCTCTGGGACAAGTCCTCTGTGAGTGGAAGAGGAGACAGGTCTGGGTAGTAGCGACTGGAAAAGCAGCTGGATTTTAAATAATAATGAAGTGGAAGATCTCAGGCTGAATAGTGGGAACTGGAAAAGAGGGCACGTCAGCAGGGAACAGGAGGAGAAACCCTCCTCGATGAACTCCATTTCTCCTCTGGGGAAGTCCCCGCTCTAGGCAGATGCAGGAATTGGTGAGAGGTTTGTTCTCTCATTCAGTGAAGTTTCGTAGCTAAAATGCCTTTGAAAGACAAGCAGATTTGCAAATAAAGGACTGTCAAAATCAGCTCTTCAGTTCAGATTTCTCTCCTCTTTGAAACAGGAATGGGAGTCAAAAGAGGTTGGTTGCTGAATGGAAAAGTGCCTAATGTGATGTGGGGAGAGTTTATGCACTCAACAGTTGTATTCTCAGTGCAAAGAGGGGCTTTTGTGCTGCTTGATATTTCAGCAAAAGCTGAAGAGGAAATGAAGCAAACCCGTCTGCTTTTCCAGAGGGAATTCTGCAGTGTGCAGGCTGGAAATATCTCCCTCTTTTCCCTTGGACTTTGTGGCTATTTTTATGTTACCTTAAATCATGATCCTGGGTTCTTGGGCTGCTACTTCTGGGGTGCTACTCCTTTCTAAAAATAGAAGAAAAATTCTATTCCTAATAGTATTTTCTTTCTACTTTTGACTATGGGCTTCTTATTTTTAGTGATCCTTTTTTTGTTAGCCAATGAGGTCACATTTTCTCTTTTGCTGAGAGGAAGGAGACCTTTGCATAAATGTCTGTACTTTGCCTCTGTGCTTATCTCAACCGTACATAATTCTTCCAGTGCTTTACTGATTTCTGAGAGACACACACGATGTGGTGAGTGCAAAACTCATTTCTCAGTGTGGAGGACCAGGGCAGTGGGTTCATGTGTTTGGAAACATCAGGACAGCTGGCCAGGCAGTAGCTATCAAGTGTGAGGGTGATTAACTGAGCGGAGGCCTCTACTCTGGAGCAGCAGAAGTACCAGGTTATAAAGATGGAAGAAGACAAGTGTCAAGTGTTGGCTCTCAGCTGCACATGGAGCCCGTGTTATTCCATGATCTAATGCCCAGGCCAGTCACCCCCTTGTACTCAGCTTAGATGTCCCCCAACTAATGAACTAAACAAAGCAAAGGTGCCAGCTGAAGTCTCTGGTTAAAATTGTCCTGTTAGAGCTTTGGCTGTGCTTGTAGGGAATGTTTCTCACTGATGTAGCCGTCGAGAAAAGAGTGCAAAAGGCAGGTTGTGTGCAGGAGGCAGTGATAAAACAGTCATTATTCAGTGGGAGGGAGATCCTGCCTTGCTACTGAGCAGGTCTGAGGTGCTGCTGCTGAAGTCAAGTAGCTTGGATGGTTGCCTGTGCTCTCTGCTTCCCTGGGCTACTTCCCTTCTGCTACAGATGGATCTCTCAGGCTCTATTTCCGCTCCTCTGCCAGCCTTGCCCATCCATGTCACGTTCCAGAAGAAGAAAAAGGTCATACAACTCACTGATGGTTTCTCTCCTCTGTTGTCTTCCTTTGAAGTCGCTGCATTGTGATCATCAAGTTCACTTTTGCTGCAATGGTTTGTGGGTTCAAAGTGTCTCAGCTGCAGATCTCTTGTCACAACAATTTTTTTTTGCCTTCCTGGGACAGAGACAGTTGGTTCCTGCCTAGGAAGTTCTTGCCAAGCTGTGTCTCTTGCCTGGTTGAGGTGGACTTGGAAGAATGTGAGATTTGCTATCTCAGAGCAAAACCAGTGTGACCATTGACATGAACTAGGCACCAGGGATGAGTTCTGTGTTTCCAAGTGTGTATACGCCAATATGGGAATACACCACATTCTTTATTCCTAAAAATGTCTGGGTCTATTGTAATGATCCTAATCCCTGTGGAAATGAGCAATGCATCTCTCTCCTGTCTAGCGCTGTGCCTTCAGTTCCTCTTACAGCCACTTGGGACTCGACATCTATTTTATATACAAAGACAGAAAAGACTTAAGGATTTTATTGTGTGATACACGAAGGACACATTGAGAATTCCCAGCCAAGACTCAGTGGAGGTGCAAATGAAGCAAAACTGAAGCAGGCTCTTTGGGGGGAGGCATTGCTGCCGGTGGGACAGTGGTACTGGCTTTTCCATTTGAAAGGAAGAGCAAGGATGTGGGAAGGGAAAAGGTGTACGAGCCCACTGTGGGAGAGCAGAGGCTGAAAGGAGGCCCCAGCATGAATTCTTCCCTTCCCACTAACTCAGAGGGTTTTCTCTATTCTGTACAGAACGTGATACTCTCTTAGGAGTGACCCTGCTGACCTCCCGCCTCCTGATAGGATGGCGAGTAAGTGAGTGCAAAATAAATGGCACCAAATAGACCTTTTCAAAGTGAACGGGGGAAATAAATCAGGTTATTCTGGTGCAGCATTGACAGCATGTCAAAACAACTCCCCAAAGCGTGAAACTTGGCTGGGGAATGGTAATTCCACTGCCATGATACTTATATGCCAGATGTATGGCTTATCATCATGTCTGTCTGTCTGTCTACCTGTCTGCCTACCTGCTGTTACTGCAGGATCCATTCTTTAAGCACACATAAGCTATTTATGATCTTATCTCCAGTTCTGGAGAGGGAAGTGGGATCTAAATGTGAGGATTACCTAGGGAGGAAAGTCTGCTAGACTGTAATAGTTGGTGACTCAATGTAGCAAAATTATCTGCCAGTTAATGCCATATTAGATGGATGGTTATGTTTAACTTATGTTTTACTTACTACAGAAGCCCCGTTGTCTTGCTGAGACCCATCGATGCTAAGGCAGGTGGGTGAGAGCAAACCCTGATGGGTGCTGCACACTCAGGCTGGTGCTCAAGGCTTGTATTATCCAGACCACCTTTCCAGCTTTCTAAAAAATGGTGACAAACAGATCTAGAGCTTTTCCTGCCAGAAAAATGCATTGCACAGTATTCTGCTGAGACCAAGCCTTCACGGTGCACACAGAAAATCACCGCTCGGTAATTCCACCAGGAAACTGAGAAACGAAATCCAAACATGATGAACCACTCCAGAGCCCTCAGCATTGATCTGTGCTGATCAGTAAGAGCTGATGAACGAGGTGAAAGACATCAGGCCAGAGAGCTCCACGCCCTCTCCTATGTGGTTCTCCAGACACACATCGCTGAACTTGCTGTGTACAGGAGTCTTTGAGAGGGAATGCATTTGTGGATTTCATGCCTGTGAGCTTCATGGTTACCCCAGTATGAGCAGAATAAAGGAGGCTTAGAAATGCTGATGAAGTTAGTTAGTATATTGGAACATTCCTGTAGATTTCTCTAAGTCCAGAAAAACTGTAGAAAATTATACTCCCCAGTAATTTCCAGGGCTAAAGTCTGAGCTCACTTCCAGTAGTGCAGCTGCTGTAAATTTATACTAATTAGCAGTCATCTGAGTAATTTGGGGAGTAGTTAATGTTTTGGCATTTGTGTGCTTGTTTGTTTTTCTTTTCAGAGGATTAGGGGGAAATATATCTGTGCTGCACATTGGATCTGGTAGCAGGAGGGGGTGTTTCTGCTGCCTGTGTCAGACCAGATTTGCCGGCCGTGCAGAGCCTGTTTGCAGAAGTGGAGCTCAGGACATGGCCAAGGACTGCAGCACACAGTCCCCTTTGATCCCAAGCAAGCCCTATGGCTTAGCACCAGCAACCCTGTCCATCAGGAATTTTGTGTTTCTGGAGATGATCCTGAAGCTTTGCCTTCTCTAGGTGGGGAATTGTAGGGGTCTGAAGGAGCATGATGTTCTTTAAACAAAATTGCTGCTGTCAGTGAGAGGTGGATGAGACAAGAGCTTGGATCAGCTCTGGGATGATGCCTCATCCATAAAGTATCCCTGATCCACACCTGTTGGTTTTGCCTAGGCTGAAATTCAGTGATTTAGGACTGAGTTGCTATGCAGGATGTCTCTTATTTCTGTGACCTTCTGCTCTTGAAAACGAGCAGGGCAACGGCAGCTTCTGCCCTACTCTCTGCATGGAAATCTTAATAATATAACCAGAGGTGAAACACACACCTAATTGTGCACCCCTGTGTCACAGAGCTGCATTGTGCTGTAACACTTCTTGTCTTTTTTGCTTTCAAAAGTCCAGTACTTAACCTGGATGGATCTGTCCTGGTCACCTATCAGATCCAGCTCAGGTCAGACTCACACTGCTGAGCTCATCACACCTATTCATCAGGAGTGAGAGAACTAAAACTTACACTTTGCTTAAGCTTGATGTCACAGCTCTCTGTTACCAGTGGGTGGGTGGGGACAAGTCACCCCCACTGTTTCAGGACAGGTAAAACACCTTTCTTCTGACTTAAGCTGAAGAGTAACCAGTGTGGTCAAAGTGTCTGATGGAGGGGGAGTAAAGAGGGAAGGGTCCCAAGCAATCAATTAGTAGCCAGACAGGAGCAGAGCCAGCTTTCATAAGTTCCCAGTCCCAGAGCTTCCACCTTGTTTATTATCCTAATATCCCCTACCACTTAGTGTTATAAGCATCACACTTCAAGTAAAGAGCAAGGGGAGATGTCACTCATGACTATGCTGGGGGTGTAATTGCCTTGTGGTTGGATGTCAGAGCCCTGCTACTGGAAGATAAGGGAGGGGTGACAAAGCACGAGAAGGGACCACCTGCCTCATGGAGTACAGGCCCTCACAATTACAGGTGACCATGTAACAGCAGCTTAATCCAGAGGGGTCTCCAGAACATCCACCGCATGCGCTGCAGGCTGTAAAACACTTCCCAACACCCTATAACAAATTTAAGACCGTTAGTACAAAAGACTAAAAGCCACAAAAACTTGAACATGCAGGAGAGATCAAGGGCATTGCCAGTGTCCCGGGTCCCAGCAGTAGCAGGGAAATTGTTAGGTGAAAATGTCCAGATGATCTTAGGAAGTGGACCACGGCCCACCCTACAGAGGAAAGCAAGAAAACCCCACCAGTCCCTGCCAAATCTGACCCGAGGGGAAATTCTTTCCTGAATACAGGCCAAAACCCAAAGTAATTGCACATGTACTCTTTAAAAATGGATTTTATTTAGGAGAAACACATTGTCATCATCATCCCATAAACTGTGCCAAATGTGTGCTGAGGACTTCCTATAGAAGGAGAAATGGAAGGGCCATCGTGTTTAGCAGGGATGCTGGGATGAGTGAGGTACCTCCATCCCACCACAACCTGACTGGTGCAAGGCTGAGGGTCCTCTGTAGATTACCCACATTTCTCGGGTAATGAGGCATTACTTAGGTGGAGCTGCTTCTTTTTTCCTTGCCATAGTCTTCACACAGTTGTGGTGTTTTAGATTGATGGCTAATCAACGTCAATCTTCTGAAAGCAAGACAAAGCTTTGGTGGGGGGGAGTTGTTCAAGGCCTTGGCCTGAGGAACCTCGCTCAGGGTTGGTACATCCATCGTGGCTGGTTTAGCATAAAGCAGCTACTCTCTGCCTCCAGTGAAATTCTCTCTGATGCACAGGGCTTGTAGAAGTCCGAAGTACCACTTAAATGCGAGTGATGATAGTGAAGGACTTGTTCTCAAGGCAAATTTGCTTCTGTTTCCTGCAGTCCCAACCCCATTTCTCTCTTCTGCATCTCTGCTGCCTTTGATTCCACTTTCTGTTCTCAGTTA
Organism: Margarornis squamiger; assembly: GCA_035222235.1. NCBI lineage: Eukaryota > Metazoa > Chordata > Aves > Passeriformes > Furnariidae > Margarornis > Margarornis squamiger. The sequence continues at coordinate 4,475,301 of JAWWTY010000035.1, read as the reverse complement.
AGGCAGCAACGGCAGTCAGAGCTATCTCAGGCTGCAGTTTAACTGGGCCTGGAGAAGCAGATGGATTTTAGAGCATTTGCCAGGAACACTTACCCAAATTAGAGGTCTGCTGAGCTTCCAGCCTTACTAATGCAGCCAGCTCTCTGCTCTGGATAGAATTACGAGAGGGGCTGGGAGGGAACGAGTAGAGGCTGTTTTGTTCTCTTACCCTCCTTTTGCAAAGCTGTGTGATGCTGAAGCCCCTTATTTCTTTATAGGATGAGCCCACCATGAGATCTCGAAGCAGTTGCCCTACCCAAGACCTTAGAACTAAATAATGGCATCATGAAAGACATCAAACCACCCTGTCATTTTACAGATAGGTCCACAATTTTTCAAAAAATGGTTCAAAATCACACAGAGATTTTGGACGACTTTTGCTCTTGGCCAGTGTCTGAGACCCAGAGGTACTGCCTTTGCTGGGTGGGAGGAATCAGGGTTCACGTGACTGGATCTCCCCAGGATACTGATCTGGGACCCTCTGCAAGGGTGGGATGGGCTGCTGGCCCTGAGACTGCACATGTAATAGGGACAGTTATGTACTAGGGACTGCACAGGCACCACCAATCTGGTTTGGAATCTACAGACCAGGGTGAACAACAGCTCTTACCCCCAGGGTTCCAAAAACCTGTCAAAAATATAGGTTTTTGCATCCCACTCAAATTTAAGTGGACACTGAACTCTCTTGATCTTGTCTCATGATTGTGTCGTGACAATGGTGATGCAGGAAACTGAAATTTCCAGCTCCATGGGTGTCACCGTGGGATAGCAATTTGAGGCAGAAGGATCCTGAGGAACGTCCTTAGAAAGAGGTCTTAGTCCTGCAGCTGTAGTGTTTGTCATGGGTGAATCTGTCCCCTCTGCTCCATCCTAATGACCTTGGACTCTGTTCTGACTGGGCTGAGGAACCTCTCAGGCCCCAGCAAGTGGCTCACAGGCAGCCAGGACAGTGGCTGCTCTTTGGAATCCTGGTGGCAGGAAAGCTTTGGCAGAGGGAGGGCTGTGAGCAGCACGGTGTTTCCAGCCTGCCTGGCTGACCCACAGTGATCATCCAAGGCAAGGAAACTGGTTCAAGCATCAGCAACTTCACAGTTCTTTCTGGCCCAGAATCTGCTCTGGGTGAACAACCAGGACCAGCCCCGCTCTGAATCCACTCTCAGGAAGTTCAGACTGATTTCTGAGCATGCTGAGCTTTCTGGTAGCTTGGTTTTGATGGGAGCTTTGCTGCAGGCTCCCTTCTCATGCCTGGAGAAAGCCAGGAGGAGTGTGGTCTATGCAAGAGCTGGGTGCCAGCCCTCCCAGCCAGCAGATCCCTGCCAAGCTCCCTTCTGTGTTTCCCACACGAACCCTTGCTCATCCAGTCATTGCAGAAAATACAATAAGATATAATGGCAGGTAACCTGTTAAAGTTGAAGAGCAAAGTGTTGCTTAGAGAGTATTGCATCTATTTTTTTTCTTTTTTAATCGGAGAATTTCATTTATTTATATTTGGAAAGAGCGGGTTAAAAGCAAACGTTAAGCTAAAGTGTGCATGCAAGAAATAAAAATAGCCCATGTTGGATGAGGTGGGGAGAAGAGGAGGTTACACTATTTCCATTAAAAATGACATTTAAATGGAAGGTGAGCTTGAATCTTTGACAGGACCATGTACATCCCCTTCAGAACCTGTTACTGCTGAGCCAGGGTGGCACAGCTTTCCCTGCTGATTTTTGCTGCACCTTTTGAGTGTGGAAAAAGTTTGCTCTCTGAAAAGAGAGACCATGGGATTTTTTTTCTGAAGGTGTTGTAGTAAAGTCAGATCTTACAGACTTTCCTCGTGGAGATTTGGACTGAGAATTAATTGATGTGCACTTCTTTGTTCTTTCCTGTGAGGGGAAAAGAATATTAAAGGATGTGCTCAGGTGCCCCTCCTGTTTCTGAAGATGCCCTAGGGCATTTGTCTGGACCTTTATAAAGCTCAGTTCCTCCATGTTTCAGCACCTGCTGAGCCTCAAGGCCAGGTCTGGAACACATTTGCTGGGTTGTGGGTCCCAAATCCCCATGGTGGGACTAGGACTTGGCCTTGCCCCACACTGCTTGGCTGTAGAGGATCCAATGGGATGGGATGCTGTTCCTTCCAGACCCACTCAAGACAAATCATACCAAAAAAGTCATGGAAAGGCAAAAGACATGAACACAAGGGGGAAAAAAAAACCCAAAGGAACAATAGAAAAATCATTAATCCTCCCAAAAAACCTCCAAAACCCCACCTCCCATCCTCTTCTCCATGGTTTTGAGTGGATGTTTAAAGTGGTGAGATCTGTTTTCACTCAACAGAGTGGGGCCATCCTGACGGTGTTGCCGTAGTGTGTCAGAGCCTGGTCCATCCCAGGGGGGTGAGGTGGCTGTAACCCCAACCCAGAGGGCTGGGCTCAGCTGGGCAGAGCCCTCAGCAGGCATTAATAACCCGGGGGAAGGTTCATGCTTCTCTGGCCAGAACAGGCCTCGCTGTGCACTGAGCCTGAGCCAGTTGTAGGGGTCAAGCTAATGCTGACACTGGGGCCTTTGATTGTGTTTGATTCATGTGCCTACACCACTGGTAGGTCATATGGGCCGTTAATCCCAGAGTCCCTTCCCCCTCCACAGGGGAAAAAAAAAGAGGAAAATGAGAAATAAGTTTAGTGGGAGACTTCATGGCTCCCTCAAGACTTGCAATGCCAGCTGACTGCAAGGTCTGGGTGTTCAGAAATGCATTTCCTCCTCATTTTAATTTTTTTTTTTGGGGGTAGCCTGCTGCATTGGATGGAAAAAGATTCTCAGCTGATGATGTGGAGCAAAGCTGGGTCTGGTGGTGAGGTGGGCATAGTGTGTTTCAGGGAGACCAGGGCTGCTTAGGAAGCTGTGGGAGAAAGAGGGTCACTCTGCTTTGCTGGTTGTATTTAATCCCAGGGATTACATTTCCATCTAATCTTGGCAGCTGGAAGGTTGGAGGAGGCAAGGTTGGTGCATAATGTGCATCTCCACTCATTGTCTAGCCAAAGCTTTTGTCTGGTTGAATGTGTATTTGTGTGTGATGGGGAGTTTTTTCCAGCAGATAAAATCCATTTGATCTCGATAAAAGACTTAATAAAGAGATTATGGGTGTGCTCAGATACCACACCGAGGGTGGTCAGTGGGACTGGGCTGAAGGGCCAAGCCACCCTCGATGGGCAATCCCTAAGGGAATGATTCCTGTGTGGGAGATGAGGCTCTGCTCTTGTTTGGGATGAAGGGCTTCTCCAGCTTCCTCAGCGTGTGCGGGTGAGTGGGAGTGAGAAAAAGCCATCGCTGTGGATTTTGGGACAAGAAAAGGCGGGGAAGCAGCAGCCAAGGGGGTCCTGGGGCCGCGACACCCCCTTTGGAGGCTGAAAATAGCGTCTGCAGGGCCCTGGACTGGGGAGGCTGCTGTGGGCAAATGACCAATTAGGGAAACTTTGTCAGATTCGGGAAAGCCGAGATAAGTCTCTTTTATCAGCCTATAAAAATACCACTTTCACTTATCTGGAGCTACCTACGCCGCCCAGCTGCGGGAGCCGGGAGAGGGGAGCGGAGCCGCTCCGCAGACAGAGGAGGAGTTTCGGATGGGTTTGACAGACGGGGGGGTTTGGAAAACCATTTTCTGCCCAAAAACGAGCCCTCTCCCCTCTCCTCTCTTCCCCCCAGAGCCCACTAGCTCTCCTGGCCCTAGCCTGCCCAGGGTGGGGAAACCTCCCACCCGCTTCTTCCCCCAATCTTCCCTTATCCTGCTTTTTCCCCCACTTTTTCACGGCATGATGCTGCGAGGCAGGGGGGAGGCTCGACCAGGCAGTAGAGAAGCTGAAGAGTTATTAGGGCAATGCAGAATGGGTAGGGGGCACCCACGGGCACGGATGGGTGCTGTGCCCACGGATGTGCCAGCACGAACCCACAGGCTGCGGACAAAGGCTCTATGCCCGCTTGTGCACCAGTCATCCCATATTTATATGGGAATAGTCAGATCCACGCAGCCATCCTCAGCCCGAGGCCCGTTCGTGGGTCTGGGTGTTTTCTGGACACCCAAAATCGCATCCTGCATCTGTGCCTCTGCATCTGAAGGCATCTCGGTCTGAATACCCACACGCAAACAGAGGATCAAGACGTGGAGAGAGTGCTAACATGAATTCCTACTGTGGGAAAACATGCTGTACTTTGATTATTTTCTCTGTGGTTTCCAGGCTGTTTGGGTTGTAGGAAAACGATCAGATAGAGCGTGGAGAGGGAAAAGAAACCCATCAGGCAACGCCGCTCACATCACTGCTTTCTAGGTTTTAGAGAGGATGTTGGGGGAGAGAAAAATGCCGGGGAAAACAGGATTTTCGTTAAAATATACCCCAAGCAGGTTTGCTAGGGTGGGAGGAGGGCAGAGAGGCAGCGGTTCCTCTCTCGGCCCTCGTTCCCCCAGGTCCAGGCACACAGAACACCCTCCTATTATTACTTTTTAAAAGCAGAACGAGCAAATCTGTCTGGCACAGACAAAATTAGTGTCTTGGCCGCCGTGGGTAGCACCAGGGGTGAAGTTGCCTCTCTTGGAGCTTGGGCAGGCAAAACTTTGTGCTGGAGTTTTTTCTTGAGTCGTTTCTCTTTCGAGGAATAAACACGCGGGTGGAGCGGAACAGGACGCTGCCACCGGGGGTGCCACGGAGCGTGGGGCGACCCTTTGGGGGCACTCGAGGAAGGGGCAGCCCCCGGGGCAGCCTCCCCCAGCGGACCGGTACCTTTCGCACAGTTTTGCTGGAAGGGTTTCCAAATTCTTTTCCAAATATAGCTCCGGGATGGCCGCCCGCCTCCCACCTCCCCCGTGTGCCCTTCCAGCAGCGCAGGGACAAGCGTGGCAACGACAGCCGGGAGGAAAGCCGGGAGTGGGGGATTCCCACGGAAACACGCGTGGAACACACCGATCCCCATGGCCCTCCGTTTGCCCTGGACTTCAAACAGGCTTATTTTTTTGGGAGCGAATGGGATCTTTTGGTCCCTTCTGCCCTGCTGTCACCTCCGGTGCCTTCCCGGAGGATGGGACCTTCCCCTCTGCCCTGCCCCGTGGCAGCGATAAGGGCCAAGGATTTCCCCTCCTACCCCTACCCAAACCTGGGAATTCCCACCCAAAACGCCTTGGCAGAAAGCTGCGTGGGGGGAGAATTCTAATGTGTCCAGAAGTGCCCGAAGGAAGCGCTCAGCTCCCGTGGGTGGGTGGGGGGGACACGCAGCTTTTGGGAGAGATATCCCCCCTTCCCCCCAGCATATCCCGTCCTCGAGTGAAACCTGGGCTGGGAGAAGGAGACAGAGGCTGGGGGGCATCTGGGGTGAGGGGATCCCTTCCCAACAGGCCTGGGAGCCTTCAAAGGTCATTTTAACAGCGATAAATGAGATTTCCACCCCCACACACACGCCCCCGTTTCCATTATAAAAGGCTCCGCTTGGGGTATTTCTCCCCCGTCACGTTTTTATAGCGAGATCAAGGACAAACTTGTTGCGGATCCCTGTGGTTTTTTGGGTTTTGTTTTGTTTGTTTGGGGGGTTTTTAAATAATTTTGGCGTTTTTTCTTTCAAAATGCTCTTCGGGGTAAAGCTAGGAGGGGTTTGCAGTTCTCCGCCTGCAATTAAGAGGGAGAGGGAGCGAGATCTTGATTGCTTCTGCTCGTTCTGATCGCTTCGGAGGTGGGGAAGGGGAGGGGGAGACGGGACGACGGGCGGGAATTGATTTTAGATTTCTCTTTTATGTCGGGTCTGGTTTCTGGTGATTAAATTTCTCTCTTATGTGGACTGAACCTAGGGATAACTGATTAATAACATGCCACTTGGCGCCAACACGGGGTCTCGAGGCCTTTAATCGGCAAGATGCACAAGAGAACAGAGAGAAACACAGAGCAGGACAAAACTCCACCGACTATTTTAGCCTGCTGGTCTCTGCCTCGGCGGATTTTTTTTTTCTTCATCTTTTCAGTATTTCCTGCTAAACTCGTAAACTTTATTTGATTTACAGCTATTTCATGAACCTGCTTAAACTAACATGTGTTCGGTCTTGTCCGACTGAATCATAAAAACAATCTTGGATCCAAACGAGAATTTTTTTTTTTTTTTTAAGGGAAGAAACGAGTTATTAATGACAGAAAATAGACGTTATCTCGAACGGCAGCTACTCCGGCCCCCGGAGCGGGGAGGTTGGAGGCTCCTGTGCCCGCAGCCCCGGGGAGGGGAATAGGGCTCAGCTCCGCTGGTACCGCCCGGCCTTCGCGCTCCGCCGAGGGAGGTTTTGGCGCAGAAATTCGAGCGCTTCTTTCCACTAAAAAAGAATTATTCGTTGGAAAAGAACGATTTCCAAGCGTACAGCACCTAAAAACGCGCTGGCAAAGTCATTAACCCACGGCCCCTGTGCTGGCAGCCTGCAGACACGCACAGGAGCAGGTAAACACGCCTGTCTGCCCCTCAAAAAACCCAGTCAGGCACGAAATATTTTCTCAAATGGGTGAAAATAGGGTATTTTTGGTGCCCTCAACCACTTCCACATCTAGACCAACGCAGATAAGGGCATATCCGGCATGAACTCTTAATATCCGTGGAACAGGTATAAATCCATAGCGATGGGTAGATGGGCTTGTAAAAAAATCAGATTCCCCACACCGAGTGCCAGCACCAGCACCTACCGCACCCAGACTTTCAGCCCCATTCCCCACCTCTTTTTGCGTGGAAAAACGTTCCAGGGAAGCAACCTGCTCCCCTCAGAACTGGATCCTTGACTCTTTGGGCAGCAGCATACGATGATGCCCATAATGCTGGTGCTTCCTCACACATCCGTGGGGCTCTGACCCGCAGAAATCGACTTTTCTTCTGTACCCGGGAAGTTCAGGCCCCTGAAATTACAGTCTGGGGCCTCATCCAGCCCTGGCACAAGGGGCAAGTCCCTACGGGAGGAAAAATGGGAATTTTTTCGTTTTCTCTTCCTCCTGTGAACATTTTTTGGCACTTTACATTTTCCTAAGATACGAAAAAAGTCTTAGGAGCTGTTTGAGTTTTTCACGTAATCTGTATTTTCCCCGCGCAGATAAAAGATGGGTTTTAGGATGCCCGTGACACCCATTCGAACCCACAAGTTACCGGGGGTCCCCGATGGGGGTCCGTAGCTATCCCCCCGCGTCCCTGGTAACACCTTCGGCTCCCGAAATTTGTGGGTATCTGTTAATACAAAGGATAACACGGGCAGAACAGGCCGGCCGGGCTGCGCTGTCGCTCTCTGTTTTTTACGGTAGGGCAAGGAAAGCGACCGGGGGCGAGAAAAGGGGAGAGAAACGGAAAAAGGGGAAAGAAAGAAGGCAAGATGGATTAGGAAGGAGGAAAAAGAGAAAGAAAAATGAGCTGGAAAGAAAGGGAGGAAGAAAGTTTGCCGGGATAAAGGAAACGTGTGGATGCCCGGGCTGTACCCCCTCCCAGGACTCGTCTCCCTCGGATAGCCGGGGCACAAGCGGGGCTGCAGGGGAAGGAAAGAACATTTACAGGTGTTGATTGTGCGGCCTTTTATCACGGTCTGATTCAAAACTTTGGGGATAGGGCTTCTCTCCCCAACCCCCGCCCTTACCCCCCCTTCAAGGTCATGGCAAGATCACTCTCAGGGAAAAAGGCACGGGGGGCTCAGGACTTTCCCCTTTCTTGCCCCCATTAGTTTCTTCCCAGGGCGAGAGCGAAGGCCTTATCTGCTTTTATTTTCTCCTTCGGGCTGAGATAACGCCCTGATTGACACCCTGTTTGGCAAAAGCAGATTAGCCTGTCCATCCCGCTATCGATAACGCTCCCGTCTCAATCAGGAGCATCGGGCATCGATCGGGGCCGTGAGGGGGATCCCTTGAGCACCTTGTGCCAAAAAATCACCCGGTGATTGCGCGGGGGAAACAAAATGTAGCTTAAGTCCCTCTTGTTCTGGACAGCACTGTGCCCACGGGAAAATGTGGGGAGGGGATCGAGCCCCGGGCTGCAGTTACTTCTGGGACAGATGTCTTTTTGGAAGGAGAGAGGGAAAATATAACAGATCCTTTTTGCTCCAGGGATGCTCCGAGCTTAATTTTTGAACTCTCGTCCTGCTTGTCATCTTGGAGGAAAAGGGACCTCCTTCCCACGCGTGGGAGGCGAGAAAGGCCAGCTCAGTGCCTGAGCGTCGCCATGCTCTGCCTCTGCCCGGCTCTTTATTTTTCATTTTCGTCACCATTTTAAAGCCTGGAGCTGGCCTGGGAAATTAATGGGCTGCAGGGAGGGGGGAACGGGTTTTAATTGAAAACTTTTTTTCCCCCTTAAAGTAGCCAGAAGGGCGGGGGGGGGGGGGGGGGAAAGGGACCCGAAACCACAAAATTTAAAATAAAAACCCTATTCACCGGTAATTAAAAAAAAAAAAAAAAATAAAAAAAAAAATTAAAAAGCTCGACCCAGGTATCTACCCCTGAAGGCTCGTCTAAGTAAAGAAATTCTAGAGCACTAAGTGCAGGATTTTGTAATGGAAATCATGACACGAGAGAACTGTATTGGCGGTACTTTGGAACAAATATTTTGTTGATAAACTCTCAGATCAAGGCAGTAAGACCCTGCCCCCGTAATTTAGAAAACAAAAAGAGAGAAAAGTTAGAGGAAAAAAAAACCCAAAACACACACAAAGAAAAACCCAACAAGTGAATGGACCAAAATGCTTCCAGAGAGGATGACTATTTTAAATACTTGTTTTCTCCCAGGTGCGTATTTCGCCAAAGTGAAATGCGGCCAAGAAATGGGAGTAAGAAAAGAAGAGAGAACTGCTCGGAGAGGGGAAGTAAATTATCTAAAAATGGAAAGGAAAAAAAAATAATCCCTGCTATGAGGGAGCTAAATCTCTGTGAAAATGTGGGAGAAAAAAAAAAAAGAGAGAGAGAGAGCTGGAAAGCCAAAACTGCTGATGTATCTGTATTTTACAAGCCGGGCGGTCGCGCTGCCCCGTCCCTGGGCAGAGTGGCTGCCGAGGAGCCGCGGGAGGAAGGCAAAAGCCTCTTCGATTTGGTTAAGCCGACACAAAAAGTGATTTTAAAGGGGAGGTGTGTGTGGGGAGAGTGAGTTCATGCTCGGCACTATTTCTTACTGCTGACACCTCGACCCCACTGTGAGCCAGCACCCCGGCCATCCCCCCTCCCTCCACCTCTCCCGGGGAAAACCCGACAGGAGAAACCTCCAGGGCGAGGGACACCCTCCAAAGGTAGCAAGAGGGCAGAGGGGCTGTGCAAGGCTCCGGCCATGCGGGCCCCTAAAACGGGGGCTCCCCGCGGCCTGAGGCCCCAGGGCCGGGCTGCGGGGCCGGGGCTGCGCGGGTCGGATCCTGCGCTCCTGGTGCGGTGAAACAGCTGAACCAGCGGCATTACGAACCCAGGGGGGGCTGCACAGGGCTCGGGGGGGGCTCAGCCGTGCACCCCGCACCCACGGAGGTAAGTGCCCACGGTGCTCGGGTCCGTGGCTGCGGACCAACGCGTTTCCGTGCATGTGGGCGAATTTATATTTATATATGGAATATATAAATATATATATATAGTGGGAGTACGGTGTATAGGCGGTGCGTACACATTTCCCCCCTCTCCCGCGTTCTGCGTGTGCGCAGATTTGCGCGCACTCCCACTGAGCTGCGCGGAGGATGGGGACAGATTGGGCGCACCCAAAAACCCGTGTAAAAACCAAGTATCCCTATAAAACCCGCAGCGGCTGGAGCAGGGATGGCTTGTACTGGCAGAAATGCTGCTGTGCGTGTGTGCCTGAGGATCTCGTCACCTGCACATCCACGTCCACACGATTTTGTGGTGGGCTTGTGTGCCTGTGGATATTTACGTGCACAAACAGACACGTATATTTATGCATATGTCTAGATCTCCGCACTCATGCGGTTATGGTGCACGTTCAGCCTAAATACATAAAATAAATAATATATGAAATACATAAGATATAAAATTTGATGAAAGACTGGAGCAAAGAGGCATCGTGTGTGGGGGCGTGTTTGCAAATGGTGTGTCCAGACTCCGAGATGCTCACCTGTACACAAATGTATAGATATACATATATATTTATCTGCGTTCCTACGTGTGCCGGCTTTCTTGCCCCTCATCTTTCGCCGGGACCGGGTGAAAATAACCGGTGGGTCCCGGTGTGACCGGCAGCAAAGGGATCCCGGCGGTTCTGGGCTCAGAGGCCGAGAGCCAGCGGTGCCACGGCGGGCAGGAGAGAACGATCCCAATCCTGAGGCTGCAGCCGCCTCAGGGGCTCCGGGGAGACCTCAGGGGACACCAGGAGGTGGGGTCGGGGCGTCGGGTCCAGAGGAGAGCATTTTATTCTGTTTTTGGATAAGGTTTTATCCTGCTCTGGCAGCTCCAGCACCTTTGGGCAGTCGGTGCCAGCTGGAGAATCACACTCCGTGGGTTTTTTTACCCCCACGTCGGTTATTTGGGAGAACTCCGAATTTAGGAGCGCGGCCAGATCCAGCAAATGGGGCGCATCAGAGCAAGGGGGGGCTTTTCCTTCCCGACCCCCCTTCTGGGTTTTTTTTTCCGCCATCCTTGGTGGTGCTTTTCCTTTAGGCCTGGCTTCCCCGGGCGCTGCAGAGTTCAGCCTGGGGGAGCAGGGAAGTGCAGCCAGGGTTTGCCGGGGGTGTGGGGGCCATGCCTGCCTGTATCCCCTCGGCTGGAGCAGGGCTGGGGTCCCTGCTGGGAACACTCACCTTCGCAGCCTCCAGCTCCTGCAGCAACTTCTTGCTTTCCCTTAGGTGTTCCTCTTTATTTTCTTTCTCTGTGTGTATCCTCCTGTGTTTTTCTGTTGGAGGAAATAACGTTTTAGCATCTTTTTTTTTCTTTTTTCTTTTTTTTTGGTGCATTTTTTCCTTTTTCTTTCTTTCCTTTTTTTTTTATTTTTTTTTAGGTGATATCTCCTGGCAGCGACTGCGAGTGCATCCCAAAATTCCTCCAGGCTGAGGGAGAGCTGGGACACAGGGCAGCGCCGGCGGCGCCTCTGCAGCCACTGGCTGCACTTGGAGAGATCTGGAGGGCTTTGATTTCTTTTTTTTCTCCCTTGTCAACCTCATTTGGCAAAATAATCGCCTCGATTTACTACTTTTTTACCTTTATCTTTTTTTTTTTCTATTTCTTTTAATCGGAGCAAATAATTGGTTCCCGAAGCACACTTCATTCTGTGCAAATAACCAGGTTATCATTTACTATATATAGTCCAGCGTGCTCTCTTCCAGAGGCGCCTAAGCGTTCATTGGACAAGTTTCCTGCTCGCCCTAATAACATTATTTGTTTAGAAAAATAAATTAAGCCTAATAATGCCAATACCGTTGGATTAAATGAGCTTCTCCTGATGTAGCGGGAGCTTTATTACTGGTTTCCTCACTTTTTATTTAGAGTATGAGTGAGTTTTCCTGAAGTTTCCAACCACTCCATGCCTGCTTGGGTGATACACACTCGTATATGATACAAACCCCTTCCCTCCCTCATGTATACGTCTGCGTTGTATGTCTTGGCGTGCCAATATATATTTTTATGTGTATAAATACAGACATGCATCATACAGTGGTTTCACACACACAGCCTCGCTGTCTTTTGCCTTGCACTGAATGGATTTCTTTGGCGGGGGGGGGAGGGAAACAAAGGCAGGAATCTCACTGATAGAGCTTTAAAAAGAGGAGAATAATACAAATTAACCTTCCATTACTGCTGCAGTCAACCATGACAGAATAGGCCAGTTGCGTGGTTGGTGACGTCTCCGTGTCCTATAGGAGCAAAGCTCGTGAGATAGTAGCTATCGCCTTGAACTCTCTTTATTTTATCGGAGTATGGCTGGTAATAAACAGTAATATTTAATTTGTCTGAGACCACAAATCGGCTTCTCGCTGGAAGGCTCCTTGCCTTGACATTCCAGTCCTGGGGAGCCTGGATTTGCCGTCTTTTCCCTAGCTGCTTTATTTTTTTTTTCTTTCCCTCCTTCTCCAACCCCCCACTCCCCCAACCTGCAGACGGAAATAAATTCGATTTATTTGCATCGTTTTCAACTTGTCTTCAAGGTGTTTGAGAGCTAGTTTGGCACTGGAGAGGTGAGTGCTTTCCCAGACAGCGGCCGTGCTCGGGTTTGCTCTTCCAAACTTCAGGGATTTTCACTTTTCCCTTTCTTTCCGGCGAGGGGAGGGAAGCTCGTGTTCTCTCTCTCTAGCAACTGCGAGAAACCTTTCTCCTCGTTGCTTTATTTTCTTTATTTAAAGAGAAAAGCCTCTTCTTTGGAGCGAGCGGGATGCCTTGGGGGATGCTCCCAGCACATGTGCCGTGCGGGGCCGGCTGCACGCACCGCGTGCTTCCCCGGCATTCCCGCACCACCGGGCCCGCCTGCTTTATTTCCTCTTTTCGCACCTTTCCCCCGCTGATCTGCACCTTTCGGAGCAGAGCCCAGGCGAGGGAAAGGGCTCTGCGGAGCCGCCGGTCCCCTCTCTCCCCAGGCCGGGGCTGGGGCCGCTCCTGCCGCCGCCGCCTTCCCCGCGGGGGAACCACCGCCCGGTTTGCTCCCTCGTTTATTTGTGTTTGGAAGGGCTCCACGGCTCCTTTCCCCTCTAAAAATAATGAAATATGGGACAAGCTTTGCTCTGTTTGTTTAAGTAGCATTCTCTGGCTTATTCTCTGCGGCTACAAGTGCAGTTATTTTATTATTCTTATTTGCAACCGTTTACTGTTGGCTGTTTCTTCTCAAGTAGCTGTTGGAACTGGTGTGCACATGGAGAGGGTTTGGGAGATGCCAAACTACACCCATATACGCACCCCCCTCCCCAATAGCCGCTCACCCCCAGACTTTTCCCTTCCTCACCTCAAACTTTCAGAGGGTTCTGGTGTTATCGCGCCCTGCGAGTGCTGGGAGTGAGGGTGGAATTGCTGAAAACTTCCTCGAAATGGGTAAAAAAAAAAAAAAAAAAGAAAAAAAAGGTAGAAAATAGTGAAAAGAGTGAAGGATTATTTCTTTTTTTTTTTTTTTTTTTGATTGGGGTGGACGGAACAGACCGGCGAGAAGAGGGTGGGGGCAGGAGGAGGAGGAGGGTGGGCAGAGCAGATCTAAACCATGCCATTTATTCCGAGTCTTATCAAAAATCCGCCTCGCCAATCTGGTTCTCTTCAGCCTGCAGAATGCGACAGGGAGGCTGTTTACCCTGCGCTGACCTATTCAACTTTACCCTCCCAATAATACATTAAAAAAAAGGGAGCGAAGGAAGATGCAGATAAACCCACATCCCCGCTCCTCGCTGACGGGTTGATTATTTGAGCTCCGGGGGGCTGCGGCCCTCGGCCGTGGCAGCGCGGCGAGGGGTGAGGAAGAGGATGGGAAAGGGCAGGGGAAGGAGCCTGGATGCGACCAGAAGCGGGGACAGGGGCCACAGCCCCACGCACACAATCCGGAGTCCACCTTTGCTGGGTTTCTGTCCCGCTCCGTCGCATTTCATCCCTTTTTTGGGGGGTTATACCCATTAGGTGAGCCGATTTAAGGGGGATGCCTCCCAGCCCCCCAATAAAAGGCCTCTGTGAGCACTAGCAAATATAGAGCTGGGTTTAAATCCACACCTCTGGGCTGCCTTTGAGGGCGGGAGG
>JAWWTY010000035.1:4383296-4459918 GCA_035222235.1 Margarornis squamiger | reverse complement strand
GTAAATGGATACTTCAGAGAGGTTTAAAGGGAAAAAAAAAAAAAAAAAAAAAAAAGGAGGAGGGAAGAGAAAAGCCTTAAATGGTCCCTGGAGCTGCGGCTCTGCCCCCGCAGGCTGGTCCCGGGCCCGCGGCTCCCGCAGCGCCCCGCGCACTTTCCGCGCTCGCAGCGGTTTTGCTTCGCCCTTGGGTCAGTGGCTGCTGGCTGGTGTGCGGTGGGAAAAGAGCCTTTGGGAAGGGAGGGAGGGCACACGGGCCGTGTCTGTGCATGATCTGTAGTTCCAGAGGTGCGGACCTGGAGTCCCTTCGCTTTTTGTCCTTTTAAATTATATATACGTACATGTATATATTACCCACCACTAGTAGGGAAGATCATTTCTCCCCCCTCCTTTCCACTCCCAATTTTCCTCTTCATTTAAAGGAGAATTCACTTCCCCCCCCCCCCTTCTCTCTCTGTTTTATTTTTAACAGCTTTCAAATATTATTGCAGGGCGAAGAACTCATTTAAAAACATTCTCATGTATTTAAACCCAATATTGCCTCCATATGGTTGGCCTTTCAAAACTGAATCGCCTTCTTTGAAACATGCAAGAAATACTTTTTTTAAAGCTACTAAAATTCTGAACTCCTTAAGAACAAAAAACCTAACAGATAATTCAATTGCCTTTTTTTTTTCTTTTGGTGTGCTATGAAACTTTTACCATTCCTGATAGAGCCTTTAAAGCTAAGTCAGAATACCGCTTTTAAAACTCACTGCGGTTACTCACGTTAGACATAAACCGTGTATTTTTTAAGCTCTTTTACTCCCCTGGTGTAGTTTTACCCTAGATGTTATGATTTAATTCACTTCAGTCCCAATTCCATCCCTCGTTCACCAGCCGTGCACAGCGTCTCGTCCGATCGATTTATTATTTTTTAAAAATATTTCTATTATCTTGTCCATCCTTTGCTTTTCTTGCAACTGCCCGGTGTGAGGGGAGAAAAGTATCTTTAATTTTTTGGGGTTTAGAGGTGGAAGAAGTTGAATTTTCTTTGCAAACGGGCTGATAGAAGTGGCCTCGCTTGTCGGTGGTGTTTTCCTGGTTGAAACTGGAGCGCGGTGAAAGCTCCTGCTACCCTGGGAGGAAAGTGGGCACTTTAAACCCCCTGGGCCGCAGCGAGCCCGGGGAGATTGGAGGTGATCAAGACACGGGGGAGGCTCTGTCGCCCCCACCTCGGATCCCCCGAGCTCCAGAGTCGTTTATGCGATGGGTTGGCCGGTCCCCAGCCCCTCGGGTGCCTTGTTCCCCGTGTCCTGCCAGCCAGCCCTAAAATACGCTGTTTACCTTTTCCAAAAGATGCATTCAATAATACCGCCTCCCCCTTCCCCTCCCTCCCCACCCCCCCCCCCCCCCTCAAATCCTATCATCCCTTGCGGGCTGCGATAATAAATAAAAGTCTTTATTTCTCCCTCTCCCAAAGTTAAAGGGCCTCGTTCCCTCCCCGGGCAGCTGGAAGTGAGTTGTGGGATTGTCGGGCAGCCCTGCCCTAGCGCTCCGCTCGCTCCCCATCGCGTAGCTATATAAATACATATATTTTATTAAACGTCAGCATTGACTTATGCGTCTCTTATCTCTGCTCTCTCCCCGATGTGTGCCTGCAGTGGGGGATTCAGCGAAGGAAGCTCGTAACATGGCGGATAGCGAGGAAGGCTTCGGGCTCCCCACCACGCCGGCGGACTCGGAGGCCAAGGAGCTCCAGGCTGAAGCCAAGCAGGACACCCAGCTGGGCGCCACCAGCAAGTCCCCCACCTCACCCCAAGCGGCCTTCACCCAGCAGGTAAGGACCCGAGCTCCTCTTCCTCAACCCCCTCACTATTTAATTCTGGTATTATTTCCCCCCTTTTTTTTTTTTCCCTGCGATTTTTACCCCCAGCTGGGTGGCTGAGTCATTTCAGGCCCCGCGGGAGCGAAAAGTCTCACCTGACCGTGGGCCTCATCCTGCCTGGGTGCTATTTGAGATCGTGTTCAAGGGCTAAACCTGCGGGGAAGTCCGTGCGTGAATATTGGGGTGCGTGGAGGGACACGCAGGGAAGAGCTCCCAAAATAACAGAGCGGGGAACCCGCTCATTCAGCGGCAGACACACCCCCACAAGCGTCCACGCGTGGGTGTACAAGCGCACAAGTGAACAGGCACAGTGTGTATCTTTGCTGTGCTCGTGCGTATTTGTGCAAGATATAAATGTGTGTGCATATGTATATATACATATATATATATACATGCACCCCTTGTCCGCCCAGGCGGACACACACACGTACAGACACAGCCCACAGCCAGGCAATGGGCACTGAGGGCAGGCAGTGGGTGTCACGCGTGGGCATTCCCGTAGTGACTCAGGGACCACACACACCTTGGGGTACCCCTCGTCCCCTCCATCAGCCCTCGCCCCCCCAGGCGCTGCGTGTTGCCGGGACACGCGTGGGCTCCCACGCGGGACCCGCTGGCTGCAGGTCCAGGAGGACTTCTCTGCCCCCGAGGAGAGCAGGACGAGGCGGCAGCGACCCAGGCATCCCTTGGCTTCTCGTTCCCCGCCCGGCCCGGGCCGTGCTGGGAGCTCCCGGTGCTCGGAGCCGTCCCCCGGTGCTCGGCCCCAGCCGGCTCGGGGCAGCCCTGGCAGTGCGGGGCGGGGGGAGGAGAAAGGCGGGGAGAGGGGCTCTTCCACCGAGATTCCCTCTCCTTCCGCGGCCCTGGAGCCCCTTCGGAGAGCTCCGCTTCTCCCCTGGCAGGTAACCCCCCGGTGAAGCCCCCCAGCCCGCTGTGGGTGCAGTCCGTGGGGCGCGGGCAGGAGGCTCGGCGGGGCCGGGGCGGGCACGGGGACTGGTACAGGGGGCACGGGGACTGGTACAGGGGACACGGGGACTGGTACAGGGGGCTCGGGGCCATCGTGTGCGTTTGGAAACCAACCCTCAAAGCGTCTCACGGGGCCGTTTGGCTCCCATTTGAGTAGGGGGCGTCGGGAGGTGCCCACTGCGCCTCCCACGCCGCGGTGCAGAGATGTGTTGTCCCTGCGGTGGCATCTGCCCCAACCGGGGGGCTCGCAGCTTTTGGGTGGTGTGGACTGTGAGGAAGAGGAAAAATAAGGGGGTGAAGGGAGCACAGTAAGACCCCAGAGTAACGCTGCTCTAGCCTGCAGAGCGCAGCCGGAGGGTGTAAATCACCCGTGGGAGGGTGTAAATCTCCTCCGACTGACTCTGGGAGCAGCTGGGCCGAAGCGCTGGGGGATTTCTCTGGGAGGATGCGGCTGGAGCCGGCTCCGGTGGCTCCCTCCCGTCTCCTCCCCGTCACAGGAGCACCGAGGCCCGCAGGACCCTGCTCCAGGCCCGCCCTAAGCAGCATCACTGTGCTCCGGCCTGAAATCCCCCTCTCCCCGGCTTTGCGGCAGGATTTTCCCGGGAATGCCCCGAGCTCCGGCCCCCACAGCCCGAGCTTTTCCCTCTGAGCTTCCCTCCGGGGCGCTCCCGGGGCTCTCCCCGCACCGCTCGGGGCTGATGCTCTGTGCCTCCCCCTCCGCAGGGCATGGAGGGGATCAAGGTGTTTTTGCACGAACGGGAGCTGTGGCTGAAGTTCCACGAAGTGGGGACGGAGATGATCATAACAAAGGCCGGGAGGTAAGAGAAGGAGCGGGGGTGTCCGGGTTCCCCTTCGTGTTTGCGAGGGGAAATTGCAGCCGAGTGGATGGGGGTGCGTGTCCACCTCCCTGCCATTGGGACACTCATGTCTCTAGTGTCCAAAATCCCCCTTCATGTGTGTGCCACGGCCGAGAGCACCCTCAGAGCCCTGCCCGGCCTTGGAGAGCCCTCCCTGCCTGGATATATGTAGGAGAAATTGTTTCTTCTGGCTTCTTTCTTAACCAGAACAGTTGGATCGTTAATCCCAATTTCAGGCCTTTGGAAACTTTCCAGGAGAACGCGAGTTGCAACCGCTTGGCCAAAAGCAAACCTTGTTTAGAGCAGCTCGGTGGGCTATTATTATTATTAGGTTTTTTAATTATTGTTACTAGCAGATAGGCCCTTCTGCATTTTTTAAATGTTTCATGCTGTTTTACAGAGCTTCTTATTTATTTTGCTCACACCGAGGTGAATATTCCCAGCACACCCACGCACCCCATTTGAAAGTATATGGGGTCTTTAGCTACTGTTTATATAGCGATAGCAAAGCTGTTTAGATGCAGAGATAGATGCGTCCACAAATAAATAGCATGTGGATCTATTTCTATACTTATGTTTATCTGTGTGGGTGTGTAGAAAAATATACAGCCTTGCAAATCCAACTTTATTGGGGCTCTAATCGATTCCATGACCTGCTTAGTAAACCTGATCTGCAGATATTTATATATGTATGAGCGTATATTGGAGGGAATTTAAGATTATCCTTAATATTAATTTGTTGGAGGATTGTTAAATTGGAGAGTGGCCAGTTAGACCCAGTAAAAGAGTCTCTCCAGTCCCACCGGCAAACTGGGGGCAGCCCGAGGGACGCTTTTTCGTTGTATTTTTAAATTAAAATACTTGGAGAAAGTGAGGGAGGGAAAAAACTCTCTTTGCGTAGGAATAGTAGTAGTTTTAGTTTGTAAGGGTAGAATAAACAACGCAGAGTCAAACTTTCATTTTGCTCTGTCATCTGGTATTTGTTGTGGTCTTCCAAAATTTGCCTGAAGAGGGAGGGAAAAGAAAATATGGAGCTGGTTGGATGAAGTTTTAGCGAATAGATCTGTCGCACGGCTCTCATTCCCCTTGACTCGCTGCTGCTGGAAAAAATCGGTTTTAAAGAAGGGGTTTGTGGCCAAGGGGACGCAGCATGAAGAGGAAGGGGGGGGATAAGGCCGGTACCGGGACCTATTGAAGGAAACCCCAGTTCACAGGGAAAAAAAAAAGCTCTAGTAGGGAGACAGAAACCACCTTGCAGAAATTTCAAACAAATATCGCCGTGGACAGATATCTCATCTGGAGAGCAATAAAATAGACATTTACAGTGTAGGGGTTTGGGGGGGAGATACGGGATAGGTTTCCTTATTTATATAATTCCCCATGTTTATCGTTGAGAAATCCGCGGTCCTGCTGGTCAGGTGTTTTCGATGGAGTTACAGATCAATCTTCAGGTGGAATTTGGTTTCTTCTCCATTAAAACCTTAAAGTTCAACCCCCGCTTTCTTCCTTGGTCGCTTTCCACCCCTTCTCAGCTTTTTACAACCGAATTAAAGCCCAGCCCAGGTGCCTCACGGCAGCGATAAGATCCCGAGGCTCGGAGAAGAGCGCAGTATTTTTAGAGGTGTGGGGTTTTTCTTTTTTGTTTATGCGTGTCTTAAGTCCAGGGATACATTTTCATCTGCTTTATTTTTAAATATTTGGAAAGCTCCAACTAAAATAACAGCAGTGTTTTAAGTCTCTGCCTCGCAGTAATGGAAAATATTTCGAAAAGCCCCTGTCTTGTGTGTATTCGAGGGTTTCCAAGGATTTGTCAGGTGTGTTTGCTGGTGTCTTGGGAGGCGCTCACGGCTGCACATGGACTTGCTCTTACACCTGAGTGCGTGCAGAGCTTTTTTCTCCTTATCTGCCCCTAGAACCGTTGATAGACATAGAGGTGGTTAATATATACGAATTTAAATGTATAAGTTTCTATATACAATATATATTATAACGTATTTCTAGAAATAGATACATTTAGAAATATATAAGTATACATATATTTTTTAGAAATATCTACATTTTAACTTTTTTTATAAACTTTTCTTTTTTTGGAAAATCTTCCCTCCTGTTCCAGCGGTTTATGGACAGAGAAACTTGCTTCCAAAAGTTCTCAGGGTCAGATTTGTTCAAAGAACGGGGAGTTGAAACCTTGCCGAAACAAATAATTAATAAAAATACGAATAGACACACGAATAGGTGGATAAATAAATCCGCCAGCGTCGAAATTCCCATTCTGCCTTGAAAAATCACCGGGTTCGCCTCGGTCAGGACCTGGAGAGGGTCCCAATGGCAACTAAACCCGTCTTGCACCCCTTCTCTGCCCGCACCTTTCGGAGAGCTCTATCTGAGAGGGTGGCGTTGCCCTTTTGTTAAATCAATCCCCCCACCACCCGTGTCTGCTCGCAAACACGCTCCGAAATCACCCTGGCAAAAAATCACCCTGGCAAACTTGCTCTTCTCTGCTTTTATACTTGTATTTTTTTTTTTTTTTTTTAACAGGCGTATGTTCCCCAGTTACAAAGTGAAGGTCACTGGACTTAATCCAAAAACGAAGTACATCCTGTTGATGGATATTGTACCAGCGGATGACCACAGATACAAATTTGCAGATAATAAATGGTATGCACGCGTGGGGAAAAGGGGAAGGAGCGGACCTCTGTGTTGGGCTCTCTGGGCTGCCTGCTTGGGAGATATCCTTCAATCAGCGGCTCGTCCTTCTTTTTCTCATGCAAAAGCGAGATATTGGGCTGCAGGAACCCTACCTGAGCGTAACGGGATGCTCCCACAGTTTTTGGGAGAGCAGTGCATCCCAAAAAAAGGAGAAAAGTGTGTCGCAATTAGCGAACGCTGACTAATCCTGTTTGACGATGAGATTATTGGCTATTGTGGAGCCCATAGTTCAATTATACTAAGGAAGGGAAAATTAAGAATTTGTACTTTGCTCCTGGCTTGAGTGTTGGTAATTAGAGAAAGGGGGAAGGATGGGGTTAAACGGGGAAACTGGGAGAGCCATCTCCGACGGGAAGGGTGCCAAAGAGCTCAGTAATTCCCCGAGCTGTGTTTGAAATGCCTTTTCTCCCCAAGCACGGCGACACTGTCCGGCACCTCACACCTGAGTGGGAGGGATCCCTCCGGAGGGGATGAATGGGGAGAGCAGGAGCCCACGGCAGGGACCCCAGGAGGGGATGGATGGGGAGCAGGAGCCCACGGCAGGCAGGGACCCCAGGAGGGGATGGATGGGCAGCAGGAGCCCACGGCAGGCAGGGACCCCAGGAGGGGATGGATGGGCAGCAGGAGCCCACGGGCCGCCCCCACGTGCCCGGAGCTCAGTCCTGTGTCCCCACGCAGGTCGGTAACGGGGAAGGCAGAGCCGGCCATGCCCGGAAGGCTGTACGTGCATCCCGACTCCCCGGCTACGGGTGCCCACTGGATGAGGCAGCTGGTTTCCTTCCAGAAGCTCAAACTCACCAACAACCACCTCGATCCCTTCGGACATGTAAGTATCAGGAGTGGGAGAATGGCTCCCGGGACCCCACGCGCGCTCATTCCTTCTCCTACGGCGTGTAGGTGTCTCCCCCACCCCTGTCAGAGCTACCAAAGGTCGTGGCGTTATCACCCACCCCCAAATCTCTGTGTTGGTGGGGTGTTATTTTCTTCCTTGAGTGTGATGAACTCCAGTGAGGGACCTCAAAAACAGAAGTATAAACCTTAAAACCGGGTTACGTGTGGGAATTGATGGCAGATCCCGAGGGCTCGAGTTCGCGAGTGGGTGAAACTCGCCCGTCTTAATTGAGTATGCGGCTACCTGGTCTTAATTGCATGGGGAGTCTGGGGTCATTAAAAATCTGCTCGTTGCCTCCGGAAATTTGCCTAACAGGTAAAATCAATCAGGCATAATTATTGGAGGGAATAGGACCTACACCCACGTGGATCCTTCGATTAAAAAAAAAAAAAATGGAAAAGGAACAATAATTCAAGACACTAACAAAAATTGAAGTCCCGCTAGAACTTCTTGAACATAAAAAGGTCTTTGTGAGACTCGTGGGGCCATGAAAGCTTGTGTGAATTCTGCAGCCAGGAACAGCCCCCCTTCGAAGGTCTCCAAAGATGCGGGTTCCTCTGAGCAAATATATATGTGCATGTATGAATAATATGTATATATATATCCATAAAAAGAAATATATATATGAGTGGGTATGTGACTCCAGATCCCACCATCCCTTTCCAAGAGCGTATTTTTCTCCAGTTTCGTTTCAACACTTCAGTTTCATTTTTTTCCAAGTTTTTTTTTTTTTTTGCCTTTTTTTTTTTTTTTTTTTTTGCTTTTTAACGATAAATTTTGTGCTATTAAATCCTTGTCCACGTGTTCGCTAAGAAGTGAGCAGGAGGGCTGGGGAGAGCAGCCAGCCGGGCCCCAGACCCACCCCAATGCTGAGCATCCTTTTACAAGCGCTCCTTTGCACCTCCAGATGGAGAGTTGATTTCCCTTTTCTTTTTATAATTTTGATATTTTATTTTAATTTTACCTTGGACTTGAGGCAAAGAGGTTTACGAGAGGTGCTTTCCAGGGATCAGGATTTTCCCCACCCCACCCGTTCCGGGAAGAGGGAGGGGAGCAGCTCAGCCACGGGGACCCATCCAACCCCTCGGGGTGCATTTGGGGGGCAGTCCTGGAGAAGGGGGGGATCCGGCCCGAGGGGACGGGGCCAGGCATCCCCGCTGGGAACAGGCGGCTGTGGGGAAAAAGTCCCTCTAAACAAACCGAAGACGCTGAGGGGACAATAAGGGACTTCAGAGGAGGAGCTGCGCCAGGAGCCTCTCAATTAGAGTCGCTGTAATGAAATTAAAAACCATTAGATCGTTCACCGTTGATGTCTACGACTTTCCTGGATGTCAAAGCAATTTGCTTAAACCCCCGGGACGGGGGAGGCGGCGGCGGGACGCGCTGCGTCTCGCTGTCGCCAGGGTCCGGCAGTCATTATCGTGACCGAGCGGCCCCCCGTCGCCGTTCTTCCTCCTCCTCGGTCCCCCCATTTTCTCCCGAGATTAACCCGGTACCGAGCAGGGACCGCTTTTTATCTTGAACATAGAGCGGCATCCCCCCCCACCTCCGTCAGCCTCCTCTTCCTCCCAGCCTTGCGGGGGGCTGGCGGGGGGAGATGTGTCCCTAAATCCCTCCAGCCTTGCTCTTCCCTTGCTCTTTCTTGACTCTTTGGCCCCCTTAGGTATGTGGGGCTTGTGATGTCCGGGCCGTCGTGGTGGTGAGCTGGGAGGTTTGGGGGACTGTGAAGGGCTTGGAAAGACGAAAAGCCCCCCACTCCTCCAGCAACAGGTTTAGGATGCCAACAGTGTGGTGGGGGAGCAGCTTCGGAGCCCTTGGGTGTGTGTGGGAATAAACAGCATAGCCCAGAGCTGGGGTGGGGGGTACTGGGTAAGGAGTCACCTTCCACAGCATCGCCCTGCCCTTGGGTGATGGGTTTTCTGCAGAGATATGACCCTCTACTCCAGCACCTAAATCAACCCTTCTGGGGGAGTTCTGAAGAGGGTGAAGGTTTTTTGGGAACCCTTCTGGGGGAGTTCTGAAGAGGGTGAAAGTTTTTTGGGAAGGGGATTCCACTTCTTCCCCTCCCCGGGCAGTGAGGGCTGCGCCGCGCTGTACCCCCTCCATTCCCACGGGATGTTCTGTCCTTCTCCCCTTGCCCAGATCATCCTGAACTCCATGCACAAATACCAGCCCCGGCTTCACATCGTGAAAGCGGACGAGAACAACGGCTTCGGCTCCAAGAACACCGCCTTCTGCACCCACGTCTTCCCGGAGACCGCCTTCATCGCCGTCACCTCCTACCAAAACCACAAGGTGAGGGTTGGGCCGGCCCTCGCCCCGGCAAACCGCGTCCTGCTCCTTCCCTCTTCCCGCTGCTCTTCCTGAGGGCCTCAGCTCCCCTTCCTGCCCCTCTTCTCATTTCACCCCTTCTTTCCTCTTTTCCTTTCCCCCTTCTCCCTCTCCTTTTCTCCTTTCTTCGTCTTTCCCCTCTTCTCCTTTTTCTTATCCCCTTGTCCTTTTTCTTCTCTCTTCTCCTTTCCCTTTTCCCGTTGTCCTTCGTTTCTTTGTCCTTTTCCCCTTTCTCCTTTCTTTGTCCTCCCCTTCTCCCTTCTCTTTCCCCCCTTTCCTCTCTTCACACACCCATCCCCATCCCCTCTGTTATTCCTGGCCACACAAAGCATCTAAAGACGGGGCTCAGGGCGAGCCGAGGGGGAATTAGCTCAACAGGATGGTTTGCTCAGATGGAGACGACCAACCGAGGAAGTTGGCTTTATCTTCCCCCCCTCCCCATGGGTCAAAGGCTCCTAATCTGGAGGAGAGAGCCCGGCGCTCCCCTCGGCGGCCGGGGGCTGATAACCCGGCTGGGCGCGGGCGGCACTGCGGGGAGGGCGCGGGGGGCTGCGGGCTCGGCAGGCGGGAGGCCCGGGAAGGAAAGGGAGGCTCTGAGCCTGAGATCAGCTCCCTGCCTGCCCAGGCAAACAAAGCACAAAAATAATGGAAGAGGTTTGTCTTCCGGTGCAACAGAAAAGGGTTGGATGGAATAAGTGTTTTCTTGGGGCGCTACAGCTGCTCTGCTGGGGGAGAAGCCATTCCCCCTTCTCCTTCCCTGCTTGGCTTTGGGTTTCCCCACCCAACAAGGAAGGAGGAGGAAGGCTCAGGGCTGGGGTAGTTCTCCACAGGTGTATTAGGGATGTCATTCACCAGTTGCCCTCCACTACTGCCCGCAGACCATCTCCAGGGCAGATCCCCACGAAAAGTCAATTTTCCTTCAGCAAAAAAAGCAAATTCCTTGCCTAATCACATAGAAAGTGCTTACTACAAGATTTTACTCGTGCTTATGGGCAGGTAGGCTGGCTCCTTTGAACAAGGTAGAGGGAAATAATTGTTTGGCAAACAGAGAAAAGTCATTTAGCACCCCAAAAAAATCCTGGATGCTTTCCTGGTGATGTCAAGTAGGAAGTTCCTAAACTTGCGTGAAACAATTGTGTTTCCTTCACCCATCAGCTGGCAAGTGAGATGCAGAGAGTGGAGCTGGGCTGGAGAAGAAAGAGTGTTTCACCGTAACTAGGGAGAAAAGAAAATACTTCCCTGCCCTTTAAAATAGGAGCTGTTGGCACGGCCAGGACAAGCAAACTGAATCCAAATTGAGTCCTTGCCAAATTATGCCTTAAATTATAACTCCGCTGTGGATGCTATAAAATCAAGTTTAACTTCTGCTTGATGGATTCGGAGAAAGAATATAATATTAATAGAACTGGGAGTTAATAAAACAGGACACACTGCCTGCTTTAAAGGCATTTTCTTGATGAGAGCAGAGAACTGAATTTAACTGCTTTCCTTTGAAGAAAAATAGGACTGTTTTACAGGAAAAGAAATTATCATGCAAATAAAACAAAAGCAAAGCAGAAACATGTAAGTACAGTAGTTTGGGAAAAATGCCATATTAGGAGGAGCAGGAATATTTGATTGTAAATCAACAACATCTGTTTGATAAGAAATGACATCTGCGTATCTGTCTCTGTCAAAACATAGGCACTGACAAAGGCAGGAATCCCTACAGACACACACACACACATCCCAGCAGACACATGCACCCACACACAGACACCATGACATATTTTACACACCCCCTACACATTTTACATACTCTTACATCCCTCTTCCCCCCCGACACACACATTCCTCTTCTTGCTGCACTGAATCATTGGGGGAACTAAGAAAGAGTAGTGGCTGTAGCCCCAAGATAAAGACCCAACTGAGAAAGATAGAACCACAGAAATAAATGAGGGAATGATCTATCCTAAATGGCATCTCCCTGCAGGGAAGGGAATAAAATTTGGAGCTTGCCCCATTGCAGATGGAGAATGATACCGGGGCTGCTGCAGATACTGGCTGTGCTCAAGGAGTAAGATCCTCCAGCTGAGCTGGGTGGCAAGTGGGGTCTTTTCCACTGGCAGAAACCCGAGCTCAGCTTTGACAGCTGAGATGTTGCTTGGCAAACTGTACTTTCACATTGCATTTTCATGCCTGCATTTCTTGCTGCCATAAATGATTGCAGTCCCACCAGTGGCTGTGGAATAGAGCTCCCCCTCAGGGAAGGTCTGCTTGTCCATCCCCACATCTTGCTGTCAATGCACTGCCTAATTTTTCCTATTTACAGCCTTTTTTCTCTCCCTTCCATCCATCACCTGTAGCATATCCTTTGTGCAAACTTTCCCATCCACACAATCATGCAGTTTGTAGATTCCAGCATATTTTACACTTAATTTTTATACACCCATGTATTTCACACATATATATATATAGGCAAATTCACACATGCGTGTGTTTTAGGTTTCAAGAGCTATGCTATAGTTGAATTATATTACAGTGTTCATTGTGTGACTTGCCCACAAATGCATTTGAGGCTGTGCTTACACAGCTTATAGAAATACTTGCCTGATTCCAGATCGGTCAACTTATTTCAATAGCACAGCTGCAGTTCCAATGTAGGGCTTGTGCTTATTTCCCCTGATATTTTAGACAGCCTGAAAAGATATTTAAGCACCCTGGGATCTCCCTCTCCCCAGCCCTACTCCCCAAAAAGAGGCTTAAGCTATGAAGGGAGTTTTGGTAAAGTTTTCAGTGCTGTTGTCAGCAGCTCCGTTGACCACCTCCCCCATCTCTGCAACCCTGAAAAATACCCCAGAAATATCGAGGTGTTAAAATAGGTCACATGCACATTTCATTTCCTTGCCATTTACACAATGGGTGCTTGCAATCAGGTTGATTCCCAAATATTAACTTCCCCTGCAGTTAAGTACCATTTTGCTGTAGCTTAAATCATTGTGTTACTAGCTTGTATTTATTAGGTACTAGCTCTCTGCTTAGGACCAGGAAATGAACCCTAATAGACAGAAATAATTAAGGTTCTGCCCTCTTGAGGGTTCTTTCAAAAGCAAGAATTCACAACAATTATTCTCATTAATTTTTACAACCAACTTTCCCCGTTAGTTGGACTTGGGCTTTATATTGGTCCTCCCCCTCTGGATATCCAGTTTTATGCCGATTTTTTTTTTTTCTCCCCTAATTTATTTAACACTCTTGGTAGCCAAAATTGTTTTAAGGAAATGTTTAACCCCAGCTGGGATGCCACAGGCACCCAGAAATACTACACGCAGCAGAGCAAAGCAGAGGACCAGGAAAGGGCATGGCTGAAGACTAATGGGATACATTCCCAGAGAGCTGGTGGGCTTTCTGAATACATAGGTTCATCCTGCCTCTAGAAAGACCCTGTGTTAAAATCATGTTGATAAGTTGACCAAGACAAGTGGTGCTCCATCCTGCTGAATTCTGGAGAGCTGCCTGTGCAGCACATCCTCTGAGCACATGGCCTCTTGTTGCTCTGCCAAGACATCTGTAGGGCTGTGTAGATGTAGCTGCTGGAGGAGGTGGACAGATCCTCGGTCTTGGGATATTTTCTCTTGAGAACTCAGTTCTCCTTGTCTCTGGTTGCAGGTGGCCACCTCTATCAGTTCAGCAGAGGCCACCAGTGTGGTGGCCAAGCTAGCATCCCGTGGAGTTCCTCAAGGTCCAGTCCCTGAAGCTCTCCATGCCCTGCCTGGGGTCATTGGCCCCATGTCTTCCCATCTCCATGGGTAGAAGGAACAGCCCTGTCCTTACTCAGGACCCTTCTCTGAAGGGGGATCTCCCTAGAGAGAGAGAGACAGGGTTCCCTGGGGCCGGGTGAGGTGAGACCATGTATCTTCTCTTCATTGCCAGAACTGGTGGTTTCTGTGCAGCCCTCAGTCACTCTAGGATGGCAGTGAGCTGCTTATCTCTTGCTGACCCTCTCTGGGGTTCCTCACATCTCTGCTCTCAAACAGTCCCATTCCAGGCCTTGGTAGGAGAGTACTTGCTTTGAGAGGTCTTGTGTCCTCCACAGCCTGTGTCTGAACCAGTCTTGTCTCCTGCTGCCCCTCTGCCCTCAGTCTTGTTCCTGCCTCCTTGCCAGCCCCAGGACCCTTTTGCTCCTCAGTCCAGCCCTTCCCAAGCTCAGAAAAGCCACTTTTTCTCCAGTGTCACTTTTGCTTGCTGACCCACCTCCTTCCCGCAGAACACTGTGCAAGGTCTGTCTCTTCTCATCCTCTGTTCTTGTGTCCCAGTTCAGCCAACAGCCTTCTCAGGGAGCCCCTCTGTCTCACACCAGCACCTCTGACCAGCCTCTCAGTCCCTCCCATTTCCTTCACTGGCTTCTGGGTTCAGCATCTTCTTCCCCCCACCAGCAACCCTCCCCTTCCCCTGGTCCTTACCTTGAGTTCCATGTCCTAGCTGCCCATCCAGCTCCCATTTTGCCCAGCCAGATGTCCATAGTCTCAGCAGGCACCTTGTCTTCATCTATTTCTTTCCTTCTCACTTCTCTGGTTTGGCTTCCTCCTCCACCCTGACTTGGTTTCCACCTGGGCTACGTGAAAGTGTAAAAGAAAAAGGCTCTTTGCTTTCCAGCCCAAAGCCCAGCCTGCCATGGCTCTCAGCACAGAGAGCTGCAGTGGTGGCAGGGATGGCCCTGGCTCCTCTCTGTCACTTTAAGCAGGACTGTGGTCACCTGCAGGGCAGGGATAGCACATACCTCCACAGCATGGGGAGGTCCATGTGTGTTCTGCTCAAGGGTGACCACCTTGAGCTCTTTGTTACTAAATTTTTTCCTCACCCAGACTTTTAAATTCTCCAAGAGGAGCAGTCGCTGACAAAAAGACAGCTCAGAAACTGAGGATTCCCATCCCTTGTAGAACCTGAAGTCCCTTTTCCAGAGTACCCAACCTTTAGGATGGTTTCAGAAGAGCCCAAAGAAGCCAGGGTGGTGTTTTTTCCCTTAGCTGAAGTGCTGAAACAATGTTGATAGTCAAACAAGTAAATAAAATGGAGCCCAGAGCATATACCTGGTGTGGAACACATCATCCCTAAGAAAGTTTTAACTTTGTTAACTTCTGAAGTGAGCAGCAATTGAGAAAAATCTTATTATGGCAAGTTCTTGATGAAAAAAATCAATACTAAGTGGTAGTTTTGATCCTGCCCGTAATGATATTCATGAGCCCTTAGGCACAAACACCCATATAAATACATGTCTGTATTTTTTCTTGAATCTAAGTGTTTTTCCTTGATCTAACTAGATGCAAAGCTAAATTTTATCATGCTCATGATGCCATTGGAAACATATCAGCCAAAAGTGTTTTGTGGTCAGTTAGCCCAGAGAAAGGAGTGCAGAGGAGCAGCACTGAGATTTCACTGGGAACTGTCACTTCCCGTTAAAGTGAAGATGAACCCATAGGTCAGAAAAGCCCTGAAAAGTGTCGATCTGGGAGGCTTCACCCTGGAAAATTGTCTCAAAGGGTCTGTGACAGCTTCAGAAATCAGTGGTCAGAGCGAACTCTGCCACTGGTTTCTCTCAGTAACAAATACGTAAACAAAGCCCTACAGTTTAATTGAAACTGTGTTATATAATTTAGCCCTGAGCACTCTGTCTTAATGACCACGCAAGATGTGGGGGTTTTTTAATTATTTTTCATGATGTAATTGTCATTTCACTTTCTGACAGCTTTTCTTCCCCCCCTCCATGAGTTACAGTCAATTAAACTGAGTTTCGCTATGGCAAAGTTGATCCAGAAGAAGGTTATTTCCACCCATGCGTTTGCTTTTCCACCTCTGAAATAGTTTGGAAGTCAGACAAAAACTGGCCAAACAAAATACCTTCCACGGGGTGTTTTCTAAACCAGGGATTCACTAACTTGCTCTCTATTTTCTATTTTGTTGTGTACTGTTTTGTTAAATCTGGCTTGGTCTCCTGGCTTTGTGCTGGGGCTGATGCCATGAGTTATCATCTAGAGATAGATATCTAGATGAGTTATCATCTAGAGATGCCATAGAGATTGATGTTCTAGGGACATCAATCCATCTGAAGCACACCAAAGATCTGAGAAGCAATTCAAAACCTTCTGTAGTCCTTGGTTTCTAGGTGCCTTCAAACCCTAATCCCTAATTTTATGGAGGCTGAAAACAATTATTTCACTCGGGGTTTTCTGCCACAACACATCCATTAATACTTTTGTGTGTTCCTCATGCCAGTTAGGAGACTTCTCTACTCATAAAGCAACATACTTGCACAATTGAGGTCCCTTTTGATATTTTGTCTGATATTTAATGGGTGATTAAAAGCTTGATTCATCAAACAGGGCATTCATCTGAGGCCCTTAAAATAGGGGCTAGGTCTCCTTCTCCAGTGAATGGAGAGTGCTGGGGACTTGTGAAGGCAATGCTACCCACCTCAGAGCCCCAGTGCCCTCTGGCAGTCCCCATCTCCCTCCACTGATTCCAGCAGGAACGCTGGGAGACGAGGTTCCCAGTGCAGGCGCCTTGGTTAAAATGCCTTCGGTTAGGTTGGGATGAATCCGGCCCTTTGTACATTTGTGTGCTGGTGCCAATACTGTAAATCCTCGCTCAGTGAAGGCCTTCACTTATGCAAGCAAATATTGCCATTGGGGTCGGCAAGGGAGGACAACTTGTACATTTACTGTGCTTCAGGAACATTCAAAATGTTGAATAATGCCTATTATTCATTACAGAAGAGTCACCACCTCGCCAGTGGAAACCGATAGGCAGTTTCTTTGCAAAATACACAGCTGGTTGTGTAATTATTCAGGGCTCTTAATTACAAAATGTGCCTCTGTTTTATTGCTAGAGAATGGCTCAAATGGCAAATTGACCCAAATAGATTGTTTGTTTACCCTTCTCTTTGAAATCTTAAGTGCTTGACAAAAAAAAAGTGCAAAGTCTTGTTTATGTGCTAAATATGGTTCTGATTTAATGGGACTGCCTGTGGGGACAAGCGTAGGGGTGATAGGGTCTTTGTGAGTGATTTGGGGCTGAATTAGGCAAAAATGGCAAACAAACAAATGGCCTTTGGAAAAAAATACGCTAAAAGACAAGAAAATAGCAAAATAATCTGGTTGTGCAGACACCTGGCGAGGTTTGCTATTGACAGTAGGGGAGCCAGATTTTCCTCTTTGATTCTTGCCAAAGAGGTGGGTTCAGTTGTTTGTGCTTGAGCTGGTGAACACGAACCTCACTCTGTTCTCCCACCATCAATCTCGAGCTCTTTCCTTCCCATTGGCCAAGGAAGGATGGTGTTTCCATAGGACACGGTGAGTGCGTGAAGTTCCTCCAGTGGCAAACACAGGGTTGTCTCTCCTCCTGGGCAAGCAGCTTTCCTGACTCCTGGCTGAGGGCTCAGACTGCCAGGCAGTGATGGAGAAAGAGAAGAAGGGGGACTCTTGCCTCTTCTGTCTGAGTATCAACCACTTCACACCTGATCCAGACTCAGTCCTGCTGGACAAAGGCACCACAATATTTCATCCCAGTAAACTTTAGAAGGTAGCCAACTAAGTGGGCAAACTCATTCTTCTTAATTCCTCCTGAAACTAACGGGGAGACAAAAAATCTTCCAGGGTTTGATTGTCAGAGGTGAAGTTGCCCTCCTAGTAATTTAGGTAGCTAGTCCATGCAGGTGTGGGGCTGACTGGGGCAAGATGTCAGATGAACAACACCTGGAGCACATTTAGCTGGCCTGAAATACAGAAAGAGTGAGCTTCAGTGGTCTGAGTGAGAGGATGTAGGGTCTGAGAGCTGAAGTTTGGGTTATGGCTGTATATTGATGAAAAAATTCTTGTTGGTTTCAATAGGATTTGTTCAGACAATATGACTTCCATTCCTTGTCCTCTGGCCAGTGCAGTCTTTTCTGTCCTGGCAGCAAAGAGAAAGTAAGAACTCTAGAAAAGCAGATTTCCTGAGAGAGAAATTTGTGTGTGCATGTGCAGTCCCACGTGTTAGTTATGGGACAAGCCTGGGAGAAGTGAGAGGCTGCTGACAGGGAGATATTTTTCCAGTGGAGCAATCTAGAGGAAAGGCCCATCTGGAGTGGTCAATGCCTGAGCTGAAGGATGACCAGAGTTCCTGAAAGCTGTGTTTCCCTCCAATCCCTACCGACTAGGGTTTAATAAACAGTATCCCCTCCCTCCCTGGCCATGCCTTGGACTTGAGGTGAACTCGTTGCGTTTCCTCCCTTTCAGATCACCCAGTTAAAGATTGAGAACAACCCTTTCGCGAAAGGTTTCCGCGGCAGCGACGACATGGAGCTCCACAGGATGTCCAGGATGCAGAGGTAACGTGTCTCCATCGTGGGGAGTCACTCAGGACCAGGAGAGCCACCCTGGCTTTGCTTTGCATGTCACTTGAGGCTTGGGCTAAGCCAGGGCACAGTGGCAGTCCCTTCTCTGGGGTCTGCACGTCTTTTACACCAGGTTGCTGCCACACCATCAGGATGTGGGGCCAAAATTCAGGACCTCCCGCCCTAAGGTGGATACCTTCACTACTAGTTTGCAGGATGTGGGTTGTCCTCCAGGGACTCGTATTTGTTTCTGACATGTCCCCATCCAGAAGAACCTCTAGCTTTGTGCTAAACAGACATCTCTGTGGCTGCACGTGGGCTTAGACCTGTTTAAAGTAACCAGAGGCTTGGACTAGCTCAGAGAAGCTGTGGCCACCAGGCTACCGTGGAAGAGTTGGTTTTTATCCCAGGTGACAGTGCTTTAAAGGCAAAGCTCACAGCCTTGTTTTAGGAGTGTGTTTGTTAAGGGTGCCTCTGGAAATCTTGGTGTAGAGCCCTGTGTTGTATCATCACTGGCTTTTGAGGGTCTTTGGCAGGAGGGGGTGTTTGCCTGGATTGTTCTGGATGTGCAGAGTAGGAGTGCAGGTGTGGTGGTTTCAGGCTGAAGGATGAAAGTGTTAGAAAACGTTGGGATCTCCAGTGCCAGGTGGCTGAGGAGACCTTTTTGAATCTCAGTTTTGGATGTAAGTACTTTAGCTGAAAATCAAGCCTAAATCTTGTTTGAAAACCTTGTTTAATGTCCTTTTCTAAATGTCAGGTCCTGCTGGTAATTAACTTCATGCCTTTCAATTCACTTGGAACTTTGTCCATGTGTCAAGCTGCTTCTTGGTGCAGTTGTTTTGCAGGAACACTGCCATACCCGTGATTATACCTAGGACAAATGTAGATGTTCAACATAGCATTTTCTATCCAGAAGGGGAGGAGTGACTCTGAACCCTTTTTCTCTGGGATCAGCAGTGCTGGTTCTTGGTGGAGGACTGCAGGGACCTGCTCTGTGACCTTCTGATGGGAGGGCTCTTCCCACTGCCCTCCCAGGACCAGCTGTAGGTGGTCACCACAGGCTGGAGCACAGATGTCAGAGTCTCTTCTGGTTGCTGTGGTTGATGACCTGAGCAGGGCCTTCCACAGCCAGGAAAATCGTGCTGTCAGGCAACAAATAATTCCTGTAATCTTGCAAACGTGCCCACAACCCTACTCAAATGGGCAAACATACTCCTGTACTTTTTCAGGCTCAGCCCCAGAAAAGCCAATATATATGTATAAAAAAGGCATATATAACACTTAATCTTCTCAATCTAAATCATCTCTGTGGTCTTCTGAATGTGCCCTGTGTTCCCTGCCTGCCCTTTCCAACGACAGCACAGACCCTGGCATAACGTGTCAATATTTATTTATTTATGGGTGCACTACCACTTGAAATAGCTTCCCCCCCACCCTGTGCCAGTCTCCCTACCTCTACTGGAACTTGAGTAATGATGTCCCCTCCTCGTTTTTTGCAGCTAAACCACCCTTTCATTATGGTCAATGGAAAGATTTGAAGGTTT
Source organism: Margarornis squamiger (assembly GCA_035222235.1). Taxonomy (NCBI): domain Eukaryota; kingdom Metazoa; phylum Chordata; class Aves; order Passeriformes; family Furnariidae; genus Margarornis; species Margarornis squamiger. The sequence continues at coordinate 4,440,408 of JAWWTY010000035.1, read as the reverse complement.
ACATTCATGGTGGGGGTTTTTTTGGAGAGGGAGGCAGGAGGTAGAACAGTGAGGACTATTAGAAAGGGCTTCATGCCATATGAAGAGCATGGCATCAAGCCATGCTAAAAATTGCTTGGCATTTTTATGCAGGCCTGCGGTTGTAGTCGGTGATACAGTGAACAGAAACACTTGGAATATATAAATACACCCGCTCAGACCTGGTGGGGTTGAAAGGGTTAAAATCCACAGCCTTGGCTTTACAGGATAATTTCTGATGTTCACTTCCTTAATAACTTATCCTCTGTCCCGATAGCATAGAAATGGCTGTGTGCCTTTACAAAGATGTCATTTTTTTAAGGGAGGGCAGGATAAGATTATTATAGTCAAATAAAGACCCATTCAAGGTTGAAAACATGGGCCCACCTTTGTGGGTTTTTTTATATATAAATATGAATATATGCAAAATGATATAAAAATATATGAAAACATATATAAAATAAATTATATAAATAAGTTGTATATATGAAAAATAGATTGTGTCTGTAAGATAAAGAACCATTCAGGATCAAGTATGCCAGAGAACTATGACCTACCTTTTGTGGGTTTATATAGGTTTAACATATAAATTTATATTAAAATGCTATTAAATGTGTATAAAATATGTTTTAATACATAAATGTATGCGTATGAAGTTGTTTCCCAGTGATGGATCCACTCCCCAGCTGGCAGGTATAAGTAAGTCTGTCTTGGCTTTAGGAGAGAGATGTCTATTTTTGCCCTTTGGAGGATATGATGGGGTGTGTTTTTAGTGCTGTTCCTTCATCATGAAAAAATGGAGCTGGCAAAAAAGGCACATTTATATAACAGTGCACAGCCTTTTGTATCAGAAACTGGTGACCTGACATTCATCAGGTCACTGATCATCTCATTAAGGGGTACAGCCATGGAGGGAAGGACTTTTTCATGCTGAGGAAAACCTCGACATCTCTATGTTTTCTTTACTTAAATGTAAAATGTTTCTTCATTCCCTGCAAAGCTGCTTTCCTTTGATACCTCAACCCATGGATGGCAGGGTGTGTAAGGAACTCTCCTCCTGCCTGTCTTACCTGCAGAGCCTGATTGATTTGCTTAGAGCAGTTCCCTGTGTTTAAATAGCTAAAATTACATGAGATGAAGTCTTTCTTAAGAGAAAGAACTGCCATCCAACCAGCCCTGGTGGTGATCTCCTTGCACCTTTGGCTGTGAGAGAGCAGTAAACTTCATTCAGAAGTGATGTTAAGCCTTTCAGGAGCAGATGATTTCATTCAAAAGAGGAACCATGAGCTCCAGAGAGATTCAAATTCCAGTGAACACAGACTTCTGATACATGTTCATTTTGCCCCCACTGCCTTTCTTTCTGAAGAACACAGGGCCCTTTTATCAGCCCCTTTGGTAGGATGGGTGCTCTGCAAGAATAGATTTCTCCCAGTTTTCAAGTTTCTGAGCATAAGATCGAGTTTGTTATTTCCTTGATTAAGGAAAACTACACAGAAGCATTAAAAAGAAAGGAAAAAAGAGGAAAATGCACAGAGGCATGTGAGTTACACTACATCTGTACCCTGTAGTCATGCTATAGTTGAGAAACATAAATCAGGTAAAAATGAAGCTGGAAATCTCAAGTCAAATATTCCTTTTGGAACTCTTGCTCCCTCTGTGCTGTGAAAATCCCTTTTGTCTCCACTCAGAGCTTCTGCCTGTGCCAAGGGGATTTTGGTGTGGAGTGCAAGAGCAAAACGTGTGGCAGAAACAGGCAGAGGGTGAAGTTTATGCAGAGAGACGAGGTCTGCATTGCAGATGCCAGTGTAGGACTTTGCCCTGAAAATTCTCCATACATTGAGAGTCAATGGAGCTGCACTGACAAACCACAGCTATTGGGTGATTTGGGGGGATTGCATGCAAGTCACAGCTTTTATTATTATTATTATTATTTTAATCTGTGACTGCCAAAGGGCAGCAGGGGAGAAGCGTTTGTGTGTCTGGGGCTAGGGCACTGTAAGAGAGCAATTCTGTTAAACCCTGTAACCAATTTTTGCTGGTCATCTGCAACTCCCATTGTCTTTAGTGGTTGTTATGGGTGCTGAAGTGCTTCTGGAAGTCCCACACAGTAGTTACAGTTCACTCAAACTAGTGCAATTTAGTCCTTGAAGCCTCTTTTTGGGAAAGCTTCTGAGAGGAATGATGATTCCATTAAATGGTGGCTCTTGGCTCCCTTGTTGGCTCCTTTCAAAGTGAGACAAAGATCCAGAATGATCCACAGGACAGAGAAGAGTGATGGGTATGTTTTGGGTAGATTTTCTCTGACAAAGATTAAGAGCTATAGTTTGCTGCCTTTGGCATTAATCCACAGTAATCTTGTTGGCTCCAAAGGAGTTATTTCAAAGATTCCCATGCGCAATCGAGAACAGAAGCTGAGCCAGACACAAAGGACATAAAATCAGTTCCATGATTCAGAGCTGGTGTGACAGAGATGACAGTGCATTTTGAGGTGCCAGTAGAATAAATGGATCAGCCTCTAGGGACTGTTTCCCTCAGCATGTTAACATCATGTTGGACTGAGGGGCAACAGGCTGACTAATGCAAGTCGGTCTCGGTCCACTGCAAACAACCTTGCTTTTCTTGTGTCTTCTCATCACGTCTTTACATCCACTTCCATTTCCTATGTTCTGCCACTGAAATCTCCCCAGAGCCACGTGCTCTCGGAAACATTTCAGTGTAAGACTTAGAGTTATAACATCTGTTGGAGAGATGATGCTTTCCTCCAGCAAACCCCAAGGAAATTTTCCCCAAGGAAATTTTCCTGGTCAAAGTCCCAGCGGAAACCATAGACTCATGATGTGTTCTATGGAGTTTGATGGAATTCAGATGGAATCCAAAATAAAACTCTAAAGACCTCACTGGAGGGTATCCACAGCTATTTTAGAGTGAGAAGCTCAGCTCAGGTAACACAGAGTAGCTGCAGTTTCTTCTGTTGAACCTTCTTTTGGGGATCTGTTCAGCAAGACCTGACCTGCAGAAGCTCAGCCAAACATGAAGGGGTGCAGCTGTCCTCTCTGTTGGCCAACATCCACCCTTCATCTCCTCTTGTGTTCTTCTTACTCCAACATGAACAGTGGCATTTTTCTGCAGGAATCTACCTTTTTCTGTGCCTGATAATGATAGCTCTAAATCTCTGTCTGATTCTCAGGTTTCTTGCAGTGACCTCTTTGGGCTGCACTGTTCAGAGGAGTGGTGGAAGCACAGGTTGAAAACTTACCATAGAGTCATCACAGAATAGTTTGGGTTGGAAGGGATCCTAGAGCCCATCTAGTTCCAACACCTTGCCATGGACAGGAACACCTTCTGCTAGACCAGGTTGCTCCAAGCCCTATCCAACCTGGTCTTGAACACTTCCAGGGATGAGACATCCACAACTTCTCTGGACAACCTATTCCAGTACCTCACCACACTCAGAGTAAAGAACTTTTTTCTAATATCCAATCTACAGCTACTCTCTGTCAGTGTGAAGCCACTTCCTTTGTCCTGTCACTCCAGGCTCTTGTAAATGGTCTCTCCCCAGCCTTCTCCTTTCCAGGCTGAACAAACTCAATTCTCTGAGACTTTCCTCATAGCTGAGATGCTCCATCTCTGTGGCCTCCTCTGGACTTGCTCCAGCAGCTCCATGTCCTTCTTGTGCTGGGAACCCCAGAACTGGAGGCAGCTCTGCAGGTGGGATCTCACCTGAGTGGGGCAGAAGGGCAGAATCCTCCCATGCCTTATTGTCCACAGTGTGGGATCAGCCCAACACACGGTGGGTTTCTGGGCTGGTTCATGCCCAGCCTCTCACCCACCAGCACCCCCAAGTCCTTCTCCCTGGGGCTGCTGTCAAACTGTTTATCCCCCAGCTTGGATTAACACCAAGGCTTGCCCCAACCCAGGAGCAGCACCTTGCACTTGGGCTTGGTAAACCACATGAGATTCCCACATCTGCACCTAACCCAGGGTTATTGGACCCGTTCATGTTCTGGTAGGAAGGTCAGGACATTTGATATATTGGTGGGAAAAGCTGCAGTGAACAACCACATGTATTCCTCAGAGGACCTTTTGACTTGTATTACTGCACATCCAGTCTTGGCTATTATTTTCTGTGGGGCTGGTCTGCAGTCTGCACACAGAGAGAGGTCATATTTAATCAGGGGGTAAGACTGAAGGAAGTACTCAGTAATTCCTCTCCTACCACGTCCTTTCCTGCTGTAGTTTATCCTCTTCAAGCTCCCCAGACAGCCTCTTGAGAGTGGTTCAATTTTATTTCAATATGCTGGAAATAAGCTGAAATGAATGTGCATTGACAATAGTTTTCTGGTTTATTTTTTTTCCTGGGAGATGGTATATTTATTCCAGTCCCTTTTTTTCTTTTTCAATTCCTTTTTCTATGTCTGTTATGGCTGACTTCCATTTCTCTCCTACTCCTGAGTCTCAGCAGGAAGGACAACAATTGGTGGCCTGGGAAATATAAAGCCCAAAGCCATTGAGTTATGTTTGCACATCTGGAATTGGGGGTTGATTCTGCACCACTGGGCTGGGTGGGTGGAGGTGGTGGGACTGATAGGATGACAAACATTTGTCCTTCTGTAGTGACTGACCAAGGAGGAATTAAAATCTCCTGGGAATTTGGAAAGAGTAGAGGGGAATCAGCCATGGATTGACCTGGTATCAGATTTTAGACAGATTTGATGTTTTGAACAAGATCTGGACAGCTCAGGGGCTTCAAAGGACGCTGTTAGAACATGGAAACAACTGACCATGGGGAAATCCTTTTCCATATCAAGCTTCATCTTGACCTTGAACAGATATCAGTGTGATCCTTGGGATCTGATGTTTAATAAGTCTTTTGAAGCCTTGTTACCATCAGCTCTGGAAACCCTTGGTACATATAACGTTTTGTTGCAGAAATATCAGAAACATCATCTAAAATAACTTGCTTAGGATCAATACAGAAGCTTCCTGGCTATAAATTGTGCATGTTTGAAAAGACTTTTAACAAGGTTTTTGTCTGGCAACTCTGCTTGCTGTGCATTTGGCTGGTGCATTAGGAAACTTCTAGTCTCCACAAGATAACACATTGAAAACTCTTGCTCCCTTACAGTGTAGTAATAAGCAAGAAAGTGGACTGGATGTCACTAGGTGAAGGTCTATATATATAATTCTTTTTCAATTTTGTGTAGTTTGCAGGGCCAACAAGGTTTCTGGTTCTGAGATTAGAAAATTGTCTTGAATTTGGCCCTTTGAATTATTTCCTAGGTATGAATTTGTGGCATAAGTGATCTTATGGAGCTCAGTCATGGGGAGGGAATCATTTCACCAGGGGAAGGGGAAGATACCATGAGAGAAAGTGAGACTGAGTTTCCTAATTTCACTTGGCAGAGGTCTGATTTGAGTGGAAATGCTCAGGAAATGCAGGAAGGGTTCACTTGTAAGGCCCAGTCTATGGGGTTGGGGTTATATGATGAACTTTAAGTGCAATTCATGTGTTACTAGGACAGTCAAGCAGAGGTGGTGTCCAAACCCATGGGCCTGGGAAACCTTTAGTGAGGTAGGACTTAAGAAGAGAGTTCACACTTAAGGACTGAGTCCATTCATTATGGTCTTGGACCTCATCCTTGATTTCTCTTCTCAAAACTTTAATGAAAATTGAAGTAATATTCTCTTCTGGTGGCCCTTCACGTGGAAACTTGGTGATGCAGAGACTCTACAGCACCTTGAGTGGCTCCCCCTTTCCTCCTTGTCCCTTCTGCTATTGTAATACACCAACTACAGTAACTAACTGTTCATAATTAGCCTCCAACAGGCTTTAAATAGACCAGTGACAGCTTCTTTCCTTGTAAACTTTTTTTCCCCAAGTTTTTTTTCCCCCTTCTAATTTTGCAATTTTTAATGCAAAAAAAATGTAGCCTATTAACACTCTCCTGTAAAACTAACTCACATTCTGGCCCAGGAGCAACAGTCTCTTTCTTCCTTGCTGTGTAGACAATTTCCTATATTGTCTGTCTAGGTCAAGGTCTAACATTTTCTTTTCCCCTTCCTACTTTGCTGCAATTTTCTTTGGACAGCAAAATTTCTGTCATTTCTGTCACAAAACAGTCATTTTGTGCCAGCAATGAACAAAACCTTTCATTCCATTAAACTATAGCCCAGGATTACAACCACCTATTTTGGGAATAGTGTCTTTTAGGGGTGGGTGGAAGAACCTGATCCATTTTACTTTGTCCTTCAGTATTTAAAAACAGTAGGTGTGCACACTGCATGTTGAGTGGGCTCAGGAAATAGTATAAATGTTTTGAAATTATTGTTACTTTACAAGGTATCAAAGATGTCTCTTTATTAGAGGTCCAATCCTATAAGGAACAATATGTAGAAATACAGAGATAACTGCCCTTGTGGATAGAAAAATGGCAAAGTGAAAGAAAGAATATTTCAGATATTTCGTTAGAAAATACTTTCCTTCATCTCCCTCCTCAAACAGTTGATTTTTTGGCAAAAATAGCACCCAACATGTTTTGACTGAAATGGAAATATTTCAGTCTGGAGAGAAGTTATTGCGATACCTCCTGGGAACGGCTGTTTGGAAACTTGGTGTCTCCAACCTGTTCCCTGTCCAGTGTGACTCCTGTCATGTCCCACAGAACTCCACAGTCCTCCCTTACAGCCATGGAGTCTGTCGTGTTCCCTGGCAAAGGCAGCCTCAAAGGAATTTGGTTTCCAGTGCACAAGGGGAGTGTGGGATCCTGCCACCACCTGTGCTCTGGCACTTGGGATAAAGATATTGCCGTTTCAGGCAAGCAGCTTCTTTATGGAAAGAAAGGAGTTGAGGTTCAGCTGGACATGAAAAGGTGAAAAAAGGCTTTTCACTGAAAAGGTGGTCAGGCATTGGGAGGGGCTGCCCATGGAAGTGGTGGAGTCCCCATCCCTGGAGTGTTCAAGGAAGAACTGGATGTGGCACTCAGTGCTCTGGTCTAGTTGACAAGACGGTGATTGGTCCAAGGTTGGACTTGATGACCTTGGAAGTCTCTTTTGACCTCAATGATTCTATGAAAATATTTTTTTCTCAAGAAAAAAAAAAAAACTGGTTTAATTTTTTCCCCTCTCTGATCTCCATTGAAAGAGAAAAATTGTTAATTTATGTGAAAAGCATCTGGGATGGGGATGGTTTCTTATTGTTTGCATGGTGTTTTGCACAGTGAGGGTCCGATGGTGATGGGGGAGAATTTATGGTTTACCATGCAGATCTAATCCCATGTTCCAAAGAGACATCCAATTATTCCCCCCATGAAGCAGGGAGTGACTGTGAAACCAGTCATCTCAGTATCTTCCAGAAAAGCCACAGGGAACATGATCACAGAATCACTTAGGTTGGAAAAGATGTGTAAGATTGTGTTCAACCATCTACCTGGCACTGCCAACTGTACCACTAAACAGTGTCCTAAAGTGCCACATATGACGTGGCATTGTGCTGTGACATGTCCCCCCTTCTCCTCCACCACAGCTCACAGGTACCCCAGTGGGGAAAATAAAAGAGGGCCTGTCATTTCTTGGGGGGTTGGATGTTGGTAGTGTTGGAGCTGAGGAAGAAGGAACCAGCCAGTCCATGCAGCAGCCTCTCATTAAGGAGGAGAGCTAAAGGCATGCTCCATGTGACACCTGCTTGTGGATTGTCTCCTTGGAAGGGAAACATGATGGGAATGCAGCTTTGAGGTGTCATGTTGGTACTATTTGTGCGAGGCTAGCTGTGTGAAGGTGGAGAATGACAGGAGCAGGCAGCTCAAAGCCATAACCTGGTAGGGCTGGAAGATCCCCTAGAGCCCAGAAGATCCGAGGGTCACCTGTGAGGTTTGATGGCCATAGCTGTTGACCTTCTCAAGAAGCCACCAAAGCTGCCCTCCAGCAAGAGCTCCTGGGATGGAAATTTAAGCGCTGGGTGTCCACATGCAGGTCCTCTGAAGCCCACCACATATCTTGGCATCCACTGTTGTCTTGTGTATCTGAGGGATAAGTCTCTGCTTTCTCCCAGTCCATGACTCTTTTGTTCCTCATGCACAGCCTGGACTTCAGTTCTGGGAAAAATCTGCCTGACCAGTGAGTCCAAGAGGGTGGGAAGCCGTGCTCCTGCTGGGAGAAGCTGCTGGGCTTCCAAGGGATGAAACCCCACCTTTGGAATAGGCTTTCCTTGGCAAGCCACCAGTGCCCAGGGTTTGGAAAGCTTTCATGGCACAATGAGAGACACATTTATTTGGTTTTGAGCTCCTGGGTGAATTTCCCCTTCATTACAGCTCGGTTGCTGATGCTTCTGGCAGCCACCACAGCAGTGGTTTGGATGAAAACTCCCTGCTGTGAGTAGGTTTACATAATTGCTATTGCTAAATTTTGTAAATAAGTTCTGAATTTTACAGTGATAGGTCCTCTCTAAGGGACGTAATTGGGGATTCAGGACTCTTCCTCCTTATGTAACTAGCCAGGTGAGCCTGTTGATGGGATTTAAGGATCTGTCCTTGCTCCAGCATAATGATTTTGGGCAGGTGGATAGGGTACCCCACAGCCAGCTTGGTCCAATTGTTACAACCTCAAAGGAGAAACCTTGTCTTGGAATCCAGCCTCTGCTCTCCTACCTGATCTTTATGCATTTTATCAAGTCTTGGGTTCAGGGAACATCCAGCTGGTTTGGAGACAGCCCAGGAGGAGGTTTGTACCTCTCCTGCAGTCTCTGAAACCCCCTACTCAGCTTCAGTTCTTCCTCCTGCAGAGCAAGAATAATCTTGTTCAGCCACACTGCTGGTGTGCTTGGAGAAATGTCTCCAAAATACAATGTAGGGACTTGTAGAAGAGGGAATTTCCAGCCAGTGTTGACAAAGCATCCCTGCTTCAAACCAAAGCTCAGAGCAAGGGAACAATCCAGACTTGCCATTGGGGCTCAGCCTCCCAGCCTGGCTCTGCTGAGGTTGTGGCTCTGGTGTGCATCAAATCTCAGTGATTTATTTATTTCTCTTTTCTGAGCGCTCTGGAGTGGAGCTTGTTCTGTGGTCCGGGGATCCCCCATCCAGGACAACGAGGCTCGCAGACCCTGGGGAAAAGGAATGGGAACAACAACCATAAGGGGAAAAAATAGTCCTAAATATTTAATCCACCTCCAAGTCGACTTGGCAGAAATGAGATTTTTATTTACATACATGTGCACATTCACGTATACATTATAAATAGTATACAGTTTATAAATCCTATAATATGTAAATATAAATCTTGTGTATTTTGCTATAACTGCATATCTATTTTAAGTCTGGATGTAAAATAGCAGTTGTGGTGGAAGAGGCATGAATCTAAAGGGAAAGGGACTAAAAGGGGAGGGAATAATGAGTGCAGCATGGACAAAGTGTGACGGGGCTGCAGTCTCCTGGGAGGGACGTCTCTGTTTCCCTGAAAGCTAAACAAACACCATGACACTAATGTGCTGCCTTCATTTATTAATCCACTGCTCTATTTATTAATTGATTGCTTTTCTGACTTGTTTTATTTTTCATTTCTCTGCTTTTAGTAAAGAGTACCCGGTTGTTCCCAGGAGCACAGTGAGACAAAAAGTGTCCTCGAACCACAGCCCCTTCAGTGGTGAGACCAGGGTCCTTTCTGCCTCCTCCAACCTGGGCTCCCAGTACCAGTGTGAGAACGGGGTGTCCAGCACCTCCCAGGACCTGCTACCGCCTGCCAACCCCTACCCGATCTCCCAGGAGCACAGCCAGATCTACCACTGCACCAAGAGAAAAGGTCAGACCCTGGCTGCTCCCCGCTCTGTGCTTCCCCCCTCCTAACATGACTGTCAGCCTTGATTCCTGATGTTTCCCCTTGCCCACAGGCTGGACAGCCCCAGCCTGCTTCACAGTGACACTCGGGGGATGTGAGGGATGAGGTTGTGGGTGCTGGAGGTGGGCAGCTCCCCTAGGCTGGGCTGAGAGACTCCTCTCACCCTCATTAGCCTAAAATCCCATCTGAACTGCTGGGCTGGGAGCTGGGCTGAGCTGTTTAGAGGGGTGACAGTGCCTTTCACCCACGGTGAATCCACATTTGGAAAGATGGCTGGTGCCAGAGATAAAGATGACTTATCTTTCACCATAGCCCCTCAGACAGGGTTAATCTCCAAGAGGAGATACCTTGACACTTTGCATTTTGCAGTTTTCAGCTCAGGGTCTCAGAGCTGGGAGACAGTTTTCTGTCTGCAAAAAGCAATTCCACTTGAATGCTTGTCCTAAAGAACGGTGCCTGGCATTGGAAATCATGATATCCATGTTCCTTCCCCTCTGGTGCGACTGACCTGCTTTGACAGAGCTTGAGGGATCAAACTGTGAGGGCTTTACACTGACTGCTCAGCCCGTCCTGGCGTGAAGAGCCCATTGATAGCAACGGGATAATTGTTTTGGGCAGGACTGAGTGGTTTGTGGTCGCTGCCTCCCTCTCCCAAAGCAATGGGAATGCTTAGATGCAGAAACACTTACACGACTGAGATAGCAAAAGCCTCAGATCAGCTCAACTCCAGATACTCAGAAGAGAACAGGGAATTTCCAGGGCTGAATGCAACAAGGAGTGACAGGAGATGATTGCTGCTGACCCCTATTCCCTTTTCTCAGGTTTTAGTCTGTGCTGCACTGGAAAAGCTAACAGAAGTCAGCAAGCACCATGGCATTTGAGTGCACCGAGAATTTCTGCAGCTTGGTAGCCTCTCCCCACAGCAGATCCCTTCCTGCTTCCCTGCACAGTCCTATCAGTCAGGCACATGTCATTATTTTTAGTAACGTAACCCTGGGGCACTGGGATGTGCAGACACACAGTCTAAGGTAGTGGATGCTGGGAAGTGCTGGCAGAGGAGGCAGGAGGGCACTGGAAATCTCTCTCTTGTCCTTGGTGAATCCCCTGAATGTTGTAAGAGCACGTGTCTTATGTACAAGTATATGTGCAAAACCAAACCAGCTGAAGAATCCCAATATCTTCTTAAGACTGAGCTAAACAGCAGCAAACAGAGGTGTCATTTTCTGCCCCCTCCAGCTGACCAGGTGATCCTCATGCTCACATAGGATGTGTTGGAGCTGGGATTGGAGATGGTGATGCTAGACTTGAGCTAGATAAAAGGTAGGGAATAAGGAGGTGCAGCAGCTTCCCAGAGTGTCCCCTAGGTCAGAGATGGGGTGTGTGGCTTGTTTTACCCCTGTACTGGTGCGAGGCTGTGGGTGTGAGGTGCTGGAACACAGCTGGGTTGCTGCAAAGCCCCACGGCTCATGATGGAAGGTCCCACTCACCCTTGGCATCCCTCAGCCTGTGATCCATCCTCAGTGCTCCTTTGCCCTGGGAGCTGAGCTTTCACCACCCTTCTTCCCCTCTGCAAAACCTAACCAAAACAAGCTGGCCCGAATGGCAACAAACCCTTTGGACAAGCTCCGAGTGCTGCGTGTCCCCGCACCGCAGGGCAATTCATCATTCGCCTCCACATTGTAACGTGATAAGGAATCAACAGAGGTTTCCTTCCAGTTTTGGGATTCCCGCTAAGTGGTGTCTCCATGGGTGGTTTCCCTCAATCCCCCAATTATCTCACTTCCTCTTATTGTCACAAAAGAGACGACTATCTGCCCTGTAATAAGTTCCCTGGCCCCTTTGGCCCTCACCAAAGCGCAGGAGAGTGGCAAAGGGAGCCCTTGTGTGCACGGCCGATGGCCCTTCAGTCCCCTCATTATCTCCACGATGGCTTGAGTGGCACAAGCAGTTAAGGGCCTTTTATCAAAGCCGCCAAATGCTTTAATCAAAGGGGAGCAGTGTCCTGTCAGATACCACCAGCTTCTTCCATGGAGCTGTACATCCCAGGAGCCTGAGTCTCTGCCTTCCTCCCTGTGCCTTTCCCCCTCCCCTCCCCATGCATTCAGTAAATCGAAAACAGCCAGCAGGGCTTAAAGAAAAGAAACACAAAGTTAATGGGAAACAGAGAGCCAGTGTAAGCTGCCAAGCAGCTCTTTGCAAAGTGAAATTAATTAAAAAAAAAAAAAGAAAAAAAAGTCACTAGAGATGAGCAATTCTATTTGGATAAATCAGAACGTGATCCAAGGTCTCATCTCGGACTCTGACTGAGCATGGCACTTCCTTCTAGCACCAAGCAAGGATCTTTCCTGGGCTTGGGAAAATAACTCAACATATAATCATCCTATTTTTTTCCTTATCCAGCCTCTCATTTCTGAGCTTTCCCTCACAGCTTTCCCTCCTGCCTTCCTACAATTCTGCATAACTCTTATCAAGCCTTGCCATCTAAGAAAACCTGAAAGCAAGAGCATGTTTGTTTCTATTGCCCCTTTGTCCATTTTCTGGACTGGAAATTTCACTGCTTTTGTTGGATTATCCACTTGCCAAACACTGACTCCTCCTCGGTCAGTTTAGGATTTATCTCAAGCAGATTATTTCCTTTTTGCAAGGCAGTGGTTAGAGATAAGTGCTCTTGAGGGCAGAGGGCAATTCAGCTGGGTTTGCCACCAGCTGGGGTCTGCATCTTCTGTAGTAAATTCCACCACTGTTTTCCAAGAGAGTCTCTCCTTGGAGCTCCTTAAATCTTAGACATCTCATGAGGTTTCTCTGTATTCTTCTCAGTTGGGTCAAGCCTCAGTTTAGGCTCAGTTAGGAACAGGTCTGTGTTCAAGCAACTCAAAGGAACCTTATTCAACGTCTACTTCCTTGGTGACCTCAGACAAAGATTATGCTCTGTGGTTGACAGTGTTGTTCTTAGCTGTCAAGTCAAGATGGATTCACCATGGAGATCTGATATGGAGTTACATTAGGGGAGAGCAGCGGGGATGTTATCTCTGAAGGCTCCTCTGGTTCAGGGAGGTGATGCTCTCCTGGGTGAGGAAGGAAGGAAGGAAGGACACATCCCAGGGCTCCAAATGTGGAGATTACTGCTGTGCAGGTGGGAGTGCAGGGTCACAGCATTGGGAATGACCCCAGTGTGCTGCACCAGGGTCGCTGCCCCAGGCACAGGGAATGGTGATAATCATCCTGTGCTGTATCCCGGCTCCACACTGAGGTTGCTTATGGCATGTGACAAAGTCACTGGTCTGGGGAGGATGGATTAACTCCAGTCCTGTATCTTACTGAGGAGTGGCCTCAGTTCTTGATGTGGATTTTCAGGCTTCAACAAAGATCATTTAGAGCTTTGCCTTTTTTTTCTAGTTGTTCTCCACCTCTCCCTCTCTTATTGTTTTGCTTGGAGAATCCCAAAAATCCTTACCAGCAGGCAGCTCGGTTTGTGTCTTTCATTTAGCCCCACATTGGAGTTAGGGTGTTGGGGCTTGTTTTCCTTTGTATTAGCCTCTCCCTCAGATTTCCTGTGGACTAAATAGTCATCCCTCTAAACCTCTGCTCCCTCCCAGCCTTACACAATCTCAACCACTTGGCAGATTTCTGGGATGCTTGTGATGCTGGACAGGAGGCAACTGGAACAGCCTCTCCCTGGGGAGGTTATAAAAGTTTTCATGTTGGCATTCTGAGGGAGAAGAGGGATGTGGCAGAATCCACCGGCTCCAACCAGTGAGGACTGTATCCTTCAGCCACCCAACCTGGACAGGACACCATGGGGAAGGATATCTCCTCCATCTCCTTCCTGCTCTGATGAGGTTGGTGAAGGTACAGCAACACCTTTCCTCCTCCTCCTCAAGAACAGGCACCATTAGTGAGGACAGACCTCTTCACTGACTGAACTGATTTCTCCCACATCTCACCCAGTTTTTCTTTCACTCAAAGAATCTGTAGGACAGAAACCAGGTATGGGATGTCTTCTTGGAGGACATGCTGCTCATCCTGCTGATGTTAGGAGGTGTAATGATTTTGCCAAGGCTTGAGCTGTGCTGCAGCTGGAGGTGTTTGCAGCTTGGATAGATGCAGTGGAGGCCAGAGCAAGGTGTTTGCTGGGACACAAGGAGCCTGCCTGCATGGTGAGGAGATATTCAGGGGGCTGGAGTGCACCCAGCTTTTGCTGTGCAGCCCCATTCCTTGTGGCACAGTAGTTACAGCAGCTTTGTCTCTCCCTTATGAAGAAAGGCTGAGGGAGCTGGGCCTGTTTGGTCTTGAGAGATGATTGAGAGGGGAACTCATCAATGCCCAGCAGTGTCTGCAGGGAGGCATCAGAGGATGGACAAGGCTCTGTTCAATGGTGCCCAAGAATAGGACAAGAGGAATGGGCAGGAATTGATGACCAGGAAGTTCCACCTGAACATGAGGAAGAACTTTTTCACTGTACAGATTGCCCAGAGAGTGTGGAGTCTCACTCCCTGGAGATATTCCAGGACCATTTGGATGCAATCTTGTGCCATTCTCCTTCACTGGAAATATTCCAGAACCATCTGGACTCAATCCTGTGCCGTGTGCTCAGGGATGACCCTGCTTGAGCAGGGAGGTAGGATCAGACGACCCACTGCCTTCCCTTCCAACCTGACCCATTCTATGACTGTGTGATCTCGCTCTGCCATCAGAGGTGCCTCCTGTGCCTCAGTGGGCAGTGCTGACAACTTTCTACCTCTGGGAGAGGTTCCAGCTTTTGCTGTTGGATTGTTGCTGTCCTACAACCCTTTGTGTCGTGTTGCCCTGCAATGCAACACATCCATATCACAAATGGTGCAATAGCTGGAATAACTGGCATGTCTCAGGTTCCATGTCCTAGGATATATGTCTTGTTTGTCCTTTAGGGATGTTCGTTTTGTCTGAATCTGCCTTTTTCTTTTCTTCCTGGACACCTCTTGTCAGCCTTGCACCCTGGTATTGGCTGTTGAGGCTTGTGCTAGATTCATGCTAGAATCCAGACTGGATAAAACAACAGTCAATGTTGGTGATAATCATCCATTGTGTCTCCCTCACAAAGTTGGGATGAACCTCCTGTAATGCCCTGGAAGTGTGGGTAAGCTTTGAAAACTAAAACAGTTGGGTCCCATTCTCCATTGTCTTCTGTCCTTGGGAGTTGACTGTCATGGATCTGAAAGGAGCTCTCCTGATTTACACCAAGGAAAGAGGTGGGCCCAGTGCACCCTGAAGTCCAGAGACCTTACATCTCATTCTGGATGACCCTAATGTTGGAACTGGGAAAATTCCATTGAAGGAGTCATTTGTGTGGTATTTACAACCCAGCTGGAAGTAGTAAATACCGGCAATCTTGGAACTGCTTATGCTCTCACTCAAGCTCCTTCATTAGATAGATCATCAAATTCCTTGTGAGGGAGCCAGTTTCCACCCCATTCTGCAGGCTCCGTTTTCCTTGGATCCACTTCGGAGCAGCTTCTCCCTGGCTCTGGCAGCTTCCCCTGCTTGGCAGAGCCTTCTGCTTTTTGAGGTTTGTGCAGTGTCGAGGGGCTGGTCACAGGAGCTGATTTCCACCCCTGGCTCTCAAGAATACCATCAAAAGTGGAGGATGGTCAGCATGCCCCAGGATGGTCAGCACTTCCCAGTTGTGCCCAGCACCTCCAAGGGCTCAGTGGCTACTGGGAAAGGACAATGAATTGCCATCAGGGAACTAACATCAAGAATCAAACCAAGAGCAGGCAGTGAACTATCTCCCATTTCCTGCTTAGACTGATGCTAAGGGTGTGAGAGGACCTTCAGGGAGAGGATCATGGCCTTGAGATGGACATTCCAGGCTCCAGAACTGGTGGGGATGAATTTAAACTGCAGCCATATTTGCATTGTGTGAGAGATCCGTTTGTCTTGTTCTCCTTTTGCCATTCTCTTACTTGTAGATGTCCCCTTTCCCCCCCTAGATCTGTTCCACACACCATGAAGATGCCCTTTACCTGCTCTGCGCTGGCTCTGGTCTCCTCTGCAAGGAGTGGTGGGACAGTGCCAGGTCAGACTAGAGAGCCTGGATCAGGGTAAATCGATCAGCTGCCACCAGCTGAGGCTTTCTGATCTGATCATCCCATCTGATGATGCAGACAGACTGTTCTCTTCTCTCTTTGAGGTTACAGAGATGGGAAAATCATCATGAAGAGGAGCCAGAGGGCAGGCAAAAGCTGTTAGGGTAGGATGCAATCCTTTGTTAGTGGTGGGTATGGAGTCCTTAGACATCTTAAAATCTGGACTGATAGTGGCCTTTTCAGATACATCAGCGAATCTGGCTGTAGAGAGACCAGCAGAACAACCATGGGAGCTTGCAGAGGGAGAGAGGGAACCAAGAGGGTTTGAATTGAAACCTTGGCTGGTTTTGTGTTCTTCTCTTCACCTGTGATGAATCCTGGAAGTGGCTCCGTAGCCCTGCAGCTCTGCCTGGCTGTGCTGTGGCAGGCAGTGAAGTGTCTGGGCTAAATGGAAAAATCAGCAACCTCAGGTTGTAAGTCAGGCAGCTTTTTACACAACGGAAAAACAGAGCTTGACTGGTTTGTGTTGTATATTTAAAAAAAAATAAAAAAATAAAATAAACAGTCAGACCCCAAGCCAATGATTTCTGGTGCCAGCAGAGTGATGCGGTTTAATGCTGAAAACTTTATTAGCAGAACAATGCTGCATTTTACAAGACATTGTTTTTCCACCCCAGTGTTCTTATTACTCAGTGGTGGGTTAGGGATCCAAAACTTTTACACTGTCCATAAAAGCTGAAGCTCAGGCTGGTCTTCCAGATGTACCTCCTGTCATAGAGCTGTGATCAAAAGAGAGGTTAGGCCTGTGCTTCCAGTTTTTGTCTTTTCAGGGCACTGCATCCTCTCCACTCCTCCTACATAAAGTGGCCCTGGGCAGGATTAAGGAGGGTGACACACTTCTGCATCTCTCTGCTTATTGTCTCAGCTGCTTTAAAGATGGGATTGCATTGCCCATTTATTCCATTCCACTTTCCATCCCACTTTAAAGGGAAGGAAGAAGAGGAAGGTGACTTAATGATCAGGGCTCTGCATTGCTGGGGTGAACAAGCCAGGTTTTGCTGCTGTCAGGAAGAAAGAATGGAATGGGACTGTGGTTTTCCACTGAATTTATGGGCAGCTGCTATTACAAAGCCAAAGGACACATAGGGGAATGTCCCCATAGAATATACCTCAGCACTTGCTGCTTTGTGGGATTGTTGGACCAAGATGAACACCAGCAGTTTTTCCAGCTGGCCTTGGAAGACACCTGGGTGGGAGTCATGGTTTATTTTATATGCAGAGTGGGTGCAGCTTCCAGGAGAACACACAAGGATGTTTGTAGCAATAAGGATGTGTGTATGGATGCATTTACAAGAACCTAAAGGTGCCTGTGCTGCCCACCTGCACCTCCTGAAGGTGAGACAAGAGCACTCACCTTAGAGCAGCCTGGCAGCATCACCTGTGCATCTTGTGGGGCAAATGCTCTTAATCCTCACTTTTGCAGAATTGGGGGTTTTATTTCCCCCTTTGTGTTTTGGGGATGAAAAAAAAATTACAGCTCAAAACGTATTGGTTGAGAAAATTTGAAAAGGGTCATTTTGTGTGGTGTTCTTTCAGATTTTACCCATGTTGAAAGGGTGCAGCCAGGAGAGCTTTAACAAAGTGGGATGTTTTTCTGCCTGCACCAGAAATCTTGGTTTTGAAGCAGCAACAAAGTTAATCTCTGTCAGAACAAGCTCCCCTTCCCTTGCCACGCTGTCCTTAAAATCTCTTGGTGAAGTGCTCGTCCCTGGGAACTTTGCCATTCATTCCAGCAGAGCTGGATTTCATTTGATGACCCTGTGAATGAATAAATAAATGCACATTCATTTATTCATTTTGCTTCCCCCTCGAGATTTCACCTAAATTGTTTATCTCCTTCCCTCTGTTGGCCCAGGATGCTGCAGGAAACAAAGGGCTCTGCAAGATGTGCCCTGTTGTTTTGAGCTGTGAAATTTACTTCTCTTTTTTGTTCCCCTTGGCTCCAGCACCCGGCCCTGTGTGGATTTATGTGCCCAGCTGCCTTGGCACAGCTGAAAACCAGGACTGTAAAACTCCAAATCTGATTGTCTCAACTGTGCCATCGCTGATACTCTCCTGGGGGGATTTTTATTGTGATCTCCATTTTGGTCTCTTTTTTTGTCCTGAAAATGTGTCATTGTGAAGGTTTTTAGTTAACAGCATCAGCTCTGAGCCTCTTGGGTGGGAGTGGGGACCACTGTTGGGTGCAGGGGGTCTGCAGGGAGATGTCACCCCTCAGGTCACGGTGGTGGCAGCAGAAAGGAGATGAGGAGCTTATGGGGAGTGTGGGGGACATCACCAAGCAAGCTAAGCCTCAGGATCCCTCCAGCATCTTATAGCCTTGATTTTCCTCCCAGAGCTCCCGGTTAATCCCTTTCCCCGGTCCAGCAGGCAGGGCCAAGTGCGAAACTTGGTTTCAGCGGGATTGATTCAGCTCAATTCCAAGGAAATGATGGGGATTTATACTGAGAGGAGGGTCTGGACCAGAGTGTGTGCTCGGTAAAATGAGGATTGTGGAGAGGGAGGTTCAGCTGAGGGCACGGTATTGTTCGCTACCGGGAGTTTTCTGTCCCAACAGATGAGGAATGTTCCACCACCGAGCACCCCTACAAGAAGCCCTACATGGAAACATCTCCAGCAGACGAGGATCCTTTCTACAGGTCCAGTTACCCCCAGCAGCAGGGACTGAACACTTCATACAGGACTGAGTCAGCCCAGCGCCAAGCATGTATGTATGCCAGCTCCGCTCCCCCCACGGACCCCGTGCCCAGCCTGGAAGACATCAGCTGTAACACGTGGCCCAGCGTGCCATCCTACAGCAGTTGCACAGTGTCTGCCATGCAGCCCATGGACAGGTTACCCTACCAGCATTTCTCTGCCCACTTCACCTCGGGGCCGCTCATGCCCCGGCTCGGCAGCGTGGCCAACCACACCTCCCCCCAAATAGGAGACACCCACAGCATGTTCCAGCACCAGACCTCTGTTTCTCACCAGCCCATCGTGCGGCAGTGTGGACCTCAAACTGGCATCCAGTCCCCCCCCAGCAGCCTCCAGCCCGCGGAGTTCCTGTATTCCCACGGCGTGCCTCGAACCCTCTCGCCCCACCAGTACCACTCTGTGCACGGCGTGGGCATGGTGCCAGAGTGGAGTGAGAACAGCTAACAAGGCAAGCGCGAGAGCATCGGCCAAGGGAAAACTAGAGGAAAAAAATGGGAAAAGGAAAAGGAAAAAAAAAACAAAACCCAACCCTGTCGATTAAAAAAAAAGGCAAACGAACAAGAGCATTTTGCAAGACTCCTTTAACTGAATGTTCACCGATAGCACTCGAGAGGGATGGACCCTGACTGAAACCACGGATGAAACAGGCAACGGCCTCGGTGTGACTTGCCCCGCTCCCCCCTTCCTTTTTTTCTTTTGTTTCAAAAGAAAAAAATCTACAGATTGGCACAATTCTCCCCCGCCACGGTCCCACCCAGTTTGTGTTGCTGCCACAGCCAGCCCCGTGCCCTTGTCCCCCCCGTCCTCTTGCTCTTTTTGTTCTCCAAGGGGCACCAAACTCCTGCTGCCTTTCTCAACACGGTCAGAATGCTTGAAAGAAAACAACTAGGATGTTACTTTTTTTTTTTTTTTTGTGGTGTTGATGTTGACAATGTTATATAATAAATACTAATATATATTTTTTTTCTTTCAAGTTTCTCAGAAAAAAAAAAAGAAAGAAAAAAGACACCGGCCCTTTTTACCAAGGGTGGAATTTGGAGTGGTGCTTCTTTATTTTTGTTTTGTTAGTATTATCTTCATTACTTTCCAACAGAAAGAGGTACTGTGAAGCCACAAATAAGCCAATCCAGTACCTACCTCACCCAGGCATTGTATCAAGAGTGAAATTACTCCCACAGGGAGCTGTGTTTCCTTCTAAATGCCCCAAAACACGTCTCTGCAGGAACCATCCCCATAAACTCATCTCCTTTCCCACTTGCGTGTAATTCCCTCGCTCTTCTTCCCTTCCCATATCCTGGTCTTTCCTGCTCCATCAGCTGGTTCTGACGGAAGCACGGGGTTATTTCCAAGCTTGAAAACATCCACAGTTTGACTCCTGCTGAATTTTGACATGTGGAAAGCGAGGCTCTGAGCCAGCTGCCACAGGGGGGGACGGGGGGGAAAGGATGCAGGCAGGGAAAGGAAAAAGTTTGCTCATAAAAATGATGATGACGCTTGTTTGCAATCCCCGACACTTTCATTTTATCCCGTGTTCCTTTTCCTCCTCTCTGGGGAAAAAAAAAAAAAAAAAAAAAAAGTAAAAAAAAAAAAAAAAAAAGAAAAAGGATTATCTGTCTGAGTATGTGAAGTGAGATATTAAAATGTGTTTAAAAGGGGCAGAAGAAGATCATGAAAGGCTGGGAGCAGGGGAGGCAAGAAGAGAAGAAAAAGCAAATGTGTGTAAGTAAAAATATCTACTGCAGAATTTTTCAGGTGTAAAATTCCCTGGTCCTATTTATTTATACGTGGGAGTTCCAATAACTCATAGTATGTCACAAAGCCAGCAAAGCAGCTGATTCAAAGAGGTTAAAATTTTTATTGAAATGGAAGTTTGCTTTCTTTTCTTCTTTTTTTTTTTTCCTCTCTCCAAGCTGTGCACACTTATATAATTTACATATATTTTTAATTAAAAGTAATTCTAATTAATAAAAGAGGTATACCTGTGTGTCAGCTCCTGGGAATGTGGGTGTGAATGTGTGGGAATGCTGCTATGAGTGTGGGAGGGAATACAGACAGGTATCCAAAGCCATATAGCTAAGAAGAAGAAATAATCCCTACCTGGATTTGATTTCCCATTTTTGTGTGCCAATTCATGTGTAATAAACACCACACACTCTCAACAGCAAGGGACCTGCCCACCTGTTTTTAATGTCATTTTTTTGTTTGGAGGTCATTTTTCTTGAGGTTTTTTTGTTACTTGATGCCCATAAGTTTAATTTTTATTAATTTCTGGTGTAGCACAGGAGATATAACATCCCAGTGGGGAAGGGGGGTGATGAGCTGATCTTGAGGTTGCTGCATTTGGGGCTGTGGGCTTGTCTGCTGCACAATTGCCTCGGTCCCCCAGGTCCTTCCCACCCATCCCAGGGTTTGTGCTCTCCTGGAGTCACTTTCCCATCAAGGCAGACTTAAAAGTGACCTTGGGAATGCCCCAGGTGGATGCTGGGGTGGCACTGAGAAGCCCTGGTGGAGGTGGAGCTACACCCTGTTCCTCTGCTGTTGAGGTTGGTGTGAGATGTTCAGCCCAGGGGAGGTGTGTGGTTGTGTCCCAGCCTCAGCAAAGGAGGGGGGGATGCTTTGGGGATTGGAAAGAAGGAGAGAAAATCAGCTCCAGAAAAATAAAGAGATGAGAAGCCCATCAGAAAGGTTTCCTCTGTGTGGCTGGTGAGCCATGACCACCTCAGGAAGGGTGTGGCCAGGTCCTGGGAAGGAACTGAAGAGGTGTCCCCAGCCTGTCTCACTGACAGCAGCTCCTTTGCACATGGCCAGCAGCCTCAGTGGCCTCCTGTGCACCAGAGACCCAGGGAGACCTTGCAAAGGCACAGAAAGCGAGCAGGACTAGCAGAGTCCCTTCACAGGTGATGCTTCCACCTTGCTTCTCCATGGCAGCTGGGACCTGGAGGGTGGGATCTTCTGGGGCTGTCCCAGTGCTGGCTACAACACGGCTTTCTTCCCTCAGGTGTCTCTGCTTTCATTGTCTTCTGCTTGCAACAACAGGGTCCCATAAATGTTGGGTTAGACGCAGCCAGAACGTGGTGCTGTGCTACCCCAGAAGCTCACTCTGGGTATTGGCCACATTTTCAGGCAGAAGGAGACATAGGCACCACCTAAACCTTCTGTGGGCATGGCTGGGACCTCAAGTCCTACACAAAGCTGTTGGTCTTTGTGCAGTCACCCCCAGGGAATTACCCAAAAGTGGCATTGCTCAGCAAATCACTCGTGGTGCCTCCAGAACATGCAGTTAGCCAAGATTGATGACCAAGTAAATTGCATGGTGAGTTCAGTAATTAAAAAAAACCTACACTGTATTTAGGTGTCAGTTACATTGTACTTTCTAGGCTTCCTTATTCCACTGCTAATCATGTAATCATCTAATTATCATATGGTAATTTACATGTAATTAAATGGCCAGTGGTTACTCTGTAAGTAAAGAGGTCCTCCCAGTAATATGTGCCATGCATCTCAAAGAGGATTAAGGAAACTCAACTCACATGATAAATTACTTCTAAAGCTTTGGAAGGAAAGCCTCAAGCTTTCATCTTGACTGATTTCTCTGAGCTCCTCACGTTTGTTTTTTTGGCTCTTCGAGGATATGCTGAGGCTCTTTGTAGGAGCCTGTGATGACACGGTGGGTTTTGGCTGCTGAAAAGCCAGGTGGATCCCTGAGGATACAACCTTGTGGAGCCTCATTGGCATAAGGAGCCAGGAGGCCATCGATGGCAGAAGGATGGACCTGTCACATCAGCAAAACCTGGGATGAGGGCAAAGGTGGATGGGAGGATGTGAAATGGCCTTTTGCTCCTCTTCTCAAGATGTTTATTACTGCTTCAATATGGCATTTCTGGGCTTTAGCCTTGTTGGAGCCCAGTTGTGCCTTATGAGCCCAGGCTGCTCTTCCATTTGAATGGGAAGGGCTGTGAGGAGTCAGAGAGGACATGAAAGCAAAATGTGGCTTGTTCAAAGGTCCATGGTGACAACCAGCCTGGATGAGAATGTGCCCGGTCCATGTTGAGCCTTGAGAAACAGCTTGTGCCTCTTCCCAGCTGCTCCAAAACAATAGCAGGAGCTGTCAAGAAGAAGATTGTCCTCTCCCTTTGGTTGTGATTTTGTGTCCCAAAGTGCCTGATGTGATGTCTCTAACTTCTTTTCTTATGGACTTATTTCTTAGCCAAGTATGATAATGATGTTGATAATAATAAGGGTACAAACAACAAAATTAGGGAAAAAGCACACAGGGATTACTGCCATTGGAAGAACTGGACAAAAGAGGTTGCAAAATTCACCCCATTCAGAGTTAAAATTCATGACTGTGAGGGTGGGGAGGCCCTGGCACAGGTTGCCCAGAGAAGTTGTGGGCACCCCATCCCTGGAAGTGTTGAAGGTCAGGTTGGCTGAGGCTCTGAGCAACCTGGTCTAATGGAAGGTGTCCCTGCCCACAGCAGAGGGGTTGAAACCAGATGATCTTTAGGGTCCTTTCCAACTCAGGCCATTCTATAATTCCATAATAAGAAGCCTTACAACCTGGGGAAGACCATCCCAGCGTGGTACAAGCAACCCAGCACAGCCGCCACCAGCCTTTCCCTTCTTACCTTCAAGTCCCAGGAGCCATAAAATAATACTCAGCTTTGCCTGGTGGTTTCCCATAAGCCCCACTGAGGGTGCTGGGCTGGACCTGGGGTGCTTCTGCCACAGACCTGGGGACAGGGAGGAAGGAAAAGTCCAGGAGAGCTGGACTTGCTGGAGGATGAAACATGTCCCCAGGTGAGGAGGGAGCTGTGCTCTAAAGGACTCTCCAGTGGAAGAGGAGGGCTGATGAGGTGGGTGGAGAAGGCAATGGTGACCCATCCTCCTCCTCATGGGCAGGGGACCTCCTTGTCTCAAACCTCTCCCTTTCGGTGAGGAGCCTTGGGGCAAGTTTGCTGCTTTGACAGCATGGAAAGTAGCCGTGAAACATCACGAGGCAGAAGAAAAACAGGGCTTTGTAGATGAACCATAATAAATAAGTGCAGGCTGCTCAGTTCCTTCGAGCAGACAAACAGAGAAAAAACCCAACCACTGCTTAAAAACATCTTTTAAAGCCTGAACACGAATTCCCAGGCTGTGGTCACAAGGCTGTTTTCTCAGCTGCCTTCCTGGGCTAAAATACTCCCTGCAGTTACCGTGGCTGGTACCTGGGGAGGTTTTGGATGCTCTGAGAGGCACAGAGAGCTCTTTGTCTGCCCCTATCAGCTCAGCTCCACATTTCAAATTTCACCAGCTGTGATGCTGAGCGGGTTTGGGAGGTGCCTCTTCCCTTCCCTTCGTACCTGCCGGGATCAGCAACCCCCAAATCTGGGCTGGAAGGTTTTTCTTAGGGATGGGGATGCATGAGAGGGGCAACCTCCCTAAAGCAACCTCCCAAAAACTGCCGTTGTGTCTTGAGGGCTGAGGGGAAAAAATACCCCAAAGCCTCAGGATCCTTGTACAGAAACCCAGCCCACAATATCATAGATTTTATGGTGCTGCCAACTCTGACAATTTTATGGGGGGTCTCATGTGATTTGCAAAAGTGTGGTTTATTTTTTTTTCCCCTTAAAATTTCCAATTCCTGGAGCCTCAGGATTATAAGAGACCCTGAGAGGATTCTGAGCCTTTCCCCCGCTTTGTTGGATTTTAGAATGCAGAGTAAAGTTGGAAAGTTTACTGAAGAGAAAAGTGAGGCAGAGAAAAGAAATTGTCTGAAGGTGGGACTAGAACCCATCATCAGCCAGAAAGTATTTGATTTTTTAATTTACTTATTTTTTATATTTTTCTCTAGGAAAGCAAATACCTTTGCTGCTTTTTTTTGACTAATAAAAATTGCAAACTTTGAAGTGAATGGTAAATTTTCGGAGAGGGGCTTGAATAAATTCCCACCCCCAAAAAAGGAGAAATACTCTGTTCATACGTAGATTTTACTCTTTCAAAATTTCAAAGGAAACTTTTCAACCTGAAGTCATTTCAGAGTGAAATATTGACATGTTTCCCTTGGAACCCACCAAACCCAGTGGGTCCAGTATCTTTTATGTCTTTTGTTTTGTTGAAACAAATCCTTCAGACTCAGTGGATGGTTCGGACTGTGCTTTGCTGTGAGTTTGGAAGGTGCAGAGCCCCTGCACCTGTGAGGACTCTGCTACAGAAAAATAGAGTTAAAAATGAGCAAGTGTTTGCCACGGTTCCCCTTTGAGACAAATAGAGGTGATAAATAAAGGCATTTAAGTACAATGGCTTCTACTGTCAATCAGAAGGGCTGGTGATGGGGTGATGCTGCTTGTTTGAACATCCTGCTTGTTAAAATCTCCCTTCTTCTGGGAATCCCTGGCCAAAGCCCATCTACCCATCAGCAGGAGGAGAGTGCTGAGGGCTCTGCCAGTGCCCTGTGTTAGGCAGCAGCAGCCAGGGATGCTCTCCAAGCCTTCCCACCTGCATCCTTTCCACCTGGATGAGCCTTCCCACTACAGGGATTAAAGGCAGAGGCAAGAGCGGGCTTGGGCTTTGCCATGTAGCTTTTGTATGGGCAGTTTGTTGGTTCAGCAGCACTGTTGCTCTTGGGAGCACATTTAAACATGTAAGAAAGTTGAAAAATAGTGGGGATGTACTGAGGAGATGAAACTTGGTTGCTGTGGATGTGTTTTTGTGTAACCTGTGCATTGCTCTCACTCAGGGTGTATAATGTGCCCCGAGTCAGCAGTGGCTTGGCCCCTACTCAAGGCTGAAGAAATGACTTGTAATTTGCCTTAAGGCAAAAAATCTTGCTTGAATTATGAACAGAAAGCACAACCTTAAATTGGAGTGGGAAAGGGCCAGACACCTGCAGCATGGTGAACTTTTCAATAGAAGGGTCTGAGGGCTGCAGGAGTGCTTATATCCATAAATGCTGGTGTTGAGATGTTTTTGTTGTGTCATGTTAAAAAAGTATACTATTATTTTCAGTCGTTGTGGTCATAATAATATTCTGCTGCTCTTTCTCTGTTTAGTGTGAGCTGGCATGTGGAGAATGCCTTTGCCAATGTGTGTCTGTGTCACTGTGGTGCTCTGTGCTGTTGTGATGTCCCCATCAGTGGCTTCAGGGATCCCAAAGTCATCAATATTTCACTTCAGCTTTTACTTAGATCTGAATTGCTATGAATCAGAAATTTGTTTGCTGTCCCTGGGGTTTCCAGGGAAACATTCTAATGCAAAGGTAATGAGGCTGTCACGAGGCACTACTAGTTCCTCTTTTCCTGATGCTGGGGTATGAATTTCTACTGCATCCTTTACAAGCACACCCCTGGACCTGCTGGCTGGGTTCCTGCTCATACAGCTCTGGGTGCAGCAGATCTTTGCTGCGTGGTTGGCTCTTGTTCAATTTGTCCACCAGGACCCCCAGGTCCTGTTCTGCAAAGCTGATTTCTGGCCCCAGCCTGTCCTGTTGTATGGGATTGTTTGTGCCAGATGAGATTCCTGCCATCCCATTTCTCCAGCTTCTTGAGATCCATTAAAGCAGCAGCTCTTCCTTCCAGTGTGTGGGTGGCTCCCAGAGTTTGGTATCATCTGTGAACTTGGTGAGAGTGTGCTCTGTCCTGTCATCCTGATATTTAATATATTAAGGTTCAAAAGCATTGGTACCAACACTGATCCTTGAGTGGCCAACCACTGGTTGGACTTTTGGCTGCTAATTATCACCCTTTGCATCTTATGGTCCAGTCAATTTTCTACCCATCCTGTTGTCTGTTTAGCCAGCCCATACCTCATCAATTTGGACTTGGGGAACACTGTGAGAGGCTTTTAAGGGCTGTTGCAGGTCCTGATGTTCATTTTCCATCTCTAGGTCACTGCAGACCTGAGGATGTCTGTGTGCACCTTCTTCATCAGAGCTGCTAATTAGAAACACTGTGGCCCATGAGCACACAGGATGGTTTTTGTGGGGCACAAACCCGGGGAAAGCAAGACTAGTGGAAGCCTGGTTGAAAAGCTAAGCTAGTATGACGTATTTGTTGCTGTTCCAGAAGTGTTGGCTGCCCTGCCTGAGCCTGCCTCTTGGCATGCCTGGGCAGGGAAGGAGAGGTAATTCCAGACTTGGAGAGCTTTTAATTTAAGGCAGAGGGTCAGTGACCCACAGATGGTCCCTGATGCTGTGAGCAGTTTGGAGCTGGTCAGTGGTGAGTGGTGAGTTGTACACAGACACTTTAACAGCCTCACTGAGTGAGAGGCACCAATATTGTCATTGGGTTGATGCCAGTCAAGGTGGTGATGACAAACCCAGCTTGGCAGTGACTGCAGCCCTTGCCTACGTGGGGAGCAAATAATAAAACTCTGTTTTGGTTCATTTCCAAGTGTCCTGTGCTGGGATTGTGCAGCAAGGGAGGGAGGCAGCACCACCACCTCACAGCCAGGGTTACAAGCTACAGGTTGAGGCAACCTTGCCCTGCTGAGTGACCTTCGAAGCCTCCAAAAACACTGCAAAAGAAATTCAATGCCTCTATTGGACCAATGTGGATAACTGTGCTTTTGTGGGTGTGTTTAACCAGCACCAAAACAGTGCTGAGGTTTGAATGACATCACTTGCTTAGCTTACAAAGAAGTAATTGTGCTTTTCCTTCCATTTTTAAACTAATCACCTGAATCAATAAAGTCTGTTTCTATGTACAGCATCTCCTAGAAGAGGAGGCAGCAAAGCTACTTAATTTTTGGCATAAAACATCTTACTGGGGTGGGAGGTGAGGGTAGTCCTCATAATGGTTGTTGAATCCTTCTGTAAGGGCAATTTTATGGGATCTGCTCCTTTATTTTTGCTGGAAAAGAGACAGTTCTTTCCTCGTGCCACTCCACCATCCCAAGATGTTGCTCAGCACTAATCAGTATTCAAAAGAAAAACCAAACATGGAAAATCAGGGTTAGGAAATAAAAGGGTCACCACATTCCTAGCTGCTATAGCATTGAAACAATAAAAGGCTATGGTATTTCTCTAATGTCTGTCCACTATGGTTCAGTGTATGCCAATATTTGAGGATTCTTACCCATGAGGAAGCAAGCTCCTGGTCTGAGCAGGATTATCACCATCCCAGGGCATTGCTGAGCCTTACATGGCGTTGTTTTTGAGGTTGGTTTGCTTGGATTTTCGTCTTATTGACACAGCTGTAGTAAAGTAGAGAAAAGCTGTGTGAGAGACATCCTTTCTCATCTGATCGTGGCAGCTTTTAGGAGTATCTTAACAACTGCATCTATCAATTGGTGGATGGGGCAAGAACCCTGTTGGATCATTAGCTGGGTGAGGCTGCTGCTCTTTGCAGGAGGACAGAGCTCCAAGAGCAGGAGAGGTAGCCCTCTGCCTGAGAGGTGCAGCTGTCTGAGATGTTGCAGTAGCTATATATAACCTAAATTAGGGCTTAATTTGAAGCCAAATCTGGAGAGTCAGTGAGCCAGGAAAAGTTTAACAGGTACTATTTAAAGAATGAACCAGCTTGGGAAACTCTCCAAGCTTCATGATCGGCTTAGTGAGGACCCTCAACAATATTCAACCTGAAATTCTTAATTCTTCCTCTTTTTTCGGTTGTTTTTGTTTTAATGAAGGTGGTTGAATTTTGCTCATGAAGGTGAAGAGCTCCCAGGAGACAGCTGCAGTGATTTGATAAGGCTCATTTCTTTAGGAAATTAAGCTCCAACAAACCCCTTGGACCAACCAGCCCTTAACCAAAAGGTTTTATCCCTCAGTCTTGTCTGTAGCAGGGCTGCCATTGGGAATTCCAGGAGGAATATTCCTTTAGACAGGTTACATATGTGTCCATGCAGGGCTAGGCTGGAAAAAACAGTCTTGTGGGGTTTGTTCTTCTGGCTCAATCCATCCTGATGAAATTCAGTGTAATGGAAACGTATTCATTGAATCCTGTGCTGTTGGGAGTCTGTTCTCCTTCAGGACAGAGGAGTGGGATAACTGGGGGATAAGTTATTTGTACATTAATGATAACAGAAAGCACAGCCATTGTCCAGACCTGGCTTGTGCAATTTATTGCCTGCACCATCTGGGATTCAAGCAAGGACATGATACTTGCCTGGAGGAGAGGGATTAAACGATGGGATAAAAAGAATAAAGTGGCCCAAAGAGGAATTTCCCCCCCACACCCCCCCCCCATCCCAGACTCCAGAAAAAGACAAGCAAACATTGCTCTATCCTCACACCTCGGAGTGACCCCGGCAGTGCCAGCGGGGAGATGCTCCCTTGAATCCCAACCTTTCCAAAGCACTTAGTGCTGCTGCTCATGGCAAGGAAGCAGCTCCTTGGTGACACAACCCTGAGCTCTTCTCTGCTCCCATGGCTCGTGCTAGTGCTGAAGGGCCTCTTTATTAGTGTCATTGATGACCATGACCTTTATGTTCAGTCTGTGCCAGAGTTCACGGTGCTCCCCCACGCCGGGGAGGAAACCTGGCAGTGTTTCCTCCCCATCCTGGTTTTCACTGGGATGGAAAAATCTTCAGGGCTACCTGCCTCCAGTTCTTGTAGCAAAGGAGATGAGGGGAAATGGAAGAAAATCCCTTACATTGCTGCAATTTTTGAGACATAAAAGCTTCTCTTTGAGAGCAAATACTTTTTTCTTTCTTTTTTTTTTCCTGCCCCCCCCTTTCTCATGGCATTAGGGCTCAAGAAATTCCTTGGAAAATAATTTGTCAAAGCCCTGACTGATCAAAGACATATATAAAAGGACCCTTTTTTTTAAAGGGGAAAAAATCCCCCTCCGAGCTCCGAATGAATTGGCAATTCATTTACCAACTGTCAGATAAAGTAGCTCAATCCCTATCACGTCTTTAGCTGGAGCTGTGGCCAGAAGGAAGCAATTCTCGGCCCACTGTGCGTACATGTTTGGGGTATGTTAGTGATTAGGGTATTCCTGCCTGGGGGATGCAGAAAGATATGACTCAGATTCACAAAAGAGCCATAAATCTCCCTCCTTTTATTCAAAATGTGTGTTTTATAGCTATTTCCTGGCCAATTTCTGCCTCGAATAAATATGTAACATATCTCTGTGTGTATAGTTTTTAAAATCTGAGTGTTGGGCTTCCTCTCAAGAGCGAACTATCTGCTCAAAACAGCAGAGAACCACATTCAAACTTTTCCTTTCATTCCCAGAAAAAGCCCTCACTGAGCCCCAGTTGCTCGAGTGGTGTCCTGGTGGCACCTGCTCCTGTTCTTCATCTGCTCTGGGATGACCTGGAAAGGGACTGGGTGGGGGATGTGATCTGAAGGACCCCAAAAGGTCATCCAGACCCCAGGGCAGGATCAGCTAGCTTGAAAACTGGAATTCTTGGTCTGAAGGCTCAGGAAGGATTTTAGCAATCCTGGACTTGAGCCAAACTTCACACAGCACTGGATTTGAATGTCAACAGCAAGGGAAGCTCTGTAGGTGCTCTGCTGGCATCCCATGACTGGGCTGATGCTCACCCAGGAGCCTGCCTGTGTCTGCTGCTGAAATCATGTCTAGTTCCCAATTTGTTGGTGAAATTCCACTTTCAGCCCATGGCACCTGTGGGACTGCCTTTCCCATCTCAAGAGAAGCAGCATCCATGCAGCACTCCCCTCCTTAAGCTCTCACCCCACATCCCTTCCTCCCAGCTTGGGGTCTCCCATTTTATTGTTCCCACACCCTCTTTTCCACCCCTGTTTCCTGAGTGCCATTTCTGACTGGATGATATAGAAAGGACAATGCAGACCTGAAGGAAAAGGCAGGAGGAGAGCATTGCAGAAGGAATTCAAGGCAAGGATATTCCTCTCCTCTTAGATCCCTGTCACAGACTGCATGAGTAGAAATGCCCAAAGTCTTTTAATTGTGTCGTCTTTGGGCACTGATGGGCTGTAATTCTTCACTGAAATCAGCTGAAGTAGCTGGGAAATGCTCCCCAGGAACAGGCTGAACCATTTGCTCTTCATGTTTAGCCAGATGTGGAGTTCCAGGAAGAAGGAAGAACAACAGGAACAACTCTGCTCTTGGACAGTAATACCAGAAGCTTTCCATCAGTGTCCTGTTCTTCCAAGTCATGCAGAAGGCTGATTCCCCTCAGTCAAACAACAGGAAAACCCATCCTCTTTGCAAGGAAAGCAGTAAATTTTGGGGTCTGGCATTGCTGGAACTTTATTTTTAGCTCTTCCTTCTAATCCTTTAAGCCTGTAGTTCCTTTCTGTTTCCTTTTCCCCTAAACCAGGAGCTGCAATCACTTGGCCCCGTTTCAAGGTCTCAAAGCCATCGGCAAACCTCCCAGATCCCATGCCAGAGCAGTCTGGTAGGGGCCTAAGGTTTATCTCAGGGAGGGTTTGATCTCAAAGCTGCTGAAGTTGGTGGGAATCTTACCACTAACCCTCGGGAGCTTTTTTTACCGTGCCCTCAAACATAGCCAGCCTATCTGGCAGTATCCTGAGTGTACATGGCATTTAAAAATAACACGTGTGATTGCAAGGAACGGTCTCAAAATGTTTCCTAAACTTTGGTCCAAGGCTAGAATCCATCTCATCCACGCAGTGTGCTGCCTTGAATAAAGCATAGAGCAAGAAAGACATAGCAGATTAATGACCAGAGATGATGGGAATTTTTTCCAAAGGTGAATGGCAGAGGGAAACATCATTCACTGGAGTGAAATCTGTGTTATACAAGTGCTAAAGACACCACCAGGCTGCTTCTTCTCTGCTGTTCTTTGCTGCTTCTCAGTGATCTATGGAATGAACATGGGCTTCTCCTTGCAGGTTTAGACCCTTCCAGGAGCCATTCCCAATGGGTGAATAGACTCTCAATGCCAGGAGACACTTATTCCCTTGAATTATTTACCTCTGCTATTGCTGCGAGCTGTGCATCAGTCACTGCTGATGTTTGTGTCATTTGTTAGCAGAGGAAATGACTTCTGGGGATCTCTCAAGTGTTTGGGTTAGTAATTCTGTACCTGAGGTGCCAGTTTGATTACAAAGAAGGAAACAGCAGATCTGAAACCCTCCAGACAAGTGTCTTTCAGCTCTGGCTGCAGCTTTTTGCTTAATTTTTTTTTTCCCCCTCTCCACGATATCTCCATGTAGGGTTCCCTCATGTAAACATTTATAAGCACATGATGGTTTTAACAATGATTCATCCTATTAAAGTCCAAGTGGCTACTCACAGGATGGTTTCCAGAACTAGGCAATAGATATAAAAAGGGCAGGGACCGTGACTTTTCTGTGTTATCTCAAGTGCTTAATACTTCAGGCACAGCAGGCTCAGTTTCAGAGGAGCTGCTCTCCCTTGGCTGTATATTGAAGCTGCTTAGAAACATGATTTATATATATTTTTTTTTCCTCTAGGAAATCCTTTGTGTTTAAACAACACAAATAGGCTCAGATTGTTGGGGCAGCCTGAGGTTTTCAGGCAGCTCCAGTGCTGGTTTAGAGCAGGGCTCTCATGTCAATGGGCCTGGGAGAAGCAGAGTGGGATGTGACTTTATGTCAGAAAAATACAGTCAAGTTGGCACATGCAGGTTTCCAGTTTTGCACCCAAACTGATTGTTTCAGGGCAGCAATGGAGAGATCCAGCATAGAAAAAGGGGTTTTTTTCCCCCTGGTTTTTGACATTACTGTGTTTTGCCCAGCCCCAAAGCTCAGCTGTGGAAGGGCTGTGGAGGGATGTGGCTGATCCCCAGCTGAGCACAGGGATTTGGGAAGCTCCTGGCTCTCTGTGGGGACCACGTGCTGCCCTGGAGAAGGCATTTGGCTCTTGGGGCTGCCTTCAAGCACTTCAAATACCACTGTGGAGTGGCCTGTGTACCCAGAGGGCTCCGTGGCCCTGGGCTGGGACCCCCATCTGTCTGGGAGAGCTCAGGTGCAACCACAGTGACCCCCTACCTGGTGGTGTCACAGCACATCCCACCACTGTGAGAGTTCTCCAGGAGCCTGATGAGACATGGAAAAGCCAGGGAGGATGGAGAAGAGGCAGCCCCAGAATCTATCTTGGTTCTTTTTGTGGAAGAACTACCAAAGCTGGCTCAGCAATGGATTTTCTTGGGGGTTTTGGGTTGAATTGGGTTTTTTGTTTGTTTGTTTGTTGTTGTGGTGGTGGTGTGTATTTTTTGGGGGATGGGGAGGGGAGGGTTGTGGGGTTTTTTTTGGTACTGCCTTGTGCATTTAAGCAGAGAGCCTCAGAGGAATTTTAGGGGATGTCTATGGGGTCTTTTGCAGGCAGCCATGACCTTCTCTGCCCGTTCCCTCGGCTGGCTGGACGTCAGCCAGCCCTGCACTAGAAAGCATGTGGCTTTGTCAGTGTGCTGCTGAGCCTGAGCCCTCACCAAAAATAGGGATTAGAAATGCATTCAATGCTTTTCTTAATGACTTCTCGTTCAAAAAAAAATGAAATGTGCTAGGCTTTGGCAAACAGCATGTTTTTCATGGGAGAGCCAGATGAAAGTCAAAAAAAAAACCCTGTCCAAAACTGAACCTGTGGCAAAACAAACCCTTTTCATTACGAGATGATTCAATGCAGAGAAATGGTTTACCTTTTTTTTAATGATTTATCAACTGTCTTCAAATAGACCTGGTAATTTCAGTTAAAAAAGTATCATTCTGTTGAAAAATCACGTTTTTTTTCCTTGGAATAAAAAAATGCTTCAAGAAAAAACTTTTCTCTGGGTACCAGGAAAGGGCTCCTGGAGATACGTGGCCTCCTGCTGTGGTGATAGGGAAAAGAAGTGAAGTGAGCTGATTGTTTACATATATATGTGTGTATATATATATAAAAGGTATTTTAAGGTGTCTATAAAATATTTTTAATCTGCTTGATCGATGGGCAACCAAGCCCTAAGGTAGAGATGCCAGCGTGGTTTCTCTGGGGGAACATTTCAAGAAGGTATCTCTGGGCCACTGAGGCTTCTGTTAAAAAAAAAAAAAGAAGTGATAGCAGGATGTTACCAGGGAGAAAACACAAAATCCAGAGTCCCTGAGTGTGGCCAGGCAGTTGCTTCAGAAAAAAAAATAAAATAAAATAATAGAGTTTCCAGGAAAAGCCTCAAGCTGATCGTGGTAAGGTTGAGTGAGGGAACACCTGGAGAAGATTGATTAAGAGACAGCCAGTGTGTGGGGGTGATTTATGAGGAGTGGTCCTGGCTTTAGTAGGAGTTCTTTGGAGATATTGCTGCTCTGGTGCAGGACAAAAAAACCTCCTGGATGCAATATAGTTACCAGATTGTCAAACATCACTTGATAAGGTTCCACAAGTGAGATTATTAACTTAGTGAGGAAGAAACAAAATATGAGGTCAAATAAGCTGTGGGGCAGAAACCTGCTCTGAGAGACTGGAATTCTTTCTCAACTCAATATATACATGTGTGTGTATATTTCTTTATATATGTATATGTCCATCTGTCTGTCCATCTATTTACTCACTTATCAGTCACTCCTGCTGCTCATTCCTGGCATCTGGGACCAATTCAGGAGGAATGACTCCTTCAGCTGGGAGAAGATGATTCCAGGGACTCGCTCCCAGGATGCCCCTTTGAACTTGAGTTTTCTTATGCAAGCAGAGGGACTGCTCCCCTGTGTGTTGGATGCTGGAGCTGGAATGAGGGCATGTGTTTGGAGATACAGAGGCTGGTGAGTACCCTGTGGCACTGGGCATTTGGCTGGGAATCATGAAGAAAATCTGGGTCTAGCTGGGGGTCTGTGCCCTGGTGATTGGGAGCTCAGTGTCTCTCTTTAGTCCGTTGCGGATTTGTGGATCATTCTCTGTGCCCATCCAGGAATAAAAAGATGCCCAAATTTATAAAACAGCTCCCCTTGGAGTAAATTCAATGGCAGAAATAACAGTGGAAATGAGAGAAAATGCTGTTGGGCTGTGCTCTCGTCCCATCTCTGCTCCTCTCCATCTCCTGAGGGGCTTCCACCCACTCCTTTTTCTCTCCCCCTACCATCAGTTTGATCTGCTGTCTGTTCAGAGTCTCTGAAAAGCTTCCCAACACAGGAGTGAGGGTCAAGCCTTTCCAGACTCCCAGGGAACAATGGCCACAAATGGCAAACCACAGCTCTGATAAATCCCTCCCTCCTCTTTTAAGTGCTTATGCTCTGTCCAAGGCACCAAAGCCCTCATTTTAAGATGTGATGAATAACTAGACCATGCCTGAAAGATGGCTAAATGAATACACAGTGTTTTCCAGCTGGATAAAGACAGGGGAGAAGATAAGAGAAGTTGATAAGTTTGGCTTTTGGAGTGATCAATGGCCTCAAGATACGTCTTATTAATGTTGGCAAAATGAAGGATTCTGAACATCCCTGGAGCTTGCAATGCCTGAGAGTCTGGAATGTGCAGCCCTCTATTTACTGCCTTTCAGATGCATCACTAGAGTTTTGTGTAATGTAATCTCTGGGTTTATTTGTTTTTATGTCATTTTGAGTTCTCTAGGGAATAACAGTGACTGCACTGCATTCCCTCTCCTTTGATAAGGTTGTATCTTTTGGAATTTCACATTTGGAGGTGAAGCTTTGAAAGATGTGTCCAAGAGGCAGTGAGGCAGAGAGACAGGCAGTTTTGTAGACTCTGCTTCTGCTCTTCCTCAAGACAAGGTACCACTCTCCTGCTTTCTGTTCTGCTCTCCAGAGTCTAAGCAACAAGATCTCTTTCATTCCTGGTCAATAATCACTCTTGGCACAAAAATGTGCACTTCTGAAACCATACAATGAGACATCAGAATGCTTTTTAGGTCATATTGAGAAGCCAGACTATTAGAACAAAAGAGAAAGGAGGAAGGCATAAAGCCTTCTCATAAATCCCAGAAAAGCTTTCGGTGCCTTCAGCTCTAAAGCTACAATGGGGCAAAAACCACAGCTAGAAACAGAATATGGGACACTCCTTCCCTGGAGCGAGGAATCAGCTGGGAACTTAGACCAGATGCAGTTATGGCATCACCTTGGGATGCCAAAACAATGACTGCCTTCATTTATGGTTGTAAGGAAGGATATTACTGTCCTAGGGACTGGGGCAATCAGGAGAAGCCCACTTCCAAGGCATTCTCTTTGAGGGGGTTCCTAAACCCCTAAACTGAGGTTTTTGAAATTAGGAAGGATCAGTGGCTCATACTTTTACTGAGGGGGGGGCTCAAAGTCAGTGGGACCATTAACCAAAGGGGAATTCCAGACAAAGCCCTCCCCTGACAGGACTGTCAGTGATGGAGGCAGTTGCTAAGAAGGCTACAAAGGCCTTATGGGCTTTTTAAGACCTTTTAAGACCTAGTTAGACACTGTTATAGAGAAAGAACTGCGTGTGGGAAGTTCAGAGGGAAAGCAGTGAAAGTGGGGGGTGAAGAAGATGCAATAAGTGGGACCAGGGACATGTTTTGGGGCTCACAGCCATCTTTGAGAACTGTCTGTAGGGCTGTCTCCTGGGATCTATGTCCTGATCTCCCTCATGCTGACCTGAAAGGGGCTTTTCCAGCAAACTCTGCTCTGGTTTGTTGTGTATAGGCTACCTTGAACAGAAGCCTGGGAAGAGCAGGTCCAAATGGAGCAGAGACCATCAGCTTTTCTGGGGGAAATGTGCCTGTGAGCTGCATCTGGCTCTTGCATCCCGCTGTTCCATATTCCTACAAGCACTGTAACCATCAAAGTGCTGAAAAAGATGCTAAACCACAAAAATATACTTGGGAGCCTTCACCTTTCATAGACTTTACCAGAATGTGCAGCACTTTTCCAGGGCAGAATGGGATGGCTGGCAGTGTGACCTCTTCCCCACACATACTTTCCTTGAAAATTAACTCCACCCAAGCCAAAAAAACAGTCCAGGGAGAAAAAAACTACCTCTAGAGAGATCAGATCTTCTTCCAGCCAGGGCTGGGAGTCCTTGTCATCTAATTTTAGCTATTTAAAATTTAGTCATTGAATTTCAACTACCCATGCAGGCTTTTCTCTAAGCAGTACTCACATCCTTTGGCTCCTAGAGATGCTGCAGGTCAGCAGAAAGTCCAGATGAAGTGTGTGGTTGTAGGGATGCCCCAACAGTGCAAGACAATGCTCTGGCTTTGGGTGAGGACAGGGAGTTGGCAGCGGGTCAGATTTCTCTTCTGAGCCTCTCATATGCCTAGACAGAAAGATAAACAGAAATAGGAAACAGGCTGGATCAACAGAAACGCAGCTTCTATTCTGATATTTGCTCTTGGTGGTGGTTGCATTCCTTCAAAGCCCAGAGCAAGTCATCGACAGGACAATAACAATCACAGAAACAATTAAAAAACTCCTCCACCAGGCCTGTTTCCTAACTGTTGCTTTGGCATGGGCTGTGTGCTGCCTGCTCCTCGTGCTCTAGCCCTGCTGGGAAGCGATAAGGAGCACACAACCTCCTGTACTTTAAAGTGCACTAGAAATAGAAAGAGAGATACAGGGCTACAAAAGGAACCCGACCGGCCTCAGGCTTCCCCCAGGGCTGGCTCTGTGGTTCAACACCCAGGAGCCCCCTGGAGCACTTCAAATCAAGAACCAATTCTCTGGTGTCTCTGATGGACAGCGGGTCAATCTGCTGCTCTAAACTGAAACATCCCTGCTTCAGCTGAATTTGCTGTGATTGAGGCATCACTGAGGAAAACAGCACATCATCCATTGGCACAAGTGTGCTTTGAAGCCCTTTGGTACAGAACCTCCTTTTCATTTTAGGTCTAAGGTAGCTGTGGACTTCTCAGTGTTGGAAAAATGATGGATTATATACAGAATATATGGGTTATATGGTGGATTATAACCAGAATATACAGAAGAAGTTCTTTCCTGTGAGTGTGGGCAGGGCCTGGCACAGGCTGGGCAGAGAAGCTGTGGCTGCCCCATCCCTGGAAGTGTCCAAGGCCAGGTTGGATGGGCCTTGGAGCAACCTGGGCTAGTGGAAGGTGTCCCTGCCCATGGCAGGGGGTGGAACAAGATGAACTTTAAGGTCCCTCCTGACCCAAACCATGCAATGAGTCTATTGATTCTTTGGCAGAAAGTTCCATGGATCGTCCAGGCACAATGATAAAAGAGAGGACAAACTCCTCCTGTTTGGAAGTGCTGAGGTTTGGGTGGCTTGTGGGTCACCAGATGTGGCTCCTCCTGGGAGGAACCTTTTCTTGCTGTTCATTTCACAGATGAGAAATCCCTTCCAAACCAGCATCTCCAGAGACTCCCCAACCAGCTAGATGATGGAGCAGGGAACTTTTCCAGCAGATGTGGGCTTGGGCTTGCAAGACCAAAGGAGGGTGTCAGACTCTCCTTTCCCTGTATTTGTTCAAGTACTTGAGAGAAGGAAATGTCCTCTGTAAAGCCAAAACCTTTGCCCACACAGCAGCCTTAGACCAGCAAAACCCTTAAATACTTAACATCAAACATTTGTTTTGACCTCAGGGGACCATCCAGACTTCAGCCACGAGGTAAATGAAGATGAGATTGTGCAAGTTGGCTACTGGTGTGGAAGCACCTCTGATGCTGGACATGTGCTGAGCTCACCCTGCTGTGCCTGCACCAGAACTGCTCGGATGCAGCA
Organism: Margarornis squamiger; assembly: GCA_035222235.1. NCBI lineage: Eukaryota > Metazoa > Chordata > Aves > Passeriformes > Furnariidae > Margarornis > Margarornis squamiger. The sequence continues at coordinate 4,402,217 of JAWWTY010000035.1, read as the reverse complement.
CGTGCTCACTGTGGTTTCTCACTTTCTGGCAGGGAATTGAGTCATGCACCTGCTCAGCTGTTTTACAGGGGTGGACCCAGGACTTCAATAGCTACATGGGAATATCTAATCCCCGTTTTCCACCCCCCTCACACATATGTGCTTTTGGCCTCCAAAGCAAACATCAGCATGCAAGATGAGGCCTGCTTTCCGTGAGGAGTTTTGCTGTGTTCTCGAAGAAGAGACCTGGGAAAACCTGTGGAAACTTTCTTGCTGGCCCAAGTGAATTGAGAGAAAGAAAACATTGCTTCAGAGTCAAAAAGTGAAATGTGTTTTGCTTTTTCTTGCGTTCAGAGATGAACATGAAAGGCAATTTAAGAGGGAAAGGGGAATGGCTGTCTGCAGAAACCACAAAAAAAAGCTTTCTAGGACCTGGCTCCGATCTTGCTGTGCTTGGATTAACTGCTGGTTCACAATCTGGATGTCAACAGGAGTCAGGCATGATCAGCATCTCTGCAACATTGACCATGTAGTGTGGGACATGGGAAGGGGGTCTATGCATGAAATCCACTCTTGGATGGGCCAACAAAGAGGCAACTGCTGTTTGATCAGAATTAGTTCAGCCTGGATCTGAGCTCGCTAAATCTCTGCTAAAATCCGAGCCTTGTTCTTCCTCCTGTTCCCCTCCCCAGATCAAAGGCAGGGGAATAAAATAAAAGGAAGTGGTTGAAATAGTCTTTAAAGAGGAAATTCTTGTCTAATTCTAGTTTATGGCAGGGGCTGTGCATTCTGCCTGGGGAGATGATAGAATCCACCATGACTGGAAAAGACATTGGCCGTTTTGAATCTAGCACTAAAGACTTCCTCCCGTCTGGCCCCAAAAAGGGAGGGAAAAAAGAGAAGTGTTTTTTGTGCATGGAAAGGGTGGCTCGTTACACGGCAGGAATCATGTCCTGGCTGCCTCGGGAGGCAGGATGTCAGTCTCGGAAGGCCAAGGGGTTGCTTTGGAAAAGCAAGCTCCAAGTTTCTCATCTGCACATGGATGTGCTTCGCCTCCCTCTTCTCCTCCAGTCCCCTCCTCTTTTGGGCCTTTCCTGCCAGTGTCCCCGGGAGGAAGAGCAGCTGTGCTGCCAGCCCTCCTGGTGGCCCTGTCCCCAACCCTGGGGCACAGAGTCACTCTGTCACCTGCTGGCAGCAAAGCTCCTGGCAGAGGAGGGTGAAGCTGGAGGCTGGTTTCCTCTTCCCGACCCCGTTGTGGTGCTGCCCTGCTGGGAAGCCTTGGCTTCTTCAGTTTCCCACACTCCAGCTCGCTCCTCCCATGAGTTTCCAAAGTGCTTTGTGAGAAGCCAAAACACCTGCTTTGGGAACTCAGATCCTTGGGGAAAGTTGGCAGAGATGGTCCTCCTGGACTGGTGTGACTTTTTGGTGGTAATTGCAGGTAGATATTATTCCTTCTTCGCCTCCTGGAGCATCTGGCATGCTGCTACATTAGATATCTCTTCTTTCCCCCTTGCCAACAGCACCTCTCCCTCCACCTCCTCCCTTGCTGCATTTCAGCTGCAGAAGTGACAGCAGGTGACCTGTCGGATGTGTCAACTTGAGCCCTCTGTCCTGGCTCCCTGAACATTCTATCTCACGGCCAGCACTCATGTCTGGCTTCCAGGAGGTGCCAGCCACTGTCACTTACAGAGCTCTGCTCTTCCTGCTGGATGAATAACAGCATCACTTGGATGTGCCAGCTCTTATTCCCGCCTAATGTGCCCTTCTGAAGTCAGGCCAGGAGTCTGATCTTGAATTTCAGAATGACAGCGAGGACTTCATCTCGTGTACAATTAGTGGTCCAGACTCAGCTCTAGAGATACAAGCAAAGAGACGCAGCTCTTGCTATTTGCTTTTTCAGCAAGAGCCCAATAATTCTCCAAATCCCAGCTTTGGATCACTCGGCCATTATTTTGGAAAGGGGAACAAAAATAACAGAACTGCAGCCCCTTGAAGTGGACTCAAATGGAAATAAAAGCCCTTTTGCAGAGTGAGCTTTGGATTGATTTTTCATTGCATGTCCAAAAATTACTTGGAAGGACCATGTCGGCCAAAGGCCAGGGTCTAGTCTGTGTACCTGCACTACTGTCCAGATGGAGGAGAAATAGAACAGATGCATCAAGATGAAGAGGAGGGTTACAGAGTGTGTTTTCAAAGCCTCCTGTTCACTGCAAGGGCTGGAAAGTGATTTAGGAAAAGTATCTAAGGTTTCCTTTGAACATAAGGAAAAAATTGCCTTGGGCAGGGCTAACACGGTGCCTTTCCAGCCTTACCGTGGTGGGGAAATGTCATTTGCTTGCTAGGAACTCAACCCAAACCCTCCCTTGGGTCAGCTGCCTCTGTGTGGAGCAGGCTGGGGTGGGAGGAGACAAGCACATGGGAATGTGAATGAGACTCTTAAAATATTTGGCCTTCCTAAAATGGAGGTTAAAGCTGGCAAATGCTTTGGTATTCTTTTTCCTCTGACTTTGCCCAAGTGTCCGAGGAGAACTGTGATTGCAGTGCTCTCACAGGTTCATTATTTAGAGGCAAAAGGAATGAAAATTCTTTGGCTGGCCCAGATCTGGCTGCTTGTAGAGGGCTGGCAGAGGCTCCCATCCTCAGGAAGCTGAGCAGTTACACCCACCTTGGCTGGGACAAATGGGGTCTTTCTTTCTCATCCTTCAGTGAACCCACCATCCCTACCTGAGCCATCCTCTGTCAACAACCTCAGTGTTTGGCCACGGGCAGATCTTCCACATTCTACTGCAGAGGACATAGTTCTGACTAGCACTAGGACCCTGCTCTCTGAATCCATGAAAACATGGATGAATAAAAACTGGGCACCCACTGTCCCATCTCACAAGTCCTTGGATGTGAAGCATTTCCTTCCAAGTGCTTGGCAAGGCAGGAGGTGCAGTAAATCAACACCTCTCTGCCCTGGTCACAGGATCAGTGTGGCTTCAGCTCCTGAAAACCATCTCCTTTGGCCCTGGATGTGGAAATCAGACTCCCTCCTTTTCTTTTAGATGTAGTTGTTTTTCCACGACAAAGAGAGACATTTTGAAAAACACAGTTTTACGTGATTCTCTTTCTCCTACATTAACTGTAGGCACAGAAAAAGGAAAACCAGACGTGCAGACTAGTATCAGCAGTGATTTCCATGGAAACCATGGAGGTTTTAACAACTCTGGACATTGATGATGATGTATGTGCACTAAAGGTGAAGTTCTGGCAGCTGGAGCTAATGCCGAAACCACTGGATCTAACATGGAAATCAACGTGGGACTAATGTGGAGCTTGATGGAAAAACATGGTGCTCACAGTGAAACGCTCAGGCCAGAGGAGCAAACTGGGTAAAGCCAAAGTGGAAGAAAACATCAAACTTGACCAAGAATAACCAGTGCAGGGCTAATGTCCAATCTCCAATATATGGACACCAGACCCTGCTTTCCATTTATAATACTGCTTTACAACCTTTTGGCAGCGTTCCTCAGCCTAAAAGTGCTGTTCAATTCCCTCCACACTGAAGGCCTGTGTATTCCACCACTGTGGGCTGTTTTGGGATAGCAGAGAACTAGTCTAAAAGTGTCCAGAAACCACATACGATGAGAAAAGCAGAATTGACAAGTGTAAAAAGTCTATTTTCACGGAGTGCAATGATGTATTTGAGCTGCAGCAAGTCGTCAAATGCAATGAGGACTGAATTGATCCAGACTCCAAGCCTTTGTTGTGGGAAGCTATGGAAGTTCCTCCCCTCCTTGAAAGAGACCCTGAGGAAGAGGCACTGAGGTCTAAGACACACGTCTTGCATCGTGTTTAGTCTCTAAGTTTTGCTGGGATTTTTCTCTGAATGTGGATTTAAGGACTTTATCCTTCCTTTCCAGCTTACCTTAGGTGTGTAAATTGCTACATACATGAATGTGTGCACACAGGCATCATCACTGGTGTTATCCAAGAGTTTCTAGGCTTGAGTCTAATAAGGAAAGACCTTTGATGTAGAGCTGAAAGCACCAGTTAAACAGAAAATGGTGCCATGGAGAGAGGGCACAGGGGAAGAGCAGGGGAGGTTTTAATTTTGCTCACTGGGACTCCTCAGCAGAGCTATGGATGTGTGAATCCGGGCTTGGGGTGGCTGTTCCTGCTCTCTGCCCCAGGGCTGGTTTTGGCTGCAGCACCTCCTGAAGTGTCTTGGAGCACCATCCTGACAGTGCCTTCTGGTGTTGTTACCGGTGTGTGGATCGCGACGTGATTGCGGAACCTGGAGCTGGAGTTCAAACCTGTCTCACCATCTCCTGGACTTCCCAGGTTAGCAGTGATCCTGCAGGACTACACTTCTATCACCATTGATCTAGAGAGCCTGGCTTTGATGGGCTCACACTCCACTTACCATGACTCTGCTGACTGGTAGCCTGTGCTAAAAAGAAGGGTTGGAACAAACCCTGAGTATGATGCATGGCTTTAGCTGAGGAATTTTTCCTCTGTTCCATGTAGATACATAGCAGTGGTAGACTCATGCATGGAAGATCTGTGCCTGAAAAATTGTCTGTCTTCAGCTGTCATCTAGTTTAATAAAGGCAGGATGGAGGGGGAATAGCTTTTCTTAACCTCATAGACCATCACTGCTACAACAGCACTACAGCAAAACTGGATCAATATGCAGAGAGGGAGAGAAAGTTGTCTCTTCAGAGAGACAAGCAGACAGACAAATAGACAGTGAGCCAGATTCTCCTCTGTTATATTCATGTAACTCCAAAACCATTAAAGGAACTATTTGTAACCAGGAACAGAATCAAACTGCTGGCGTAGTTCACCATAAAAAGATTTCCAGTTCAATCCTTGATGGCATTTTAATAGTAACAGCTACTCATCAGCAATGTCAGGGTTAAATACTCCCAGCATGTGTGCAATTGCAGAAATGCCCCAAGAAGAAGCAAGGAAATATTTCCATCTTAAACTCCGATAAGGAGTGAAAACGTGCAACTCGTTCCATATGGTGGCTGAGAGCCCTGAGCCAAGCGGAAAGACTCGCAGTCTGCCAACGCATAAGAGCTCCCAAGCCTGATAAATGAGTGCCTTGCTTTGGGAAAGCCAGAGACAAAGTCACACTAGAAAGAAGAAAACAGAAGAAAAGTGAGGAGTCTTTTAAAAAAAAAAAAAAAAAAAAAAAAAGCCAAGTCTTACCCATTTGTCTTTTTGGATGGCAGCAAGAATTTCTGGAAATGCTTTACATGTCAAAGATTTAACCAAGCTGGGATGTTTGTGGACGAGCCGTTATGCAATGAATAAATAAATCAGGGCACAAAGCAGAGGGAAGAGTCTATCTTCTCTCCTGCTTCTTTATGAAAATGATCCTGGCCTGAGACAGCTGCATTCTTCTGGGGCACTCTGCACGAGCCAGGATGAAAGTGCTCACCAAGCTGGAGATGGACCGTTCTCGGATTTCTCTAGTATTGACATAGAAGATGATGCTGTGCTGGGTCGTGCAGCAAGGAGGGAAGGCACAGCAGGGAAAAGCTGCAGGACAGCCATGGCCAAAGGGGCATCTGAGCACTGGGCATTGTCCTCCAGCAGCAGGATGCAGACTCCCAGATGCTCCCCAGGACTGTGGCCACCCCCAGCACCAGGAGTGGGTTCTTGGCCAAACAAGAGGTGGGGCTGCCTGGCACCCGGGGTCAGGGATCAGGGGAGAGCCAGGCTGAGCTGCAAGGGAGCAGAGGGTCAGGGCAGATTGAGCGTCTCCTGCTCAGCGCCTGAGATTTGACAGGTCTGCATTCTTGGCTGAAGGGATCTGGCTGTACAATCGATTCTTGGAGAGGGGTGGGTAAATTCACAGCTTGGCTGCTCGGAGGGAAGGCTGTGCCTTTGAAAAAGTCTTGGGTCTGTTAAGCAACCTGAACATGTTCCCACGTGGAGACAAATCAGAAATAGAGGAGAAAATCAACAGTGCACACAAAATCCACTCCCCCGTTCCTTCTCCAAACAGGGATGTTTTTATCCAGGAGCTGCTTTGAAGTTGGGACTATAAAAGCACTGAGGTTTCTTGCCATGGTCAGTCATAGGAAATCTGAGCTGGCTCATTTGCCTAAGCAAATTTGTTGTAATGAGTTTGTCCTGCTACACAAGCACTTCTGCATGGGCAGGCAGGAGTTTCGTCTGTGCCAGCTTGCTGATTTCACCCAAACAAGGCAAAGCCAGGAGTGTTTGGTTGGGCTAAAAAGAGCAACAAAAAGAGCAAACCCCGCAGGTTGTAAATTGCTGGGCAAGGTGATAAATGGTACGTGAACTGGCCAGTATAATCTGTCTGGAAAGTTGAAAAGAATCCCGCCTTCTCATGAGCCTAAAATATTTCTTTTTCTAGAGTACCTTATTTTCCAACTGCGTGCCACATTGTTCTCTTGCCAGAATGTTTGTTCTCTGGTCTGTGCTTCTGTTTTGCAGCTGCTGACAAAGCTGGACGCTCCAAATTTCCCTGGCAAAAGGGAAATTAAAGTTTCCTGGAAATGGTGTGCTGTGCTAGAGCAGCTGTGTCCTTGTGGTGGTGCCTGGATAACCAGGCTACACCTGGGTTACAAATAAGGAGGATTTATTAGCTGAAGAAGGTTCGGACAGAAGGAGATAGGTGGGCTGGGATGGAGGGACACCTTTGTGGTGTGGGTGCTCAGCTGACATGAGACTGGGACAATGTTCTCAGCAGAATAAAGTTGTCTCAGCTCCACCTGGACATGAGGAAGGTGAAGACTGAGCTCCAGTGGTGGAGGGACTTAGGAAACTTAATTTCCTGGTACAAGAATGGAGCCTAGGACCATATAGGGCTTCTCAGGTCTGTCTGTTGGTGTATTAGCCAGTGTCTTGAGCCTGCTTGGCTCTCCTGGGGGGCTGTTTGGGGCTTGATTAAATCAACAGGCTGAGCTGAGACTGACTGCTCTAGTTGGTGCTAAATCAGAGCAAGATGTTAAACCAGCAGTACAACTTCTCTGTCATTCTTCTCCAGGTGAACACCGGCAAGATGCTTCACTTTGGTTATGGTTGTTGCCCATCTTCCAGTCCAGCCAGCCTCCCCTGTCACTGCACTGTGGCTTTTCCAGGACTGTCACCTCCCCTTTGTGTTGCCTAATGTGATGTTCGTGTTCCCAGGCTTATGGAAGGGAGGTGCTGTGTGATCCCACCACTCTGTGCCCACAAGCCTGGCATTTGTTATTTGTTAAGGCTTTCTTGAGCCAGCCCAAGACGTTGTAGGGTCCTCTCTAGGCCTGGGCTGGCCAAAAATTCCGTGGGTGGAAAATCTTCAGAGATTAAATGTTGAGACTTCTCAGATGATGGTCCCTTTGATTTCCATTTAAAAGCAATTTAAAGAGCTAGTTTTGATTATGACATCTCTCTATCCTTGCAAAATACCCTCCCACTAGAAGGTCTATGCATGAATTATAGGACCAGATTTTGCTTTGTATTTTATTTTTTGCCATCATTTACAGCTCAGAAAAATTCCTGTAATACACTCAGTTTCACACTCCATTTTCCCACGCAGCCTCCTTTGACAGATTCTGTCAAAGCTCTCAAAGTCAGATGGATAAACATCAACCATCAGTGGGTTTGGACCCAGCTTGCTTCACTTCAACCCTCATTTTTATTATACAAGGGAGGATCTGTAGCATCTGGAGAAGTCCAGGCTTGGAAATTCCCGTATCAACACTGATGTTAATCCAATCAAAGGTGACTGCTGAGAAATCAGCCTCCTTCTCCAGCTGTTTTCTTCAAACAAATGATGTTCCAGCTTGCTCAAGTGCATTTCTGGGTTCATCAAGTTTCCCCTCAAAGGGAAACTCTTTAGTCCTGTCAGTACAAGGCACCAATCTCACCTGAAAAGGTGATTTCCTGAGGCTGAAGCTCATCTCTTGCCCTTTGGCTATGCTGACCCCTGCCAGCACCACCACTATCGTGGGCAACTCCTCTGCATGTTCTGTGAACTGGCACGATGTTCATGTTCTCCCCATTTATATTTTTTTAAAGAATTGCCAACTTAGGCAATCAGCAGGCTGTACCAAACATTGCAACATTTGTTTTCCAAGGTTTTCTTCTGCAGAAAACTCCTTTCATGGAAACTGCCTTTTGAAGGGCTTCTTGAGACTGAAGCTTGGAAGATGTCCCAATCTTCTGACCTGAGGTTCTGGCTCAGTCTTCCAGATGGAGAAGATACAGCTTTTAAGTCAGGTCTGTATCTTGTGACCCTAAACCACAATCTAGACTTGTCCTGGCCTAGTGCCTTTTGGAAAGAGTCGATGTGTTAGAGGTCAATCTATGCAGACATCGGAATGGCTCGGATCAAAGATGCCTCTAGCCCAATATCCTGTCCCTAATGGTGCCAGCAGCAAACGTTTAGGGCAAGGTACAAGACCATGGCAAGTCCCTTGTGATACTTCCTATGGTCCTTCCAGCTCATGGCAATTTGCAGCTGAAGGGCTTCCTGAGCTCTGGGTCATATCCGCATCCTTGTGTGTAATTGCCCTTGATGGATCTTTCAGTGTCTTTAATTGTTATTTGAACCCATTTGTGCTTTGGCTTCTGCAACATCCGATGACAATGAGTTCTACCACTTAATTATGTGCTGCTTAAAAACATCACCATAAATCAGAGTAGCCTTCAATTATAATAAAAGCCTTGAATTTGGATAAGTCTGCCAGCATGGATAAGGTCCATTTAATTCTGTCCATGTATTTTGTCTGCAGCAATGGGAGCCTCACACCAAAGCAGGGGGAGCACATACTATGAGTTTAGGGCAAGATCTTCGAGAGACACTGGTAATTCAGGACCCTTCAGCTCTCAGCTGCCTGCTGGCACGTGCTTTGGCAGGCTCTGGTTTATGCAGAGCTGCCCATCTGGTTTCTTTCCCCCAGTGCTTTTACAAGGAAAGGTTTATTCATCTTTGCAGAGGGCTGTGATCTCTTTCTTTTAGGGAGCAAGGTCAGGGTAGGGGATGCTATTCCTGTGGCTTTTGCTTCCCTATGAATCTGCAAAGACTTCAGGAGCGACTCTGTTCAGCACTGCAGTTGTGTTTCCAACCTGCCCAGAGATTCCCTGCTCAGTGCTCAGCCTGGTGGAGTTCCTTTGTGAGAACCTCGGCTTTATTGCTCATGGCTGTGAAGGAAAGCCTGGCTCTGCTGGGGAACTCTGTTGGGAAATCAGCTGCTGGATGGGCCTTTACTGTAAGGGAAGGAAGGGCTTGCACCTGCTTTGAAGACCGATCTCAGTCCCCATCCCTTTGTCCCTGTGCAAACCTGGACTAACAAGTGCTTGCTGGAAGAGGAAAGCCAGAGAGGCTGGGATGATCCCACACTCTTTCAGCACCCTGAGCCATGGGAGACTGAGCTGTGCCTCTGGTCCTCCATCCTGTAGACAGCTCCCAGAAGGTCTTCCCATTTATCACAATACAACTAGAAGACCTGCTCTGAAGCTCAGTCTTCATTTGGTAGTAGGGCATGTCCTGTGTCCTTCAGACAGGTCTGACAGCTAGATCTGATCTACTTTCTGTCATTTTTACTTTTTCTTGCCAATAATTGATTTTCTGGGGATGAGAGTGGCAGAGCACATAAAACTCTGCAATGTTTTCTTATTGGAAAAACCCCAGCCTTTTATATTTCCTCAGAGTGCTTGGTCACCTTGGCACCACCAGCTCCTTGGAATTTCTCTGGACAGTTTTCTGCTGTGAGGTTTTTTTGGGAAAAAAAGAGGGTCTGATTGCTTAATCCCTCCAGCTAAGTAAAATCATCTGCACTGGTAAATTCTCCAGGAGATGTACAGTTCACTGCTTGTCAGGCCACGATATTAAGTCAAGCAATTTTCATCAGATAACACATCTTCTGGTTCATGTAAAACGCCCAGCAAATCGCTGCCCTCATAATTCAGCCTGCTTGAAAGTGAGCTGCTAATCCATTTCACTTTGGAGAGACTCGAGAGCGTGGCAGAGGGGGCATCTCTGCAGGAGACTCCCGTTTAGAGCCATGCACATGAACGTGGTCCCCTTGGGCTCTCCTCCCCTCCCCACATCCCCCAAAAGGGCAGCAGATAGTGCTGCTCTTGCTGCCCATCTTCACTGACCCTTTCAGTGCTACATAGCATGGCCTGGATTAGCTGCTACGCCGGGAATCCTTTTAAGTGATGAGACCTGCATTTGGGGAAATCATTCTGCTTCGCTTCCCTCCTGGCAGCTGTGGGTGGTGGTGATCCTGCCCCTCTGCCCAGCCCTAGTGATCTGGAGTGTTGTGCCCAGTTCTGAGCTCCTCAGGACAAGAGAGACATGATGGTCCTGGAGAGAGTCCAGTGGAGGACAACTAAGATGATGAAAAGACTGGAACATCTCTTTTACAAGAGCTGGGTCTGTTCAGCCTCAAGAGGAGACATTGGGAGAGGACCCATCAATGCCTGTCAGTGTCTCCAGGGACGGGTCAGAGGATGGACCAGGCTCTGCTTGGGGGTGCCCAGGAATGGGACAAGAGGCAATGGGCAGGAATTGATGCCCAGGAAATTCCACTGGAACATGAGGAAGAACTTTACTGTGCAGTGACCAAGAACTGAACAGATTGCCCAGAGAGGGTGTGGACTCTCCTTTGCTGGAAATATCCCAGAACTGTCTGGACACAATCCTGTGATCTGGGATGACCCTGCTTGAGGAGGGAGGTGGGACCAGATGACCCACTGTGGTCCCTTCCAGCCTGACCCCTTCTGTGATTCTGTGAAACCTCAGGTAAGGCTCATCTCTGGGTTTCTGTCCTATTGCTTTCCTCGATGGTCCTGAGCTCCTGCCCCATCCAAAGCTTTGCTGTCATTGCCAGTCCAGGGGAAGGTCTCGCCCAGTGCTGCCCAGCCCTCTGTGGCAGCCTGTCCTTCCACTGCAGCCAAAGCAGATCTTCGTGTGCCACCAGCGTTTTCACAGCCATTCCACCTTGGCTTCTTCCCACTCAGCCTCTTGTTACAGCTCACATCTCAGCAGTGCATCCTTGCTCCCACTGCTGGGTGCCATGAGGATCTTGACTTCATGCTCTGCTGCCTGGGAAAGCCCTGCCCTAAGATCTTTTTGGGTCCCAGCCCCTTAAAACCTCTTTGCTGAGCCTAGAAAATTTCATGTCTAAAAAAACCAGGAGGAGTTTTGCCTTAATAGAGCAGGATTTAACCAGTTGCTCCCTTTATCAGCTGTTCTGAAGAGAAACTCAGGCTGAAACAGAGTCAGGTGCTTGGCAAATATTCCCCTCCTCTCCCTATTCCAGCTCTAACATCAATGACTTTCTGTCTGTGGGTTCAGCCTGTATTAGCTGTGTGCAGATTTTCATGCCACTATTAATTGCAGAGCAAATAAACCTTCTTCAGACCATATGGTGCTGCTATAATGTATGCAAATATGTTGTTGGTGACTGCAAAAAAAATAAAAACATGGTCAGATTTGTGTTATTGCCAAGAGATTAAATACCGATGTTCAAAAAATTGGCAGCATTCCCACAGCGGGACTTTTGTCATATAATGCTGTATCTGCTGGGATTATCCTTTTAAAAAATTGGCAGTGTCCTCAGAAAGCACAGCCTCTAGCTTATATTTTTTTCTTCTTTTATCTTTTTTTTATTTTGGCAGCCCTTGAAGATCCCTCTTTGCCATTTGCAGCCCGGAGACTCTCCGTCTTTTTTACGCAGCGAAATACCGGCTCTGCGAAGAACACGTTTCTCCACTCAGCATCTTCGGGACACCCATCGATCAACGACAGGGGATTGAAGGAAGAGGAGGGGTGACTTGGAAAATAAACTCCTCACATTGGACTGACGAAGTGGGAAACATCCGTTCCTGGCCTATCTCCACCAGCCTGGATGGAGCTGTGCCAGCGCCGAGTTTGGCCCGGCGTCTTTCAAGCCATTATTCTTTCATTGGTTATTTGCTGGAGTGTATAGAAAGCCTGATTTTTACATCTGCTTCCTCACGGACTCTCTCTCTCTCCTTCTGTGATGAACATGCTTTGTTTTCATGTTTGGCTTTCACAAGCCCTGGGTTGTAAAGCCACTTAATGGTGAACAGGCTGGGTTTTTGGGGGGAATTGTGGGCCATGTGCACACACAGGTATATACAGGCTTTGTTATTGCAGAGGCTCGCCAGCAACAAGGTATTTTCATGTAGCTGGAAGAAATTAAGTGCAGAAAAATTTGTTCTGAAGGCAAATATTTAACTTTTTTTTCCTTCAGTTTACTGAAGTTTTAATAAAGAGCCCTATATTTATAAGCAGAAGTCAGTTGCAAAGACACCGACATTTTAAGCACAGTCTGATGTGCCTATAGTATAGATCACAATTTAGATAATTATCACTTAAATAGAAGCAATCAATGATAATTACAACAATTAAATTAATTATAAAATGTGATTATAAACAAGTCAATGGCTTAGATAACAATTAATTATCTCACTGCCCTCCACAGGGCCCCATTTCCCAACAACCCTTGAGGACATGCTCAGCCTCAGTGACCTGAGCAGGGCTCCCTCTGCCTCCAAATTCACCCTTTCCATGGAAGGACATGAGAGCTCAGGAATGACTTTTAAAGCCTGAAGATGAAGCAAAGCTGCGGAAAGGTAAGTAATTAAACTAAACTAAAATTGCAATTAAAAAAATGCTTATGGACATTTCAGGCATGAAATTTGTAGCTGGGTATTCGTTGGCTGCCAGTTTGCCAGCAGCAGATTGATTTCAGATATAAAATGCTCCCCGCCCAACAATAAGTTCCCAACGGAGCCACAAATCAAGCAGATGTTTGAGTTCCAGCCATGGTTAGGTTTTGGCATGTGCAAAGAGGAACCCACAACCTTCTGCAACAGGAGGAGGCTCCAGAAATTTCCCCAAGAGAAAATGGGTCTTCAGCATGCAGGTAAGAGAAGGTTTTGGTTATGGGCTTCCCCAGGAGGGGGCTTTGGAGAAACGGGACAAAACCCGTTTGTGAGCACCTTCAGAACGATGTAGACCCAGAGATAACCTAAATTTTATCAAGATGCTTTCCAAAGGGATGGCTGAGGGCACTTCTCCTGAAAGAGCAGCCCTGGGGAGAAGCTCATCCAGTGGCTTCTGCAAAGAGCAGGTTCCAAAGGAGCCCTTGGTGGCCAGCAATAAAGGTGATCCAAAGCCCCCTGATCCTCTCATAACAACAGTGGCTTGTAAGCACTTTTGGGGAGGGCTTATCCCTCCTTTGCAGCAGGAGCTGTGCATTGGGCTGTAAATTTCTTCCAGCTGTAAAGTCAGGGAAAACACTGATAAGCTCTCACTGTCCCCCCGTTCCTCCAGCTGGGAATGATGGATTTACCAGAGGCGACTCAACATACCAGTTCTCTTCTCCTCCACACTGGGAGCATATGGAATATATTGCGGTCCGAGGGAAATGCATCTTAAGAATTCCTCCTGTGTCTCTTCAGGAATGTTCCAGGGTGGATTACAGCAGGTGTCATGGAATGGACCACTTAAAGCAGGTTAAGTGACAAGCCAGAGTCAACTACAGCCCAAAGTCACGGCAGAGTTTTGCATCAGGTTCCAAAAGTTTAGATGTTGCTTGGGTTTGGGTGAGACTAACAATGGAAGCTCCAAAATACTGGAAGAAAAAAGAGAGCCTTTCCAACGAGAGGGGACAAGGAAACATGTGAGATCTGCCTGGAATAAACTGCTCCTGCCAAATGTCTGATGTGAGAAGCTCCTTTCCTTAATGGGCTATTTACTCCCTGCTGCCTGAGGAATAAAAACTAAAGGCCCTTGTCACTCCTCTGCAGGGATTGCCTTGTAGATGCACAGGGAAATGTGAATTATAGGAGGTCTTCTGTTCTCAAGGAGTCCTCACTCATGTACATTTTTTCCTTGAAAGTAGTAGAAATTTAAGTGTTATCAGTGATTATATTTCCAACCAAAAGCAATAGGCCAAATCCTGCATCTATCCAGCACCGGAAAGGACAGACTCATCCCCAAAGGATAAATTCACTGTGTTTTTTCACTAGTGGCTACAATTTACTTTGGGTACAAAGCAGGACCAAGCTGAAACACCAGCAAGGCCCATCCATTATGGGTAGTCAGAGCTTAAGCTGCCAGGCTGATGGGAACTCAGAGCTGAGCTAAGAATCTGTGCATTGACCCATGAGGCTGAATTATCCACTATATGGAAAACAACTGACCCAATCATCTTCCAGGAAAAGGCATGGCCTACTGGAAAGTATAGAGAGGCTTGGGAGGAGAATGGGGCAAGACAGACCATTTCTCCCAGTGGAAGATCTGGGTCCTTCTGTGGACTTGGGAGTGGGTGTTTCCAGTGGTACTTTTGCATGTGGAGGAGTTTTCTCCAGTGAAATTTTTCCCATGGCACAGAATGGGCTCTGATTTACTGCCCTTGGAGCCTCCAGGCCACCAGAATGACACTTGGTTTCACATCGACCTTCATTCAAAGGCAGGACTCACTGTAGGCTGGACCTGGACCTGTCAGGCTTTCCCTCTACCTCAGCTCCTCCTTGTTGATCTGCAGCATTTTCTGTTCTTTCTGCCTTAGCCAAGTCTGTACCAAACTCAGGAGCATCCTTTCAGGATGTGGCTGTGCCCTCAGGGTTGTGGGAACATGGGCATTGATGGAAACATCTGTGGGTTCACCTGTGCTTGGATGTTGCCCATATCCTTGTTTTCTTCCTCCCCATGAACTGTGTTTTGCCGACCAACCTTCCCAAGCTTCTTGCCCAGTACCCTGGAAAAAGGGACAACAACATCCCAGAGCACACAAGTAAGAAACAAGAGCCAGTTCTTTGCAGGAGAAGACACCTCTGAAAAAGCATCTGGGCAGATCAGTCCCTGTTTTCCCCCAAAAAGGACTCTGTTTCCTGAGGACAGGCTGGGATATGCAACCTCATTGTGTGTCCCCATATATTTTGACCATCAAAGTCTGAGAGCGTGTCTGGAACCTATCAGTGAGGGATGTGAGATGATGCCAACCATGCTGAGGAGAGGGATTCTTCTCAAGTAACTCTCCACACGTACAAACCAGAATTCCAGTTGCCCAGACTCCATCCACAGTCAGTGAAGTGTGATCAGAAGACTAAGAGACCATCCTTCAAACCAGCAGCTGTTTTTAGGCAGAAGGGCTTTCTGAGGTGTCAGTCCCTTCCCACTGTTACAGACACAGCCTGGGGACATCCCATCTTTGATGGATAACATTGGGTAGAAGATTCCCAATGAGTATCACCCCAGGTGAGTTGAGACACAGACTGGAAGAAGCTCCTACAAACTGTTTGAAGAACAAATAATTCTCACTCAGAGGTTTATGTGAATTTGCCACTAAACTAAGAAAATTTCAAAGCTGGGGAGGTGTTGAGCACCTCCAGACACAGGAGATGTCCAAGATGTAATAAAATGCAACTTGAATGTCTGACACCTTGCCAGTGAGCCGTGCTTAATGGGTCAGGCAGCAGAGGTGTAACAAAATCAATAACACTGGAGGGGAGATCTTTGCAGATCCAACAACTGGGTGGTTTGCTTTGGTTTTGCATTTATTTTTTGTGTGTCATGTTGTTGCTGGTTGTTTTTCTTCTTCTTTTCTTTCTCGTCCCTTCCCTCCAAGTTTTTTGTTCTCTCGTAAATTTTTCAGGTTTAACCCTCAGGAGGACCAGGATTTGAAGAGGTGGCTGCAAGAGAATTGAGGTCTGTTAGGACATCCAGCATTTGGCATGATTTATGCTGAGAAATATCTGTGAGAGGAGAAAATAGGAGCCGTGTCCAATACCCTGGGGAAGGAGCTGAGTTTTGCAGACAGGGCTGGAGGCTCCAGCTCCAAGCCTGGCCTGACAATTGATACACAAAAATCCTGTGGCTGCTGTATTACAGCACCAAGGAGGAACGTGCCTTCCCTCCTGATCAAAAGTCCAAACCACAGCGTGCTCTGGGCTGCTCTGCCTCTGATCTGCAAATACATCACTGGGGTTTATCACTCATTTTTGCTTTATCTGAGCAGAGCCGCTCTCAAGCGCTACAACCTGATTATCTCCGAGGAGGCTGCCAAAAGCATGTCAGGGATCGTTCAAGGGAATCATAAAGGAAGCAGGAGGAATCAAGTGCTTTGAGTAGGAAATCAGAGGGAATTCCAGGCTGGGGTTGCCAGTCTGGTGAAGGCTGGGACTTGCAGCTTGCTGTGAAAGGGGAGGACACAGCTCACGACTCCGAAGCTTCCTCAAGTCAGTGATATGTTAAATGAAAATATCCTCCCCAGGCCTCATTAGGAACGTATCTACACACAGGAAATCTAAGTGAAAAGAAGCATTTAAAGCTGAAAGTCACAGCCCCACTTGGGCCACAGCTTTGGCCACATAAAAGTGTGGATTAGACTTTGTTATTTAGCCCATGGCTTTGAATTTGTTATTAAGGAAAGAAATGGTGCCAGTTTGGTTTGCAAAAGAAAGACCAGCAGTACAGCTAAATTTATTTTTTTTTTAATGAATTAAAAATAAGCAACAATATTCTTGCACGGAAAACATTTGAAATGAAATTTATTCTGTACTCAGGAAAACTTGATAATGATTTTTGAAGAAAGCAGAAAGATATTCCTAACTGAACGTGGACTGTAATTACAAGCTTTGCTTTAAAATAATAAAACTAAGTGTGGGAGTTTTCTGCCTTGTTGAGCTTGCCAAATTATTTGTGTTTAAAAAATGTATTACAGAGCAGTTTGCTCTGATTGGATTTCCACTTATTTTGCTTCAAAATATAACTCTGGCCAAAAAAAAGTCCTTTAGCTCTAATCAAGATCAAATTAATCAAACCTTATTTGCTACTGGTTTGTAGCTACTACCTTAGCAAAGGGGATCTTCTCCAGTCAGAGAAATGGAGTTTTGACAGGAATTCAGTGTCTTGTAACACTGTCTTTTTATTGGTCTTGTAACAGCTTTCATAGAAACAGGTTAAAGTCAGAATAAACCCAAATCTGGGCAAGGATTGCTATTAAAACCAAGTCATCCTTGAGGAAGTGGAGTTTTTCAAAGCTTTTTAGCTCTTCAGTCTTGTTAAAGTATCTTGGCACCTACAAACCTCTCCAGATCTGAATGGAAATGCTCTTTGTTGCCTTTAAGTGTCTCTTTCTATCTCAGCAATGGTGTTTGCATTTCCTCACAGTCCCAAACCCAGCTCTGTTCCATCAGGAGGACAAGGAAGTGTTGCTCCAGAAGTCTTTGCTTCATGAAAGACTTTTCTTTGCATTTAATTTTTATATTTTTTTGAAGCCAAAGTTGATCCATGAGGATCAGGGATTATGGAGCTTGATTTCCTGTGGCTCTGTGTCTCATGGCTGGATTAACACCTGCCTAATAAAGTGTGAGCTCTGATCGAAACATTTCCTGAGCTTGGGGCCTTTTATAGATCTCTCTCCCACGTGCCTTTTCCAGCCTTGCTGAGCTCCAACCCCAGCCCTGCTCCCAGGAATTCAGTGTTTTCCCTCTATCCAGCTGCCTACAGCCTTCAAACTGAGCCAGCTCCTAATGCTTTTGGGGCTGTTTCTCTCCAAGTTCATTGAAATCCTCCCATGGATTTCAAAAGTTATTACTGGAGGGATCCAGGTGACACACATGGGTGATGCAATTCCTTATGACTGACTGAAAAAAAGGAGGTTTGGGTTGAGATCAAACCTTGTGTGCTTCATCCCAGAGCCAGGCTGGTTAGGAAAGCTCCCACATGGAGCACAGCCTAGAGGAAAACAGAGAAGGGGTTTCAATTCTAATGAGGTTTAACCCACCACGTGGCAAACCTGGCTTTAGTAAGTGGATGAGGACAGGACAGGAAAGGTGAAGCTATTTGAAGGTGTCAGACCAACCTTAGGATTTAGGTTTAGGTTGGAATTTGAGGAAAATGTCTTCATTTTCTATCAAAGATGCTTCAAAGCCACCAGGATTCATCATTATTTTGGGTGTCTCTAAAACCAAGATACTATTGGAGTTCCAGCTGGTTTGGGGTTAAGTCTTTATTGAAATATTTATAGAAATAATTAAAGACTGATTTAAGATGGGCAGGGACGAGAGAATGTAGTGACAGGACAAGAGGGAATGGCTTCAATCTGACAGAGGAGAGGATTAGATATCAGGAGGAAATCCTTCCCTGTGGGGGTGGGCAGGCCCTGGCACAGGTGCCCAGAGAAGCTGTGGCTGCGCCATCCCTGAAGTATTCAAGGACAGGCTGGATGGAACTCTGAGCAATCCCTTGCCCATCATGGGGGGTTGGAACTAGATGGTCCTCAAGGTGTCTCCCCACCCAAACCATTCCATGATTCTATGAAGTTGTCATGGGATTTTTGGGTACCTACTAAATCACCTGGAGTTTGTTTACCCACCTTCATCTAGCTGCACGATTTTCCTTAAAGCAAAGAAACTATAAAAGCATTCCTGATCTCATTTCCAAATGGTAATGCTTATAAAAACAAAAGGAAAGAAGAGAGTCAGGTCCTTGCTCTCTGTACACTTTGAAACACACGTAGTGTGAGCCTGAAATCCTTCCCTTTGCACACATCCCACCCTGAACAGCTCCCCTTCTCCTCCAGCAGCTGATGAGGAGGGCTCAGGGGATGAAGGCCAGCATTACCCTCTTTGTGTCTTAAGGGAAGTGGGTCTTGAAGACAGCAAGTGGACAGTGCCTCCTTGGCGAGACACGGGATCATTTTGCTCTTCAGCTGCAGCTCCCAGTAGTTTTAGGAATGCTGGAAGGCAGGGAGGCAGGCAGGGAAGCAGGGAGACAGGCAGGGAGGCAGGCAGGGAAGCAGGCAGGGAGGCAGGCAGGGAAGCAGGGAACCAGGGAAGCAGGCAGGAAAGCAGGGAGGCAGAGAGGCAGGGAGGTGAGGAGGAAACACGTTGTCAGAGATCAAATGGAGAATAACATCTAGAAAATGCCTACTGATTCTTTTGCAT
>JAWWTY010000035.1:4290309-4383196 GCA_035222235.1 Margarornis squamiger | reverse complement strand
AGGGAGGCAGGGAAGCAAGCAGGCAGGCAGGCAGGGAAGCAGGCAGGCAGGGAGGGAAGCAGGGAAGCAGGAAGGCAGGCAGGGAGGCAGGCAGGGAAGCAGGAAAGCAGGCAGGGAGGGAAGCAGGAAAGCAGGCAGGGAGGTAAGCAGGGAAGCAGGAAAGCAGGCAGGGAGGCAGGGAAGCAGGAAAGCAGGCAGGGAGGCAGGCAGGGAAGCAGGAAAGCAGGCAGGCAGGGAGGCACGCCAGAGCGCTGTCAGCAGCCGCCAGCATTCCCGTGGGGCCCGTGGCACCTCGTGTGTTTTGACAGGGGACAAGCTGTTCTCCCGCTAATAGGCTGTTGGACACGGTGTTCGCTGCGCGGCGGGAGGAGAGGGTGGGAGTTTACAGACTCCAGGCACAGCTGAAGGTTAGGGATTGAGCGGTGGCACATCCATCCAGGGTGACAAGCGAGGGGATCGATATTCCCGTGCATTATTGCTCCTGGGGGGCTGGAGGTCAACCTGCTCCCTCTTGGCTCCGAGGGGCTGGTGCTGCACAGGGGAGGTGGGCTGGAAAATACAGCTTTGAAGACATCTGGCTGGCATCAGGGAAGGGCAGAGCTGGCTCCTGCAGGGTTGTTGTGATTTGGGGACCCTCTCCAAATCAGAAGCTGCCACCTTGACTTCGGTGAGCAATCTGGGTTTGTTCCAGGAAGGCGACTTGGCTTCCAGTTTTTTTAGGTTCATTTCATTTCTTATATTTGTTTCTTGTGATCAGGGGAGGCAGAGGAGGTAAAAGGCTGGGATGTTTGTTTGTTTACACACACAGTGTGTCCAGAATTACTCCTTCGGTTTATGAGACAACCAAGAGGGGAAAAAATTATTAGCACTTGCCAGCTCAACCAGTCTGAAAATCCCAGACAAAATTGCCTGTGTGGTCTTTCTTGCACACAGAGATGAGGATGCAGGTTTTAATTAGGTGATTCCAGCACACAGCCAGTGCCTTTGGAAGAGTGATCCCAAAGTGAGCCTGATCCCTGCAGGGGAATGTGCCCCTGAGCGCTTCATCCTGACCCCATCCATGAAGGGGCCAGTTAGACCAGGCTGGGAATCATCACAAGGGGACCAACAGACCCAACCTGAGTGATGCCCCATCCCTGGAAGTGTCCAAGGAGAGGTTGGACAGGGCTTGGAGCAACCTGGGCTATTGGAATGTGTCCCTGCCCATGGCAGGGGGTTGGAACAAGATGATCTTTAAGGTCCCTTCCAATCCAAAGCATTCCATGACTCTGTGATGCAAAATCAGGCAGTTGCAGCCTCATTAGGAAACTCTGCATCAGGTTTTGCTGTTTTGTTGCCAAGCCCATAAGCCCCTTAAAATCCTCGCTGGGGCAACAGAAGAGCTTTGAGTTTGCACGTGTCACCTTCAGGCTGAGATAAATAATAATAACGAGGACAATAAGTGATTTAGAGGATTTTACCAGCATAATTAATGCTGATTTATATCGCAGGGTAGCAGAGAGACGGGCTGTGATAGAACGAGCGGGTGAAGTTTCTGAATGAGACAGGGAAGGGGATGACAGTGGGGAGTGAAAAATGAAATGTGCTTTGCTAAAAAAAGCAAGTGGAGCTGGCTCGAGCACCGTGTGGAGCGAGGCAGGTGACATAAATAATCCCAGCATATCTGCCATTCCCATAGCAGGGATCACTCGCTCTGTAATTAGATGGAGTTATTAGTGTCTTCGGTTGCTGCATGAGGGGATACCAAGTTCTGGAAGGCAGAAAATAAGAATCTCTCTTCATCCTGTGGAGCCAATTAAATTGCAGTGAGGGAGAAAATGAGTTTAGTTTAGGTAAAAAAAGGAATGCATGAGTTATGTGACTTTGAGGGTGGGCTTCATAGAGTCCAGATGAAATCACCTAACCTCTGGCTGAAGAACTAGTTCCTCAGAGCTTCATGTAGGCAGCAGCTCTGCTGGGAGGACCCTTCCCACCCCCAGGGACCTGCTGGAATCACCAGGACTCCCTGGAGTCCTCTCTGGTGTCTCAGGGGAGCCAGACAGCCCTGTCACTGCCTGCTCTTCCCATGTCCCCAGCTGTGAGCTCCTGACCCCAACACCCTCCTTTACTGCCAGGCTGAGCACAGATGGCCCAGCTGAACACACAAACAGCACAGAGAGGGTGATGGGACTCTCTGGGCTGATCCTGCTCTAGTGCAGCCATGGGATCTTGCCCACTGACTACAACTCATTGACTGTGCATTCAAGGCATCGCTGATCAGCAGCAGTGATGACACGGTGCCTGGCAGAGAGATGAAGTGACACTGTCACCCTGCTCACTGGGCCAGCAAGGCAGAGGGGATTGTTCCTTTATCATAGTGCCAGTGACTGCTCCTTGGGAGCTTCAGCACATCTAAAAATAACCTTTTTTTTTTTTTTTAATTTAATATGAGCTTCATCTGACAACAACCCCATTATGGAAACAACAGGTTGGATCAATGCAGGAGTATCTCCCAAACTCCCTCTGCTGGGAAGGAGGGCAATCAGAAATCAGTGGGGATCTTACTGGCCTGTGCAGCTGGCTGCCTGGAAGTAATCCCTGTGATGAGCTGCCCCCATTTCCTTGAGATGGATTGCAGCATGGATTTGGGGAGCTGGATGCTCGGGGAGTGCTCTGCCAGTCGCCCAGGACATCCCACCCGTTGGCTCACAGGCTCTGGCTCTCTGTTTATCCTCCTCCCACACACAGCATCACCAGCCAGTGGCTTCTCCCTGCCTCCTCTCCCACTGCTGCCACCCAAACAAGGGCTTCAGAGGCTTCTTGATGCCATCTGTGCATCCCCTGAGATGCCCAGCCTTGCTGGGTGATGCCTGTACTGGTATTGCAATAAGCCATGGGCTGGTTCTTCCTGCAGACCCGAGGTAGAGCCACAACCCAGCTCCAGGGATGACCTTCCTCTGGCTGCTCCATACAGCATGGGGTTGGACCAAGGAGCTTCTCTGACTCTCAGGGACTCAGACTGAAAAAGTAATTTCACTAAAGTGCCCTGGGATCAGGGACACAGGCAGGACAAAGCTGCCAGGGAGGTGGTAGGCTGGAAGGACATTAAGTACAAGAAAAACAACAGACCAGTTTTGGGACTGCTCAAATATTGATTGCATCCTTCCAGCAAAGCTTTACATATCCCTGCTCCCACTGTGCCATCTGTATTTGAGGTCTTGATCCTCCCTCTACCCCTTTCCCCTAGCACTGAGCAGGATGAGCCCAAGTCTGTTCCTTGAAAAAGGAACAGTTCAGAGTTTCAAAGTCTTTGCCCAGGAAAAGAGGGATTTTTATCTCCCTGCAAGGCTCAGAGCTGCTGGTTCACAAGGAATTCCCTCCACCACATGCTCCCAGGGCTCCACTGTGCTTGCAAGTCCAGGGACTCCCCGTCATCACCTTCCTTTTTCCCCAGATTGACACATTTCTGTCCCTTCTGCACCCCAGGCAGGTGGCTGAGGGCACACTGGGCTCTTCATCTGTGGTCCTGGGCACACTGGGCTCTTCATCCCTGGCCCCAGCTGTGCCAGCCTTCGTGTCTCCCATCACATCCATGCACAGAGGTGCTGGGGAGGTGGCCAGGGGGCCCACGGCCACATGAATGGCTGCACTGGTCTCCTTCCCCCACGCAGGAGTCCAAAAGGACCCCATGACTCACTCCTTTTCCACAGGCAGGATTGCCAGCTCTTGAAATACTTGGTGTTTTTCTTAGAGTCTTGGCTCCTGAAGCCATGTAATTACTTGAACTTTCATTTTCTTTAAATAAAGCCAATTTCTGACACTCACACTTGCAAAGAATAGCCAGAAAATGTGACCTCCTACGAGCTCAGAAGCCACACAGTGGAAGTCCCGCCTTTACTCTTTATTATTCTTTCTTTTTTGAATTTTCTTCCCTGTCACGGTTTTTACAGTCTTGTCTTGGGGTTGCTGGTAGTCTTCTTTCTCTCTGCCTTGAGCCTTGCAATGTTGCAGGTGATCTGGAGTTTGTGCCTTGGTGGTGTTGACATCTCAGGCTTGTTGCCTTCAAGAATTTGGGTTTGATAGTTTTCTGCCCGGTGACACACAGTTTGGGGCTAAATAAAGTTAAAAAAAAAAAAAGATAAAATATACAAACCTAAACAACCCATTGCTGGAATAACTTGTCTCTGTGCATTCTGGATCCATCCTGTGTTTTGAATTCCCTCAGAAACGGCTGAGCTTATGCTGGTTACATGTAATTGTCTCCCAGGTTCTTTGCAAGCTCCATTCTGCCGAGTGGTGCTGCATTTCCACTGTGGCAAACCACAACCCCACGCTGCACCGAGCCCTGCACAGCAAATATTTGGGCCCCAACTTGGAAATCTCATGCCCAGCTTGGCTCCTTTTAACCCCACAAAGCAGGGCTGGAGATGTCATTTCTTCCTCCCTGCCCACAAGGGCCATGAGGGTTAAAGTCACCAAGAAACCTTGTTTTTCCCAGCCCAGGAAGTGCTCCAAGGTGTCCTGGGCTCTGTGCAGATACGCAAGTTTGGCTCCTGACTTTGTGATTCAAGAGTATGATGTATTTAAGTGGGTCTTTCAAGCTTAGAGGAGAAGAAGTGCATTTCTTGGGGGGTTCAGTCCATCCCAGCAGCAGACATACCTGAGGTGGGAATGGATGAATGACATGTTAAAAGAGCTGCCATTCTCTCCTTTATTTTGAGGATGTTTGGACAGGTTTGCTGTCTGTCCTCCAGCTTTGATGTTTGGCATTAGGTGAGATGAAGCAGCTCATTTGATGCCGCTGTGCAGGGATAACCTTTGGAGAAATGGTGTTGCCTGGTGATGAGGAAGGAACCCTGCTGGTCCCACCCATCAGCATCAGGGATATGTGCAGCATGGAGGTGCTAAAAAATCCAGGAGACACTCCAGTTGAAGCTTTACTTTAATGGGACATCAGAGATTGGAGCCATGAGACACAAAGGCACAGAAACCCAGCCCCTGAAGATGAAGGAAAAAGGACCAAGCTCATATTTATCTTGTTCTGTTCACGAGCTCTGAAAATTTGTCTTCTGTCCTCCACCAGCCCAAAATGGCAGCCAACGTGCATGGACAGGAGGCCAGGGAATTGTCTTTTCCATTTCTTTTAACAACAAGCCCCGTTGCTCTCCAGCAAGTGAGACATTCCAAAACACATATTTTCCGGAGGACAGGGAGGGAGGGCAAGAGTGCATTTTTAGCAACATCAATCAACACACTGGCCCAAGTCGCACGTTCAAATCGAGACCTAGAAAATATGGAAAAGTTGAAATAATCCTTGGAAGCCATCCAGGGGCTGGTCATTCAGTCTGCAGGACCTTTTCTGAATAACACTGTAACACAAACCTGCAATGGGAGCATCGAGATCCAGCCCATTGGCTTTCCAGCCTGAGGCTCCCATTCTAAGATGAATGACTTGGATTTTGGGGAGGGAAAGGAGCAGAACTAGTTTGTCTCCTGTCTGGGAGAGTTTGGCTTTGAACAACTCAGCTTGCAGGAACAGGCAGCGATGTGAACTTTCTCACCTTGACGTTTCTCTTGGCCTGGATCTCCTTTTATTCTCATTTATTTATTCCTCTATTACATGGTCAGGAATTTGCCTTCATTCCAGTGCAGGAGATGCTCTGCTCCCTGCACTGCAGACCTGAGTGCTGTGTCCAAAGCCTGGGAGATCCCGTAGACCTGCACGTTTTTCTTCTCTGCCTCTCACCTTTCCTTTCTCTCTCATCACAGACAACTGAAGTTTTTCACTCTTGAAGCTGTGGAACAGAGGAAGAGGAGTAATTTCACTGCAAAGGCCACCAAAATGATCTCCCCTTGGCACAGGTGTCTTTTCTGTAGCTCTGTGACCCCACTTTCCCAAAAGCACCTGGCAGTGGTAGCAGAAAGGAGAGGGACTCACCATAGTGAGAGCTGCTCCTCTGGTTTTAATTACACCCAACTTGTCTCAGATCTTCATAGAAAAAACCTCCAGTTTTCCCTATTTCCCAGCAACAACCTTAAGCAGAATCCCCTTTGCCACTGCTAAAAAAAAAAAGGGATGAAGAAACAGATGTAGGAGGTTGTGTTTCCCAACTATGAGTCAAAAGTGTTTGGAAAGGATGGGAGAGGATGGCTGGGAGAAGAAAGCACAGGGGGTGGGTGTATTCCTGTGATACAATCCTTGACAGCCTTTGGCCCAGCAGAGCACCTCAGACTCATGGAATCATTAAAGCTGGAAAAGACTACAAAGATCATCCAGTCCATTTTGCATCACAACATCTCCAAACTGGCATGTGGCAGCTGCTGCACAGTGTGTCTTGATAATCCAGACACCAGGCTTTGGGCACACCTTCCACCCACCATCAAGGCACTGATGTAGCACATGATGTTAGAAATTAAAAACAAAACAGCTTTAATACAGATATACAGTCACTGACCATTCATGCTGAAGCAGTCAAGCACCTTCCACTCGGCTTTTATGTGGGTTTAAATGTTTTTTAGAAGTATCTGTTTATTACAGCTCAATAAAGTTTTATTTTGCGAAAAACCATGATCGATTTCCTCTGCTTTAAACAACAACCAGCCAACCTCCTCAGCTAGCACCTCCTCCCCGATTCATAAAAATGTGTTAACAATTCATTTAAAATCCACATACAAGCCAAGCACGGTTTATTCATGAAGTTACACGAATTAATACAAAGCAGCACATTGCCTAGGCCTGGCATGAAGTCAAAGTGTGCTCTGAAGGCCTCCCTCTGCTGTACAACGAGCCAATGTGCTCTTGGAAACTTCAGCAATCAACAGATAGTGCTTCGAGTTGCCCCCTGCCCTGCCTGCTTCCCTCTGCTCTCCTGCTGGAAACACAGGCTTGGAACTAGATGATCTTTAAGGTCCTAAACCATTCTCTGATTTGCAGTTCTATGAGCAATGACTAAAATCTCAGGCCACACAAGACTGTGCACGTTCAAAGTGTGGTTGCTCTCCAAAAGGTGTGTTTGAGAGTTGTCTTCCATATGGTTTATCCTAAGTTTGTCCTTTCTCTTGTGTAGGTGCCCAGATGTGAGTGTTGGGAGCTTAGGAAACAGAGGTTGTTTGATGACCAGATGAGCTAACCAGCTTTGTGAGGCTCTTGGTTGGGAAGGAGAGCTCCAAAGGAAGACC
Organism: Margarornis squamiger; assembly: GCA_035222235.1. NCBI lineage: Eukaryota > Metazoa > Chordata > Aves > Passeriformes > Furnariidae > Margarornis > Margarornis squamiger. Next base: position 4,376,038 of record JAWWTY010000035.1, on the reverse strand, counting down.
TTCATCTGGAATAACAGGTGAAGCATCCTGAGCAATTCACAGGTTTGTGTGTGCCAGAGACTTTTTCACTATGTGGTGTCAGGGGCAGAAATGTCACATTTGTCCCATCTGTCATCACTCAGCAAACCCACCACAGCAGATCCTTCTGCTGGTTCTCACCAGCCTGACCTGCAGGTCTGGGCAGTGGGATGTGCTCACGTCTTTGCTGCTCTTGGATCATGATTCCTCAGTGGGATTCTCCCATGAAGTTGTCCCACCAGACTGTCCCCTGACACAGCCACACCACAACAGGAGCAGGTGTAAGTTGTCATCTTGAGGCACTAATTGGGCTTAATTATCCTGACCAGCTTCACCTGGGTTGCTCCACCCATCCCATCTCTTCCCAGGGCCCTGGAGCTCTATTTAAGGGCAGCCCTGAAGGTTTGCTTCTTCCCTGCCCTGTGTTGTAAGTGTGTATGGAAAGTTCCTGCCTCCTGGATGGACAGTGGACGTGAGCTGTGGGTAATTTGTCTCCTGGGATAACCCTGAGCCTTCTGCTGTGGCCAGTTTGTCCCTACCTCCCCTCCTGCATCAGCTTCAGACCTGTAAGTAACTTGTTTCTTGTTCATGGAGCCTCCACTGTAGAAATAAATGCTGCCATTTCCTGGACTGTTGCTGAGAGTCATTTGGTCACTTAAGGCAGCCAAAACAGAGAAAGTGGCACAGAATTGTTCTTTTCTATGCCCTTGCCCTGTGACCAAACCTGCCTTTCATTGCAGGTGTTCAGTGTGGCCAACACAGCTGCCTGTCATCAGCTTTCCCTTTAGAACTTGAACATCACAACAGTGATGTCTTTTTTTGGGGGTAAAAACGATACAGTTAAATATTCTGCCCAGTGTTTCATGCTAGATTCTTTGTTAGCATCCAGCACTGCTCTGCTGATCTGGAGTGATCTATAGCAATAACTTGATCTACTGTGTGTGTTTATTTAAAATGCCTATTCAGCTCCATTCCCCCCTCTTTGCTCTTTTGTTTAACAAGAGCTGAACCAGAAAAGGCAATGCTGAAAGGCTACTTTGCACAGGAAGCCTGAGGTTTCTCCCCTTCACTGTGTTGTCAGCACAGCTCCTGCCCCTGAGCAAAGCCCTGAAGTTGTCTCATTTGTCAGCAAAGAGAGAGCTGAGACACATCCATTGTCCTTGATGAAGGGACCTGGAAGTGGCAGGAGGGAAAGTGCAAGGCCAGGTGGGACTTTGGGAAGCATCCCTTGCTCCCACCACCTGTGTCCTTCTTGGCAGGCAGCTCTCAGGTCCACAGAGAAGCTCAGGTGTTGGTTGATGTTATCAATAAGTTGTCAGCCTGAATTTCTCTGCATGGCTCAGGGTCACTGGCTGTGCTGTTGGAGGCATTTCTCCCAGGGAGGAGGGTCCTGCACATGCAGCATGGTCACCTGAGCCAGGAGCATGGGCTGTCCTGCCTGGAGGGACAGAGGTGTGATGCTTGTGGCTCTCTGAGCTCCAGCCTCTTCCCCAGGGACCTGGGAGATTTGGGATTGACAGCATGGAATATCCAGCATGCCTGCTCCTTTTTTTCTCCCCCCTCTGCTGACCTCTTATCTAAAGTGTTTTCTCCTGCCCTCAGCAGCTGAGTTGCATCACACTGGGGAGGTCTGGCAGGCTGTAACCCCTTGGTAAAACCCAGTGCTGCCAGAACACATCCAGGTGACCACAAAATGTCACTTTTTGGCTCTGAGTCTTTTTCTCCAAATCTCAGGGAGGTAGCCAGGGTGGCTGAATTGAGATGCTACTCTGTGGTGCAATTACTCCAGGGCTACCAAGGTGGGAGGGAATGATCCTTTCTGAGGTGCTTGGTCTTGCCTGGGGTGAAATGCAGTCGGAGTTTGGCCCTACCTTGGGATCAGCTGCAAACTGCAAGGGAAATCCTTGGCACCAGCTTCAAAACCTTCTGGGCAAGGCAGGACCTGAGCACAGCTTGGCTTTGTGGGTTTGCTGGAGAGCAGACCTGCCCTGGAAAGTCCCTCTGGGAATATTTAGGTAGTTTTCAAGCAAGATGAATTTAGTGCACGTGGGAGAGATGTGGGCATGAGGAGGCAGACATTTCATCAGCTTTGTCTGAGGGGAAAACCAGGTTTTTAGTTGTTCTCAATCTCTTTCGGAGTTGCTGATTCCCCTCTGAATTCCTTGTGAGTTCTGCATGGGGATTTTAAGCTTTGCTTTCCCTGGGTCTCTCTCACGGATCCCTTTGGCTCTGGAAGTGTCTGGTAATCATTGACTGAGAACTTTGCTGTGCAGGGTGGCCCAGTAAAGGCCAGCCCTCTGCTCTGTCTGTGCCATGATGCTCTGAGGCTGCTGCTGGCCACTTGTGACCTTCAGCGTGCGCATCTGAAGAAGCTGAAGTTGGGGACGGTGTGTTGAGGGCTGGAGGACGTCGTGTTGAGGACTGCTCGTTTTCCAGGCTCATTACACAATCCCTTTGCAATGTCAGTGCTCACTAGCTGGGAGTTGTATTTGCTGAGGTCAGACAAGAGTGCATTTGAGACCTTTTGCAGCAAAGAGGCTGGGAAATATTGCGGTGACGGAGCCGAGTCCCAGTTCCCTGTTTGCCAAAGCTGGTACGGAGCCAAAACTGCACTCCAAGGAAAGAAATGATGTGCCATGTGTCTTAGCAAGCTGTAGCTCTCCAAGACAGAGATCCAAGTGCCCCTTCTAGCCAGCAGAGCGCTGTGGTGGGGATCTCTCCCTGTAGATCTACCGTCTGTTGGCGGCAGGACGCGGCCACACAGTCGGCGGAGATGAGACACTTCACTGCAGATGGTTAAGCTTAAGCAAAATGCATCTATATTACAGTCTCCTGAATTAAATTCCCAATTGCTTTGGGAACCTATTGCACAGAGGAAAAAGTAGATCGTGTTTCACCAGACAATGCCTGGGCTGAATGACTGGAGCTGGTTTTATAGAAGGCACAGTTGATTTCTCTCCCAATATTCTGCATTGTGCAGGAGAAAGGGGGGAGAAATTGTTGCAGATTAGTCCTCGATGGAGAAAAGGAATGTGGGTGAAGGCAGGATGAGAGATTATGGTCACTGAGAACTGCTGCTGCTTGTCCCAGGCTGAGCTCCACAGAGATAGAGATAGACAGAGATAACCAGTGATGTCCTGCACTTCATATCTGCTGGATTCCAGCTGTACATGTGGTACCCAAGTTGCTTTTGGTGGTTTGGCTTTTTTTCCCTTTGAGGGGTCTCATGTCAGCTCAGGACTTCAGGACTGGGAGAAGAAAACCTGGAATAAGGATAGTGCCAGAACTGAAAAAAAAACCAGTTAAGCTGAAGAGTAAGTGTCACCCCAGGATGAGCAAGAAAAGGAGGTGAAATTCAGGTGTGGGAATGGCAGAGACATGGCTGGTAAGAATGAATCCTTAATTCAAGAGGGGAAAAAAAAAAGTAGTGTTTTTTTTCCTCCAAGCCCATCCTGAACTGGGAAAAAACCAGTCTCAGGTTGGACAAGGCTCAGAGCAACCTGGTCTAGTGAAAGGTGTCCCTGCCTATGGCAAGAGTTTGGAATGAGATGATCTGTAAGGTCCCTTCCAATCCAAACCATTCTACGATCCTATAAAATTCTGCATATTCAATTCCAAAAGGAAAAAAAACCTTGTAGAGTAGTCAACAAATTCCATTTTGGTAGAAAAGTTGATTTGTCTTGAGTTGAATGTAGAAAATGAATGTCAAGGAAAAGTCATTTCGAAGCAAGAAAGTCCATCCTTTTCGTTGGGGAAAATGTCAAAAGGGCACGCTGACATTTACATTTTTTTCTCTCTCCACTTTGTTCCTGAACAAAAATTTGCCAAAGCCAACAGGAGTGTCACTTTTTGATGGAAATCTGTTTTGACAAAAAATTTTCCAACCGGCTTTACCGGCTACACACAAACATTTCCACTCTTGATTCCAATGTGGGTTTGGCAGGAATGGGGGTAAGGATGAAGAGGGGCTGTTCTTTCAGAACCTGTCACTGATGGATCACTCTGTCAAGGCACCCAATACTGCTCAAAGCATCCTGCTTCCAGGGAGATCTCAGACCAAGGCTGGCTGAGCTGGGCAGGGATTAAAACACTCCCTTCGTGTGGGATTCTCACGTGTGAGTTGAATTTGGGCTGGAGAGCTGCTGATCCGGAGTTAGATCCGGGTTAGGCTTCAAATGGGATGGGATCCCAGTTTTTGCCCTGCATCTATTTATTACTGCTCCTAGCAATACAGGGTGTATTGGATGTTGGAAAGTTCATCTAGGCTTTGTTCAGTCTGTAGCCCATAAACATCTTCTATCTGGCAACATGGACTGGGATAGCACCTGGAATAAACTCAGACCTTTGTGTTCACCTGCTGTGAAGTGCACTTGTAGCTCACCTGAATGGCCAACATAGATAATGCAAATCACTTGTGCCTTTTGGGGGGTTGTTCTGCTGAGTTACAGGTGTTTCACCAGATTTTTGGGTTTTTTTTCCTTCTTTGTTTATGTTTGGAGAGAGAGTTTAATTTACAAGAGCCTTAGTGACAGGATGAGGTGGAATGGCTTTAAACTGATAGAGAGTAGATTTGGATTGGATATTAGGAAGAAATTGTTCCCTGTGAGGGTGGGAGACCCTGGAACAGGTTTCCCAGAGATGCTGTGGCTGCCCCATCCCTGGGAGTGTCCAAGGCAGAGCTGGATGGAGGTCTGAGCAACCTGGGCTAGTGGAAGGTGTCCCTGCCCACAGCAGGGGAAAGGAATGATATGAACTCCAAGGTCCTTTTCAATCCAGATTGAAGTCAGGAGCCTTTCTGGCTCTAGTCAAAGGCAAGGTTTGCTTCAGCTACTTGTGCTTTCTCTTGGCAAAAGGCTGGTCCCTCTAGAGATGGCTGAGGAAGTGGAAAGACTCTTCCTGAGGAGCTGATCCATCTCCTCAATGCTAGATTAAGCATTAAGTGGGGCTAGGCATCCCTTTTAGACTGCCAGTTTTAAGCAGGATTAACCCTACTCCAAACATCTTGCAGCAATGTATTACAGTGAGTACAGGGGGATGAGCAGGTGCAGTTTGCTCTTCTCTGAGGGAGGAGACCAAGGCATGGGCTGATAGAAGATCTTTGGGAAGGAGGGAAGAGGATTCACACAACTCTGCATGTCTGGGTGACACCAGCTTGTCTTTGGGGAGGGAACCTCCTCGATGCCTGCAGGCTACAGGTCACAGACAGCTCCCACCTGCTGACAAGGTGCTGCTGAGGTGTGTGACAATTCAGGTGGCCATCAGCTCCCAGACATCCCGTGTCCATGCTCTCCTGTCCTTCCCTTTCACTGAGTGGCACCAAGGGAAAGTGACAGCTGGAACACCACCTGCCCAGCCAGCAGAAATACCAGCAAAAATGGAAAAGGGGATTTTCAGAGTTCTTTTTGATTTTATGACCAGCTTGGCTGTGCAGTGGCTTTACCACACCATTCTCCTGCTGGCTGAGCTGTTCCTTAGTGTTATTCCTTTGGCCAAAAGCCTCAGTGACCAGGTTTAACTTTCCCTGCAGAACACAGCTGCTTCAGCCAGCTTTAAATACAGCCCTGAACTCCCATGACCCACTAGCTGAGCTTGTGATCATCATGTAATGCTGAGTAAAGACTTTGACTTATGGCCAGTCATGACAAAACATTTTTGACTCCAAAATCTACAGTGCCAGTCAGTTGTGCTTCTCCTGTCCCTGGTGTGCCAGGTGGGTTGGAGGCAGAAGTTGGTCATCTCTGTGTCATGGCTGTAGGAACATCTGATGTATTCAGTCTTGTTCTCATGTAGCTCTTCTCAAACTATTAGTCTGGGAATTGGGCATCCCAAATAATACTTTGTAGGTGTCTGTGAAATCCAGTAACCTGCTCATTTTTGGATATTTACTGACAAAAAAATGTGTGTTATTGCTGCAAGTCATCTGTACAACATTTATATCCAGTGCATGGGGAGGAAGAGGTTTGCAAGTCTCTCTCTCATATCTTGTTGGGATCATATCAGTGGGAACCATCCTCCTGGGGATGGAGATGAGGGCCCAAACTTTTCTGGCTTTATCCAGCTCCTCCCTCTGGGAGAAGGACAGCCCAAATCATGCTTCAGTTCCAAACACAGGGGGCTTGGAGGAAAAAATCTGAGCACAAGTGCTTGGATGTTACAGGCAGGGAAAAAAAAAAGTCTCAGCAGCAATAAAATTAATTTCCTTCTCTAATATATACAAGACTTTCTCCGAGAGAATTATGACCCAAGCTGATCAAAGTCTGTAAGTGGTACTTATGCTATCAGTTTCACCCCCTTAATGCCCTCCTGTCAAAACAAAATCCCTTGGAAAGGCTTTGAGGAAAATCACATGAGCATAATGGCTTTCAGAAAAATGGCCCTAAGTACTCAGTAACATATACAGAGAGGACTATTAGATCTGCTGGTGTAATTGTACTTATATTCAAATGTAAACACTCTTATATGAGCAAGTTACTGCTTACCCACAGAGCAGAGCACCAGGCTGACAAGGCTTGGGTTATCAAGGGAGAGGGGAGGGCTTGGCAGCCACTCTGCCCTAAGACAGGATGGTGACTTTAGGCAGAATTAGATAAAAGGAGAAGGGGGAAGGATGGGGCTTATTAAAGAACCCATTTTCAGACATCCAGGCAGAGGATGAAATCCAAGCGGGATAAAATGGTCCTGCCGTGTTGCTCTCAGGTAGGAGTCAGATATTGAACTATCTGATCCTTTATCTGCTGTAATGTGTTTGTTTGAACATGTTCTTGGTGGATTTAGTGCTGCTCTGACAGCTCTGGGAACTGGAGTCCTCAGTGCATTCCCAGAATAGATGCACCAGGCAGTGCTGTGTCCAGAGTGAGGGTGGAGGGGAGGCTCCAGCTGCTCAGCCAGGTCATGACCATTCAAGTTCTATGGGTCCAATAAAAATGATACCTCAAGTGGCCAGTTTTCAGCACTGAGAGGATGTACAGCCAGCTCTGACTGAGATGCTTTCCATCTTTGGAGGATTTGTTGATACACCTGTAGGGAAATGCCTATTTTTGTGTTTTGGTCCTTGACACCTCCACAGGTGCAGCTCCCATTGCTCCAGCCTTCAGAAGGCACCTCCTGGTTTGGTGCTGACATCACCAAACTCCTGGCATCAGCTCTGCCCTTTCTCATCACTGTTTGGGGGTTTATCAGTTCTTCAGGTCTCCTTTGTTATGAGCAGCAATGTCCCAGGTGTGTTCAATGACAGGGACAGGATGAACAGCATCAGTGGATTCAGAGGGTCTGTGTTTGGAGAGATACTGATGTGGTGGCAGCAAAGCTGAGGATTGAGGTGGTTTGGATGATCCTGGGTAGAAAAGCTGCTGTTTCATCCTCTGCAAACAAAAACCAGGTGCAGGCTCCAGCACAGATTTCAGCACTCATTTCTTCAGTCCTTTCTTTCCCTTTCTCTTCCTCCCTTTTGCATTGCAGCTCTCTATCTGTCTGAGGCTCAAAGGTCCTTCCTTGCAGTCTCCTTCCTCTTTCCCATGGGTTTCCAACATTCCTTAATGTCCTGCAGACCTCTCAGCCTCTTTGCCACATGTCTTCTCTCCCTGGGAACACCAGCTCAGCCTACCAAAAAGCAGGATCAGGCCAGCAGAGCAGAGGGATTTTTTTAACAAAATCCCAAAATATTTCAAAGACTTAAAAATTAGTAAAATCCAAAACAACACGTGAAATCAACACCAATGCAGCCATACAGTTTCTATTACCTTTGTTTCACCTGATGAGTTGAAAACAAGTCTTCCCTAGCCATCCCTCTCTTGTGCTGGGGCAGAGACAAAGTCTGCTGGAGTCAATGAAAAGATATTCATGGATCAGGCTCATCCAGAATCCTAATATCTCATGGAGGTATTTCCCTATCTGTCCCTCCTTCCTGGCCTTACTGTCTTGCTCTCCCTTTGGAGGAAATTCCTTTCCTGGTGATAACCATGTCTCTAGCTCATATTTCCTCTTTTCTTGTTGACAGTTTTAAACCAATAGATTTATGAACTTTGAAGTAATAGAAGTATTTAAGGCATACCTAGTCTTTTCCCTTATCTAGAAGAGGCAAGGATTGTTCTTTTTCTAGACACTGCACTTGTAACAGGAGACACTTGTCTTTCAACCTATCCTTTAGAAAGGCAACCCTGGCTTGCTTAATGGGGACTTTGGCAACCTCTGATTATTCACCTTTATCCCAGTGAGTCCTACAGCTTTTTTGGGCCAGTTTTTACCCCAGCTGAGACCAAAGAGGTGTATGTGCTGTAGAGGTGGGCACAGACTGCCAATGCCCAGCATCTCTGCTGGGTACATGAGGCTGGGGGGTGATGAGTGGATGGTCAGTGGAGCAATTTGAAGTTATTTTCCATCAGTGCTGGCTGGGACATGAGTGAGTTAGCAGGTCCTTGCCCTGCTCACCTATTGCAGCCCCTGGCCCAAATGCCCTGCTCTCCTCTGCAAATCCTACTCTGCTTCTCAAACTTCAGCTCCTCTTCTGAGTTTCATCCTTCAAAATGCAAATAACCTGGCTCACAAAGTGCTGCAGGCTGGATGGCAGGCTCAGAAGAGGCCACAGCAGGGACAGGGGACACAGAGCTGCTCTCATGCCTTGACTAAATCAGGCAGGGAGGTTGTCACAGCCCACCCCAGAGGGTCTGTCCTGGGAGGGCACAGCCCTTACCCTGCCACTTCTCAGGGTGCAGGGCATGCACTGAGTGTAAATTCCTCCTTCAAGGACTTCAGAGAGACAGACTTTCTTCACTTTTTAACTCTCTCTGCCAGCTCCCTAATTAATAAAGAGTGGAAGGACAAGACCCTTCTATAGCAAGTGGTTCTCTCTGTCATACAGGAGATGGCTGGACAGGACAGAACTTACATCCATGTGCTGATTTAATGCAGCAAATCCCACAAGTGCCTGGAGTTAGACAGAATCCCAGAGGTAGCAGCAGCTTCCCACTGACATGTCCCAGAACTCTCCAGGACCAGAGGAGGAATGCTGCAGGTAGGGCAACTCTGGTGTTAATTGAGGTTTTGCATCCAGTGAGGATCATTTGGCAAAACCCTGTGGCAAAACTATCTCTAGGTGTGGCTGGGCTTAGGGGAGTCTGAACCACAGTTCCAACAGTTCAAGACCCCAAAAAATTATGCTATGGCTAAAGCAATAACACCCCTGTGGTGTGCTGCTGTGAGGTGTGAGGGTCTCTTTCCATGTGCACACCAAGAAGACCCTAGGAAGCTTCTCCAGCATGATTCTGAGGCTATATATCCTGCTCCTTGTCAGCAATATTAAAAGCAGGATTTTCTAGTGGGATGAGGGATTGGATGAAGGCATCAGAACACCCTTGGGTGCTGCGTGTTCTGCATTGGCTGTGAGGAGGGGGAGAGACAAACTGACCCCAAACCAGTGCTTTGCCCAGGTGAAAGAAGATCAAAAGAATGATCTTTAAGTATTTGGAACAGCTTTGAGAGCCAGAAAGTGGCTGCTGGTTGTCTGCTGAGGAGGTGCTTTCAGGATAAGATGTCTTTAATTCACCTCATCCCCTGCTTGTTCCTATCTAAGATGGCTCAGGACTGGAAACAGGAAAGATTGGCTGGGTTTGTGCTCAAACAGATCACAGAATCATCACAGAATCCCAGAATGTTGTGGGTTGGAAGGGACCTTAAAGACCATCTTGTTTCCCCCTCTGCCATGGCCAGGGGCACCTTCCACCACGACCAGGTTGCTCCAAGCCCTGTCCAACCTGGCCTTGAACACTTCCAGGGCTGGGTGTGGACACAGATCTGCACAAACAGTATTTACCACCTTGGTGAGCAGCAGATTTTGTGGCTTCTTTTCCTCTTTGAGCGTTTCTCCTCTTCCTTACCTGTGGTGGCTCTGAGATGCAGCTCTGGAGCAAAAAGCAGAACAGGGACATCACACCCTGGCATTTCCCCAGCTTTTATCAGCTGTGGGCTTAAAAAAAAAATAAATCATTTTTCCAAGGCTATAAATCCAGAACCTTTCACCAACTCCTACAGTAACTGCCGTGTGCAGAACAACAGCAGGCTGTTTATCCAAGCCTGGAAAAGCATCTGTAGCAGAGCTAATTATTTTGCATCCCCACCAGGCACACTTGGACTGTGGGCTGGGAGCTGTGCTGCTGCCCAGAGCATGGTAGAGCTTTCAGGGTAAGAGAAACTACATTTCCTCTTCCAAAACCCCAAGCTGGGAGGGTTGTGAAGGGTAATTTTTAAGACCCCTGAATTGTCTCTTCCTGCTGTATTCGATGTTGCTTCTTAGCTGTGATTTACCCAGACCAGCTGTCAGAGATGCAGAAATTGGTACTGTAAGGGTTAACCTGATGTGCTGGGATGTTCCTCTCTCCTCTTGATCGCCAGGTCTTGTCTCTGTTAAACATCTCCCCCTCTCTTTTACATTCAGATCTTCTTTTACAAGGCTGGGCTCGGGAATTTCAGCCCAGCCAAGAGCCATCTCCCCATCCATTAAGGCTTTGTGACAGCAGGTAACAATATCACTTCAAAAGGACCACGTTGCACCGTTTCCCCCCTCCCCAAATTAAACTCTCTGCCAGCAGCATCTGAGCACAGCGTGGGAAGAAGAAGCAGCTGCCCTGTTTCTTTGTGAGATTTATCCATACCCAAACGAGCCCATTTTGGGGGGCAAAGGCAGAGCCGAGCCCAGTGGCCACTGATGCTTTTGGAGCACTGCAAGGCTATTTGCCCAGAGACCTTCACAGTCGAGTTTTAGCCATGTCACCCCCCCCAAGAGGAGCTGAAGATACTCTGTTTTATCAGCCTGCTGCTGACCTCTTACCCTGCATCAGGCCAGCAAAGGCTGGATCATGTCTTGGCTAATCACTGTGGCTGCCGAGCCCTAAAGGGTTGCATCCAGCCTGGGTTGCACGAGCTCCCTTTCTCAGCCTCCCTTGTCGTTTTTTTTTTGTTGCCTTTCTGCTTTTGATTTTTCCTCTCTGCTGCCTCAGTTTCCCGTTTCTTACATCTCGATTTCCACACTGGCCCCCATCTCGTGCATCCTTTCTACGTGGCCCATCTCTCAGGGTGCAGGATGCTCCCACAGCACTGGCTGTGCTCGTGTGTGGTCCACCTGGGAGGAAAAGGGCTGTGATTTTTGTCTCTCCTGCCTGGGCACTATTTAGTGATAACAATAACAGTCAGAGGAAGGGTCCCTTGTGAGGGGAGATCAAACAGAAGGTGGAATGTAGGGTTGGATAGTGCTGGGAGGGCAGCCCAGGAGGTGCCAGTATGTTGCATGGGCAGGGAAAAAGGTAATTTTTGACTTGCTTTCCAAACATCTCTTCTTTCAGCAAGAAAAACGCAGAGAAATAAATAAATAACCTTGTGCTTTTTCTGGTTTTGAAAAGCAGTTAAATCTGAAAACCTAAGGGATGCTCACAGAGAAGATTCTAGGCTCTACCTACATTTTCTTTTTATTACTTGTTTGCCCCAGGAATAGGAATGTAAAAAAAATTATTTTCCTAGAAATCCTCCACTTAAACTCATTTATTTACAGAACTGGCTTCAGCTGCTGCAAACCCCCCCACAAAAACCCCTCACCTGAATTAGGAGCTGCTTATAACTCACACTGGATTTACTAACTCACACTGGATTTACTAAATATTCAGCTGACCTGCTAAATTGCCTCCAAATTTCCAGTGAGGTCTCCTCTCAGGTGATTACTGGAGGAGCTGCAGACATCCTGTGCCTCCCCAGAAACCCTCAGCAAGCCTGGGTAGGATGAGGGTCTCTCCTTTAATTTGCAGTAATGAGTTACAGGGTGATTGAACTCGCAGAGTGCCAGGTCACTGTGGGGTATTAATGCACACGGTTGTACAAGCACTGGAGCTCAGACCTGGGCTGTGCCACTGCTCTTACTGCAATTAGGGGGCTGAGGTTTATGGCTTGTCCTTTGGCTTGTAAATCAGCAGGAAACCAGTCCCAAATGTCCAGAGCCTTTATCAAACCTCGCTCTGAAGGGTAGGAATGTCGAATGTTAAGGGATGGAGAGGCACCTGTTGTTGTGTTCCCACCCCATCTCCCTGCCAGCCACTGTGGACACCCTTGTGCTGCACTTATTGGGGGGCTGCTGGATCTTAGGGAGACCTTGTGGCTTCTGGTCTGTGGTCCTTGGCCCTACTAAAATCCTTGTATCCTAAAGGATACCCACTGCTGCTCACTCCTGCAGCAGGAATAACTCCTGTGCCTTCAAAGGCAGGGAGCTGCTCTGGCAGGATGGCTCTTAATGTGTGAATAATTACAGCTTTTTCAAGGGAGAAATAGAGCAGGGCCCATGTGAGCCCTTGGGGAACTCTTTCAGTCTTCCCTCAGGCTTTCTGATGTCTTCTTGTTTTCTTTTTCTGTGCTATTAAGGGGAATTATCCAAAGGAGACCACTCTCATTTCGATTTATGGGATCAGTGTTTAAATACAGCTTGACTGATAATGCAATTAATTGATTCAATTTATGGCTGGTCTGAAAACGGCTCTTTCAGGACTCTCCCTAAGCCTGTGACTCCCAGAATCACAGATCCTTCTGGTTCTGCACTGAGCACCCCAAAACACAGGACCCCCCCCCACCAACCCAGGGCTGGCTCCCTTCAGAGCCAGGCAAGTGTAGGGTGACAGCATCCTTTGGCAGGAGGAAAGGTGAGCTGCTTTCCCTGCTCCCAATCCCTCCCCCAGCACCTGTTGGATCTTTTTTCACTCCTCTGATCTCCAAATATATCACATGAAAAGTCAGTGTTGGTGTCTTTCTCCTGGATCTTATTTCCAGGTGGGGAAACTGAGGCACTTGCAGCTTAATGAGCCTCCTTAATGACATCCAGGGCAATGCAGCACTGCAGACAAAGGCAGAATTTACCCATTACAATAACTTAAAAGCTGTAGGATGCTCCTACAACCTCTGATTTCTTGGGTTTTAGGATGCTGAAGAAAACACAGGTGCCTCCCCTCAAAACATGAAATGACTTATTGCCAATAAGCTTTATCTGGTGTCAAACTCTCCTCCAGCTAGAGACTGTTGGAAACCCAAATTTATGTAATTAACCCCTCTAAAAGTTGAATTTTAAGGTAAAAAGAGGTGAAATTGGGGCTTGGGTCTTAGTGTTGACCCTCCTTTTTGTGGTCATGGGCTGCTGCCATCCTTCCCTGGACTGTCCACACTGCAGCCATCCCAGAGAATCCCTGTCTGTCTCCATCTCCCCAGGAGTGACAGAGATGGATGATGGTGCTGCCGGGAACGTGCTCTCAGGCTCGGGCTTTCCTCCCAGGAGAAAGCTGGAGGCCCTGGGAGCCCCTGATGAAGATGTAAGAGCCGTGTTTGACACGCCAGCTCTTTTGTTGGGGCTCGTGTTGGCCGCCTGCCCTCCAGGAGCACCACGGTCCTACCCAGCACGGTCACCGTGACTCGTGGTCCCTTTTCTGCCTGCAACCAAAGGCTGGGACAACAAGAAATATGCCCGGAGAAGAGCTTGAAGAAACAGGTTTTAAGAGGACACAGGGTAAAAAGGTAATGAAAACAGCCAGGAAGCACCCTAGGAGGGGAAAGATGCAGGGAGAAATGTTTGATGCAGGGAGAAATGTTTGCTCACCTTGCAAAAGGGGGGAGAAGGATGAGCAACGAGCAGCCAAACCCCCAGAGCACCCGAAGGAGTTAATCCCCCAACCAGTGCACTAAGTGGTCAGCAGCCCAATAAATTATGCCCTGGAAAGACAAACCACAATCATCATTAGTCACGGCTCATTGGCCTGTTAAGGCTCCTCAGTGAAGTTTATCTCTTCCCTCCTGTCCAGCGGCAGCCATATTTCATGCTCCGAAAACAGATGACCCCGGGGGTCAGCGAAATGAAAGCCCCATTCAACAGGTCCGCCAAGGGCTCGGCACGGGAAAAAACGGCCGAGGTCAAACTAACATTGAGATACGGGCAGACCTTGAGCCGCTGCCCTCCCGGAGCAGACACACACCACACGCTCAAGTGACCAAGACATGTTAATCCGTTTCAGGGTCAGGCTGGGGCTGGGAGGAACAGTGGCATAATTAGGTGAGGGTGACCTCCATAAAACAGTAATGGGCTGCCAGAGGCCGGTGCAGTTCTTTGCACCCACCTCCACGCTCTTTGGGAGTTGGGAATAGCCAAGCGGGGTGGAGGGAGTCCCAAATATTGTCCTCATCCTTGCTGGTGGCCAGGTTTGAGGGAGGGAAGGGTGTGGGGACTGTGTACCCAGCAAGGTGAGCATCACAGGCCGACGTGGTCGTAGAGTTTCTTTAGAAGGAAGGAAAGGGTTTGGTTCCTTCCTTTCTATTAAAAAGAAAGGGGAAGTATTTGGAGCACACGCAGTATGAAGCTGAAATAGGTGGTGTTGAAGAGACAGCATGAAGAGAGGAAAAAGAATGTGCTGAGAAATAAGAGGGCTTTGAAGAATGTTTTGTAGGATGTTGTTTTCCTAATACCCCATAAGTTCATGTGTATAGGTGTGGAAATCTGCCTTGGAAGAGCTGGACATCCTGGTGTGAGATGAAGCTCTGCATCCTGGAGGGATGAAGGGAGAGGAGCTCCAGGCCAGCTACAGCTTCAGCTTCCTACATGGGACAATCATAAAAGTCTGTACAGGAGGGCAGACCTGGATCAGGGTGAGTTCGTGTTTTTCAAACAATGTCGTATGGCCAATTGAACACTCCAAAAATGCCTTTTAAATAGAATTAAAGTCCCGAAGATCAGTATCCTGTGAGAATACTCACCCTTCACCAGCAGAGCAGAGCAGCATTTTTGTTCTAGAGAAGAGTTGCTATGTGGTGGGAAAAATAAGAAAGATGGTGAAGAAAACACCTTGATTTTTTTACACTTTATATATGTTGGTTTTGAACCAGAATGGTGTTCAGTTCTTGGCTACAAAAGTGCTACTCGACATTATAACATTATAACATGAAGGTGTAAATGTTTCAGAAACAATCCTCATTTAAAATGATTAATTGAGACTTCAAGGATTTGACTGAGGAACAACAGAGATCAAGTCAAGCTCCTGTTTTGCCTGTTCTTTGGTGGGCAATCAGCATCATCTTCAGGAAGTCAGAGCTGTGCTAATACCTGAGAGCAGGGAAAGGCAGCACAAGGGTTTATTTGTGGGGATTGAAGGTTTTCCTGGAGCAGCAGGTGATGCTGGAGCAGGACTGTGTCCCCTCACCAGTGTCTGCAGGACCAGTTAACTCCTTATCCCACTTCATGTACAATCTGTGCTTCTCCAGGTTTAAAATATTTAGGCTCTGGAAAACACTTTGTAACCACTAATATAATTTTCCTGGTGCTGGAGGTGAAATTTGGGGCTGAACCCATTTTGCCATTCGTGCCTCTATAAATGAAGAGTCTTAAAACCAGCTCCCCTGATGACTCTGCTCTCTGTCTTTGAGCACCATAAATCAGGAGGTGCTGGCTCAGGGCTTTTGCAGGGAGGGAGGCAGAGGAGGGGTGAGCAACAGAGGTAACTCTACCTAACACTCTGCTGAGATAATTCCTGCTCAAAACAGCTTGTGGGGATCACCTTTTAAAACCGCTATTTGTCTGCCTATTTATTGCTGCAAGAGTCATGGGATGTTTTAATATGAAGCAATAGAGATGATGTGATTGGGGACATTCAATCTCCCAGCTCCCTCCCTAATTCCAGCTGTGCCTGGGCACAGCTAACAATGGGAGGATGCTGCAGGCAGGTGTGGAGCATCCCAGTCCTGGATCTCTGCCATGGCTCCAGGAGAGCTCAGATGGGGTGAAGGAGTACTATAAAGGGGAGGGGATGATGAGCAGGGATGTGTTTCCTCACATTCCTCACTGCTGGTGCTTGCTGGGCTGGAGATGGGGCAGCTCCTGGCTCTGAGCACCTGGTGCAGCCAATGATTTGTGGGATTTGAATAACCCAAGGCAGGATCCTGGGCTGGCTGCTTGCAGGAACTGAGCTCTGCAGTTTCCTCTGGGAGGGAGAGGTGTCCCTTTTCTCTGTAAGGTTGGCTTTGGTTCAGTATTCTCCAGCACCCAATGATGCAGGATGGGTTCCCTGTCTCTGCCTTGGGAGAGAGGTTCTGGCTGGAATGCTCTGGCTGTGGGATTTCAGGCAGCACAAGGATGAGAGGGAGATATTGGGGAGCTGAGAAAGGAGCATTCTGTCTGGATTTTTTGTCTCTCCCCCCTCTACCTCTCCAGGGTTCCCCAGCCTTTAACTGCTCTGCTGTGTAACTTCAATGACTGAACTGGGCAGTGTCATCTCCCTTCTGTGTGTTCATATGCCAGAAAGGCATCAGACACACAAAAAGTCTGTTCTAGTTAAAAATCTGGGGGTTTCCATGGGACTTTTTTCCCTCCTTTTTTTGGGGGGACAGTTTTCTGCAAAGCCCACATTCCCCCTGGAGCTGCAGACTATTCCACGCTGCAGAGTTCATGTAGGAGCCTTTTTCTCCCATCCCAACTGGTGGGGTTGCCCTGAGCTCCTTGCTGTGGATCTGGGGTGTCACACCACAGGTGCCATTAGCACCCTGGAGCTGCTGGAGCAGGTCTGGCCCTCCCAACCTGCAGAAGGTCACAGTAGTTGTTTGTGGGAGCCCAGGGGATTGAGCTGTACTATCCCATGCTCTGAGTGAGCACTGCAGTCACCAGCCCGTGCTTCCTCCCTGCGGGCCACTGGCTACTTCTGAGGACAATGCACAGTCAGGACAAGGTGTGAACTGATGTGGTATTGATTTGTTTTCTGGACAAGGGAGATGAAAAGAGACAGCAAAGGAAGGGCATGAAAGATGTGGAGCTGGCAGCAGGTAAAGTTTTGAGTTCACATCCCTTTGTTTCCACAAGCTGGTGGAAAGCAGACCCGGAGGTGAGAGAGAAGCTGGGACAGTATGTAATGCATCTGGCTCTTTATTCCCCAGCAGTTAATGAAGCCATTAGTTAAGTTGAAATAATTAGCTTCCTATGGTGGTGTTTCTCATGCTGTTCACAAGCCAGGGATGAGAGCTGTCAGGCTTTCCCCCCTTGGAGCATGGCAGAGCCTGTTCTCTGTATCAAACATCCCAAACTCATGTCACCTAGGCTTTGGCAAAAGCAAAGACTGTCCTATTTTTATTGCCTTTCCCTTAAGCCATCCTGCCCTTGCCAGAGTATCTATGGAATTAAAGCCCATTAGATCAGCTCCTTTGTAATGCCTGGATCAGCAAGGCGAAGTGACAGCACACAGTCCCAGTGGTGGCACCAAGCAGGGCAGGGAAGAGATGCAGGAGAAAGGCCTGAGCAGGATGACAGGCACGCTGCTGGTGGGAAATTTACAGTCTCAGCCTTGGGCTCTGGGCCCCCTTTTTATTACATTTTACACCAAGTGAGTTAGATTGAGTTACCATTGTGTTTTCATCTGCTCCATCAGGGCTGCTTTCAGATCCAAAGACCACAGGGTTAGAAAGAGGAGCCATGGAGATGCCAGTTCTGGCTGTCAGCAAATACATCAGATATGAGAAGAAAGAGCAGGTGATATTTCATAAGCTTAGAATAGGATTTAGCTGTCCAGCAGAGACTGGAAGAAAAGGAGCACAGCCAGCATTTCCCCAGCCCCCAGCACTGTATAAGTTAGCTGAATCCCCACTTTTCTGTTGTCCCCAGGTAACAGAGGCATTTCTAAGCTGTGTGTGCTGCCTCTACCAGTGCAGAAGGGCTGCTGGCAAAGCTGGCTGTGTGCAATCATAGAATATCCTGAGTTAGATGGGACCCACAAGGATCACTGAAGTCCCAACTCCTGGCCCTGCACAGGACAACCCAACAATCCCACCATGTGCCTGAAGCATTGTCCAAAAGCATCTTGAACTCTGGCAGACTTGAGTTTGTGACCACTGCCCTGGGGAGCCTGTTCCAAAGCCAGCCTGGACAGGGGAATTTTAAGAGCTGGTTTCAAGAATAACTGTGATGACTCTGGAGTTTAGAAGAACAACTAATTTGGGCTGAGGAGTCTGTGTAGTGATGTACAAATGATGGTGCAGAAGAGGGGGCATGGCATGTACCATAGAGCCACTTGGAGGTGGATGTGCCTTCCCCCTAAGGTACTCTGGGAGGAGGAGATGGGGATGTTGGAAGCTGGCAGGACAAGCTGCCAGGCACTAGAGGCCTCCAGAGATCCCTCCTAACCTACAGGCTTCTCTAGATCTTGGAATTAAATGGGCTGATAGACGAGGTGCTTGTAGTTGTTCCTTTACTGATGGAGCAAAGGCTGGAGTTGTGATGTTTCCTTTTGCTTGAGTGATTTCACACATGGCACTTCACCCCTGCCCTCTCTCCTGCTCTGCCCCCAAGTTGTTCACTGCTCTTTCAAGGCAAGTTTTGTTGCTCCCAGGCTGCCTTCCCATCCCTTATCCTCTCTCCTAGGAAAGAGCTTCCTCTTGTGTCTCATCACTTCTCCCCTTCCCACACTCAGACTGTCATTTACTCTCCCATTTCAGTTCCCCTCGTGAGCCACTTCCTGAGCACATTTAGATTGGATATTAGGAAAAATTTCTTCACCAAAAGGGTTGTCCAGCCCTGGCACAACTGCCCAGGGAAGGGGTGGAGTCACTATTCCTGAAGGGATTTAAAAGCCTTGTGGATGTGGCCCTTGGGGACATGGTTTACTGGTGGCCTTGGCAGTACTGGGAGAGGGCTTTTCCAACCTAATTCTATGGACCCTGTGGAGATGTTGATTTAAAAGCAGGACGAAGCTTACAGTCTTTAGCTGGGCCTGGTGAGAGATGTCCAGGGAGCTGCCAAACCATCCTGGTAGCATCAACAGTGAGAGCTTCCTGAGGCATCTGTTCCCAACCCTTCCAAAGGTGGAAGCTGCACAGCCCCATTGTGATGCCCACCCTGCTCAACCAACCTCTTCACCAGGCAGGTTCTCCTGGGGTCCTGCCTACTCTGGCTGATCCTTCTGCTGATTAGATCCCCTGATCTAAACTTGGGTGTCTGATGTAGAAACCAAGCCATTCCCTCACCCATCTGCTTGGCCCTCAAATCCAGCATTTAATCTCTGGCTTTCAGTTTGGAATTGCAATCTTTGCTTGGGCTGTGAGCCATCTTCTCTGCCCTCTCCAGTATATACAGCATGTGGAGGGAGCAGCTGGTTTAGCAGAACTACTGGGACTCTTTTCTGACCCACATCCTGTAATTGGTCAGGTTTAATACGGCTTCTCCACTTGCAATTTGTCATGGCTTTATCAGAACATCTGCATCCTGGCCTCTCATTAAACCCTTAGAAAAACAGAAGTATCTGATGCCTGAATAGTTTTAAATTTGGAAGCAGAGTGGGAGTAGAGGGGAGAAAATACATTCCCCTTCATGTAATCATCAGAGGAGGACAGTTCTGAACAATGACCAGAGCGTCCTCACGCCGACGATGACAGCAATTTCGGACTTATCACACCCCAGCACTATATTAAGGCACTGAGATTACAGTGTTATTCATTAGCACAACATCTGCTGAGAATCAGTGTGGAGAAGGCTGCTGAGGGTGCTAAAAAGCTTCATGATGGGACAGAGAAAATACTCCCTCACAGGCAGAAGAAATCTTTGCCCTCCTGGGTGTTGCTTGGGGCTGGTGCTTCGTGGAGACCATAAACACGTGGTGCAGCCACTTGCCTTGAGTCAGTGAGGGCTTGAGCCACTGAGGTCCCAGCTCTGCCCAGCTTGAGTGAGTCTTGGGTGAGTCTCTTCCCTTTTCCTTGCCTATTCCAAGCAGTCTCTTGCTGTCATGGGCACAGCTCTTTGCATGGAACAACAAATTTAATCCCTGTTGCTGCTGCACTTGAAGAGGAAGACCCTATTTCCTATATTTTGAAGTTCTAAAATATTCCAAAGCTGGCCAGTCTCAATGCAATCCTACTGACATACTTGGATTTATAACAAACCCAGAGAGGTGAAGGAACTTTCTGCCATTTATCCTGCCTTACACTGAGACCTGTCCTGCCCTGGCTGCCCCAAAAGAGCCTCAACTTGCTCATTTTCCTCTGATAGATGAATTAAATTCGTGGATAAGTCCAGGAGTGACTTGCTGACTTAGTTCCCTGCCTGGCCTGGTTAGTTGCTAAGCTCCACAGCCCTCCTTGTTTTCAGCCTGGAGCAATAACTCATTGTGGTGTATTTGCTGATTCTCGTGTTTAGGAGTTGCAGCAGCATTAAGCAATTGTTTAGAACCACTGCTGCAGCATTAAGCAATTCTTTAGGACAACTGTTTTGATTTTTACAAGCAATTTAAGTTATTCTTAGTACAACTCATCAGGAACAGTAGAGCTCCAAGGGTATTTCATGGTGGTGTTGCTATAAATGCAGAGCAGACTCTGAACTGAGAAGACGTCCCGGACCTGCAATGGTGGTGGATTTTCTTCTATCTGAAGTATGCAGGTCCAGGAGCTGTACTGCATTTCTGAAGGTGATATCTGAGCCTCTCCAGTCATCACAATCCGTGGCAGCCCACAATTTGATTTCACAAGGATGATTTGGGGGACGAGGAGCGTCACTGTCAGGCGTTGTGTTGATGTGTGGCTCTGCACAGTAGTTCAGAAATCCAGCTCAGCCTTCCTCAAGCTGCCCTGCTTCCACTCAGGAGTCACTGCCTCTGGTCTGCAGAACCTCAGCTCGAGGAGCTTTCAAAGGACCATTTTAGCAGCTGGTGTGAACCATCCATCAGTGCTCCTGTCTTCGCTCTAACCGGCTCCATTCTGGGTTGCCTTAATTCAGTTATGATGAAATTTAGAGCAACTGCTCCTGACAAATGAGACTTCCTCTAGTGGGTTGCTTCTTTAAACTGTTAACACATGCTTAAATATTGTCAGAGTTTAAGAACGTTTAAGTTCTCCAAGATCCTTCATTATCAAAGGCAGCTGCTGGCGTGCAGTGGATCACTGCTACCCAAGTGTGCATCCTCGCAGTGATCATCCACCCCGAGCACATTAAGAGGGCTGTAGGAGGGATGGTGCTACCTTGGAAAAGTAGCTTGAGGTTATAATAACAGGGTGGATAATTATTTACAGGCAGAAGAGGAAAATGTTGGAGATGCAGAGCGGACAGTGCTGATTTCCAGTATCTGAAAGGAGCCTGAAAGAAAGATGCAGAGAGACTTATTAAAAGGGCCTGGAGTGACAGAACAAGTGAATGGCTTCAAACTGAAAGAGTAGATTCAGATTAGCTCTTAGGAAAAATTTCTTCCCTGTGAGGGTGGTGAGGCCCTGGCACAGGTTGCCCAGAGAAGCTGTGGCTGCCCCATCCCTGGGAGTGTCCAAGGCCAGGTTGGACAGGGCTTGGAGCAACTTGGGCTAGTGGAAGGTGTCCCTGCCCATGGCAGGAGGTTTAGAGCAAAGATGACCTTTAAGGCCCCTTCCAATCCAAAACATTCTGGGATTCTATGCTTCTGTGACTTCAGACTTCTCCACATTTCACATAGCTCTCAAGGAGCTTTAGTTTTCAAGCAAAGGTCTTGAAATGAGAACAAGGGTTTTGTGCAACTCCTCTTCCAAAACAGATGCCTGACAGCCCCTGCAACCAAGCCTGTCCGGCAAAGAAAGAGCCCCCAGGAGATTTCCTTTCTGCTCCTCCCAACCTTTCCTGCACCAGCCTCTGCTGGTGCTGCTGTGACAAGTCTCTCTGGAGAACACCAAGAACTCTGGTGGCAAATAGTCATTAATTGATTCACTGGGACCAAGGAAGAATCCAGCCCAATTAGAGATAAATAATTGATGCCATCGAACGGCAAGATTGGGACATTATTGATCCTGGGACGTTATTGATCCTGGGCGCGGGAGGGGATGACAGCTGTTCCTGTTGTCAGCGTTATGGAACCTGAACTGAGATGATGATCCTTCAGGCTGGCAGTGGCAGGGGACCACCAGCCTGAGATGGACCATCATCTGATGTCTCCACACACCACAGAGGTAACCATTTTAATTGTTTAGTCCTCAGCCTCTGACCACACCAAGGGCCTTGAAACTCATAGAGCTCCTGAGGGCTTGAAAGGATGCCTATCTCAGGTACCAGGCAGCTTTTGGGAGGTAACAATGTGAGGCAGCTTTTATCCATGGGATCTCATAGTTTTCAAATAGCCATTGGTCATCCTACTAAGCTCATACCCTGTGGAGAATTGAAATGTCTACTCCAGAAGCACCAGGAAAGGGCTTGGTTGTAGTAGTAGAACAGGGTAAGAAATAGTTCTGCTGTGACTTTGTGGCTTGGTTGCTCCAGACAACATGGGAAGGAGCAAGAGGGAAAGTCCTAATGAGAATGTGGTCTTAAAGGTACCCTACCATGGGAGGAAGAGGTAGAAGGAGGTTGGGGGTTGGTGTGGGGGTGAGGATTTGTTTCCTGGGCATCACTCCCCTGTGTCCACTTATAACAGAGGGACTTTTCAGGGATTGGGTCTGAAATGTGGGCAAAGTTTTTCTGAGGAGTGTGAGAATAGTTTGGACTCTACCTACCCATCCTTTTCAGTATTTTAATGTCCAAGGGATTGTTGAAAATCTACCTGAGCCAGATGGAGACTTTCCACCAACTCCAGGGGAATTTGGAGCAGGTCCAACATGAGTGGGTCCTTACAGAGCTTGGGGAAGCTTTGCAAGGTGTAAGTGGTCCAGAGAAGCAAGGATTGCTCAGCTGACATCCCCCTGGAATGAGCACATGGTGATTTCAGGCAAAGGCAATCTGTTATTTCCACTCCTGAACATTTATTTGGGTCAGAGTGGGAAAATTTGATTTACTTGCCAAGGTCCCACAGGGCTGGTAAAAATATAAATACCACATATTATTATGTGTGTATTCTGAAAAGCAGTTAGTGAGTGTGTTTATTACACTTGGCCACTCACAGGGAGTTCTCTCTGCCCCCTCCCCTAAATTCATGTGCTTGCCCTGAGTGTGAGAGCTGCTGGGACCTGTAAAACCACGGGGTGGGGATGGAGCCAGAGTGATCCAGTCCCCAGCTCATCCCAGAGGCTCTCCCAGCACAGCCTGCAGAGAGGAAACACCTCTCCACACTGTTGGTCCTACCTGGCTGAGCCACTGCATGCATGTGATGTGATGATTTCCCACTGCTAAAGCTCCATCATCTCTTCAGGGACCTGTTTCAAGCCTCATCTACCAAGGATGTGAGTTGTTCACAGCATCATAGAATGGTTTGGGTTGGAAGGGACCTTAAAGATCTTCTAGTTTCAATCCCCTTGGGTGGGGAGACCTTCCACTAGCCCAGGTTGTTCTAAGCCCTGTCCAACCTGGCCTTGGACACTTCCAGGGATGGGGCAGCCACAACTTCTCTGGGCAAACCTGTGCCAGGGCCTCACCACCCTCACAGAGAAGAATTTTTTTCCAATAGCCAGGGACAGCCAGAATCTACTGCATTTTGGCAGTCCTAGGGATGGACTGGATCCACGTTGCTCCAGCCCTAGAATGCCTCATCCCCATCCAAGAGCTACAGCTGCCCATCCCAGTGCTGTTCCTGGAAGCATCTTTCCACTAGAGGATACTTCAGCTTGGAAGGCTTCCTAAACTAGGTATTCAAAAATGAAGCAATTGCACCTTGATTTCTGGGTGTTATGTAGGACAAATGCAGCCCATCACAAGAAAGGGCTCATGTGGTTTTCCAAGTGAGGTTTAAAGCTGGTTTCTGAATTTTATACCTTGACCTTGTAGTGAGGGTTGGGGTGTGCCTGCAGACTAGGTGGCCTCTGAACTGGATGGATAGTCCAAAATATCCCTGTTTTGGCTACTCAGAACTGCCAGTGGATTTGTGCTCTCATCCAAATGGTGCTTTCCAGCCCTACATTCCCAACTTTGGGCCAGAGCCCTTCGCAGCTGGCTTCTCAAGCCCCAGATCTACCTTATAAACTACACTGGATCTTATTAATTTGAATCTGTGCCATCCCCTGCTCTCAGTTACCACTTATTGCAGGGGCTTTGGTTGTGTGTGTGTGTCAGCATCGGGACACTGTGAGTTCAAGGCTCCTGCCTTGTGTTGGCTGAACTCTGTTGCCTCTGCAAATTGGGTTTGGCCTGGCATCTTTCAGGCAGGAAAAAGGTAGTCCTGCTATTCTGGCACTATCAAAAGCCATCAGCATTTGTGTCATAGCAACACCCAAGAGTCCAACTGGGTTAAACCCACCAGGGTGAGTGATTCTGAAGAACATGCAAGCTCCTGCTTCCAAGAAGGGTATGTCTTTCTAGGGAGCACACTGCTTTGTATTTGCTCTCTGAAGTGGCCTCAGACTATAGACTGTTCCTCATGTCTTCTGCAAGCAGAGCAGCCCATTGCACAGCAATCCAAGAGGAAAGAGGTGCCAGGATACAAATCAAATGTGACCCTTTCATCCACGTTCCTGCATCCACCGCACACCAGCAGCTGCGTGCGAGCTCCTGGTGCCCAAAGAAGCCACAAAGGCACTCCCTCACCTGCCTGGGCTGAAGCTGCTGGATTTAGCTCACGTTCAGTGTGCTCTTCAGAGCACTTGAAAGGCATAAAAGCAAAGGGGAGTCATCTCCCAGCCTGACCCTGGGCTCGCAGGACCCCATGGGCTTGTTCCCTTTTCTTCTGCGGTGAAAACTGGCATGCACGCTGCCAGGTAAGAGCTTTTTCCAGGAAAGCCTGGCATCTCTAGGAGGAGCTGAGAGGTTCAAGGAGCAGGTGCTGTGCA
This sequence comes from Margarornis squamiger, assembly GCA_035222235.1. Lineage (NCBI taxonomy): Eukaryota > Metazoa > Chordata > Aves > Passeriformes > Furnariidae > Margarornis > Margarornis squamiger. The sequence goes on along the minus strand of JAWWTY010000035.1, from coordinate 4,351,339 downwards.
AACACAACAGCAGAGCCCACAGATGGAGAATTCCCTCGCACAGCCAGATGGGCTTGCTCGAAGAGAGGAGGGTTGGGGTAGGTTTGCTCACACTCTGCCGGTTGCAGAGCTCATTGATTTGCATATTTTGTGACCTAATGCACATCTCCACGTTCACTCGCCCACTTCCTTCCCCAGCCTCGGAGGGATCGCTTGTTATTTGTATTCACAGCTAATTAAAACCTCTCCAGCTCAACCCCCTGATTAGGGAGAGAGGGCTGAGACCACAAGCAGCCCACAGTGGAGGATGCCACAGCCCACAGCCTGACCCCACACCACTGCAGACCCCACGTTTGCAGTTAGGACATTATTTACCCTGATGCTTGCAACGTTCTCTTAAAATATATTGAAGGAGAGATTGGGAAAATGAAGTGTATAAGATTTATCCTGCACTAGAGGATTTCAGCATCCAAGAAAGCCAGAGAGTCCAGTCCCTCAGACTTAATAGAAACCTCCTGCTTTATTAATGTTGCTTTATTTTTTTTTTCCCCTTGTCCACAGGTCCTGGGCAGAAAGTCAAAGCTGTATTTGAGGAGCTTTCCTGGAGGTTTTCATTAATAACAGGGCCAGGGAATCCACTGCAAATGTAAAAATAATGGATTTGAGAGCCCTAAAAGGATGGAGATTTACTCACTGTGGAAATATTAGGGAGAAAGTGGGAGCGGGAGGTTCCCATGGCTCGGTGCTGCCTGTCTGTGAGCTTTGAAAGCTTTCCTGAAGGCCAAGATGATGCTGGGAATGGAGCAGGAGGGAAGGTTGCCTCCAAACGGCAGGGAGAGGCAGCTGCGACTGTTCTGCCGGCCACTGATCCACTGGTGGAGGACATGCCTGAGACAAGGAGAGCTTCAGGGTCCTCCTCAGGTTAAAGGGGAAAGGAATAAAGGGACAGAGAACTTTGGTCAAGCAGATCTGCTCCTTGCTCACCCCTTGGAGAGGGAGGTCCAGGGTGATGCTGATCCTCAGCAGGTCAGGAGGGATGCATGGAAATGGGGAGAGAAGAGAGGGATGCTGCAGTGCCCATTCTTGTGGGAATCCTGAAACCTTGTCCCTTCCTTCCAAGTGGCTCTTGCCAGCAGGGCCAGTGCTGCTCCTGTATCCCACCGTTATCACCTGACCACATTGTCCCCTTCTCATGCTGGTTTCCTGCACAAGAAAAGGTGACACTGTGTCAGGTCACTGGAAAGGTGCATGAGGATGGGAGGGAGAGCAGGAAGTGGTTTCCCACCTCTCTTCCCCAGCACAGAGATGTCAGATCCAGTGTTTGAGGACACGTGGGGGCCCCACAGAAGCCACAGCTACCATGGGCTCTGCAGGGGTGCATCCCCTTCTCCTTCCAGGGCTGCTTTGGGAGCACCCATTTCTCATGGCTTTTGTGCTGTCACCTCCATGGATAGAATTTTTTGTGGCTTTTTGTCCTTCCAGCTCCACTTGGAGCTGTTTCTTAGCCCCAGCTCTGCCTCCCTGGGAAGGGGATCACGAGGCTGTGCCCCCTTGCCTACTGCCAGCAGGGGAAGCTGTGCTCTTCCTCTAAGTGCCACTGCCCTGCCAGGACAGGTGACATCTAGTGACATGTGCCACCCTGTACGTCCCGGGTGCTGCTGTAGCTCTGTCCCTGCCTGCAAGGGCTGGATGTGCTCTGCTCCCATTTACAGCAGTGTTGCTGCTGAGTAGGACCATCCATCCCAGCGCTGTCCTTTGGGAGAGCTGGATTCAACCTCTGACAAGGAGAAAGATGGAGAGAGGGAGAAGAGAAGTGAGTTTTCTTACCAGCTGGGAACAAAAAGGCAGCGAAGCCTGTGGACTGTGGATGTAGATGGAGACTGACTGAAGGGTTGGATGGCAAAACACCCCTCCTAGGAATTCTGGAGAGACCCCTGCCAAGCCCTGGTACCCTGGGAGGCAGCGTGCAGCCCTGCAGCCTGCCATGAAGCACTTCAGCTCCTACAACAGCTCCTCCTTCTGTGCTTTTCAACAGCTCTGCAGCCCCCCAGCCTCGTCCCGCTGCGCTGGTGGGCCGGGGGACTGGAGGCATTTTCCCAGCACTCTAATCTAACAGCACCAGTGGGAATGTTTACAGCACGCTGCCACTTGAGGGCTTATCGGCATCCCTCCCTATCTCCCGCTGCTCCAGCCTGATAAACGGAGGGGCTGGTGGCACCCGGGGGAAGGGGACGGAGCTGGGCACTGGCCAAGCACACAGCTGGCAGGGCTGGGGGGCTGCTCCAGGCACCCCCTCCCTGTCACCGAGCATGTGGTGGAGGGAAGCAGCAGAGCTGCCCGGTTCCCAAAGGATCGCTGGGAGCGAAGGGTTGCACTCGAGACCGACAACATCCAGATCTGGGGCAAAGGGAATATCCCGTGGGAACAAGGAAATGCATCCGAAATGCATCCCCATGATAATTAGAAGCAGCATGGGATCATTTAGGTGGGAGAAGACCTCTAAGATCATCAAGTCTGACTCCTAAAACAGCACTGTCAAGGCCACCACTAACCCATGTCCTCAAGTGCCACACCTACAAGTCTTTTAAACCCCTCCAGGACTGGTGACTCCACCAGTGCCCTGGGTAGCCTGGGCCAGGGCTGGACAACCCTTTGGTAAAGAAATATTTCCTGATGTCCGATCTAAACCTCTCCTGGGGTAACTTGAGGTTATTTCCTCTTGTCCTGTGACTTGGGAGAAGAGAGTGACCCCACCAGAGAGCAGCTTCAATATTTCTGTCAAGGTAGGAACCAACAGCCGACACCTTCCTGCCTTAGGCAGGAACAGATTTGCCCCAAATTAGGGACAAAAAGGAGCTCACCTGGGGCTGTACCCTCTGATTTGTGTCGGAGCGATGGTGCTGACTAGCAACAACCCGTGAGTGTCAGCAATGCTGCGTGGATTGTCCTCTTTGCCCACCCGCAGCGCTTACACGGAGAAGAAAAGTTTATAAATACTTTTTTTTTGTTATTTTTTTAATCTTCAGGGTAGACAGGCACCCCTGACCTGCCCCTGCGGCCACCGAGCAGCCCCGGCGCATCCCTCTCTGTCCCCCGGCATCTCCCCGGTGCGGGACCGCTCCGGGCGTGGGACACGCCGCGATTGCCCTCTAGTGGTCCCCGGCCTGGGGAAGGGGCTCTCCCCGTCCCGAGGCTGCGGGGTCCACCTCCCATCCCACCCGAGACCCCCCTCCGGGACCCCCGCCCGGCTCGGCAGCCCCTGGTCCCAGTCCCGCTTCGCCTGGGCTGTCTCAGGAACAGCCGCTTTTGGGATTTGGGGTTTTTATCTCCCCACCCAGGGTTTGGTGTGCACCACACCTGGCTGTCGTGCCCCTACAAAGCCTGGGAGAGGGTCTTCCCCAAGCAAGGAATCTCAGATTGAGATTCTGGAGGGTAATTGGAAAAGGGAGTTTGTTTGGGAATATTCCCTGGCTTTATTTAAATGCGTTTTCATAGAACCACATAATTATTTAGGTTGGAAAAAGCCTTTAAGGTCGCTGAGTCCAGTCATTCCCCCAGCACTGTCAAGGTCACCACCAAACCCTGTGGTGGTGTATTTGTCCCCGAGCAACACATCTACACATCTTTTAAATCCCTTCAGGGATGATGACTCCACCACTGCCCTGGGCAGCTGATTCCAGGGCTTGACAGCCTTTCAGTGAAGAATTTCCCAGCATCTGATCTAAATCCCCCCTGGCACAACTTGAGGCTGCTTCTTCGTGTCCTGTCTCTTGTTACCTGGGAGAAGAGTGATATTTTAACTCATTTTAAGGTAAGAAGCTCAGTGTTTTGATGGTACACATCCAAGAAACCTGCTGCTGCTTCTGGCAGTGTGGCCAGGAGGAAGAGGGAGTTGGGATCCAGCATCACTGCAGAAGAGGCTCCCGACACAAGAAACCAGCAGATAAATTCAGGGAACGGAGAGATGTTTGTAAAAGAGGTAGACTTTGTGTAATTCCTGGGATTGGTGCAGGGCTCCCCCTCCATGGAGTGCCTTATGGATGCAAGAGAAAGGGGCTGGAGGATCACCCTGGACGTTCAAGGGTGCTCACAGCATGCTCTGCCCACCTTCCTCTTCACTCTCCCCCTTTATCTCCATGCATAAGGACCTTTTGGGAACCAAAAATATCCTGCTCTTCCCGGGGTATGTTCCCAAAGTGTTGTTCTGAAGCTAATCCATCCACTAGTTGAGCCCAGGGCTGGATGTTGCTATTCTGGTCCCTGCAGTAACAGGAACCGTTTTGTGTGCCTTGTCAGGACCTGCTTCACCCCAGACATGAGATCAGAGCCTCGTTTTTCATTTATAAATAAATACATTCCTGTCAGAGCTGCAAACATGACAGAAGTTACAAGTGAAAGGTTTCATCCTGGAATGCCACCTCCTTGGTGTCATCTGTGGTGGTCCCAGAGGGCTGGGCAAGGGGAGAAGATGCTTCAGGAGAGGATGAAATGTGTTGTCAGCCCATCCTTTGCAGACCTGTCTAAGAGGGGTTTGATCCTGGGCTTTTCCTCCAGCACTGGCTTCAGTAGGACAGGGATGGGCAGCACTGCCACGTGCTTGGGACAATGATCCTTATGTGTCCCTTTGCAGTAGTCAGTGTTTGATAGAGGAGAGAGAAAAGGCATTAGATAAGACTTTAAAGTGTGTGGCATTTTTTTAGATGAAGTTGCCACTAAGGCAAACTATATATATATTTATTTTTTCTAGAGAAAAAAGGGAGAGAAGAAATGGGAGCACATCACCAACACATAAATCACAACCTGGACTGTGGCACTGTGCACAAACTGCAGAGACACGTGCCAAGTAAGGTGTATTTGAAATGTGGGCCATGGGTTGCGTAGAAAAAAAACCAAGTGCATGAAAAGGAGAGAGGAGGGGAAAGAAAGAAAGAAGAGAAGGAGAAAGTCATATAGAAAGTCATATAGAAAGTCAGAAGACCAAGTGAAAAAAAAACCCAAAGAACTAGAACAATAATGGGGAGGAAAAAATAACTCAGAGAAAGCAAGAGGAAGTGAAGGCTTTGCAAAGAGTTCATTGTTTTCACCTGATGGTTTTTTATTTTCTTTGTTGCCTGAACCTGTCCCTGGGTAATTATAGAGTTTCACTAACTCACTGTGTGACCTCCAGGACAGTTTTGTGTCTCAGGACAGACCCCAGTGGCTGTCACCCTCCAGAACCTCTGGCCCAACAGCTCAGAGATGTGCCCTGTATCCACTGTGCTAAACCCTGCCTGAGCCCTCCAGGCTGCAGAGCCAGAGCTGCCCCTTAGGAATAGAACAGAGCACAGGAGCATCCCTTAAATGATTTTTGCAATGTAGGGGCACTCAGGTGTCCCCTTAAATGGGCAGAGCAGAGGGAACAGTAAAGAAACTGTTTATGTGCTGAGAAGCTGGGACAGGGCTATCTCCAGCTGAGTCCTGTCCACGCTCTGTGCCTACCTTTGAATTTTTCCTTCCCAGGGAGAAGGGGAGTAAGGAAGTCCCATTTCTGAAGCTGTAGGGTCTGATTTTCATCCCTGTGAACTCAGTGACGTTTGGTGCTGTATTTTGTGCTTTTTCCAGCTTCCCTCTCCGAGGCTGATCTCTTATTCCCTGGCTTCCACCTGCAAGCAGCATCCTCCCAGGAGCTTCCAGCCCTCCAAGGTCGGGTATCTGTGGGCTCCCCAAGCCCCTGCCCTGCAGATTCCCTCCTCCTTTGCAGTGTTGGGGCTCAGTGAGGTGCCCTTGCCATGGACACCGAGCAGCAGCTCCTGCTCAAAGCCCGCTGTTGATGGTGTGCCAGCCCTCTGAGCATGGCTGAGGGCACCTCTCCTGCCCACCAGCCTCGGGGAGGGGCATTAGCCAAGGCCTGGAGCACAAAAGGGGCTGTGTGGCTGCTCTTTGCCCTCCCAGAGCCGGGAGGAAAGTTGGCAAGGAGGAAAAAACCTTTAGAAGCTATTGGGATGGCTGAGATTTATGTTAAGCTGCCCTCAAGAAGAAAGGGAAACTTGAGTGTGAGCAGGTATAGCAGAAGTGATGTAGGCAAAGGGGATTTGTCCCACCTATTCAAGAGGAGAATCTGACTGTTCATAATTGTAGTTTGTCTTCATAAATTGCCTCTTCCACCTGCAGGAGGCTGATCCTGCTCAACTGAGAAAACACTTCTGGTTTCTGCGTGGGGGAGGAGGGCGGTCTAGGGAAAAAACCCACTTCAGCCATGTATTTTTAAGCTGAATGTCTTTAACTTTAGATTATGGAGAACAGCAAGAAGGCTTAAAAAAAATATCTTTGTGAAAGAGAGCACGGTGCACATATCTGTGAGTTGCAGCAGACTGGAGAACAAAAAGGTTGCTGTTCAGAAAGGGAGGCAGAAGTATGGAGAGCTTAAAGGCACAGAACATGGAAAACCTCCTGCAAACCCCATCACTAGGAGAAAGGAAGGCTCTATCCCTGTGACATTGTTCCAGGACTCAGGTAAGATGAACTTCCCTGCAGATGAAAAGCCTTGCTGTGAATTTATTTCGTGCTTGTGTTTCTAAAGGGCTGGGTCGTGGATTCTTGTAGGCTTTGTGGTTAAGGGCACGCTCTCTCCAGCCAAACAAAAAAATAAATCTCCATGCTAGCCTAACTGAGCGGGGCCTGAGCCTCCTGTGGTCCTGGGAGATCTCCAGGAGGGACTGGGCTGCAGGACCAGCTGGTGGTTGTACCACCCAGGCTAGTACAGAGCTGTCATTGAGAGCCCAGGGCGAGGCTTGCGCTGCCACGAGCCTGCCAGGCAAAAGTCTCAGTTCACCTCTGGGTAAGGCTCGTCCCGGTGGTCCAGCTCTCAGAGCCTTATTGTGAGTGTTCCCAGGCAGAGAAAGGCACTTGCAGTTGGACAGAAAAGGCTTAAGAGTGTCTTCTACAGCATCTCCTAACTCCCCTGATGGTCAGATCCATGTGAGGGGTTTCTCCTGCTTGCTTCTGCTGTCCCTTAGATCCAGCAGCATCTTAAGGATCGTTTAGGTTGGAAATGACCCTTAAGAATCATCCTTGAGGGAGGTGATTCTCCCCCTCTGTTATGCCCCATGTGAGACCTCATCTGGAGTACTGCTTCCAGGTCTGGAGTCCTCAACACAGGAAAGGTGTGTGGACCTGTGGGAGCAGGTCCAGAGGAGGCCCTAAAGATGCCCAAGGTGCTGGTGGCACCTCCACCATGGAGACAGGATGAGAGAGTTTTCAGTTTGGAAAACAGAAAGCTCCAGGGACAACTTTTTGCAGCCTTTCAGTACCTAAAAGGGGATTATAAAAAAGTGGGAGAGTGACTTTTTACATGGGCAGATAGTTACAGGACAAGGGGGAATGGTTTTAAACTAAAAGAGGAGAGATTTAGATGGTAGGAAGAAATTCTCCCCTGTGAGGGTGGTGATGCCCTGGAACAGGTTGCCCAGAGAAGCTGTGGCTGCCCCTGGATCCCTGGAAGTGTCCAAGGTCAGGTTGGACAAGGATTAGAGCAACCTGGGCTAGTGGGTGGCATCCTTGTATCTGGCAGGGGGGGTGGAACTAGATGATCTTTAAGATCCCTTTCAACTCAAGCCTTTCTGTGATTCCATGATCTTAAAGTCTTAAAGAAAGTCTTAAAGAAAGCATTTTTGTCCCTCATAATGAAGTCCCCTGTAGCCTGCTGTCTCTTCATAGCTAGTCTTCATCTAGATCTTGATTCTTCTTCAAGGTGGTAGGTCAGGAATCTCTGATCTGAGGAGCGTTTGTGCATTGGAGCTGTACAAGAGTGCTCTTCATCTGCTTGGGCTTCACCCTGTGCTTAGCTGAGTGCTGATGTTCTCCAGCCATAACCTCAGCCTTGAGCTCTGTGGAGAGGAGGCATCACAGCCTGTCCATTGCCTCAGCCCTGGGGCTGACATAACTTCCCAACACAGTGAGGGCAGCAGAGGGCTGGGAGCCACTGGATCCCCATGAATGGCCTCCTGTTTGAGTCCCTGTGGGCACCAGAGAAGGGTTTGTAACCACCAACCTTCTCAGCCATGGTGCAGCAGCTCTGGTTAAAGCATCCTGGAGTGCTGAATGTGGGCTCTGCCCACCTCACTGACCTTGTTGGCCAAGGAGAACGTTACCTGCAGAGCACACCTGTGGGTCACGTCCTGCCTCCCTCTCTCCTGTCCTCCTGGCAGCTCACCAAAAGCCAGGGTGTCTACATTTGGTCCCTGCTTTCAGACATTTGCCTTCCTGTACCAGATGCCCAGACTGACTGAAATCATAAAACAAATCCAGAATGACACCATTCCATGGAAGAAAGCAGCTCCAAGTTCCGTGTTCTCTCCTTTTCCCCCACCCACATCACGGGTCTCCAGGAAATCTTGTAAGTGGTTATTTATGGGCAGTGTGGAGTAAAAGGTAGAAGGAGCCTGACTTTGGGACTTTTTTGCAAGTCCTCAGGGGACTCTTGTGAGTCACCCCAGGGCTGAGCTTGCCTGGAAGGTGTTTCTTGACAGTATCTGCAGGTGGGGTGAACCTTGCCAAGCTAAAGGGAGAAGCCGAGGAACACGAGACCACAAAATTAGTTCCTGTACCCTCTGTAGTGGAGGAAGAGCAAAAACAACTTGTAAGAGCTCTGGAGGATGGCTCCAAGCTGAGCTAGTCCAGCTGCAAGCCATTCTCAGGCACTGCACAAACTAACTTTTGCCACCAAATGTCCATATAATTTTATGGCTCGGGTCTATCCGTGACGCCTCATACACGGATGTCTAACCCACACTTAAGTAATGAGATGTGACAGGTTGTACATTTCTTGGCGATTATGGCATGTGTCATAAAGCAAAAAAGCTGAAGGCAATAATCCCCTGGAAACACATTGCCCTGGGGCGTCTTGTTACCGTTATGAAATGAAATTACAAATGAAAAAATAATGAAAACATGCAAGAACGTGTGCACTCGAGCCGTGGGTATGGTAGGACTGTCAGGCAACGCAACCTCCAGCCCAAAACTGTGAGGATCATTCATACCCAGTGTAAACACCCACTCCCCTGCCCCACGTGTGTTCCTGACAGCCTGGCCTTCTCTCTAGTGAGAGTAGCTGCTTTTCCTTGGTAGAGTGAAGGGTTCACTGCCCACCCCCAGCTCATCACCTGGGGCTGCTTGTCCTTGGGAATGTGGAAGTCCCCACTTTAAACTCATTCAGTATAAAGCTTCCTACTGAATGAGCTGGACTTTGATGATCATAGTGAGTCCCTCCTGACTCAGGATATTCTATGATTTTTTTTTTTGGTCCCTGCATTTAAAGTAGAACATCTTATTTGGGCCAATAGTGTCTCTCTTATTTTAACCAGGCTCAACTCAGCTAGGGAGTGGAGCCTGAGAGATGTGTGGAATCTCAGAATGGAGAAGCTGGCACTTATCTTTCTTTGGTTCTCCTTCTCCTGGCCTCTATTCACTACATCTCCTTGGTCCCCTTTTCCAGGTAGTAGCAAGATTTTTTCCAGAGGAGGTTGGGAACAACAGCTAGGGGCCTTGCCTGAAAGCACAGGGATATGATTTTTTTATATACGTGTGTATATATATATATAAAATTAGGGAGGTTTTCACAATAGCATTAGGATATCACAATTTCTAGAGGTTCTTGGTGCTGTATGAACACACAGCAATAGGTCTGTCCCAGAGAACAAGAGAGGTGGGATGAGAAACAGAAGAAGGATGGTGATAGCAACTTTAGTCTTGCTTGGTGGGAGGGGGCTGGACTTTCCCCAGCTGAGGCTGGAATGCTCCAACAGCATCACCAGCCTGGCTGTGGAAGTGGAAAGCAAGGTTATGAGTCCAGCTGAGGGTCTGGGAGAGGGACAGTGGGAATTGCTCTCTCAGAGCGTGGGTCCTCCTAGCACAGCCCTGACTCCTGCTGGGACATCACTGGAAACAGCTGCTCTTGGTCCTTCCACAAACCCAACAGTCTATAATGGAAGAAGGAGTTTCCTTGCATGCTGTGACTCCATCAGGGAACGCTTTGTGGCTCTGCTGACAGGCAAGTAATGCCCTGCTGGGGCAGGCAGAGCAGATTAATGGCAAGGGAACATCACAGTGTGCTCAAGATGAGAGACACATCATGTGAACTGACCGAACAGTGATGTTGGCAGAGAGGTGACCACAGCACTGCATTGTGTCCTTTGTTTTGCTGGGTGGCTGGATCATCAGCTGGGAAAAACTGATCCTCCCAGACTGAAAGTGTAATGCAGTTGTCAGATCTGTTCTTCATCCCATGACAGAGATGTAGAGCGTGGTGTCACGAAGGACCTGGTGATCTTGGAATCTGGTAATCCCAGCCGGACCACAGAACACACTAAAAACCCCCATAGTAGTCATGAAGGAAAACCATCTACTAATATGATAATGAGGGGGAAATGAAGAGGTTTTTCTGTATTTTTTTGGCTGGATAGAGGCTCCAGGGAGGTCACGGGATCTCCATCCTCAGAGGTGTTCAAGGCCCAACTGGACAAAGCCCTGAGTGATCCAGTTTGAACTCAGTGCAGCAGGAGGTTGAACCGAAAACCTCCTGAGTTTCCTTCTGAACTGACATTTTCTGTGATTCTCTAGAAATACTGTGCATTTTGGGCATGTTTAGGAGCACAGTTCACCTCTCATTTCTGTGAAACCTTACCCAGGAGCAAACCACTCACTAGGACAAGGGAACAGTTGTTACACGGTTTTTTAATGTCTTCTCTCAGCTTCATTTGCATTAGATAAGGGATTGAAACCAGCACCACCTTTTTGCAGCCAGAGGTTTGTGGGAGGGCTTTCACCACCAAAAGTGTGATATTAATGCACATTCTCCCCCCGTGTGCAAGCTGTAAACCCACACTTTCCAAGCCACCAAGCAGGATTTCTGCAGCTGGGCAGATAGTTCTAGCTATCTGTGATGAGCTGAGGACTGTCACCTGCCTTCTGCCTGCTCTTCCCTCCACAGAAATAGTCTTTAAAAGAAGAAGATGCTGAGGATCTACAGCACAAAGGTATTTCTTTCCTCTTCTTCTCTTTTTATTTTTCCCAAGCTTAAGAAAACCATGCAACAAAGAAAACTAGTTCTTTTTCCTTCCCACAGTAACAAGAGGAGTTGCCTATTAAAGACATCACTAATTGAGGACCAAGATGTGCTGTCTGCCATCCCAGAAAGGTAAAATGGCTTGGATGTTCCACAGGATCCTGTGTGTGTCTGTGTGTTTGCAAATGTTTGGCTTTTTAGGAAAAAATATTTGTCATCAGCTCAATTTTCTTGGCTTGCCAGAAACAGAGTCTTTTCCACCACCTCAATTTTTGTTTACCCGATGAACTCAAAAATGTTGGTGGAAATTGAGCATCTTTTCCTCCTCTCTTCATTCTGTGGGGAGAAATACAGAGTGAGGAATTCCAGTGCCTTGAGAGCTGATGGAGAACTGCGACTTCTAGTTCGAAAACAACGAAATGACATTTTCCCATTCTGCAAAGCAATTAGAAACCAGCATTTGTCATGCAGTAAAAGTGGACAAAAGCAATAAGTGTGTAGGAAGTCTCAACTGCTTCCTGACTGTGAGGGGGTTTTTTTTAAAAAAAAAATCATTTGTTTCAATAAAAATCTGACGTTTTAATACGAGAAAGTATTTTGGTTGGCCTTTTCTATACATATTTTAAATTTAACATCATAAAAACGCATTACGGCATTTAATACATACTAATCTGTCATTATATATTTTAATATATTTTCAATTAAATGCTCCAACAAAACAACGTCCAAAATGAAATCAAATATTCCAGCACTACTTATGGAAAGTTGAGGCCAAACGCTTTGCCCCTGTTCAAAAATCTCATAGAAATCGACAAGTTCTTGCAAAATGTTCTGATTTAATGCAAATGTGGGTTTGGAAGGACGGCCACCTTGGAACTTTTTGACCAGCTTTTTTGATCCGTGGCTTTGTAGTTCCACTTGGAACTCAAAAATATGTTTTGGGTGTTTTGTTTTTTTTTTGTAATTTTCTTAAATCAAGTTATCTCGGTGCCTCGGCAAAATCATTCCTTCTCCTCATTTCACTGTCAAGGAAGCCAAGTTGGAGGGAGAGAGCTTGGGAGGAAGAGCTGAAGGGGAAGCCAAGACTGAGGGGCCAACTCGGTGCTTCCCACAGCTCCTCCAAGGCCAAATGAGATGTGTGATGGCCTTGATGGATTGGGAGAGGGACTGTGGGAAGCCAGTCTCTCCATTAAATGCTCTTGGAGATACAGTACCCCAAAAAAACTGGGGCTGGTCCTTACTTGCATTTTGGCTTGGTCCTTCAACTTGTTGCCATTTCCTGGGTTTATTTCGCCATTTCCCGCTTTAATTTGGCCATTTCCCAGAAGTATTTTTGCAGTGTCCCAGTTTAATCACCCTGGTTGAGGTTCTGCACCACCAAGATTGCACTCAGTGTTCACCAGTGCTCAGCTTTCTGTTTATTTGCTGTAAAACTGGAAGTGGGGATGGGCAAAGGGAAAAACTCAGGGTTGAGTGAAGGTTGTGTCCAGTTTCCTCAGGCTCTACTTGATCCTGATGTCAGGAGAAGCTTTCTGAAAACAACATGACAACTGTGGTTTGTCCCATCACAGTCAGGCTTTGTCCCATCAAGTTGCCCTCAATAGACCTGCGGCGGGTTTGGTTGGATTTCTCAGATTTCTGAGAGTTAAAACATGTGTTTTTCTTTTTGAAGTGCCTGGTTTTACCTGGGGGGGGAATTTCTGTAGGACTTGGGAAGACTCAAGAGTGACTGAATAACCTGTCTTTTTGTATGTAGAGTGTTAAAAACTGGTTCAAGCTGAAAGGGAACGTTGGGAACGGGATTAACTTCTCTTTTTTCCCCAGCCCTACAGAATGTCACTGCTTTGTTTCTTTACATGGAAAACAAGCTTTTAATAAGCGAGATGCTGATGTTAGTTCTGTGGAAATGTCATGCTAAAGAAAGGTCTCTAATCAACCAGTTCTAATTTCAAATTGATAAGGAATACAGTCTCCAAAGTGCCTGACTGCAGACACCTCTCCCAGTCTTACAGTCAATCACAGCAGCGTTGACCTTGGTGCACAAGGTCCTTGGACCTAAAACCTTGGAGGAGTTTTGTGAGATGAGCTCTCCAAGGCCATGGGTTTAGGTACCTGGAGCAGGATGAGGTGTCCCACCTCTGGAAGTGACTGTTTCTCTCCTTGGAGGAGCTGAAGTGAGGAGTTCTCCATAAGGTTGGGTGAATTCATATATTTCTCCTTGTTTTGTCCTTTCCCAAGGTGAATTCTTATATTTCTGGGGTTTTTTGTCCTTTCCCAAGGCACCAAGCATCAATCCCATCACTGGTTTTCCAATCTGAGCTGTGTTGACACCGCAACACAGGGTGGGAACCTGTCCATTCCCAAATCTTCATTAGCCCAGTGCCGTGCTTAGATGGATCTGACTCAACAGCTCCCAAAAATGTGCATTTCCAGGGCAGCTCTGTGGTTTCACCCAGCAGTAATTATAACACACTAATGAAAAAGTGACCCTCCAAAGAAATCCCTTATCTCCTCTGGCAGCCCCACGCAGGAAGAACGTTAATTTCCAACCTGTTTCTAAACATACTGACAGTGGGTGATTTGGGGAATGAGGGAAGCAATATACTGGGTACTTGGTCATAAATGAGGAATTAATTGAACACTTTCTTTTAACTCCCCCCCCGCCCCTTACCTGAGGCTGAACCAAACTTACATCTCTTGGGCTTGACAATGTGCTTTCTGGTTGAGGAAAGGTGTGTGGTGATTATTATTTCTCTGTTGGTTGGTGTTCCCATCACTTTGTCCTGGATTTTGGCAGTTTTTTGCCAGCTCTTTGCTCCTTTCACACCAGCTTTTGCATCTTGGTGCTTCTTTTCCAAGTGTGGTAGAACAAGGAGGAAGATTTGGGACGCTGCATTTAGCAGGGGTGTCTATGTAAAAGGTGTTTTGTTCGTGGTATCAGTGGGCAAAGTTTAGTAAGTCATAAAATCCCAAATGGTTTGGGCTGGAAGGGACCTTAAAGCCCACCCAGTGCCACCCCCTGCCACGGACAGGGACACCTGCCACTATCCCAGGTTGCTCCAAGCCCTGTCCAACCTGGCCTTGGACACTTCCAGGGATGGAGCAGCCACAGTTTCTCTATGTCAATCCTTGTTATCACCTGTCCACATCCTGTGCACTCCCTGGAGACCATAGGCTGCACCAGCCTGGATTTAGGAGTTCTGGCTCTCCCATGTGTTTCCCATCACATCCCTGTATTCAGCTTTGCCTACTCCTCATCTGGTGTGACTTCAGAGAGGCGTTGTTAAACCTGAACTTGGCAATAGGTAAATTGCAAATTAAGCTCCTTTCCCAAGGGGATGTGTCCAGCTACAGAAAAATACCTACTGCTGGGGAAAAATGAGCTTTTTCTCCCCTCTTGGTGTCCCTGAGAACTCCCCAGCAGCAGAGCCCTGTTCCTACCTGGCCTTGTAGCATTTTTGTCAGCTTCATATTAGGGAGAAACCCTGGGGTAAACATGGGAAACCTCTGGAAAACGACGGGAATAACATTTATGTGTCCAAGCAGCAATAGGAACAGGGTGTGGTCAGCTTAGGTGATGTTTTTCCTTCCCCTTTTCTCCCCACTTATTGGCAGGAAGGACCCACGGACACCTCTGGATCTCTCCTATGGGTCTCCCCTTCCATCTCTGAACTTTTCAGCTGAATTAGTCTTTTTCCCCCTTGGTGGCACACAGGGCTTTCCTGGTGTGACCTCCAGAGCAGTGGGCACCACCCCTCAACCTGAGCACCAGGCAGGATTGGACCCTGCCTTTACCACAGCGTGATGCTCACCATGCTCCTGATTTCGGGGAGCACACGACACCAGCCATCCAGGAGCGTGTTTTGCAGCAGAATACAGATTTCCAGAGGAGATCTGGAGCTTTCCTTCCTCTTTTTGTCTCTCCCTCTCCTCCCCTGGGCATTGCCTGGCCCCAATTACAGCCCGGGCGCTCTCGGGAGGGGAGGCATTCAAAGGCAACAAAGCCCCATCACCGTCCCACCCGCCCTACAAAGGCGACATCTCCTGGGCTTCTGCCCTAATGAGAGCAAATTTTTTGTCCAAACATTTGAAGCAAGGAGGTGCCTTCTCCTGCCACCCCCTGCTGGGCTTAATATTATTATCCCCTTGGCTCTGCTTAGAAATTAAAACAAGGGCATTCGCTTCTTTTAATGAGAGGTGACAGTGGCTCCAGCACTTCAGAAGGGAATTAGGGAAGGAGGGATGGCTGTGGAGACTGTCTCCCTGGAGTCTTATCCGTGGGCCCTTCTGGCCCAGGCGGCGCGTGGGATCAAAGGCCACTTACCTGCTGCTGAGCACAAAATCCCCCGGGAATACCATGCTGGAAATAACAACCTTGATGGGCAGGATTTTGCTTCCCTGGGGAGGACGGGGAAAGAAGGCAGAGAGGACCCCGTTGAGTTTTTGGGCATCATAGGTAGGTCTTCTAAAACGGCGTTTTTGGAGGGTTAAACCTGTCCAGGTTTTGGGTTAGGATGTTGGTGGTGAGGAAAAATGTTGTTCAGGGAAATCTGGTGAAATGCAGCGAGTGAAATGTTGTGGAGATGATTATGCATTTATAGAGTTAATAAAAAGCTTTGAGCTCTGTGTTTTCAATGAGATAAGTGTTTCAGATAACTTTAGGAACGACAAAAAATCGTGCTTATTAAAAAATACCCACCAAAGGCTCCCTGTGTCTCATCACTGAACCACAGCCAGCCAAACCCGGCCTTCTGTCTGTCTCAGGATAGGTTTGATTAGAAATGTCAAAAAAAATGCGGGACAAAAATGTGAATTTTTAATCCCATTTTAAAGGACCTTTACCCATGCGTGAACTCTTCTTTTGAAGTGCTGCAGTCGGCTCTTCCCCAGTCTGCCCCGAGAAATGCTGCCTTGCAGGGGGAGATGCCCTGGGAGCCCAGACAAAGGGGGTTTGCTGAACCCTTTTGCACTGATTGTGACTGGATGCCAGAGCTCCCTGTGCTCTGCCAGGCTGGGCACTGGGACATGGTCAGGAAATCCATTTACTGGGCTGCCAGGGAAATTGCTGGTGCTCTGGAGGTGGAGAGGGATGCTGGGGAGGTGACACTGAGCCCCATAACGCAGATCCCAGGGTGTGAAAGTGGATTGCTAGGCTGATTGCAATGAATTTTCTTGGGTTTGGGGTTTTTTTTTTGTGTTCTGGAACAGCTTATAACTTCCCTGTGAAAGGGATGGGGAGGGAAACTAATTCCTGATGAATGGATCACACAGAGGATGCTTTTTGCACTGCTCTGCTCTGGGAATGGAGTTTTGTGAGCCTTGGATGTGTCTGAGTGACTTTAGGAGCAGATACAGGATGAGTTCAGCTCAAATCCCACCCTTCTCATGGGATGGTGCCCTCCTTGAGGAGCATCTCAGCTTGGAACTCAAGCTCTAGGGTTACCAGCACAAATCTAGGGAAGCACAATGTTTGCTGGAAGAAAATGGGGGAGTAAATGGCTGTGTGGATGTTTCCTTTCTCAAAACATTGGGTGAGAGGCGTTGCTGCCAGTCACTGGGGACCTGATGGTTATTCTGTCCCCTTGGTGGCACTGGGGGACAAGGGACAGCAAGTGAAACAGCTTCAGGGAACTTACATCATCAGGAAAACAGGGACAAATGTATTTCAGCTACGGCTGCTGGGAAAAAAATTCCCCCCTTTCCCCATCTCCATCACAGGGGAATATTTCTGCTTTTTTTTTCTCGACCTGGAAAGCTGAAAATTAATGCACTTTTAGGCTTTTGAATGAGAAGTTTTCACTTTTCAATGGACAGGTGACATAGCATGGGGAAAGCTGACACTCTTAGGGAAAAATCAGTCTCTTTTGGTGCTTAGCTCTGGAGCAGAACAGGACCACCTGTGAAAAGGCAGCATGAACGACCTGAACCCACCCAACCATCTCCATCAGGGCTGGGGGGAACAAATGGAAGGGGCTGGGACCATCACCCTCACTGCAGGCTGGGAGGGACCCCCGGGACAGAAACACTGCAGCTCTCCAGCACAGGAACGCTCAATAAACAGCAAGTCACAAACCAGTTGTCCCCACAGGGAAATCAATTAGATGGGGGGGGCCTTTTGGGTTGATTTTTCCCATTTTTTCTTCCTCCTCTCCACTCCTCTTTTCCATTTTCCAGGCAGATGTCTGAGGTGAGGGTTGTGGGAACAATTGCTTCTTGGAGCAGTTGCTTTGCTGTTCACAGCTAAAGTGCAGTGAAGCCCTTTGCTGTGGGACTTTGTGTTTCTTCAGCATTCCCCCATCCACTGGGAAGCTGGAGAGGTCGCTGGGATCACATGTGTGAGTTGCCTGCATCCCAGAGGAGATGCATCAGCCTTGGAGCCAGTCCCAGTCCCAGCCAGCAAGACCCAGAGTGGGGCATTGAGGGTTTGGGGGCTGAGGATGAAGGAGAGGAGGGTTTGGAAGGGTGAGTTAGGGTATACTTGCTCTGAGTTTGGCTTTTGAGTTTAATCAGGGATGAGGAAAGGCTGGGAAAGGGTTTAAATCCATCTCTGGACAAGGAAAACCCTTGGGGCTATGCTGGAAGTGAACGGGCAGCACAAGGGGTTTGGCAAGAGGCAGTTTGGGTCAGATGTGCCAGGGACTGGCAAGGTGCAGGTTTCCTCTTGACACATCAAAGCTTCCTTATGGCCCATCAGTCACCAGCCCAGCTCTGGGCAATGCAGATTCCCCAAGGAATTCCATTTGAAGCCATGGCCCTTGGGACCTCAGCTCCCATCCCCTCCCAGGAAAAGGCTGCATTTTAGCAGTAATGTTATAAGCCCACTGTGCTCCTTCCCCAGCCCTTCTCCCCTCCTCACCTCATGTTTGTGACTGGTTTTGCCCTCCCAGATGATGTTGTAGCCTCCCCCATGGATTTGCAGCATCCACCCACGTTGCTTCTGGTGCCCTGTCTGCAGCAGAGTCACCCACACCCATGGGATGTGAGCATTGAGGGCAACTGGGGCTCTCCCTCAGCCCTAAAATTCCCAAACAGATCTTGCTCACAATTACATGACTGAAGGTTTGCAATTAGCATGATGTGTCTGAAATCATGCTCTGTCTCCCTTTTTTTTTCTTTTTTCAGGCAGTAAAGGTGTCACAGAGACCCAAAGCACCAAGTTCATCCCACCCTGAGAGAATTTGCTTGTGTTGGGATGAATTTATAACTAACAGGTATTTGAAGTTCTGCCTTGCTTCTTACACTGCCCTAGCTTATTCTTTACATTTTACTGATGTTACAGAAGTTACAAAGGCTTTGAGATATTTTAACTTCTTGAAATAGTAATGGGTTGATTTATTTAGTTTGGGTTAAGGAGGAGTTAAAGGTGGTGCTCCAGTTGGAGGTGGTGTTTCAGAGACAGACCGTTAATAAAGGAAATAAAATCCAATTTATGGAGGTAAAATAAATATTTAGATTTTTTTTTTTCCCTTTTCAGAATAGGAAAAGCCAGATATTCGATGGGTCAGGCTTGATGGTTTCAGCAGGGCTTGTGTGAATTTGGGAGAAGACTTGGCCAGGGTTTTGGAACTAGAAGTTGAGGGTGAAGCAACTTTGAGCCCAAATCTTTGATTGGACTGTTAATGTTCCCTTTGTCACTTGTCTTTCTGGGTGGTTTGTGACTTGTTTGCCTTGTTCCTCATTTAATCCCCCCAAAATCAAAACTGCCTTTCCACTGCTGGTTGCACAGAGACTTGAGCATGGGAGAAAGAGATGGCATTGGCTTAGCTAAGGATGGCCAAGCTGCTTGGTTTGATATCTGTCTTTGCAAAAAAGGGAGATGAATTTAAGAGATCAAACATCCCCATGAAACTTTCTGCTCTGAAAACAACGGAATGTCTGGTGGTCCGGGCTTTAATTTCATGTTTTCATAAGGTAAAAACTGCCTGAGTCAAAATATCAGCTCTTAAATAGCAACTTCATTCACCTAATTGCCAGCAAACCCAGTAATTCAGCCCAAGAAATAACAATGCAGGGAAAAGAAACTGTGAGGGCAGGAAGCAGGGGATGCTCTCCTCACAGTGCTGCCTCTTGCTGGGGACCGAGCAGAGGACAGACTTCCTTGAGACCAGGTCTACATCACTGCCTAGATGCTGGCAGAGGGAGAGACCTTGATATATCATCTGTCCCTTTGAGCAATCTCAGGTCAGCCAGGCAGGTTCATTCATCTTCTCTCTCAGAGAAGGAAAGGAGCAAATTCTCTCCGGTCTGGATTCCAGATGTCGTGGCAGTACCTGGGAGGCTGAGTCTTATCAGAGGCCTCAGATCTGGAGAGCACCAGGCTCTCCTGATAACAGGAGGCAGCAGCAGCAGCAGCACATACCTGGGCACAGGCAGATGGGGTGCACAGACAGACTGCCCCATTCTCCAGAGCATCATGGAAGGGATCAGTCCTATCTGCTGGTGGAGTTACCACCCATGAGCCCAGCAGACATCTGCACACATGTACCTTACCTGCTGCAAACAGAAAGTATTATTTAAGGGATTTCTGTGACCAGATAGCTGATGGAGGGAACTTCACCCCATGGTCATTAAGACTCAGCTACCAAGAGCTGCCTCAGCTGCTTTTAATCATATGGACATCCCCTGAGCTCCCAGATGCCAGGCTTAGGCTTATTACCCTGCAGGAACTTGTTAGACTGTCAGCCCTAAATGTTCAAATATCCCAGGTGAACCACCTCCCATCTTCATTTCATTATCTATCTATTCTCATACATATATATCTAGCCTCACAGCTTGTAGGTTAAAATAGATGGCTTGGGAAGGAATGGGCGTAAGAGTGTGTTTACTTTGCCTTTTGTTCTCTGAGCATCAGGCACGGATTTTAAACCACATGCAGACAAAAAGGTTCAGATTCAGTAACAGGGGCTCGTACATCTGCTGCTTGCATGTCTGATCCGTACAGGAGATGTGCTGAGCTGCTTAAATGTGTGGTTTTTTTCTCTGTTAACAAGCCTGATGTCGGGAAAGGAAATGTCATTCTGGTTCATAATTCCAGGGTGGGGATAGAAGGGAGTCAGGAGCACAGAACATCACCTGGCTTGGGCAACGTGGTATTTTGCACTTTCCTTTCCTGGAATTTATTGGGATTCTGCAATTAGCAGGAGGAAACTCTGCGGTTTTGTTCAAGCCAAAGCCAAATGAAAATATTATCATTAGGAAGCTTCAGAATGTCTTGGGTTGGGTTTTTTTTTGGTCTGTGTGTCCACGATGTAACCTTTTAACACTTGTCTGTGTCAAGCTCCATCTCTGCCATCAGCCAGCCCGGCGTGGCCACAGCACTGTAGTGTAACTCATGTTCAGCTCATTGGGTCCCCAGGTCAGTCCCTGAGAAGGAAAGATAAGGCCCTAAGTTACATCTTTACCTCCTGGTTGTGTTTCCTGTTCACCCAAAACGAGCTGAAAACACTGAGGAAGACTTCTCCAGGGCTTTCTTTCTGGTTGCCTGTGAGCAGAGACTCTGCCCAGGCTTGAGCATCCTTGCTCACCGCTGTGAATCCAGGAGGTGCCCCTGGCTCCTACGGGGAGTAGGGGGGTTTGGAAACCAAGCACAGTTCTTTTCAGACCTCTGTTGTGTGTTGCTCCCTCCAGCCCATCCTGTTTCAATCCCACCAGCCCGACAATGTTATTTCAGCAATCAGCTGCAAGACAAAACAGCTGGCCCCGCCAGCCGGCCTGCGGAGGTGTGGAAAGTCCGCTGGGGGATTAAGCTGGTCTTACCATCAGTCCTCACTTGTGAAAATACAACCTACTAAGTTTTCCTAGATGATGCAGTTTTCAATTGCTTTTGTTTGCTTTTCAGGCAGGTCTTAAATCAGGCTGTCAGTCAGCCTCCCTTCCTCCCCCCTCCTCACCTCCGAGGCGGCTTCCAGGCGCTTGCTGGAGGACCTGTAATATCTTTCCTATTGCCCTTTATTTATGGGGTTTTCCCTTCCTCCCGGTAGGAAGGGAGGTGCTGTGTCTCACACAGGGAAATGTGTGCTCTGCAGCTCATTCTTTGGAGCTCCCAAATCGGGTTCCCAGGCAGTGATGCCATAAGGGGCAAGGAGAGGAGTGGGGGGATGCTGCACTGGTCCTCGGTGTCTTTGCACCGTAACTCCAACTCGCCTTCCAACTTTCTGCTTCATCAGTTCTGATGCAGCAGACTCAGGAGGGAGGGTGGGGACTTCATTATTGGTGTCTGACAAACCTCTCACCCTTCTCTTCACACCTTCAGTGTGGGATTTCCCGTGAAGAGCTGGGGGAGAGGGTTTATCTGCCTTTCCTCCCCTCCCTCTCCGTCCTCGGCTGTTCCATCCATCTTCTTGGCTGCAAAAGATATTTGTGCGGTGTCCCATGGGTAGAGAAGAGCTGAAGGCTCGTTAGAGCTCCTTGCTAGAGTTTCCTATCCTGGCCAAAAAGGGTGCCCTGGATTTTGGAGGATGAAGTAGTGGTTGAGAGGTGGAAGAAACAGGTCTGCAAGGTGCGAGGCAGCGAGTTCAGCGGGAGTCGGCCGCTCGCTCAGCCCCGCGCTCCGTCCCACCAGGCACATTTTTATATATCTTGAGGTGCTTGAGTACAGTGCTGTCAACACATGGGAAAGGAGGTGGTCCTGTCTGCGTGTACACAGCAAATCCAACCCAGCCCAGGCAGAGATTGACTCTGCTTGACTCACGGAGCAGGTCGGTGCCTCCAGGATGCAGCAGTCCCGCAGCAAATAGAGAACAGAGCTGCTCCATATATGCTTAGGGGAGGATGCTCCAGGATTTCTGACCATCCAAAGCAAGCCCTGACCCGGATCTCTGGGCATCAGGTTACTTCTCCAAGTCATGCTGCACAGGTCCCACTGGAAGAGGCCAGAATCTCCAAGGACCTTCACAAATCTGGCCCAAATCTTATAAACAGCCGTGGCAACATCTCTTCCCCCCACCACGGCCTCCGTGCTCCAGGTGTTTTCTTCCGCCTTTGTCTCATAACACAATACACAAAGGACAGGCCTCTTCCAGATATGGGAATCTGGGCGCCAAGTCCACTCCCAGCAGCCCCTTAAATCCTACCCCGCCATGTAATTTAAATTGCAGCGCTGGTGCCTAGAGGAAGCTGGGGGAGGTTGCTGGATTTGAATGTCACCTGGTTAATGAACGCGCTGTGATACCTTTCCCCCGTGTCTCGACAGCAAAAGTCGGGGAATGGAGGGGGTTTGACCAGCACTGCTGGCTGGAGAAGCTGATTCCTCTGGCAGAGCTGCTGTGGCTGGTATAACACAGAGCCCGGGGTGCCGGCATGACGTTTGCAGACAGGGCTTGCGGCTCTCCCCGAGCTCCTGGGGGAGCACAGTGCTGAGCTGCTGGCAACTCTCAGCTCAGATAAGGAAGAAGGCAGAGAAAACCCAGGGCTTGTCTCATCCTCAAGGGGCTGAGGGCAAGCCACTGGGTTTTTGTGTGGTACAAGCAATGCAGAACGGTCCCTTCCTGGCAGAGACGTGTGTCCTCCCACTTAACCTACAGAAAAATGCAAATCCTGGCCTAATATGGCCCATATGCAAGGAATCATCCCCAAATATTTTTTTTAGTGACGAGGGCTATCTGGGCAAGGTACCCTAAAGCTGTTTGATGCCAGGGGATGATTTGGGGGTGATATCCAGGTGAGTGGTGGTCTTCCCTTTGCTGGCTGCAGGGAAGCAGTGGTGTTTGGCACTGCAGGGTGAAGGAAGAGGCTTCCCAGCCTTTTCTGCTGGTTTTGCTGGCTGATGCAAAACTGGTTTGGACAACTGGAGAGCCCTGGAAAGGCACCATGCAGACACGTGGTACCTGCAAGAAGGGGGACAGCGTGTGACTGCCTCTTTGACTTACTCAGCTAAATCTATAGGAGATCCTCACTCCAAGCCCTGAACAAGTTTTGCTTCTGATTTTAACCAAGCCAAAAGAATGTTGTCATCTAGATAAGGTTTTTTCTTTCTCTTCTTTGCATGTCCTCCCAGGCAGCCTGGAGGCACTTGGAGAAAGCTACACCTCTCAGTACCCCAGTGAGGTGAGAAGGACCCACATACCTGATCTGAATGCTACGCAGCCATCCACAGATCCGACTGGTTTTATTCTGTGCAGCAGGAACAAAAAAGAGCCAGACTGAAACATGAAAGCATCTGTGCTGTTAAAGGGCCCGTGGAAGGAGGGGAAATATGTTTTCCCCTGGGCCAAAGCAAGTGAAGGACCAAAAATCCCTCGTCTCACAACCCTGATGTGAAACCCAGGTTGCCTCCCCTGCGCACATCTGCAGCACTGCTTCTTCCAGTGCCTCCAGGAGAAAACAAGGCAGCAACAAGCCTTCCCAGATGGTCTCCAGCGCAGCGTGGTGCAAAGGCCTCAGGTGCTTTGCAGGGGAGGAAGGCAGGCTGGGATGCACAGCCTTTGAGAGATGCTCTGGATGAGAGTTGCCTTGTTGCCCTGCTTAGCAGCATTGCTTGAATAGCTTCATCCCCAGCAGCCTGAATAGGGGTTTATCCAATTCCCAGGCTCCCCAGGGATGTGGCTCACTCAGCTGCCTCAGCTCAAGGAAGGAAAAGCATCTGGCTGGTGTCAGGACTGTTTGTGGCTGATAGAGCAATGAGGCATCACTGCACTGTGCTGTGAACCACGATGTGCTGGATCCAGGACCTCCTGGACTCCTCGACAGTCTGTTTGCTCTTGGCCTGTCCTCCCAAGACACCTCCCAGCCACTGCTGCTGGGCAAGGAGATGGGATCAAAGCAAGTCCTTCAGGCTCTGGTGATGGGAATGACAGGAAACCACGGCAGTCCCTTGTCCTGGCCTGGCTCTGCCTGCTTTGCATCGTGACTCCAGGGATTTTGAAGATGCCCATCCCTGCAGAGCCAGGAGTGAGCTCCAGAGCAAGGCATCAGACCCAGACTGTGAGAGTGCATCAACCTAACAGCTAGGAACAGCATTCCCCCCTCTCCCAGGGCTCCCAGAGGAAGGTGGATGTCTGTGTGTCCATTTCTAGATACTTCCCTCCTGGCATTAGTGCAGACCTAGCTGATGTTTGCATCTGCAAGTGGGGGTTTTTGGCTTGTTTCATCCTTCCCTCTTTCAGACTAGAAAGCAGAAGAGCTGCTTGGTACCCTTGCAAAGCTTCTGGATTCATTAATGATGGTATATTACTTGGAAAATGCTGCTCAGGAGCCTTTATGTGTGAGCTTGACTGTGGTTAAAATAGGAACATCCCGAGGATAAAAAGGATTCCTCAAAATACCTGCTGTGGGATGCCAAAGGGTTAACCTTGTAGCTGAGCTTCTCCTCTTTTCCATGCACCATTCTCCCCTGGAAACTGTTTTTTAACCTGATATAGAAAAATTAAAAAAACTGCATAGGTTTTATATTGGATCAGGATTAGGCCAGCCTGGAGCATCCAAAGCCAGGACCATTCCTCAGGGGGGTTCTGGTGGGGACAGCTGGAGGCAAACCAGGCTGTGCTATGTACTACAGACAGCATTGCTGTCCTAGTCACTGGAGCAGATCTTGCTGGGGATTTTGGAGCAACTGGAAGCAGAGCTGGCTGGGAATTTTTTTTTTTTTGATAAAGCATGTGTTGGAGTTTCTTGGTCAGATGAAACTTCTCATAGCTGTGTGTGGTGCCTGCCAAAGCTGAAGCTGGGAATGGTTTCCTTCATCAGTAGTGAGAAAAAATGGGGATACAGGAGGAGTAATGGCTTTGTGCAAGTGTGTCCAGGCTGAGTGTTGGCTTCAGCTTTCTTCAGTGGCCAGAAGCACAAGGCATGGCTGCCACTGACACCAGGGGTGTTGGACCTCCTTGCCCACCCACCCTTGCAAGGCCCCTGATGCAGTTCCAGTACCCACCATATGCTGCTTGTTGGTGTGTCCTCAGAGTTGTGACACTGCTAGAGCCTCTTGTTCTGCACATGGTGTATTGAAAGGAATAATCTGGGTTGGAAGGGACCTTTAAAGGTCATCTAGTCCAACCTCCTGCCATGGGCAGGGATATCTTCAACTAGACAAGGTTGCTCAGAGTCCCATCCAACCTGGCTTGAATGTTTTCAGGGATGGGATGAGCTGCCAGTGGGAAATGCTCCTGCAAATCCGCACCTCAAAGCAAACCTTTGAGTCCGAGAGAAACAACAGTCCAAACCCCCTAAACTCTCCCTTTGCCTTTCTCTTTTCAGTGCTAACAGACAGATTTTGGAGGCAGCCCCTTCTGTGTGGTGGGAAATAGGAACATTTTGGGCATGTCCCTTTTGGGCAGATGAGCAGTGCTCCTGCTGCTCTCAGCCCAGTGAGAGAGGCTGTACTGATGGTGAGCTCCTTCCAGCTGCTCCTCCAGCGTAAATCTGACCCACGAGCTTGCCCAATTCATGAGACAGTGCCTGTTGAAAAGGCAGTAAATCAGCTAAAACCTCAGTCAGAACTGGCTTTGGCGTGTTTTATGGTGGAGTTAGAATAATGAACGAGGAGCTGGCTGTTTGTGTTAGTTTTGGCTGGCGAGCTGTAGAAAGAGTCTGCTCTTGGACGTCATGATAAACTCTCCACACCAGTGGGCTCTGAGGTTGGCAACAACTTTTTACAGCCTTGAGGGCCCAAGAGGGTGAGAGGCTGGCACATCACAGGCTGAAGGAACAGTTGGGCTTAGATAAGAGGCATGGAGGACATGTTTTGGGGCAGGACAGGACCTCGGTGCTGGAGGGTCTCTCCAAAGCTCAGACACCTGCAGTCTTCTCCTTGGGGCTGGCCTTCACACCACATGCCTGAGGAGCAAAGTGAGTTAGCCAAACCTGCTAGTTTCCAGCTATTCCCACACTCTGGCTAGCTCATTTATACCTTGCTTGGTTGCTTTGGGATTACTCCACACCTTGTGGCAGGTCACTCATCATCTGTCCTTGGCAGGTTTTTTACCAGCTTCTCTCCAATATCCTTAGTGGAGCCCATCTGTATAATATGGGCTTCATGCTCTGAATCTGCCAGGACTGCAGGAACTGGAGAGAACTTCACTGTGATTTTCTCCAAGCTTTAATGTGGATTTGGATGGTTCATGGTGGGGCTGGTCCAGCTTTCCTCTGACTGAGGCTGGACTTTCACAGCAGCAATCACAAGATGTAGGAAAGTTCTCTCCCAACCCATGGCATGACTGTGGTCTTTGCATGCCCATTTTGTGCCCAGAAGCACAAGAAAATGTCCCATCTCTGTTCACCTCTTGACTGTCATCCCCAAACAATGAAATGCCCCAAGGGATTGATCTGGACTCAGGTGGTCACCACTGACTGCAGAGGGCTGTGGATGAGCTCTGTTCCTGCAGGTCCAAATGCAGCTGATTTTTGCCACTCACGACTTTTTGTCATCTTCTAAGCTGTTTTGAGCTGAAACTGCTTGCCTGGCAGGAGAAACAGGGCTTGTGGGGAGAAGAACACAAGGAGTGCTCCTTTTGTGTTCCCTGGTGCCACCCCAAAATGTAGGGCTGTCCCAGCAGCCACAGCTCACCACCAGACTCACTGTGTCCTTCTGTGCCCCTTTTCCTGCTTTCCTATCACCCACTGAACCCGACCACACTCAGTTCAAGTTTATCCTGGGCTTATTTTGGGGCTGGATGAGCCTCCCCCGAGGGCGGCACCGCAGCCGCCTCCTGGTGAAGTGGCTCGCTCAGGGGCAGCCTTTATCTCTTTGAAGATTAGGGGGCTTTAACATGTCTTTAAAGTGAATTTCTCCCCCCCCACCTCTTTTTATTATGATAATTGATGACCAGCAAACTTTTCTTTTCCTTTATCTCTTAAATATGTTTCTTTACCCTTAAAAATGCAATATTTCTTTTAACTCAGAATATGGATGGGTCTGTGCGTAGCAGGGCTGCCTTGGAATCATCTGTCAATTTGATCATGTAAAGCCTCTGTTTTCAGCTGGCATCCAGTGCAGATTTCAAAGCTGTGACTCACCCCTTCTTGCAGAGTTAGGAGTGAAAGGGAAGGTAAAATCAAAAGAAAAAAATAATCATTTAAAATAAACATTTTTTCAAGCGGTTAACTGCTAAGTTTTATTTTTGAGGTCTCTGTATCAGGGAGGTGTGTGTGTGTGTGTGCACAGGAAGGATTAAAAGCACTACAGGATTTCTGCAGTGAGGACTACAAAATGAATGGTTGTCCTTGGAAGACATAAAATGATTGCAAATGCAGCTGAAAGGCCAAAATACAAATATCTTTTAAGAAAGGGGAAGGAAGGAAAGGGAAATGATTTTATTTATAGTCAAAACATTGCACTTAGGTATAATGTAGATGTATTCACATGCTTGAAACTGAAACTGCCTTTCCCCTCCATGCCCTGTCAATAGAAACAACTAAACCAAATCCACTTTCAGACAGAAAAGATCTGCTGAACGGAAAACCAGCAGTTTCCTCTGAAAATGTGTCTATGCCTTTTCCTTTTACACAAGATTTTCCCCTGATTTCTATAATTTTACCCAAAAAATCATTTCATCCAAGTGCCATTTGTATCAGTGTGATCAGAGCCTGACCTAACACCCGAGTGGGTACCAGTCTGTGTCTTCTGGGCCTGATCATCCAGAGCAGGGTGGCCCAGGGCTCTGAAACCCCATGTCCCCCAGGAGGGGACAGGGCTCGGTGCTCCTGCCACCAAAGGCTTCTGTTACAGACTCCCAGGCTTTAACCAAGACAACTCTGCAAATAGTGTCAAAGGAAAGCAGCAGCTCAGTGTTTCCTCTGTTGTCAGATATTTTTATGACACCTTATCATGTGCATTTTAAATCCACGTGTAGAGAGAGCAGGCATTCAAAATGAACATTTGTAGCTGCCTGATGAGCACTGGTGCTGTCTCTGGGTCAGTGGAAGGTGCTACCAGTGGCCAGGGTGTTTCCTAAAGGCAGTCCCTTGCTTGGAGGTCAGCAGGGCTTGTCATGCTGTATGGGACAGTGCTAGTTTCCACTCCCACTTACCCTAAAATATCCCACTCCAAGATGGGGTGAGCCAAATTCCCTGCAAGATTTGGGACCTGGGGATGGGGTGATGCTGCTGATGAGTGTGTGGTGTGGTTCCCATGGATGTCCATGCACCCAGTGTGTTAAGATGCTCCCATTGGGACCACCCTGCACTGGGAGCACACAGGACATACCAAGTCAGTCAGCTCATGCTTAGATCATAGAATTCTAGCATGGTTTGGGTTGGAAGGGAACTTAAAGCCCATCCCATTCCAATCTCCCTTCGGTGGGCAGGGGCACCTTCCACTAGACCAGGTTGCTCAGAGCCACACCCAACCTGACCTTGGAGACTTCCAGGGATGAGACACCCAGCTGTAACACCAGCAAAGACCCAAAGAGGCTGCATGGGGCAGCTCCATGGTGGAGCTGTGTGTCAGCAGGTGGGTGAATTGCAGAAGCTCTCAGAGCACAAGTTAGTACTTTTGTGGCTTTACAACACTTTAGCCTGTGCTGTGGTGGAGCCTGGGAGAGGCTCATGTTACTGCCCAGTGAGCTGATCAAGCATGTTTTCTATCCTTCCACCTCCAGACTTGGTGCTTCTTTCCTTCATAAGTTGGAAAAGACCTCTAAGATCATCATGTCCAACTGTGGCACTTATTCAGCAATCCCGAGCAAGCTGGGTTTGGTGAGATGCCTCTTACAACATCCTCTGGGACACACCACAGTTTTAAAGCAAAATTTGCAAGCAGCTGCTGATAGAAAGCACTTCATGATATCAAACACTGAAGAAGAACTGGGATTTGGTGGTTGTTCAACCTTTGTGGTCAAGAGTGAGAGGGGAATGAAGTGCACAGAGAGCAGAGTGCGTGTGTCCAATCTCATCCACTGAATTTACTTCTCCTTCCACCAACCATTGTCTCTACCTATTCTTTTCCTCAAGCACCAATGTTTTCCCAAGCATTTTGCAAATTGGCACTTCCATTCTCTCTTTTGGATCAGTTTGGCAAGTGCTACCTGACCAGCTCTGCTGGGTCTTCAGCCCACAGTTACCATGTGAAATGAGCCACGTTCATCATCCCTTTGTCATTTCAATGCCAAAGGCTCTTTGCTCAAAACTTGTTTAACACCGAGCTCCACTTCAAAGTGGCTTCAGTGTTTTCTCAGCCTCTGAAGGGAAACCAGAAACATGTCAGGGGCTCTAACACCATCTGAATGTGGCCTAGAGCAGTTGAGAGCTTGAAATCAGCACTTCCAAAAACCTCATCATTCATCACGTGGTTGTGTCGGGCAACCCAAAGCAAAGCAACAAGTGTGAGATGGGGAGTGAACGTTGGAAGGAAAGGTGGGGCAGACAGAGAAGAAGGAAGCCACTGGTGCTGGGGGGCCATTGACAACCTTCATCTCCAGAAATACAAACTTCATCCCAGAATATCCCAGGGTTAGGGTTGTTCTCCCAGGGTCAGGGTCTGAGAACAGGAGGTTTGTGGTGACTCCACTTTCTCTGACTGCTACCAACATGTGATAGAGAACTGTCTGTGCTGACACGGTCCTCCAGGGCTTGGTCCTCCTGCAGACACCCATCTAATCCTGAGAAAGGTGACAAAGATGGAAGAAGACAGTTTTAAAAGCAGAGCATGAGTCAGACAGAGCTGGTGAAAAGCTCTAGTGAAGTCCCCCTTGACCAGCCAGGCATCTCCTGCTATCGGGGGGCATTTGGGGGCACTTCCAGCAGTAGCAGCTGGCTCAGGCTGGATCTGAGCCTGTGAAATAAGGGATAAAAAGCTGGATTGCAGGTCTGGGGAGCCCACCCAGGGCCCTCCGGCCAGCCTAGCACCAGGCGTGAGGATGGATACACAGGCCATTGAAAGACCTCATCCAGCGTATATTTGGTTTGTCTTGTGTGACACAGAGAACCTGAGTTATTATTTGATCCTGCTCTGAGTAATAACCAGATAAATGGGCCTGCAGATTTCCAAATAAACATTTTAATAAATGATGGGTGAATTAAAGGAGTGCTGCTCCCCCTCCCCTCCCCTGCTCCCAATATTAATGTTCAAATGAAGGCAGGCAGTGTCTAACAGAGCCTCGTGTACTGTAAATACATTTCTTGCACTGTCACATATAAACACTGGAGAGACGGAGATCAAAAGGTCTCGCTGTGCAGAGCAGAGCCGTGTGATGAAGTGAACATGTTGCTTTGTGGCTGGGCTGGGGTGATGGGACGCCTGAGAATAACAGACTGGCTGGAGACGTAGGAGCCCAGAAGGCCTGGGGGGCCTCAAAAGGGGGAAAAAAGAAAAAAGAAAAAAAAGAAAAAAAAAAAAAAAAAAAGAGAAAAAAAATCCCCACTAGCAGCAGGAAAAATAAATAATTCCGTTATCTCTGATGAATTTCTGCCTTTGATCTACTTTTTCCTCTCCCTCGAGCTGCCTTTTCGTTCCCTCTTCCCCCCCCCCTGCCCGAGGCTCCCCCCCAGCTCCCCCTTGGCCACTTTTTTTCCCCCTTCCCCTCTACTCGGTTTGATTTATCCCACGGCGGGCTCGGCGAGCCTGACGGGCGCTGATGAATGGGCACAGCTCGTCTGCCCGTAGCTCTGCCCCGGCGTCTGCCAGGACATCCCTGGCTCCTTTTCATTCCTCCAAACCCCCGGGCAGCCTCGGGCAATATATTTGCTTCGTGGGTTGTGCCTTGGGGGAAGATGCTTTCCTGCCTCTCCACGCACACGCACAAAGCCCAGCCTTCCCCGTGGCGGGGTTATTTAGCTGAACCTTGACAGCTGCTAAATAATTGGGTGTTTCTTCCAGAGCCCATCCCCTCCTTGCTGAGCCAGGGGAGGCAGCGTGGGTGCCTCTGATATTTCCCTGCAGCATTGCCAACAATAAAAATAGCAAAGATGGGGGGTTTTTGGAACACGGAGCAGAGAGCGGTGGAAGCGGTCCGAGTCGGGACAGTGGCACGGGAGCATGAACAGGGAGCTGTGATGGGTTTCCTGGGGTGACCTTGCAAGGAGAGAGGAGAAGAGCAACACCGAAACATTGCTTGTCTGCAGCTTAGCTCAGCTTTGAAATTTGGGTCCTAGAAAGGCCCAAGTCATTGTAAAAGTCAGCCCAAGGGAACGACTCAGTGCCCAGATGGAGATGTCTTTAAAAAACCCTGCCTTTTTTGTCTCTCTGTGCTTGATAACACCAAAACTACACCATGGCCCTTTTGTACACCGACCACCCTTTCTCTGCAATTATAAAGCCTCTGAAATTTTGTTGCTCCAACTGGAAGAAGATACCATGAGATGGTGTGTAACAACCCTCCTGGACCCATCCCTCCTGCTCCAGCTGTTGGCCACTGTCCCACTCCTCTGCTGTCAGCAGGACAGACCCCTGGGCTGATGCATCAACTGTTTCCCAGGACTTGCAGCCAAAATACACACAATACAGTAGCTTGACCACTGGATTGTTAAAAAGTCCATTAAAAAAAAAAAAAAAAAGCCTTGCAATTCTGCTTTGACATCTCCTCTCTCCCAGATAGCTGGTTAAAACTTTTGCTTCTATATGACATGTAATATTTACAACTTCCATAAAAATCCCTGTGAAATACATGACGTTTCTGCCTGATTCAAGCCCACAGATCCAGCCCAGATCCTTGAGCAGAGTTTTCCCCCCACCTCTATTTCTTTATGCCTGCAGTGCTGTTCTGGTTGATCATTCCTGATTTTCCACCCCCTGGAGATGTTTCAGTAATGGCAACTTCTCCCTCTGGTCTCCTTGGCCCTGAGTGAACTCAGCCTTCTCCTTCACTTAAAAATTGATGCTTGACCCTTGGTGGTTTGTATTTGAAGCTGTTTACGCTGATAGAGAGAGTTCTGGTTTCTCCTGAAACCTCTTCACTGATCCACTTCCTTCTTCAAAATGCTCTGTCCTCTAATCTTGAAGTAATTTCCTATTTTTGTTCCAAATGAAAATAAGTTTTGGTATGTAAGAATTTTAAGAGTTTTTGTACAGCCAATATGCTCATGGAACCTGCTGGTAAGGAAATACCTCCAGACGTCTTATCCTCACTAAAAGGTGCATAACCCTTGAAAATTTCTACATAAACAGTGTCTTAAATCCCTAAAATCAGACCCTCCCATCACACTGAGCATGGTACAACCCACCGTGGAGGGCTTTCCTGCTCTCAGCACTCACAGCACGGTCAAAGAACTGACAGCAAAAAGCACAGGGAGATGAAATAGTCCCAGATAAAGTCTCAGATCAGATCACAGGCAGAGCTGGCACTAGAAATTGGGTCTCTCCAAGTCTGTGTGTCCTCTCCTAACCCATTTTGAGATCCACCCAGCCTTGTATCTCTAATGGCTCGATGAGAAAGCTGCCTCTGATAATTTTACCTTTGTGTATTGAATAATCAGGAGCTCACACACATGCCAGAGGTGGTTTTGGGGGGCTGTAAGATGAACAGTAGCAAACACAGTGCCAGGGGAGGTCACATCCAGCTCCTGAGCTGGGTTTCAGGACAGGGAGCTCCTAGGGATTGTCCAGATGTGATTTGAAGACATCCAGAGATGGCAAATCCATCACTTCCCATGGTGAGCTGTGCCAGAGTTAATCTCCCTCACTTAAATATGCGTGCCTTGGTTTTGGTTGGAATTTGCAGGGCTTCAGCTTTTGATTTGTCTTTCAGTTTTCCTTGCAGAACCACAGACCCCTCCCCAGCCAACACATGGGGAGTTTGAGCCCTGCTGAAGGTCTCAAAGAGCTTTTCTGGGCTGGCTATCTGAGGTGTTTATTAATTCAATTTTTTCTATAGCTCAATACAAAGCTCTGTCCTCCCATAGTGATCTCCTTTTATTAATAAGGAATGCACAATTGTGTTCAATTATAAATAAGCAAATATACTTTCCTTATGTATGGATAGGCGTTTTTACATTAAAAAAAAAAGTTCTGATTTAAATAGATATTTTTTGCCCTCCAGGTTTCCCTAAAATGATCATTTGTGAAAAACAACCAACCAACAATCAGTGATCATGAGGAGCTGTCTGTGTTTCTCTAGCATTATTTTGGGTCCATGCTATTTCCATGTAATATGCTACAGTATAGATGATAAATGCTACATCATTTAAGGAAAACACTTTTTAAATATGATTTTTTTTCCAGCCAGGCATCACAGACCAACTGTAGGGCTCCACACAGCTGAGCAAGATGACCCCCACTCTGATTTTAACAAAGAATGGGATATCCTGAACAGCACAGCTGATAAACACCCAGGAGGGAAGGACAGAAGGTTAATTAGCTGGACAACCTGCCAGTAATTAGAGAAAGGGCAGGACTTTCCCTCCCTGGGGTGCTAAATCCTATATAAGCCCTGGCACAGGAGTAGCAGCTGTGAGGTTGGTGGTGTTTGGGTGGGGGCAAGGTGAGTGTTCCCTGGGGTAAGTGGAATTTTTTTTCAACTAAGAAGAAGGGTAGGAAAGGTGTTGTTTGCTTGTTTGTGTTCTTTGGGCAGTGGAATTGTTCTGATTTGGGTGCTGCTGGTGTTTGGGGGGGTGGGGTCCTGCTGTGCAGATGTGGCTGCAGGCAAATGCTGTGGTGGGGATCAAGGGACAGAGTTAAGTCATTCCCTGTCCTCTAAAGATGATTCCATTGAGACCCTTCATCAGACAGAGGCTGGTTTGTGCTTTTTAAAGGTTCATGTTCCAGTTGGGACAGTTTTGGAGCTAACACATGAAACCAGGTGGAAAAATCTTTATAACCCCAATAGCTTCTAGCTTGGGGCTTGGCTATTTCCACAGGTGAAAGTAGGAAGGAGTCAAGTCCTTGGTTTGGGGAATTTATTCTCTCTTTCTCCTAAAATGAGGTGGATAGACAGGTTCTAGGTGGTCCTACTGTAGAACTGAGGCCACCTCTCTGACCAAGTGGTGTTAGCTATGGAGAGGTGAGGGCTCAGATGAGCCTGGTGTGGGTCATGCTCTGATTGTGGGGTCCCTGAGCCTTGCTGGGGGCAAGGGGTGGTGAACACTGGGGTGAAGGGTTGTACCTTCCCTCTCAACCTTCAGAGGCCTATTGGTCAAGAGAAGGCCCTCAAATGCTTGGGATGAAGCAGGAGGAGGGAAAGCTACTGCCTCCTCTATGAAAACAAGTCCTCTAGCACAGATTTCTTGGGAATTTACTTGAAATCTGTTGAAAGGTCCATTAGAATAAAAAGCTTTGCAATTCTGGTTTGACATCTCCTTTCTCTCAGCCCCTCTGGTTGAAACTTTTGCTTCTGCATCACATTCAATACTAACAATTTTCATTAAAATCTTTGTGAAAGGCATGTCACTTCTGTCTGATTCAAACCTACAGATCCAACCCAGCTCCTTGTTCATATTATTCCCAAAAGTTTTTGCTCTGTGCTTTAACTCTCTGCTCTTAACTGAGGGTTTGCTGCTTCTGGTATCCTCAGGCTCCATCATATTCTGCCCACCCTGCAGATGGAGGTGAAGCCTCTGGGAGATGCTGGGGACCAGCTGAGCAGGCTGGAGCTCACCTCCCAGCACAGGGGGACTTGCCTGTAGCAGCAACCCGAGGGGGAGGCCGTTGATCAAACGTTTCTGGAGCAGCAGAATTGTGTGCACTTTGCTGAGTGACTCCCAGAAACAGCCCAGGCTGCGGCCGCTCGGCCATCGCCTTATCTCTCCCCCAAACATCAGAGAGCTGAGCTTGCTCCTGAGGCCAGGACCTGACAGCCTTGTACATTAGCACTTTTTTAAAGTGATGTCCACTTTTGAAATAGTACCTGTCCCGAGAGTGGTCACTTCATTTGACAAATGCCAGTGATGACAGCTGGACGCCACTTTACAAACTCCAGCCTTCTGCCTGCCCTGCTCACACAGATCGCCTGCCCCGGGAGAGGTGAGGGAGGAGAGCTGTGTTCCCCTT
Organism: Margarornis squamiger; assembly: GCA_035222235.1. NCBI lineage: Eukaryota > Metazoa > Chordata > Aves > Passeriformes > Furnariidae > Margarornis > Margarornis squamiger. The sequence continues at coordinate 4,316,468 of JAWWTY010000035.1, read as the reverse complement.
GGCTGTGTTGAGGTTTGTGTGTGGTGCCCTCTCTGAGCCTACAGCCAGGGTCTATTTGGACCTTGGAAAAGGGCTGTTCCTCCTGGGATGTGTGCCTGGAACTCACCAGCAGGACCTTGCACGGAGCATCATCAAACTGGGCAGCGAGCAGGTAGATGGGGATTTCCCAGGAGGCCAGTGTGGTTTTGTCACCCTCTAATGTCTGCCCAGAGCAAGGAGTGAAACCAGGAAATAAAACCCCCTCATCTCCTCGCTATACAGGAAGGCTTGAGCTGAAAACTTCTGGATGAGGCTCCTGAACTCCTTGGCTGCACCAGTGCTTGACCCAAAAGCTGTTTGGCCCTGGAGAGCCCTTGCTCTGGTGGCCAAAGGGACTTGCCTGACTTGATGGAGTTGCAGTAGGTGCTGTGCTGAGGAGCTGAGGCAGCCTGAGCAAGAGCAGCCAGGGCTGGGGCTCCTGGTGACCACACAGCTGAGCAGGGAAGGCAGAGGAGGATTCCCTCCCTGCTCTGCTAAACCTGGCAAGAGCCCTTGTGCTGTTGCTGGAGCACTGCTGGCTATACAAGTCACCCCTAAAATCTGCATTGAAACAACCTGACTGAAGTGACAAATGAAGAAAGCTGGGAAATGCCAGAATTTGAGTGACTTGATTAATTTTCCTGGCTTTTTATTGAAATAGGAGGTTAAATACATAATTTCCTTGGATTGTGGTGCCCTGCTGAGGATTTCTGCCAGAGGCCTGAGGATTGTGTTGTTGTGGTTCTTGAGTGGTGTTTGTGTTGTAGTTAGTGTGAATGGGTGACTTGCAGCCCTTATGTGAAGGGTGGGGGGAGCAGCTGGGACGTTTTGGCCACTTGCCTGTGCTGTTGGATGCCCACCCACTGCTGGAAAACTGAATTCTCAGCCCTCTAATTCAATAGGAAATATATGTGGATAGGAACAGAAGAGCACACGGGAGGGCAGGACACAAACAGTGTTCATTGAGGTCTTGACTGTCTACTGTGGCTCGGTGAAGCATCCCAAAATTTCCCATATTATTCCCATATTCCCAGCAGGCTTTCCTAGAGAGCAGAGTGTGCATGTGGGCAGTACAAGGAGTAAATGCTCTGGGAAACACCAGCTTTGCTGCTTGTGCCCAAAGTTCCTCAGTCCAACATGTCATGCACACACTGGTGTGTTTGGGTCACTGTGGCCCCCTGGCAGTGCCCAGGTGGGCACTGGAGACCTCAGGGCAGCCAGTGAGTCATCCAGAAACCCCTGATCCTGGTACAACTTTCAGACTGAGGCAGAGAAATTGTATTTTGGGAAACTCTGGAGTCGCTGAACTCTTTCCTTGCTGATGGATAAAAGAAAATGCTTTGAGTGCTCCTCAGGCATGTCCCTGGCTGCTCTCTGGGTTAGTGTGTGCTGGTTTTCTCCTCTTCCTTGACCCTGTGGGTGTCCTCCTTTTGTCCCACTTCCCTGTGTTCTTCTACACTGTTTCCCCTGCACACCATCTCCTCTGCCAGCCCTCCCTCTCGCCCCTTAACAGAAATGCTCAGAGAACATCCTGAGTGGGAAGGGACACACAAAGATCATCAAGTCAAACTCCTGGCCCTGCACTGGACAACCCCGAGGATCCCACCATGTGCCTGCTGGACAGGGATTGCCTGGCTAGGCCAGTTTCATGGAGAGTTGGGACCTTTGCAGAAGGGTGGTTGTCTCAGCTCCACGTCCATTTGTGCTCCTCATCGAGGGGTTGCTCAGCAAATTGCTCCCAACTCATCAGCTTTCAGGCAGTTGTGGGGTGGGGATGGAAAACATGAATTTTTTCTCCTTTAGCAGACTCTTAGATGTTTTCCCCACCCACCAACTCAATATCTCCTGGCCATCCCACCACCTCTTGATGGAGGTGACCTTCCCATGGAGCTGCCATCTGTCCCCACGTGCCTCCCTCCACTGAGACTCGTGTTATGATGTGGAACTTGAACACTTATGGACAACTGGCATGGCCCAAGCTGAGCCTGCAATTTCCTGGCTCATAAAAACCTGAGCTTCCTTCAGGCCCAGGTCTCTGCCAGGTCATACTGCTCTGACTCCCACACCACCTCCCCAAGGCCCCCCGCCCCCAAAATATTTCGTGACACCAGCTATGAGCTAGATTTTTTTTTTTTGGTTTGTTTTATTGCTCCATATGTTGGAGACACATGGAAAAACGCACTGGAGAAATCCCCTTAGCGAGGGAGTGAAAAGCCACCGAGTTTACAGGGTGTTGCAAATAATCTGAGGCAAAACAAATGTTTAAGGCTGCCTCGACTGCCAATTTTGAGTACATTGTTTTAAACGCTGAAAAACAGGCCAAGGGGCAGTATTTAATGGGCCAGTAATTTTCTTCCTTTCTAGACACCCCAGAGCAACAAATATCAACTACTCCTTGGGAAAGTTCTTCTTATTGAACATATCAAAAGCCATCATTGACTTGCCCTGGGAGCGCTGCTCCTTCCAGCCAGGGGCTTTTACAAGCAATAACCTGTTTGGGAAGCAGAGCAGCGAAGCCACACGGCCCACTTTGCAGCTTATTGTTGCTGCTGACTTTTATAAGACACTGTGGGGCTCACAACAGACGTGCTTTCTGTAAGCCAGTCCATTAAACAGCACAACTGGAGCTAAACAGCAGCAGGGGACAAAGCCCTCGGGGACCCTGTAGAGCCGACCCCTCTGCTTCTGTAATAAACTCAGCAGCATCCCACTTAGGGCTCGAGCAGCAAAGAGCCTGTACAGAGAGGCTAATGTGTTGCTGCAGGGAAGGTCAAGTGTGAAAAGACCCAGGATTGGGGTTTTTCAAGAGGTTTTGGTTGTTGCTGCGAGATTAGCTGGCCAAAACACTGCTGGTTCTTGGGGGTTTGTTGCTGATGGTGTGTCGAGCCCTGAGTAAAGGACTTTGGGATCGTTGTGGAGAAGGTTTCTCTTGTCAAGATTTTGTGGGTGTTACACTGGTCTGCAGTGACAGGATCTGAGGGAATGGCATGGGGCTGAGTTGGGAAGGTTTAGGCTGAGTATTAAGAAAAGGTTCTTCCCCCAAATGGCTCCCCAGGGAAGTGATCACAGCCCCAAGCCTGCCAGAGTTCAAGAAGCCTTCAGAAAATGCTCTCAGGTGCCTGGTGGGATTTTGGGGGCTTTTGGGCTCACCTGTTGGTCATAGTTCAGTCTTCACCTGGGCTCCTGTTTCTGCCTGGATGGGCTTTGGTGCCAAGGCAAAGCCAGTGACTCTTTTCAAGAGCAGCAGCTGCTAATGGGAAAGCTGCAGCTCTCTGAGATAATGGAGAAAGGTGTGTCTTGGAGGGGTCCAGGGAGGAGGAACAGGAACCACCTTCCTGGGGGTATCAGAGAAAAGGGATGTGCTTACTGTCCAGGCAGGGACCACAGCTGGCAACACAGGACAGCTCTGTGGCCACTCTCTGCAGACCCTGGTGGTCAGTGCTTGGGGACATCAGCTGTGGGATGTCCCAAGCTGGAGAGGCCAACCAGCCCTTACCTGAACTTCTTGAACCCTTCTGAGCATTCAGTTGGTTTCATTGTCTTATGTCAGGGTGTTCTCCAACTGGATTACAGATTGAAAGGGAAAAATCTTTCCTGCATAAAATCTGCCACCTGACCAGCACCTCGAGGTCCTTCTCTTGCATTGTCAGAAGAAAAAAGAGGGTGTTTCGTCTGCTTTCTCTGCCCAGAACTTGGCTGCTCACTCCATTGTGACGTGGGGCTGCTGGGAGTGGATGAAGAGCAGGAGCAGCTTTGGGCAAAAATGTGTCACCCTGAAACCAGGACACCCAAGGAGGGTTTAAGTTCTCTGTCTGAATTCTGAGCTGCAAAATTGGGTTCAGTGGTCTGTGAGGTGGGAAATAACCCCCAGCATCCCAGCCCTATCTGCCCTTTCCTGCCCATCAGTTTTTGCCGTGGAAAAAGGGGAGAAGAAGAGATTAAATGTTTGCTTTTCACAGCCCTCAACTGCTCTGTGTGCAGAGGGCACAGGCACTTGCTGCCTTATTCCCGTTCTGAATGTGCTGGTGTTTGCTCAAGGAACAGCCATTTGGAGCAGTTAAATTCTTCCCTCACCTCCAGCCCTTCCCCTCTCAGGCAGCAGGATGGAAATCCTGCAGTGCCCAGCCTGCTGCATGCAGGACTCTGATGGTTTGGCTGCAGCAAAACTCAGAGTGGGCTTAAAGGGTGGGGTGGAAAAAAACAAATAAACTGATAATTTTTACATTCAATTTGGCTTGACTGAACCCCCTGGTGTCCTTTCTCTGCAGGGGCTGCCCTTGGTCTTCAGCTGCTGTCACTTGCTGTCACTTGAGCAGAGCATCTTCATGTCATCCCTAGAGGCACCAAGGAAAGACCTGTGTCTGCTTGTCCTTCCCCGAGTGCTTTTAGTGTTTCACTTTGAGGCTTTTACCTGTTGGCAGGTTGTTTCCTCTATACCAGCACTGGGGGAGGAAAAGGAGTTGCTAGAAAATGCTCAGGGTCTGTGGAATAACACCGAGGTTGGCATGGGTTGCAGTTTTCATCAGTAGGGTGGAAAAAAATAGAGATTTGACAACCTGGGAATGCTGTGATAGCATATCCTGGTATATTACTTTAGAAAACTGAATTTCCCCTTGAATCCAAACTGTTTGCCTCTGTATTTGCAAAACAGCCCTGTCGTTTGTTTTGGAACAACCTTGCCTTTAAATTTTGTTTTATCTTTGATTTTGAGGTTCTTACTCAGATAGATTGGATTACTTTGGAGCAAAGTATCTGGATGAGTCAGTGCTGAAATAAATTTCCAATCTATTTACTTGCAAACCCGGGGGGTTCTGTTGTGAATCAGGATAATTCTACTCTAATCCCCTCTGTGATAATTCAGCTACATGTTTTTGTGCACAAATACCTACTATTGGCCCAACCCTGGAGATGTTCAAAGCCAGGCTTGGGTGGGACTTGGAGAAACCTGATCTGGTGGAAAGTGTCCCTTTCCATGCCAGGTGGGTTGGAATAAGAAAATCTTTAGGGTCCCTTCCAACCCAAATCATTTTTGGATTCTATTGCACTCCTGATCCACAAAAAGTTTTAGGGTTTTCAAAGCAATTTATTCTATTTGCTTTTGAGCTAAAAAGTCTGGGTCGTGGGTTTAAGGAGGGAAAATTTAAGGAGGAATAATTCCAGTTCATTAAGGAGGAATAATTCCAGTTCATTAAGGAGGAATAAGTCCAGTTCATTAAAGAGTTCGGGACTAAGACAGGCACTTCGAGGGCTGGACTGTGCCGAGCATCCCGTGGTCCAGCACTGTCACCGGAGGATGCTGCGGTTTCCATGGAGACGGGAAGATACCGACTCTGAGATGCGCTTTGGACCCCACTTTTTGATGTTGCCGGGGAGGAGGCGGCGTGGCCGGATCCCCCCAAAGGGGCCGTGGGACCCCTCGGGGAGCTGCCCCAGCCCCTCTCGGGCCGGGGGCTCTCGGGGGGCTCGGGGCGAAGGGGGCGGGTGACACCTTGTGGCGGCGGCTCCTCTCCGGGGCTGTGTCCCCATAGCAGAGGCTGCTCGGCCATTCCGGCTCAAATCCCGGAGTCTGGGATGGGGAAGGAGAGCTCCTCCAGGCACCCAGACATTCCCTGGGGATTTGGCTGCTGGCTCCTGCCCGAAGAGCAAGCACAGCTCAGGTGTGAGGATGGAGCTGGGGGCCAGGAAGCCTCGGTGCTCTGCAAGAGCATAAAATCCACTTTTTTCCCTTGGTGCCAATCACTTTTCTGTGTCAGGGAGTGAAACTTCAGCCATTCTAACAAGCACAGCTGTGGATGGGTTTTTCTGGGTTCGTGCCTTGATAGAGACACGGGGTGCTCAGTGCAGTTTATCCTGATCCTGCCCAGTGGACTAAAACCTGATGGAGGGTCTGTAATGAAACGTGAACTCAGTGCTGCAAGATGCCAGGGAAGCCAGAAATATCAGGGGCTGGAAACCTTCAGAAAGCAGAGGGCTGGCTGTCTGTTGGGCTTGGAAACAACTTGGGATGTCTCTGGACCACTGGCAGCTGAGGCTGGAGGAAATCCATGCATATGTTGCTTCCTTACCTGAGTGCCCGATGTCAACTGAGTGTCCAGACTGGCCCCTTAATGCTGGTTTTTATGGGATTTTGTGTCTTTTGGGAATCACACCCAGATATTGAGATACAACATCAGGACAGAGCTCTGAAAATTCATCACACCCCGAATTGCAGCAGTGCCTGTCCCTGCACTCCAGCATGGGGAGGAGGGACAAGCACCCTGCTTTCTTGGGACATGGGGAGGCTTTACAGTGTCTGGCTCTTCAGGCTGCTTATTCTGTGCAAGAGAAGGTTAATCCCTGGGCAGGGATGATGGCTGGGACTGTGCTACTGCTGAGAAGCTTAGGGATTTTCTTATTCCCCTTGAACTCATCGTCCCCTGGATCTCAGCACTCTCCTGTCACTGTCCTGGTCCCCATAAGTGACAGGGACCTGTCTCCTCTGAGCTGCTGTGGGAGCAGCCTTGACCTTTGCAGTCAGTAATGCTTGATGTGTCCATCCCTCCAGCTGCAGAGCAACTCGAGCAGCAATCAAGCAATAAAGTGGCCCTGGGGGTTTTGGTACCTGTAGGTCACTGGCCTCCTGCTCTTTGGCTCAGGCAACCCTTCCCCAAATGCCAGCAGCACAAAGCAGGGTCCATCTCCTGCTCTGTGTGTGGGTTTGGTGGTAGAGGGTCCTTGTTTTGAGTCCCTGTGGCTTTGTAGGGTAGGATTTTCTTGGTTCATACTTGTGGAAGCAGAACTCAAGTGCAGCTGGAATTTTGTATATGATGGGGGGACTTTGGCTGTAGATACTTCAATGAATCAAGTGGATTTTGTAGTGCTGTGGGGAAGGAGACATGGAGTGAGACCCTGTTTGGGGGGCTGTGGTTCTTCCCCCTCATGAACCCATATGGGGGAGCAGGTACTCCCCACAGAGGCTTTTGAGAGCTCCTCTTCAGGCAGCTGAGTTGATGGAGGGTTAATGACTCAAGAAGGATAGAAAGGTTTAACTCTACCCTGCCTCAGCCACCATTTTTCTGGTTGGGTGGGCAGGAGGCTTAAAATGCCACTTTGGCTGGCAGAAAGATGGGGGCCAGGGGAAGGGTGAAGAAAAAAAGCTTTTACTTCCAAAAATAACTCTGGAACAAAATGAAGAGGTCAGAGGGTGAGCAGGGAAACAGAGAATTGCCTTCCCCAGGGGCCAGCACTGAAGTTCTCATCCTCTGAGTACCTGAGGAAGGAAAGCTTGGCTGTATTAAAGGCAGTCCCCAGCTGCAGAGCTAAAACAAGCTGTGGCACGCTGAGCACAGGCACGTGTGAGAGCAGACAGGTGATGATGGCACGGGGCATCTCACTGCCCTTCCTCCACTGCCTTTTTGGAGTTGAGCATCCCCTCAACAAAGTTTTCTCTTCTGTGCAGTCAGAGCTGGGATACAGTGGGGCATGGCAGGGGTGACATCGCTGTGGTGGCCGTGGCACCTCTCATTGCCTGGGTCTCTGGTTCTTGCATGGTGATGCTGCAACTGCTTCCCAATCCTAAGCTGCCCATGACAGGAGGGGACACTGCATGGCTCCTTTGGTCCCTTACCCATGTGTGTGCTGGTCCATGCCCATGGGAGTCTGTCATGAGATGAAGATGGGACAGGATGGGATTGCCCAGAAATGTCTGTGGGGTTTCACCAAGCTCTGCCTGCAGTGGAGGGAAGATCAGCAGAGAGGGTGAAAGGATTGGGGTCTGCTATGCAGGAACCTAAGCAGAGGCACAAAGACATGTGAGAGCTGGGGACTCATGTCCAGCTCCCCTTTACACAGCAGGATTTGATTTGGACAGAGCAAGGTGCTGGGGCCATGTTTGTGGTGGTCATGAGGGAGCTCTGGCTGGAAGTGTTACAGGTGGGAAAGGAGGAACCTGCTGCTCTGGTGGGGATTTTCCCCCCCAACTCCACTTGACCAAAACACCCATTTTTTTTTTTAACTCTTACACTGAGCTCAGGGCTCCTTGAAGATGTTCCCACCAGCTTGGCACCGAGCTGGTCAGAGGAAGCAATCCCTGAGCTGGCAGTTTTTGAGCACCAGGACACTGGGAAATCCTGTAGCCAAGTGGAAAATATCAGAATAACACCCCAAAGGGTGTCTCCTGACCAAAAGAGACCATCCTGCAACATCTCTGCAGGGTACTGTGGCCTCATTACCCAGGGCAAGGTGAGCAGAGGGTCTGTCCTTGCTCCCTGGACCCAGCACCATCCCTGCTCCATGTGAGGGGCTTCCCTTTGAGTCCCAGTGCCTGATGTTGCAAAAGCCTCCTCCCAAAAAACAAATGTACAAAAGAACATGACGCAGGGAGCATTTTTTAGGGCCAGGGTTGGTTGTGCATTTTATCACCAGTGGTGGCCAGTGTGCCAGGAAACACTGTTATTCCTTCCCTTCCCAGAGCTGGGAGATGATAAACACTGGGGTCTACCTCCATTCAGCTGTGATCCATCAAGACAGGGGAGGACTGGCCCCAGAGAGGGGGTGAGGGGAGGTCAGTGATTGTGTAAACAGGCACTTTAGAGTTCACCCCAAGCTGGTATTACTGTAATTCATTAGAGGTGTCAGCCTGCTTTGTAGTTCCTCACTTGGAGAGACCCCTTTCCTTGGCAGCTTCCAACATCCAGCCTTGCCAGCAGGAAAATAAAGCTCATGTGATGTCTTTGCAGGAGGCAGAGTTGCAGTTGCAGCACCACCCTAAAAAGAAAAACTAAAAAATGAAGTGAAATCTGGCATCTCTGTGTTTCCAGGCCAGGCTCTATTGCAGCAACAGAGGCTGCTCCTCCACTGGGGGACCTGTGGCTGAAGAGCCCTTTGCTCCTGCCAAAGTGAGGTGCAGTGTGGTGCCTCTCTGTCCAGGCAGAGCACACTCACTGCTGGAGTTAAGAATTTGGTGAGGAAAACAGCATGAAGGCACAGAATTCACTGTGCTTTCCCACAGCCAGGATGTGGCTATGATTTGGGGGAGCCCAGTCCCTTCTAGGCAGGACTTTGAGGACTGCAGCATCTTCTCCCCTGCATGCTGGGACCTGTGGGCTCTTACACCTGTGTGGAGCATCCATTCCTATATCAGATCAAACTGAACAGATATCTCTGCTCTGCCCAGGGTGGGATGAGGGTTGGGGGGGTCTGTGTGCTCCTCTGCAGCCCACCTGGATGCTGTGTTTGGCAGGAAACTTGGAGTCAGCATCTGGGGATGGAGCAGGGCTTTGCAAGGAACCTGCTGAGCCCCTGAGGAAGAGGAGGGCTGCACTGCCCTTGGAACAGCTTGTTCTGCTCCCCTCACCAGCTTGCTCTGCTGCAACACTTCATCCAACAAAAAATTTCTCTCTCTCCCCCTCCCAGCAGTGGGGAAGCCCCAGAAGGGATATAAACTGCCAGAGGTATCCAGAGAGAGGCTCATGTGGAGGCTTTCTGGGCTACAAGCACTGGGGGAGGATGGAATGCTGTGGAGGGCAGCCCTGCCAGCTCAGGTGGCCACGCTGGCAAGGTGGTGATGCTGCTGAAGGTCAAGCTACAGGGAAAGGAGAGAGAAAAGTGGTGTTTAGCTCTGCCCAGAGGGTAATATCATGTCCCAGGTGGGATGAAGCCTCTCTTTCCAACCAAAACATCTCTGCAGGTGTGCTTGGTACAGAAGAGGAAGGGATTGTGCAGATGGGTGGTCCCTCCACACTGGCTCCTGCACTTTTCCATACCCTGAGGATGTAGCACACTCTTCCAGAAAGAGTTATGGCCTCAGCTGTGTGCTCACGGGAGATGAGCTGAAGATTTTGAGTTCTCTATGGGCAGGTTTGTGTCTGGCCGTTCTCTCCAGCTTGGTGGGGCTGCTGGGGGTGACCCCATATGGAACCTTGGTCAAATCCAAGGCCAGCTCCCAGTGCTGAGGGCACTGGCCCCATGTGATAAATACAGAGAATTCAGATTTGGGAGCTTGGTGAAACCCTCTAAGGAACTAGGCTAGTTAATCATCAGCCTTTAGATGACACAAAAGTAAAGTTTTCTGGCATTGTTGGTATCAAAGGCTTGGGACAAACTGTCTTATTTGCAAGGGATAGATGAGATGTCCATGAGATGAGCAGTTGAGGCTGAATTTTTTTATTTGGTGTGAAAATCTTCCCATAGGATTCCCATGTTTCTCTGTTATTTAATGCTTCATAATAATAATAATGTTATTTGCATGTTTTCAGGCATTAATGTCTTGCACTAATTGAGGTTTCTCCTCCAGTGGGGCACCTGCTGAAGTCCTGTTTGCTCCCACCAAACTTGTGCTAAGAGAGATGCCCAGCCACGGTGGTCTGGCCAAGGGGGACAGAGCCCACCCACTGCTGAAATTAAAGAATTGGCTTAGAAAAAGCTGTGAGGACACTAAATGCAATTTGGGTTGTGTCCCTAGAGAAGGGATGGACACTTTGGATGGGGTGGGAGGAAGGAACAACCCTGGGATGCAGGGGGACTGTCATCACTTGTGGTCTTTACATCAAACTCTGCTCCACTGAGGAGGGTGAGCTGCAGAGCACAGCACCTTGTTTGGCCTTCTGTGTTGCAATAGGATGAGGGGTAATGGTCTCAAGTTGTGCCAGGGGACGTTCAGGCTGGATATTAGGAAAAAATTCTTCGCTGAAAGAGGGGTTAAGCATTTGAACAGGCTGCCCAGGGAAGTGGTGGGGTCACCATCCCTTTAAGTGTTCAGAAAGCAGATGTAGCACTTTGCTGTGTGGTGAGTGGGCACAGTGGTACTTACTTGGAGGCTGGACTTGATCTTGGAGGCTTTTTCCCACCTTAATGATTCCATTATTCTAAACAAATGGCCATTAACCCAGGTGACAATTTCCATTTCTCTCTTATCTGCCTCCTCAATGCCACAACCTGAACTAATCCCATCTCTCCCCTCTCCAAACCCCATTACTTGGTATCGGAGTGCTGCATTCCCAAATAAACCCAACCTCTCCTGCCCTGTTGCCAAGGGAGCATGTGTGTGCTGGCAGGGGAAACATGCCTGTCATGGACCCACTTCTGATGCCTTAGTGCTGGAATGAGAAAACAAGTGTGGGCTCCCAGCTCTGTAGTCGCTAATAAACCATCTGGCTTTGCTTGTTTTAATTGTGTGGCGCTCTGAGGAGGGTCAGGGAGGAGAGAGGGTGCCCTACATTCTCACCCGTGGCATTTGGTCAGGAATAATTGTGCTGATCCCAGCACTGGGGCCTTTGATTCCCAGCCAAGGGCTGCAGGTGCTTTCAATATTCCCCCTGCTAAGCCTCTCCGATAGGGAAAAGTGTTTGCAAGATGCATGTGGTGGAGGAGGAGGGAGCTCAGCTTGGGTAGGTGGCAAGTCCTTGGTCTGGGCTGCCCGGTGGCCTCGTGTCACAGCCATCCCTCATCACGTCATGCCCGTCCCTGTGTGCAGCTCTCCTGAGGTGTCAGAGGTGGCCTGTCACCCTGTGCTGCCTTGGAGGAGATGGAGTGGTGCCCAGTGCTCTCCCTTCCCTTCCCACAGCTCCCTGTCCCTCACTGCTCTCCTAAATTCTCCCTCCATCCATGCCCAGGTGTCAGCTCTGGTTTGTCTGTTTAGGGTGGGATGAAGCAGCTGCATCCCTGTGCTGGGGGTTGTTTTTGGAGCTCGAGAAGCTTCTGGCCACCTCAATAACCCTCACAAAAGTGAGGCTTCTTTGGGTTGCTCCAGTGCAGGAGCACAAATACCCCAGGAATGGCAAAGGGAGGCTGTGGTTGCACCCCTGGCTGTGTCACCAGGCTCTCCCCTTTGCCTCATTTTCCCCTCTCTGCTCTTTGATTTCCAGCTTCCAAGTGCTGAGGTGCAGGACCCTGTGCAGACATGGCTGTAGGTGGGGGCTGTGGATCTTGGCTTGTTACCAGGTGGGCAAAAAAGCTTTTTGTGGTTTGTGGGGTATTTTGGCAGGTGAGTCCTTTGGGCTGAGACTTGTGTGACATGACTCTGTCTGTGGGGATGTGGCAATGCTGGTCAGGCCATCCCTCCTGCCTTACTTCCACTTACTGGGATCTCATTTTTCTGGCAAATTTTGCCAAGGGGTCTTCCAAAAGAGCTTCACTCACTTCATGGGGAGACCCAGCACCTCCTGGCCCCACATTGTGTGGGTCTGGCACAGGTTATTGCCTGGGGTGTGGCATTGCCCTGTCCCATTGGGGCAGATCTGGGGCTGGGTTCTTCATTCCCTGACTTCCACCCATCCTGATCTGAGTGGAGGGAGTTGGAGAGGCTCAGAGGGGACCTTCTTGCTCTCTACAACTCCCTGAAAGGAAACTGGAACAAGGTGGGAATCAGGCTCTGCCCCCAGGTAACAAATGACAGGAAACAGCTTCAAGTTACACCAGGGGAGATTTAGATTGAATATAAGGGGAACCTTCTTCTTGGAAAGGGTTGTCCAGCCCTGGCACAAACTGCCCGGGGCAGTGGTGGAGTCCCCATCCCTGGAGGGATTCAAAAGACATGTAGATGTGGCACTTTAGGACATGGTTTGGTGGTGGGCTTGGCAGTGCTGCTTAATGGTTGCACCTGATGGTCTTGGAGGTCTTTTCCAACCTGAATGATCCTACAGTCTCAGCCATTCCCACGTGTTGTAGCAGCCTCTCCACATGCCCTCAGCTCCCTGTGGAGACAGTCAGCAGCACCACAGCACAGAGTACCACCACTCTGGAGCAATCTGGGAGCCCAAGGCTTGAACTGCCAGTCTGTTCCCACTGCCTCCCAAATTCCCCCTCCCCTTTCCTCTGTGCCAGCCCCATCAGCTCTTAAACCCAAAACTCTCCATCCACACACAAAAAAAAGGCTCATCCCTGCCAGATTCCCAGCCTGGTGTAGGAGCAGACATCTTCATTTCTTTATTTTCCCAGGGTTTGCTGATAAATCCTGTCTCCATAACCCCGGCCTTGATTGACTCATTATCAGGCAACGCACGGCGAGGAAGCGACCTGTGACCCCGCCTGGGGAGATGGGGTGACCCTGAGGGAGTCACCCTTATCGGCCCTTTTTAAAAGCTTCCCTTTTTAACATGACAGAGGAGCCTCAGCCAAGCCAAGCAATGCCTAAATAGCCATGGAGGGGAGGAAGGTGTGGGGGGTGCAGGAAGCACCAGGCACATGGGGTGGGATTATTCCATGGGGTGGCAAAGTGTGAGGGTGTTTGCTGAGGTTGGGAAAAGACCCTGATGGGGTGAAAACCATGACATGGTTTCCATTGGAAGAGCCAAGTATTGCGGTGGAGCTGGCTGGAGCTTGGCTGAGTCCACCTGCTCCTCCAGACAGGCTTCCTGCTGGGATTATCAGGAGAGAGCCCATCAGGAGATAAGAGCCTGTGTGGGGGAAGGTGACATGGGACAGGCTTGCCATCGGGGCCCAGCCCACACATCAGGCTGTCCTGCATGCTGCCACCCACCAACCTGGGACAGAGGGGGTCTGGGAGCTGTGTCACCACTGTTCCCAAACCTTGGGTGTCTGTCAGGAGGGGCTAATTTGTCTTCCCTTTTCCTCCCAGCTGTTTTTATAGCAAGTGACTTTTCAACCCTTGGCTCATCTTTTTGGAGGTGATAGAAGTCTTAGGGCATCACTGACCCACTTTTCCTTCAGCACCCTCTCCGAGGGGAAGGTGCAGGAGCTGCAGGATTGGACTGATGGAGATACTGGCAGGAGTAGGCAGAGCTGTGGGAGCAGGGATGAGGTCATGGAGGGCTAAAGAAGAGCTGGAAATCCCATTGCTTGCCTTGTTGCAGGGAGAACAGAGTCCTGCTCAGGGCAGACAGGAGCAGCCCTGCTGCCCCTCGCCCTGTGTCAGGGCACAGATCACTCCTTTCCACGGGCTGAGGGCTGCCCTGCCTGTGTGGGTTGCTGATCCGACCCCACAGCTCCCCAGCAGGGATTAGCTGGGATGGGTTTTTGCCAAGTCCTGGCTGTCACTGTGTTCCCACCTTTGATCAGGAGTCGGCATTCCTGAAGTGCTCCATCTCCCACATGTTGCGCTGATCAAAGGCAGCTGTTGCCTGGACCCTCCCCTGAGTCCATTTACACACACACACACCCAAAAATACAGAAATAAAGGAAACTGAAGGCAGTGGGGAGGGTGATGGATGGAGAAGAGACCAGGCAAGGGGCAGAAGCAGGGAAATCCCTCTGCCTGGTCTGCTCATGGAGGGTCCCATCCACACCCATCACAAGGGTTGGTGAGGAATCTGCCATGGGTCTGAAGAGAGATGCTGAAGGGTGGCTTGTGGCAGCTTGGGAAGGAGTTGGACCTTATCTGTCACCTGGAGGAAACGGTGACATTGGTGGGTGACAGCAGTAGCCTGGGCCAGATGCAGCTGTGGCAGAGCACAGCCACCATCTTCCATGGCTTTAGGTGGGCTCAGGAGGGAGACTGGATTGATCTTTCCTTGAAGTCCACTCCCATCTCAGCAGTTTGTGTGGGCTCAGTACCAAGGTCCCTGCAGTCCCCTCTGCTAGGGAGAGATGTTACTGGATAAACATGGGCTGGTGTGGTTGGCAGAGCAATGCCATGAGGAATTTGACCTCACAGACCATCTCCTCCAGCTCTGCCACCCACCAGCATCTGCTGCTTCAAAGAGAGAGGAGAAAGGTCTGAGACCTGCTCTGATGGGGGCTCTTTTCCAGGGCAAGCGTGGTCCCATTAACAGTGTTTTACCTGATGATTTATTGTTTATTCACAGAATTTAACTCTGCTCCCCAGCTCTTCTAATGCAAAAGACTTGGAATATCTGGAGTTCCAAGTATTTTCTGAATCCTTCTCCCTGGCAAGCCTTGCTGGCATCAGCAGCTTGATTGTGCTTGATGAGATGGGGAAAATCTCTCTGGCCTTTTCTCATCCTCACACCCACCTGCTGTTAGTCAGCATTACAGTTTAGCTGTAAGGGTTTGAAAACACATAATCTCCATCCAAAAACTGCAATAAAAAAAAAAGAGGGCAGAGAGCAGGATCATGGGACACACTTACAGACTGATTCCTTAGCTGAGGCAGCAGGTCCAGGTGAGGGTTAGTCTGGTTGAAAGCCAAATTGTGCTACCCACAGTGACACTGCAGCAATCACATCCCCAGGCAAGGACAATGGTGCCCTGTCCCTCCAGCAGAGCAGAGGGGCCAGCAGGACAGGCTGGGCAGAGTCCATGGGAGGGGATGAAGCCCTTCAGAAGGGCAGTTTGTCATCCTCCTTCTCCCTTGACCCCATCCCATTGTGCAGCACACAGTAGGGACAGGTGTATCAGGCACTGCCTTTCCAAGCACCAGCTGTGTCATTAAAGGCAACCTTTTATCTCCTTCAGGATTGTCAGGACAATTTTCTCATACAAGGGGGGTCCAGCCATCTCCCCTCCCAAAATCTGACATCTCCAGCAGCAAACCCAAGAAGATTTGGGCAATGTTTCCAATTGTGCTGTTAAAATGATTGTTACCCGCTTCAGCAGGGTGCCTTGGAGGGGTGTCAGCACACCAAAACCAGGTGGTGAGGGTTGCTGGGTCACATTCATCCCTGTCCCTGCTCGTACCTGTAGGTTAATTCAATCAGCAGAAGGTCCTCAGCCAGGTTCTAGCCCTCTGCAGTAATCCCCTGAGGCTGAGTTTTCTCATTACCCACATCTAAAACAAAAGGAAAGGATTCAAGGTCTAGGTGCCAAGGAAACCAAGCACCTCCAGTGTTTACTGCCATGGAGGGGTGTGGGTATACTCAGAACCACCCCCATAACCCCCAAACCTGCTCAGCAGCATCCTGTGAACACCAGAACAGCTGCCTGGTGTGAGGGATCCTGTTGCAGTGAAGGTGACCCTGGCTCAGATGGATCCTGCCTTCCCTGTTCACCTTCACCAGTGTCCAGCAGTGGCCGAGGCGCTCCCGATCAGACAGGCATGAAGGACACCCTAGGGCTGTGCTCGTCCTTCCCAGGCAGGGCTGGTCCAGGGCTGACAGCACCAGCCTCCAGCCTGGGGATGTCCAGGGCACCACACTGGCTCAGGGTCACAGCTCTGCCTGCCCAGGGTGGCACCTGGGGAAGTTGGGGGAAAACCTCTGGTGCCCCTTTGGACAGCGCAGGGGCTGTAGAGCAAGAGTAGCATCTCTTCAAACACCACAGCACACTCTGCATCTGACCTCTGCCTTCTCATACCTGAGGGCAGACAGGATCTGCAGCAGCTCCTTTCTTTCTGTCCTCCTCAGCAGCACCTTAACCCTGGTGGCACTCGTGACCCAGAGCGCAATGTCAGGGCCCCTTTGCCCCTCCGCACACACCTGCCTCTCCCCACTGAGAGATGGCTCTGACACCATGGTCCCTTGCCCTAACCCTGCTTTCCAAAGTTCAGTCCCTTGGCTGCAGGCAGCCCATAATACCATTTTGGAGCAAGGTGACCCTTGCTCTTTGGTGCTGTGCCAGCCCCTGTCCGGCCGGCTGAGGGGCCGGGCACCTAACGCGCTCCGACAGCTCAGCTGGATGGAGCTTACGGGGGCCATGGCTTCCCCTTCCTCCAGTGTGGGGCTGACAGAGCCACGGGTGCCCCTCTCTGCCCAGCATGGCAGGGAGGACTTGGAGGAGAGAGGGAGAAGGGACAGTCATCACCCCGACCCTGCCACCAGCCCTTGGACACCCTGACACGGAGTGAACTGGGGAGACAGGAGGCAAACCCGGTGCTCCCTCTGGGCAGCTCCCTGGCTGATGTGTCACCTTTGATGGGCACATCACCTCCCAGTTACCCTCTGCCTCCTGCTGCTACAAGCCAGTTCAGGAAACAAAACCTGGGCAAAGTCTTTTTCCTTTCACTTCCACACACGCAGTAGCTGCATCCATCCCACCCACTGCTGGGAATACCTTGTGAGGAGCAGGTCCAGCACTGCTGCAGGGACAGGTGACACTGAGATAGGAGTATCTCATACTGGCATCATCAAGGACAACAGTTTCCATGGGGAAAAATATCCCAAAAAATTCATTTAGACTCTTCCCCTGCCTCAGCTTTGGAGCACGGGCTCTGTGACCTGTCCCCAGTGAACCATCCAGGTTGGCTGTACCAAGGCTGGTCTATCCCCTGCCCATGCTCTGTGCCACCACAAGGGTTAAGCATGATTTTCAGGACAGCTGCTTTCCAAAGCCTCCTTGGAGCCTTCTCAAGACAGGGCCTCAGTTTCCCTCTTGTCTGCTCAGGGCTGGGATCTCAGATCAGAACAGTGCCTGCCTTGAGGAAGAACCTTCCACAGTGCAGCAGAACCACCTGCTGAAGGAACAACTCTCTTATCCCTCTGATTCCCCTGAATTGTCTATTTTTTCAAAAAAAAAAGGATGTTGTTCTAAGTCTCACATTTGCAAACTTAAAATCTTGACCCTCTCTGTGGAGCAGAAACCACAAGGAAAATAAAATCTAAAGTCTGGATCTGTAAAGCCTGTGCTTCTTTACTGAATCTTTGCACGTGGGGAGGGATAAAATTGGTTATTTCCAAATTGGCTGGCAAAGCTGAACATCTCCATGGACTTTGCAAAGCCCATGTGCCTGCATGGACACTGAGGTTTCCTTGCTGGGATCAAGAGTCACTTGGGTGCCTGGCTCAGTTAAGCACCACTTTCCCAAGAGAGCTGCCTCTTCCTGGTCCCAGGCTCCCTCAGAGGACACATCTGAGCACAGGGGTCAGGCTCTTACCTGGGGAGAATCATCCCTAATTGCAAAAAATTCCACATTAGGAGGGGACATAGCCAGGATCAATCCCTGACCTGGCAGTGCCAGTCAGGAACAGACAAGGAACAGACAAGGTCAGCACAGGCAGGAGTTGGGCACTGCTGCTGGCTGTGCACAGCAGGTGAGGAGGAGATGGGGAGGGAGAGAGGGGGACAAGTGTCTTGGAGAGGACAGCAATGACAAGGGCAAGGTCTGGATGCGTTAGTGATGGTGCGAGTGTCCTGTCAGTGCCAGCCTTCATCCCAAGTGACAGCCCTGACAGCCTGGCCAAGGACAAGGCAGGAGCAGAGGGCAAGGGGGGGAGGGAGCCACGTCCCTGTGCCGTGACACCTCACGGAGACCCCTTTGAAGGGCAGGTGAAGGGGCACAAGAGCACCTCCTTCTGGGAGCCCCTGTTTTAGGGCTGTGGGGGGAGAAGGGTTTGTGCTGAGCATTTTCCCTTTGAACAAGCATCAGGAGACATTCCCAGCAGCATCCCACCCTGCTTCCCATGCACTGAGCCTGGCCATTACTTCTGCTCTCTTTCCCTGGAAAACACAAGCGTTTCCCCCCTGCTCACATGGGGAGAGAGCATTGGCTTGGGCTGGAATCTCTGGTTAAGAATCCTGCATTCCAGTCCCACCAGGATATTGGGATGTAGCAGTGGCATGGGTGGGTTGAGGCTGCCTCCCCCTAAGAGCTTTGTCCCCTGAACCAGACTCAAAAGGGCCATTAGGACATGATATGGGGGGAGTGGAAAAGCTCCTTGCTGTGGTGGCTTGATGTGGGCAGAGGCATCTTCATTCCTGGGGTAACTCCAGTGTGGAGCCAAACCTGGGGGGAGAAACAGTGAGGCCTGTGCTGGAGCTGAGAGATGCCCTGAGATTCTTCCTCTGGGAATAAAAGGTGTAAAGTCAGATTTCAGGTCCAGGTTACTTGTAGTGCCTTGTGTAAGACGGGCAGAGCTGGGCTGAGGGGCTGTGAGCAAGAGGAGCTTGAAGAAGAATAGTCCCAATCCCCCAAAATATGCTCCAGCAATAGATCATGGAATCACAGAATATCCTGAGTTGGAACAGACCCACCAGGATCATCAAAGTCCAGCCCCTGGCCCTGCACAGACACCCCACTGCCCCTCCTGAGGAAGCTGTAGAGAGATGTTCAGGCAGGAGAGGACCTGCAATGTTTAATAAGCCTCAAGGGGTTTATTCTTCCATGATTTTTGCCCTCTTTTGTTTGTGGGAGCTGCCACAACACAACACCCCCTGGCTGTGGGGTTATTTGTCGCAGAGAAGCTGCTTTTGCTTAGTCACAGAATCCTAAAATGGTTTGGGTTTGAAGAGATCTTGAAGATCATCTTGTTCCCACCCCCTGCCATGGGCAGGGACACCTTCCACTACTCCAGGCTGCTCCAAGCCCTGTCCAACCCGGCCTTGGACACCTCCAGGGATGGGGCAGCCACAGCTTCTCTGGGCCAGACCCTCCGTCCCCCTCCCCTCCTCGCTGCTCCGTGGCTTTTAGGCGGTAGAGCAACGCAGCAGGGATTTGCGCCTTCCCCCTGCTCCAACCCACCAGCTCCGGTGGGGATTCGGCTCCGTGGCCGCCCGGAGCCGGGAGCGGCGGGCGCCGAGCTCCCTCCTGCGGCCCCGCCGAGCAGCGCAGACAGGCCGGGCGGCCGCAGCCGCGCACCCCGAGGAAACCCGGCGGCGACCAGAGGCGTGCAGTCTCCCTTTTCCCCCCTATTCCCCCCTCGCCGCCTGTCCGTGTTCCCTGTATCCCAGTGATGCTCCTCGGTCCCCCCGCAGGCCGCGTTGCTAAGGGGCCGTTGCTAAGGACCAACATCCGGGTCCCGCCGCCCCCCGTGCCCACGTGACCCGGCGGCAACATGGCGGCGCCCATGGCGAGGCGTGCGCGGCTCTGAGCGGGGCCGGCCCGAGCGCTCCGGGCTCTCCCCCCCGGGCCCCTGGCGCTGCCATGTCGCGACTTATCGTGAAGAATCTCCCCAATGGGGTGAGGGCCGGTGGAGGGGGTGGGCTGGGTCTAGAGATTGGTCTGAGGCGACGCGCCGGGGGGAGGCGGGTGGCAGGGCGGGGAGAGGCACCCCCAGGGGAGGGAGACCCGCGGTGTGGTGACCGGAAAGAGCCCCTGGGAGCAAAGGTTACGGGAGGGGGGGAGGATGGGGTCTTGGTGGGGGTGCAGCTAGAAGGGGCTCTGAGGAGATAAGAGTTGTGGAGATGTACTGGGACCGGAGTCCTTTTGGGACAGCATGAGGGCTCCCTTGGGCAGGGAGAGCCCCTGGAGAGGTCAGGGAGGTGCCTCAGGGCAGGGGAGCTGGCAGCCCCTCAGGCTGGGGGAGCAGAGCTTGTTGTGGCCGTCGCCCCCCCCTCGGTGTCTGGGAGGTGGGTACAGGTGCCCACCGTGCTGCTCTGCCCCTGTGGGGTCCTTCACAGGATCCCCCCGTGTTCCTTGCACGTACATATGGTGCATTCATGGCGGTCTGGTGGCTGAATTATGTGGGTTTTATCAGTGTTTCCACAGTACACTGTGATCCTTATAACCCTTCAGAAGCCTCTTGATAAAGAACATTTGGGTTTGGACTCTGTAGTTGAGTTCCAAGAGCGATTTCCCCTCCTGTTATCCTTCCTTGTTTCCCAGATGAAAGAAGATCGCTTCAGGAAATTGTTTGCTGCCTTTGGCACCCTGACTGACTGTTGCTTGAAGTTCACCAAGGATGGCAAGTTCAGGAAGTTTGGCTTCATTGGCTACAAGTCTGAAGATGAAGCTCAAACGGCCCTGAACCATTTCAACAAAAGCTTCATAGACACTTCCAGAATCACGGTGAGTTGACCCTTAAAAATGATCCCCTTGAGATTCTTAAGAAAAATGGGAGGTGTTGGTGGTCTTAGGGTTGAATAGCTGGGGTCAGGAAAGCCTCAAGGTGAAAGTCTCTGCAGTAAAGCAGCAGAGCCTCGTGCCAGCCCTCCCTGATGGAGTCTCAGGCAGGTGCTGGGTTCAGCTGGGCTGTGTTTATGCACTGGCAGTGATTTCAGGACTGGCTGGAACAACAGTGCCAGATATTGAGCTGTCATAGTCTAAACTTTTGAATTTCAGTTCATTTTTTCATTCTAAATCGTTTTTCTTGCTCTTCTGGACAGAGAATTATTCAGGATAAGCAGCATAACTTATTTGACTTGACTTTCATCAGGAACTGTAGTGAAGGATGAGGGGGAATGGTTTCAAACTGAAGGAGAGCACATTTAGATTAGATGACAGGAAGAAATTCTTCCCTTGAGGGTGGGCAGGCCCTGGCACAGGTTGGCCAGAAAAGCTGTGGCTGCTCCATCCCTGGAAGTGCCCAAGGCCAGGTTGGACAGGGCATGGAGCAACCTGGGCTAGTGGAAGGTGTTTCTGGAATGAGAGGGACTTTAAGGTCCCTTCCAACCCAAACCATCCTAGCATTATGTGCTGATATGACTGGGCTTAAATGAGCACAGCAAACTGTTTCCCATGTTGATTGAACATGTAGCTCTGTGCTTTTAAAATGAACATCTGGGTGAAGTTGCCTGTTCTCCTGCACACACCCTCCATCCCATCAGGGTTGCAGTAAAGATTCTTGGGTGAACTTAGCCAGCAGTGACAGCAGCAAACTGAACATGTGTTTAATTAAAGATCTGATTCATTGCAGGTGGAGTTATGCAAGTCTTTTGGTGACCCCTCAAAACCCAAAGCATGGAGTAAACACTCTCAGAAGGCCCCTGCCTCAGAAAAACAGACAGAGAAGCCTGTGGCAAGTGCAGCTCCTGCAGCCACAAAGAAAGTGAGTCTTGCCTGTTCTCTTGAGACTCTGATGCATGTCGGTGATGTAACAGAGAGAAAGGTGGCCTGGGTGTGGAGAAGAGGGCAGAATAGCTGGGATAGTGGATGTTGGAGTCCTGGTTCTCCTATTTTCTGCCTTAGGATCTGTGCTCCCTGGACCATTAGGTTACCTGAAATTGGCTGTGCTTCTAATAAGCCTTTCTGATTTTTTTCCCAAGGATAAAAAGAAGAAAGATCCCACAGATAACCTGAAGGAGGTGAGTTGAGGTTGAATTGCATTCCCTCTGTTCTTGCTAGCTTGTGTTAAGAGCAAGAGCTGAATAGTTGCTTTCTGTGCAGCTTCCCATGCTGTTAATTCAGGCTGTGACAGTCCAATTCTACTGCAACAAACCCTCATTTTAACAATGCCAAAACCAGGGTCCAATTTTTTAATTGTCAGCTACTCCCATGTGACCACACACTGTGTCCAGCACAGTCCCATTTCAACAATTCTGGTTCTTAACCATGTGCAAGTTTTTTCACATTTAACTTCTACATTTTTTGGTCTTTTTAATAATTTATTTTGACTTTTGAAGTACTTTCTAAACATCAGTTATAAAAAAAATGGAGTAGGAGTGAAAGATCTCAAGACTTTAATCACTTTAAGGGCTCACTTTGTCAGTGTAAATTGAGCTGCCCTGAAGGGATTTTTGGTTTTATAGTGATACCTTTATTTCAAACTCACAGCTAGCTCTCCTATGCCTGCCTTCACAGCTTGCCTGCTTGCTTTCTTTTTTAACAGTTGGAAGAAGATAAAAAGTTCCAGGAGTTCTTGGTGGTTCACCAGAAACGCTCTCAGGTGGCCACTTGGGCTAATGACACTTTGCCAGAGGAGCCCAAGAAGAGCAAATCAACAGCAGCAGCTGATTATCTCAACTTTGATTCAGATGAGTCTGAGGAGCTGAGTGAAGATGAGCCCTCTGAAGATGAGGAGGAGGCTAAAGGTACCAAAAGGAGCTGTCACCCTTTACTTGTGTTGGTCACAGTGTCTGTGAGGGCAGGGGTGCTGGCAGGACCCAGCTCAGAGTCCTGCCTCCAAACAGAGACAGTGTAACCAGGAAAGTGATTCCTCAGGCAAGAGACTCTCTCTGTGTTCTGTGTGTATGGTTGTTTTCCCAGATTTGGGGGAATGTAGGAAAGGCAGTTTGTGATATTAAGGGGGTGGCATTTGTGCTTTCCCCTGTGTCCGTAAATCAATGACTAGGGAAGAGAACAGGGCAAACATCTGCATGTTGCCTTAAAGTGTTTTCCTAGCCTGAAGCCACTTTCATGCCTGGGATTTCCTGTGGTCTGTGAACTTGTCTGGTCTGCCTTTGATTACATAATTCTGGAAACGTTGTGTTCTTGGGCCCTGTCAGAGCTGATGGGAAGGAACAGAGTTCAGCATCTTGGATCCTGAAAGGAAAGCTGGAGTAGTGGGTTAACTCAGAAGTCTGGGAAATCTGGACTGCAGTTTGGTGCAATTTTGTTCACTCTTGAAGTGAACAGCATGTTCCCTGTTGCTCCTCTTCTTTTCCCTTTGGGTAACTCAAGTGTAGGTGTGACTTGGCAAGAGGTGGAGGGGTGTTTTGGAGGAACTTCTCTGGTTTCTTCTCTCCAACAGCAAAGAAAGGAGGGAAGAAGGCAGCTACCAGCAAAGACCTCTCAGATATGGAGTACCTGAAATCTAAAGTGGTGAAGGATTCTTCCTCCTCATCCAGCACAGAGGAAGAAACAGATTCTGAGGAGGAGGAGGTGGAAGAGGAAAATGAAACTGAGGAGGATTCAGGCATTGCAGAAACTGTCAGCAAAGCTAAAAAGGGGAAGGTAAAAGCCCAACACACACAGCAAGAGGCACCAGTGGAGAAGAAGAAAAAAGGATCCACACTAGAGGTACAGCTGAATTAGCCTTTTGTTTTCTCTAAAGCAGAAGCTTTATGGATAGTATGTGTCTGTCAGTCACTCCAGGGGTGAGCTGAAAGCCTGTGAAGGCTGCAGGACCCTCTGTACCAGCTAGTTTGGCTCACTGGGCAAGAGCCATTAATGAAATCTCTTCTTAGGAATGAATTCCTAAAGATGGGCCTTCCAAACAAATGCTGCTAGTGCCATTCTCAAAGGCATTTCTGGTTTTCTTGTGTCCAAATGCTATCCTGCAGATCTCAGTGCCAGGGTTTGACTATCCCAGCCAAACCTGGTACCCTCAGCTGGCACCTCCTGCCCAGACTGATGGAGTTCCAAGAATCTCTTGATATTCTCTCCCACTCTTCAGCCTCCTGTTTGTTGGACAAGACCAGCTTGTTGTGCTCTGATTTTTGTTCTTACATTCAGCTTTTTTTCTTTCCATCCTTCTGTGCAGAACCAAGGCAGCTCAGCAGAAGCCAGCACCCCATTCACAGTGCAACTTCGTGGTGCCCCCTCGAACATCACTGAGGCAAGTTTTGTTACCCAGCTGGGAATGGAGACTCCAGGGGTGTTCTCAGCATGAGCCTTGCAGAGACTTTGCCCTTAGGGAGCTGTTTTGAGGCTTGTATGGGCAGTCAGGGAAACTTTTGAACTGGCTTTGTGCAGAGATGTTGTGCATTGCACAGAGTGATTTTCCTAGTTTGTATAAAAACCGAAGTCTGCAATTTGCTGCTTCCTCTGAGAACTTGTTCAAACAATTTCAATTCTTCCTGCAGCAAAAGATTCGTGATTTCTTCTTGCCCCTGAAGCCGGTGGCAATTCGGATAGGCAAAAAAACCCAGGGGAAGAATTCAGGTAATGTCTCTGTGTGGAAGGCGGGGGGGATGGATCATGATGTTAGGGGACCTCTCAGTCACACTTCTGCTCTTTTCATCTGCAATCCCAAATCACTGGCTCGTGCCCTGATTCTTCCAGACCTTTCTGTGACTTTGCAGCTCTGCTGCCTTACTGTCCATAGGATGCCATGGGCAGAGTAATGTTGGCTGTCCTCCCTTTGGAGTAGCAGCATGAGCCTTTATATGATCTGCCCCCAGAATTTTCCTAAGCATCCCAAACCAGGCCAAGGAATAGGCCTGTTCCTCTGGGATAGCTGCAGCAGCACCCAGGGACTCTACTGACCTGTGTTTATGGGCTGCAGGACAGCTTTTAGCCAAGGTGGGTCTCCTGCCAGGCTGTGGCTGCTGGAGGTACCTGTAAAAGGGTTTGGAGCAGGTTCTTGGAGCTGGCAGGGAGCTTTGCTATGTGCTCTTTAATAGCCTGGGAACAGATGCACCTTTTATTTGCTCCTGGAGACACCTGTGAAAGCCTCCTTCAGCTGTTAAGTTGGGCTTCTTTGATTTATATGTAGAGAATAAGCTTTTAAAAGGCAACCTCCCAGTCTGACTTGGCCATTTTCAGGCTGAATCAAAACTTTAATGGGAGCTGAATGCTTTATCTGTAGGAATCTATATTAGAGAAAGCCCAATTCACCTTTAATTAGCCAATTAGTGGTTGAATGTTCCCCACATGACGCTCAGTTGAACCTTTCCTTCCTCCAAGGTTATATCTTTGTTGACTTGAAGAGTGAAGCAGAAGTGCAAAGGGCCTTGAAGAGAAAAAAAGAATACATAGGTAAGGGCTGTTTGTTCCTTCTTGTTCTGGCTGATGCTGCTGGCATGGTGCTCAGCTGCTGGAGTGTTCACTGCAGAAGTATCTCCTGTTGTTTAGTTTTTCCCAGGCAGATGGTGGGGGTGGTTCCTCTGCTCAGCCCACACAGGATAAACCAGGTGCCATGTCAGGAGCAAGTGACTGAGCTGTGCACGTTGCTCTTGGCCCCCCGTGTTTTTTGAGGTGTATCTTGTTCTTGGTACAAAATTGGAATTGTTTCAGGCTGGTTGGGATTTGTACAAACAGTTCTGAAAGCTTCTGTTTGAGACCTGTGCTTGGCCTTAGTGGATCTATTGAAATTATGTTTGCAAAAACCATATGCAGAGAGTGGGAGTAGCTGCTTGGAAGTTTGTGGGCTGGGCTGGAGCTCCCTGAAAAGAAGGAAGGCTGTGGAGTTGTTGATATCCTGATCTCTTGCAGTCTCTACCACCCCTTTTTTTAAATCAGACAGAGTCCTACTCAAAGCCTGTGGGATTTGGACTGTAATTTCTCGTGTCACTGCTTTAACCCTGGGCTCTTTGTGCAGTGATGCTGATTGCCCATGGCCGTGGGAAGCATCTAACCTGCCTCTGTGTGTGGTTATGGATTAGGTGGACGATGCGTTGAGGTTTCCCGATGCAAGAACACCCCAAAAGAAACTGTTCCAGCAAAACCCAATAACCAGCCGTGGCAAAGAAAGCTGAGGGATGATGAGGAAGAAGAGGACTTGTCTGAATCAGGGAGACTTTTTGTCAGGAATCTTCCCTTTACGAGCACTGAGGAGGACTTGGAGAAGATCTTTTCAAAGTATGGTGAGTATTTGCCCTGGGACTGAGACTTGCAGAGCAGCATCTTTCCTTTGCAAACAGAGAGGTTTTATTGCTGGGACAAAGCTCCATATCCCACACCACCTGAATATGACCCAGCTCCCATCATCTTTATTGCCTGATGTGGTGGTGTGTGCTTGGCAGGAGACTTACAGATTTTGCAGGTAAGAGGTGGA
>JAWWTY010000035.1:4216132-4290209 GCA_035222235.1 Margarornis squamiger | reverse complement strand
CCCTTTTCTACCTCGAAGTTAAACAAATTTAAGGTTATCTTGGCATTCAACTGTGTTGGGGGCAGAGAGGGTTAGGTTGTGGAAAGTTTTGTACCTGACTGAAGGTAAATGCAGCTGCTCAGAGCTTGCCTGGTTTGTGTCACATGTCAGAGCCCTGTGAGCTGCCACATGGTGCACAACCAGACTTGGGGTGCTTTTGCTGGGCCCACCTTGTCAATCTGCAGCTCCTGGCTCAGGTTGGTGGCTCACTACACACCCTGTGCAATATCCAGAGCTGCTCTGCCCTTCTTGGCTCCCCTTATCTCCAGTTGTGTTCAAGAGGTGCCACTTCAGAGCATTCCCCTTCCAGGGGAGGTTCAGGTTGGATATCAGGGTTCACAGAAAGCATTGTTAAACACTGGAAGGGGCTGCCCAGGGAGATGATGGAGTCCCCATTCCTGGAGGTGTTCAGGGAACCACTGAACGTGGCACTTGATGCTCTGGACTGGGTGATGAGGTGGGGATCGGTCACAGGTTGAACTCAAAGATCATTTTCCAACCTAAATGATTTAATGATTCTGTGTGATGACTGTCCAGGGATATCTGTCACCATAAGGCCTTGCCTTCTGCAGGGCCCCTCTCGGAGATCCATTTCCCTATTGACAAACTGACCAAGAAACCCAAAGGATTTGCTTTCATCACCTACATGATTCCCGAGCACGCGGTGAAGGCCTTCGCAGAATTGGATGGGCAGGTGTTCCAGGTACAGCAACTGATGCTTTTCCTGGGCTGTTGAATTGCAGCTGGTGGGAAGGTTTGTTACCAACACAGCCAAGAGTTTCCTTCTGCACTTTGCTGCATGGGTTGAGTCTCTTCTGCTGTGCTATATGGGAACACAGGTGCTCTTGGTAGAGTAGCTTGGTTTGAACAGCTTTGCAGGTACCAAAGTCCTGGTAGAGGTGGCAAAGGAGCTCCAAGTCTGTCTCTTATGTTGTGTGGTCACTCTGAGGAAGGTTTACTCCCTCCACCTTGATTGTTTGACTAGGAAAGGTGCCAGAAAATTTCCTCCAGTCTCCTTAGTTCATGGACTTCTGTGGATTATTTCAAAGCTACTGGACGACTTCTTCCTGTCTTCTAGGGCAGAATGATGCATCTTTTACCGTCCACAATCAAAAAGGAAAAAACTGAAGATGGAGATGCAGGAGACTCTTCCTCCTACAAAAAGCGCAAAGAGGCCAAGGACAAAGCCAACAGTGCCAGGTACAGCACAAATCCCCCAGTGGCAGGAATGCATGTGGGGTCTTTGCAGAGGCTGTACAGATTCCCCAAGTCAATAAAGCATTTGCTGTGCAGTTCTCTTTCCTTTCCCTCTTACCCACTTGACTCCTCTGTCCAAGTAGCTCAAGCAGTCCAGCGAGCAGCAGAAATTGAGAGAAACAGGGTTTTGAATGGCTTTGTGTATGAGTTAATTTCTCTGGTGTCTAATAAAAGTTGGTCTGATGCTGTAACTCTTTAGGGAGGTGATTTCAGATCAGTTGGGTCTTTCTCCTTTGCTTGGCCACCTGTATTTCTAAAACTTGCAGGAACTTTATCTTGCTATGTGACAAATCAGTTTGAAAGAAGTGGGGAATAATTTCTAACTTAGGGAAAGGGGTGCAACCTTGCTTGCATGGGTTTTGTGGGTTTAGGAAAACAGCTGGAAAGGGGTGTTCCTCTGAGCCAACACCTGAACTCCCAGCTGTGACTGCAGAGCTGTGACCAGTGAGGGCTAGGAAGGAAGAGCTCAGCTGCCTGCCTGCACTGCTGCCTTTCTATTTGCCCTCTAGTCATTCTTGTCCATTCTCTAAGGATTCTTTTTTCCTCTCTAACTCCACCCTGGCTGCTCATGGTGTTTTTTTCCCAGGACTATCAACTAGAGAGACCTCAGTGGAAGAAGGGGCCACGTGACTCTAAACCTGGCTCTTTGTCTTTCCAGCTCTCACAACTGGAACACGCTGTTTGTGGGCACAAACGCTGTGGCCGATGCCATGGCTCAGAAGTACAACGCTTCCAAAAGCCAAGTGCTGGATCCTGTGAGTTGAGTTCTTGGTCAGCTGGGGTGGGAGATCACTTTCCTACCTGTTTCCTCAAGCTCAACAGCAGGTGACTGACATTCTTTTCTGCAGGAGAGTAAAGACAGCGTGGCAGTGAGAGTTGCTCTGGGAGAAACCGAGCTGGTCCAGGAAATTCGCCGGTTCCTCACTGAAAATGGAGTCAGCCTGGATTCCTTCAGTCAGGTGAGATGCTCAGCTGGAGGCAGCAATGTTGCCCTACCTCTTCTAGTCCTGGTGTCCTCAGCTCTCTTTGAAATTGGTAATTAAATCCTCAGCATCTTGCAGGGTTGAACCCTTAAATGTGTTAGGAAATGTTATTTCCATTTGAAAATGCAACTGCCCTTGGGATGGTTGAAATCCATAATATGATGGCTTTTGTATGGTGGTCAACTTGCTGTAGGCAGGGAAGGAGTCCTGTCTCCTTACCAGGCTGGATCTGGAGCTGAAACCTCCATACATGAGCATTTGTGGAACAGGGAGGTTGTACCAAGGTGTGGATCTTAGAGGAGGTGTTTTCTAAATGGCCCTCTTGGATCCTGGAAAGGGGATGACATGGAGTGAGAAAGCACAGCGTGTTGGGTCTGAAATCATCAGCTGGAAAGCTGTTGGGAGTTTAGCAGTTTTCAATCCCATCTTCCCTTACCTGTCAGGCTGCTGGTGAGCGGAGCAAGACGGTGATCCTGGTGAAGAACCTCCCGGCCAACACGAACGCGGCGGAGCTGGAGGACGTGTTTGGCCAACACGGCAGCCTGGGCCGGGTGCTGCTGCCAGAGGGGGGAATCACGGCCATCGTGGAGTTCCTGGAGCCAACAGAGGCCAAGCAAGCGTTCACCAGGTTGGCCTACTCCAAGGTGAGGCAGATCTCCTGGAGGGTGTGGATCTCGGCTGGTTGGGAAGCTGCACGAGGGAATGTTTGCTGTGTGAGGGGTGCAGGGGTTTTGAGGGAAGTGAGTTATCCCAGAGTTGTTACTCTCTGTCCCTGGGATTTAGCAGGATGCCTGATACATCCTTGTGCTGAATAAGGCTCAGCCTGCAGAGGATGGCTGGAGGAGGGGGCTGTGACAATATATGTGTAATATGTGATAGACTGGGGTCCTGAGGGAGGCTGGATCCTTTTGGGAAAGAGAGTTTAGCCAGCTGAAAAAATTACTTTCTCACTGCTGTTTTCCATTGCAGAATGAGAGAAAAATGAAGCTGAAAGCAGAGCTTTCTCTTCAAGCCTTGTCCTTCTTTCTTCATTTCTCTCCTGTGTTCTGTCCACAGTTTCATTCTGTGCCTTTGTACCTGGAGTGGGCTCCAATGGGTGTCTTCTTAAACCCAGCCCCTGAGAAAAAAAAAGTTGATGTTCCAGAAAAGGAGGATGAAGCAGGGCTGGTACCAGGTAAGACCTCTGTCTGACTTGCTTTTGACAGGCTATGGGGCCCTGTAGTGTTTCTCTGCTCATGTCAAGCCCCAGTGTATGCTTTGTCTGGGTGATTTCCCACTGCAAGGACATGATCTTCCCTCCCTAAGTACACCTTCTTTCTCCCCATTCCAGTGGCTCTCCCAAGATTCAAGTGGGCAAGCTCCCCAGAAATTTGGCTTTGTTTCATCTGACAACATTGGGTTTATTGTTTTTGTTTCAGGTGAAGCTACAAAGGACTCAGGGGAAGCAGCAGCACAGGAAGAGGAGGAGGAAGAGGAGGAGGAGGAGGAGGAGGAAGAAGAAAACATTCCTGGGTGTACCTTGTTCATCAAAAACCTGAATTTTGCCACCACAGAAGACACGCTGAAGGAGGTGAGCCATAAGGATATAGTGTTTAAAGCAGTTAAATTGTAGTGGGAGATGAGAAAGCACTGGATTATACTGGGACTGGGAGTATCCACTTTGGGGTTTCAGGCATCAGTTAAGACAAGTGTATCTGAAACTGTTTCCATGGGGCTTAATTCCACCTCTGGACAGGTGGAGGCAGTAGAAAATCTTTTAAGACTCCTTATTTCCCATGCTTTCTGTAATGCTTCTCCTTGGGATAGGCATTTTTGCAGGTCTTTTACTGCTTCGTGTGTGAAGGCCATGAATAAATAAACGATGGTTTCAGAGATGTGCTTTTCTTCTCAGCTTCTACTGCCATTGAGCTGTCTGTGCTGCTTTAGCTCAGCAAAGCACTGGGGAGAGGCTGTAGCATGACTAAAGCCATGTGGGATCTTAATACCAGAACAGGGAAAGGCAACTGGGAATTCTCATCTCTGCCACTTCTTGTAGCCATGTAAAATGCCCCATTCCATGGCCCAAGAATGCTGGAGCAGTGTCAGTCCATCCTGGGCCTGTGTTCCTCTAACTGGGAGTGTGGGACTGTAGAGACCCTGATCCTTTCGGGTCTGGGGACAAATGTAAACCTTCAGAGGGGCTTTTCCCCTTTTACTGTCTTCTGGGTGTAGTTTTACAAATAAGTCAAATACTTTGTTACCTTCTAGCCCCCCATCTTTTGGAAAGAGGTGAATTCTAGGGACATGACAGGACTCACCCATCCCTAAGGTCTCTACCTGTCCGAGGGCATCTTGTAAGCCATAGTGTCACTCCAGAGCCATCTCAGATCTCTGCACTGTTTCTGAGGAGTGGCAGAGGATTTCTGGGAACACATCTTGATTTCTTTAACAATCTTTTTGTGTGTGTGTGTATATTTGTAGAGGAATAATTTTATAAGAAAGACTGAGCTGCAGTGACTGCTTGTCAGGTGTGTGCTGGGGGAGGTGGGCCTGTGAGTGTGTGCTCCTGTGGAAGAGGGGCACTCTGTCATTCGAGTTGAGTTGCAAGCCTGCGACAAAGGGAACTGAATCACGTGTCCAAATTCCTTGCAGACATTCTCCAAAGTGGGAGCCCTGAAGAGCTGCACAATATCCAAGAAGAAAGACAAAGCAGGTACTCTAGATGCTGCTGTTCAATTCCTTCCCTCAGCTGGTTGCTGAGGGCTCAGGTGTGGCATTGCTTTAGCATTCATCTGGCTGAGCATTTGTGTTCTCCTTGGCAAAATCTTTATAGTGTTTCTAGAAGTGTTCCTGTTGAAATGGCTGAAAGCAGCAACCAAACATAGCCCAGGGTTTGATCTAGAAGGTTAAACTCGATTGTGGGATTTGTGGAGACGTGGCCTTCTCTTGAGATCTTGAGATAGAGAAGCCAAACCCCTTCAGGATGACAGAAGAGAGCAGGATGCAAGCTGAAAGGAACCGGTGCCCTGCGCTGATTTAACTGCACACTACGTGCCTTATCTGCAGGAATGGGTGGGGTCCTCGAGGGTTCCTGGCTGAGTGCTGTGCTCAGTGGGCTTCATGTGCCTTCTGCCTGCCAGCCCTGAGCCCCACAGGCTGCAGAGATGGGTGGCTGTGCCTGTTGCATTGGCTGCACTCACTTTCCAGGTGGTTGGACAGGGAAGAGTTGGATTAAGGCAAGCACTGGCTGGAAGGGCTGTGTCTTCATTCTGGGAGCTGCACAGCTTAATGGGATTTTGCTTTGACAGGGCTTCTAACTTGGATCTGCTGAAAGAAAAAGAAATAAAGTGAACTCTTCAGTACTGCTGGCATGTCTGGTGTGCTCATGACCAGATACCAACATCCCAGTCTGTGCTGATCTCATCCCACCTGCCAAAGGGATGCCTTTCTGTCCCTCTGGGTCATTTTTGCAGTCCAATAGCACTGAGGTTTTGAAGTTGGAAACTGGCTGTTATGTTTTCACTTGTGGATTTTTCCTTCCCTCATTATTAATCATACCTTAATTATGGCTCCTGTACTGGTCAGAGTGGTGTGACTGCAGGTGATGGGGGGGGATGGAATAGATGTTCCTGAAGTGGCAGCTGCCCACTCAGGTTTAGGAAATGTTTGTGTCTCCGTAATGGGATCGCTTTCTCCTGACTCTGTCAGTGGCTGCTTTGTAGGACTCAGTAGGACTGAAATGATGCAAAGCAAAACATCTGTTTTGCCTTCAGCATCAGTTGTCTCCTCTTTGACATCAGCACCAGAACCAGCTGTTCTTGCTCAGAACAAGTCAGCCAGGGTTGCTCATGTCGAGCATCCCAGTGAGGACATGGGCAGGCTGGCCCTTTGCCTGGGGGATGAGGTTTCTGTCCTCCAAGTTTTGACAATTAGTGCTTGCTCCTGGTTTGTTTTTATATCTCATACCATCCCTGTTTCCTGCTAGCTTAAAGAGTCCCCTTTCTCTTCTGACAGGCACTTTGCTTTCCATGGGCTTTGGATTTGTGGAGTACAAGAAGCCAGAGAGTGCCCAGAAAGCCCTAAGGCAGCTCCAGGTAAGTTTTAAGTGTTGCCAATCTTGAGTTCTCATGGTGGGCAAGGATTTGGATGAACCTTTGAGTTCCAAATGGAGCTGAGGATGTCAGTGCTGTGTGTTGGACTGGACAGATGGAGAAGCCTGTAAGGTGGGCCAGGTTTGTGAAGGAAGAGGGTTTGTAAAGGGACAAGACCAAAAGAATGTTTCCTAGTGATGATCCAGTGTGAAGGTGGCAAAAAATGTAGAATGATTGAAACTTAATGAGTTTCTCTTCAAGGTACCCTTTTGTAGAGGGGCAGAGACCCAGGCCCTCACTCACAGGGAGAACAAATATTGCTTGGTATTTAATTAGTGCTTTTAATTTAGAGTTTGTCTTTGCCCTCTGTGACTCTGCCATTGCTTCAGTGTCTTCTAACTTCCCCCTTCCTTCTCCATGACACAGGATTTGGCTGCACTCTGAAGGAATGAATCCTAAAAATAAAATATCCAAGTGTTTGGTCCACACTGCCTGGTTATTATGGGCCAGACAGCTGGAGATGTGAAGGAATTACTCTGTCATCTGTGCGTGTTCAATGACTGTAATCCATGAGTTCCACCTTCACCAGGTGGTCATTTCACATTCCACAGCCTGGATAGCCTTGGGATAGATGTGTGTGCTCCATCCTTTTGAAAGGAAAATGGGTATTTTGGGCTAGGATTGGGCAGCAGGGCTCCAGTGTAGTGCCATTGCATGTTGTGTGCCCTGTCAGGGATGATTAGGCAAGAGGCTGAACTCTGGGAAGTTTTGAGGCATGGCAAGCATGACCAGTGTTCAACAGAGAAAAGCTTTGGTTGGGAGAAGGGGAGGACTATATGGAAAAAAAGCAAGATTTGAAATGCTGTGCTTGTGTCCTGAAAGCTGTTGTGACTTTGACTTTTAGTTACTTTATTTATTTATATTAATTAGATTTTTTTCTGTCGTTTCCTTGATTTAACTTCTAGGGCTGCTCTGTAGATGGCCACAAGCTGGAAGTGAAACTCTCAGAGAGAGCTGTCAGGTAAAGCTCGTGTCTCAGCTCTATAACAGGGTGACATTTAAGCTGCAGTAATGCTTGGTGGGTTCTTCCCTCCTTCCCTGGCATCTGCATCATGAAGATGAATAGCTGTAGTGGGACCCCAAAAATGAGCTCGAAGTGAGAACCAGGCAGTTTCCTTTCACACTGAAGGAAAAGGCTCCTCTAAACCCTCTGCTTTGATCAGCACTGCAAAATTAACTGTAGCACAAGTTCCAGTGGGTTTAAAGAGTTCTTGAAGACAAATATTCTCTGGGTAATAAAATCTTTTGTCCTAGATCATCTGAGAGAGCAAGAGCTTAAGAATAATGTTCTGCCAGTTCTGAGCAAATCAAGACAAACAGGTTTCTTGTTTGATAAAAAAGTTTGGATTTGCCTTCTTTTCTTTGGTCAGTCAGGTGCAGAGGAGGTGGTTAATTTTGGGTGAGTTTTCTTGAAATGAAAGAGTCTTCTTTTCTAAAGTTTCCTTCCTAGCTTTTATTCAGTACAGAATATTCTAAATGCAAAATTGAAAATTAATCCAGGTGTTTGAAGGTGAATGTTGGCACCTAAACACTGTCCTTTAGACACTTTGGAAACCCTACTGGAGGTGGTATATCTTAAATGTCAAAATTTGTTTGAAAATCTGGTTCCTGGGGACCAGAAGCTGTCTGACAGCTCCCTGTCTGCACTTTGTATTTCAATTCTTTCATAAACCATTTTTATCCATTTTGATTTTTAAAATCCCTTCAGCAGGTATCCAGCCCTCAATGTGAAGTGCTTTGCTTTATGAAATAAGCTGCTGTCTTTTGTATTAGGTAAATTCTGACCCTTGTCCAAATGCAATACAATTCTGGAGGTAAAAAAATTAATACTCTATTACAAAATTTCATTTGATGTTTTATAAGCCAGGAAGAAAAAGAATCAAAGTTGGCTTACATTAAGCTAATTTTTTTTAAAAAATCTATCAATTAGTACATTCTCTTGACAATTGAATGAACAAGATTTGGTGTCAGAACAAAATATGAGTCCAGAACCACGACTGAGGTTGAAGTCAGCAAGGTGGACTTTTTAATTTTCAGATGTAGGGTTTAAATCACTGAAATTCCTTCCTTCTTGGTGTGCTTTATGACATTCCCACTGTTATGAGAGAGGATGTCAGTATGAGCCGGCTGCCTCGTTTCTCCACATCCCAAATCCTGAAGGAACTACGGTGCAAAGAGGGCTTTGCTGCACCCTGTTCCTTACCTGCCCTTCCTGTTGACTCCACAGGCCTGCTGTGAAATCATCCCGAAAGAAACAAACTGTCAAGAAGCAGAAAACTTCCAAGATCTTGGTCCGAAACATCCCCTTCCAGGCCACTGTCAGGGAAGTCCGGGAGCTGTTCAGGTAGGAAAGTGCTTTTTGTTGGGTCTGTGCAGTGCTCTGGGCTGGAGCTGATATGATTTGCCATGTGGGGTTTTGTTAGTGGATTTTTTAAATATTGTGAGTTTTGTTGTCTTTGTGGAAGTAAGCAAGCCTTTTCCTGAGTGCAGAGACAAATGGTTTGACAGCTTGTACTGGTGTAGAAATTCTGCTGGGGAGATGGTGATCCCATAAGCCAGTGTTGTGGCTGGAGCCACTTTGGGCTCTTGGAGCCAGTGGCCCATCACCATGCAGTAGATATCCATGGAGCTTGGAGATCTCCCTGCCTATCAAGTTCAATGAGCTATTCTTGGATCATTTTCCCTCTCTCCTGAAAGTTGCACAGCAGCATTCCTGATGCTTAACACATCTGCCCACCCAGGTTTGAGTGGGGCTGGTTCCCTCCTCCACCTGCCTCACCCACATGTTGCTGTAGCTCCATCCCATCATGGAGGGAGCATTTCCATCTTGCTTTCCCTTCCTTGGGTGTTTCACTGCCTGTGCCTCACACAGTTAGTGGGGTGTTGCCCCTTGTTTGTAAGAATATGGACTCTGCTGCCCTTAATACTCTCTGTGACAAGAAATACCTTGTGAGACATGAGACCTGCCTGGGACAGTGCTGAGTGTTGGACAGGGATTTTGAGATTCCAGCCTGCCTTTCTGTGTGTCCTGTACATTCTCAACCTTTTGTGCTGTGAGTTGTAAAGCCTTGTAATGCATCCTGGAAAACAGGTGAAACTCTGTAAAAGGAAATCTCTGTTGTCCCCAGGACAAGAATGTTTTGCTCACTCTCTGGGGTCCCTGCTCTGCTGCTGTCCTGCAGAAGGAGCTTGGGGGAATTTGGTGTTCAAATCTGCCCATCAAGTCTTTCCCATCTACAAAATAAGGATGATAGCTCACATCTGCAGGGCGTGGTGGAGCACTTGCTGTGTTAGGAGGTGGCCTCTGTGTAGGCCTGTCTGAGCAGAAGCAGGTGCTTTTGTCACAGCTGTGGCATTTCTTTCCAAAGGGAATGAGTTGAGGAATTGCTCAACTCTTTGAAATCTCCCCAGATCATGCAGGGAAAACCAGCTGGCAGTGATTTGTTTGTTGCAGGGAAAACTGCATTTCCACAGGGAATTCCACCTGTTTTTTTAGCATGTAATGTTCTCCTGGCTTGTCTGCAGGTTCCTGCATGGCTGAGAGGCTGTTTACATGCAAGGTGTAAGGAAAGCAACACTTGATTTCGGGTGAATTCTGTGGATTTCACTGAAGGCAGACCATGACTTGGTTCCTGGACACATTGCTGGAAGGGTGATGGTAGAATATAAAGATCCCTGTAAAACAGCAAAAGGTTTTCCTTCCTTGTGCTGTGCAGCTTGGATGCTTTTTCTTCAGTGCTACCCTGAGAGGTGCAGGAAAACCCCCTGGACTTCCAAGTCCCTGTTCTGAGTTTTCCTAGCACGTGAAGCACTACTGATTTAAATCCCAACACTGTGGCCACAGAGGTGACCTTCATAAAGCTTGAGCAAACAAAATCAGGGGCATGTCTATTTGCCTTCTGGGGCCTTGGGTTAAGTTCAAGGATCTGGGACGTTTATGTGTATCACAAGGACAGATAAGCCCAGCAGAGGCTGTGGGGGTTTTTTGGTGTGGTTTTTTTTTTCCTCCTGGCTTGTCTGGCACCTCAGTGCTGTGGAGAGGAGGGGCAGAGGAACAGTGTGATTAATATTGCAAGGAATGTGCAGCTTCCAGCCACGTGTGCCGGGGACAGCACTCCCAGAGCGACACGGGAACATCCACTGCACTCACCTGGGATGTTCAGGGATGTGGGTTTATCCTCAAAACAACAGCCAGTGGCTTGGGGGAGACACACAGCCCTCCCTCCCTTCAGGGCAGCTCAAACCAGGCATGGCAGAGCACTGCCAGGCACTTCATCCTCCTGGATTGCTTGGTTTGTGGTCTTAAATCAGGTGCCTTTGCTCTGCAGCTTTGAGCTCTTCCTGCATTTAGGAGCCTGTCTGATTTTGTGTTTTGTTAGTTATTTGTTTGGAATTGCAGACAATCACTTGGCAGTGGAATGGATGGCAGGGCTGCAGGGGGCACTCTTAGCCTGCCCAGGAAAGCCTGGCTGGGGACCACCAGCCTGGGGACAGCAAGGGACCACCAGGCCACTCCACCAGGCATTGCCATGCAGGGGGGCAGCCCCAGGCCCTTGGAGGTGGGGAGGCTTTGCAGGGTGAGCATCTTCTCTATTGTTTCACATGCTCTTGAGTCACTCTCCAGCCCTGCAGCTGATGTTGTCCCCCAGCCTGCTTCCTCCTGTGCTTGCTTTTATCTTTTCTCAATTGCTGGGGCAGGAGAAAAATTAATAAATAAATATATATACACACTATGTGTGTGTGTATGTTTATTATTCACACACACACATATATTACATATACACACTATATATGTGTATCTGTATGTATACACGGTGTATGTATCTATATGTGTGTGTGTGTGTATCACCCCAAAAACATATATAACACTAATAAATCTTTCCAAATATATACATAATAATTACGTGTTTTCTATATATGTATATTTCCCAAAACATTCCCGTGTTTTGAGCTTTGTCAAGGAACTGTGTCTTCCTTTTCAAATGGCCCCTCAGAAGGTGTTAATGACACTGGAGAACAGCAAAACAAGGGAGCTGGGTGTTTTGAATAGTGGATTTTTAAAGCTGTTGTACCTGTGCTGCTCAGCACTGGCAGTTCAGGGAATCCTGTCCTGGTTGCCTTTACACTTTTTGCTATTTTTATTTATGGATCCATCATTTAAGTGCTCAGGCTTGCCCTGCACCATCATTTGTGTTCCTACAACAACAGCCTGTAGGAACTTTTTATGTTTGGACTTTGGGAATATCAAGTTCTAATTCTTGGGCTCGAGAAAGTGGTGTTTTAATTTTCTCTGTAGGGGGGTCATGAAGGCTCAGGAAAATAAATGTCTTGCAGTTCCACCAGCCTTAAATGCTGCTCATCTCCCCCCCCAGCCCCAGTGGCTTTGCTGGGATGTGTGAGGCTGGTTCAGAGCGTGTCCTGCCACGTTCTGCTGGAGGTTTTGGCCTCTCTGGCACCCTCATGGGTTTATTTTTTTATTTTTTTTATGAGACCCAAGAGGTGTTATTTTCTTCAGAGGGAGAGCTGTTCAATTAGAGGGGCTGCTTGTGGGCTAGGTGTGAAGATTTAGCTTTTGTGGGTGTGTTTTTTCCCCCATTTTTGTTCTTTATTAGATTCTACTCTTATCTTTACTACCTGAAAAAATAACAAAAGGTAAATGGTCCTTAGTTCTTTCCAAAGAGCCATAGTTAGGGGGAGGAGAGACAAAGGGATTGCTATCCCATGAAGGCTGCTAATTTTTGCTACCAAATTGTGGGGCTTTTATGGCAAGACTTTTTTTTCAAAAGAAACTCTAGATGTGGCAAGCTGAATTGGAGATTTGTGAAAGGCCACATTTTCACAGATTGGAGCCCTGGCAATTTCTGAAAATTGGGCTCCTTTAAAAATCTATCACATTAGATCCACGCAGCCTTCATTGGAAGTTCCAATTAACTGTTTGTTTCATAGCATCTTCTTCCATCCTCCCTCCCCTTGTCTGCACCAACTACATTAATATTAAAAATAGGGCTGTTTTGCAGCTGATGTAGAACATTTTGACAAGATGTATGTTTTATTTTCCTCCAAGGGGGAACAATTAGATTTAGAAAAAGACTTCTTAAAAGATTCCTACCCAGTCAAAGGCAACCTGAGGGATAGATACAGTCGAGAGTCTGCTTAGAGTTTGGCATAATTGATGCTTGTACCACCAAAGGATGCAGTTGTTGGAGTTGCATATCAGGTAGTGTGTTTTGGGGATGGAGTTGTTTCTTGTTTTCCATGCAAAATGTATCTGATAACTTATTGTTTGGTCTGTATCTATAATTTCTCTTTAATTTGCAATGGCTGTCACGTCCAGCCCTCCCCTGCCAATTAGCTGTGGTAACCCTCCAAATTCAGAGCGACATCAGGGGCCAGCAGTGTGTGTGGAGGGTTTTTTATTGTCCCTCTGGCCATCCCTTGCCTTTCATCTGGAGGAACTGCAGTCAAACATGTTGCATAAAGCTGTTAAATCACAAAATTATTATCAGATGAGAGACTGGACTTTAGTTTGACTAAAGAAGCAGTGAGCAGAAAAGCAACTGAAAGGTATTCCAGGGCAGAGAACAGGTTATCAGATGCCTTTATCTCTGTATTCTTACTTTCCTGTAAAGAAAATAACTCTGCTTCTTGCAAAGACCTTTGGGGGTGGGTGTCTCTTTTAATTTTAACTCCTTTGCTGACTATTTTCTGTGTCTTGACAAAGACGTGGCATTTATTGCATCTGGCAAAACAAGTGTCTGGGATTGATTAGGAGGAAACAGATCTATCCCCTCTGATGGAGGGTAAAAGTGAAGACAGCCAGTGGGACAAGACTTTGGAGTCTTCTAGGAGAGGAAAAATCTCTGAAGGGAGATGCAGGGGATAAAGTGGCAGAGATATTTTTTTTAAAGGCAGTCTTTATGAAGTTAATTTTATAAGATGATGCCTTTCACTTCTTCTGACCTATTATAATAAAGTGTAGTTATCAGAATGGGCTTTTCATTTCCCATTATAAAGGACAGTGTGGTATAATGAATCCGTCTGCCAGACATGCTTGCTGTTCACACCTTTCTCCCAGTAATGGAGTCTACATGACTGGAGACAATTTCTCCTTCCCAGGGTAACATTGCCCTGTTGAAGCCCTGGAAATCTTTGCTAGTGAAAGGCAGATGAGGGAAAAATTAGTCCCTTCATAAACATGTGAGTTTGTTAAGCAAGTGCTGGGCAGAATTAATTAGAACATTCAATGCAAACAGCCCTGGCATGTCCAGTGCTGTCAGGATTTCTTCTTTCACTTTTAAAATCCTTCATGTGCTAAAAATGCCTCAAAACCCATTGCTGCTCTCTTTTAGCTGCTTAAAATTTTTCTCCATGCTGTCCCCCTGCAGTTAGATGGGTGTGGAGAGAGCTGCAGAAGCCACCACAAGCATCTCCCTGTGGTGTAAGGGTCTGCTGGGGATAGGACAAGGACCTCACAGCTGCAACAGGGGAAGGTCAAGGTGGTGGATGACATTTGGGAGAAGCCAGGAGACATCTGAGCTGGGACAGACCTGCTGATGCAACAGGGTGGCAGAAGGAACAGGCAGACCAGGGTACCCTGCTTGCAAGCCTAAGCAAGAAGAGAATGCCCAAGAACGAGTCTTGTGGAAGCAGAAATACCCTGGGGAAGCAGCTGGCATCGGTGGGCACCCTGCACACAGCCATCAGGGTGTGGGATTCCAGCTTTCTGACCTCCCCTGAGAATTAGGATATTGGTGGCAGGACATGGAAGGGCTGTGGAATGTGTCTCTCAC
Organism: Margarornis squamiger; assembly: GCA_035222235.1. Classification (NCBI taxonomy): domain Eukaryota; kingdom Metazoa; phylum Chordata; class Aves; order Passeriformes; family Furnariidae; genus Margarornis; species Margarornis squamiger. The sequence goes on along the minus strand of JAWWTY010000035.1, from coordinate 4,276,010 downwards.
CTAGAGGTGCATGTTCAGGTGGAAACCTGTCAGAAACAGGAGCAAGAACTGTCTCATTATCCCTCTGAGCACTGACAGCAGTAATGATGCCTCTGAGCTTGGTTTGGTGCTGGGTGGGATCACCATACCTTGTTCCCCAGGAAACAAGTGGGTGGTTTAGAAACGTGACCCATCCTTTGGGATCTCCATCCCCAGGCTCCTGCTCCAGGCCATCTAGTGCCAGAGGTTACAGGCACTTAATGGTGTGGTGGTTGGGATCCAAACACAGGTCTAGATGTCCTTGTGTGCCCTGGTGCCTTCAGCACAGGGGTGGGTTCCCGTGCCAGCAGCACTTCCTTGTTTTGCCCTATCCTTAGGGATAATAATGTCTGGTTCCCATTTTAAAGGTGGCTTTCCATGCCCATGGTGCAGACCCGTGCCAGGAGCACTACAGGGCTGGAAGAAGCATCAGTGAGCTGGCTCAGGGCCCATCCCCAGGAGATGGAAATGCAGGCAGTGGCCGGTGATGCCAGCAGATGATGTGGCACTTGCATTAATGCTGGATTCCAGCTCCTCATTAGAATGCAAGGTCTGTGCTGGGCTGCTGAGTGTCTGAGCAGGAGTGTGTCTGGCGTGGGGGGCTCGGGATGCTGCTCTGCATTGAAGCTTTGCACCCTGGGGTGACTCTGCCCTGCTCCCCCACCAGCTGTGCAGATCCTGTCTGCCCACACTGTTTGAAGGTTCTTGCAAAAATTGCAAGTTTGGGACGTGTTTCTTTGGCGTGGTTAGGAAGCTGCTTGGTTGGTGGCTCCCTCTGCCCTGGCTGCAGAGCTCAGCCCCACTGGTTGTTTTTAGTGGTTTTTGGTTTGCAGGGGGTGGCACAAAGTGTGAACCTGTTGGAGCAACTCCAGAGGAGGCCACTGAGTTGGTCAGAGAGCTGAAGCCCCTCTGCTCTGGAGACAGGCTGAGAGAGTTCAGCCTGGAGAAGAGGAGACTCCAAGGAGACCTTAAACCCCTTCCAGTACCTAAAAGGGGCCTACAAGAGAGCTTTGGACAACAAGGAATGACCTTAAGGTGAAGGAAGGCAGATTTAGATAGGATATATTGAAGAAATTCTTCCCTGTGAGGGTGGTGAGGCCCTGACACAGGTTGCCCAGAGAGGTACTAGACTTACTATCCCTGGAAGTGTCCAAGACCAGGCTGGACGGGGCTTGGAGCAACCTGGGATAGTGGAAGGTGTCCCTGCCCATGGCAGGGGTTTGGAGCTAGATGAGCTTTAAGGTTCCTTCCAAGCCAAACCATTCCACTGTGTTTCTTTACTGGTGCACTTTCCCCTGCTCTGCAGCATCCCTGGCACTGTCTCCTCCCTGCAGCCTTGCAGCAGGCTCAGGGCTGGTGTTTCCAGCAGGTCCTGGCTGCAGTGCAGCAGTTGGGCTGCTGTGATCTTCCCTGTGATCCCACTGCATAGCTTGGCTCCCCTTCCCACCCTTGCTCTCTGTTGCCATCTCATTTCACCCCTTTGTTGGGGCTCTTGGAAGATTTAAGTCCTGCCTTTAGGCTGCACCCCCTGCAGCACCCCATGCCATCAGCTCTTCCCCACCTTTGCATTGTGTGCAACCTGGATCTCCTGCACAGCCAACCCCAGGTGCATCCTTAAAGCCTGGCTTAGTACCGAGGATTTACCAGTCCTTGTGTGTTTCCATGTCCAAATTGCAGTGCCAGGGAGTGTTGCACAGGGTGATGCAAATGCTTTTTGGGCAGCAGCTTGCAGGTGTGTGCACCAGCCTCATGAGCTAAGAGCTGCAGGTGGGAATAAAGGGATCTGCTGGGCTGATTTATTTCACTTACTCTCTCAAAGATCATAAATTAAACTTTTTTTGGGGGTCTTTCTTCAGGTCTTTTCCTTGTGTGTTCTGGAAACCCAAACACAGCATCATTGGGTTGATATTCAGAGAGCAGAAATGTAACTGGCCACTTTAATTTGGCCGCTCTCCAAAGCGAGCCATGGGGTGGGGGAGAGTGAAATAGGTTTTCAGTGCTGTTTTTCAGTTTGAATCATAAAGGTGTTTAACATAGATAAGGAAATGTTTAACTCTGTGTTATCTTGGTGAGGTTGCTTTAAAAGGTGGCTCTTCCCAAGAGCAGAAGGAAGATTTTTCAGCATATCTCTTTCCCTGTTTTGAATATTCATTGCATACTTGATTTTTATATTTATTTTTTCCCCTCTTCTGCACTCCATGTACTCCATACCCACAGGTCCCTTTTCTGCTCACCTAAAACCTCTGCCAAGGAGTTTTCAGCTGCCTGCCTTGCTCAGTCCAGGTGTCCAATGCAAATGAAGGGAGTTTCTGGGCTGTTTCCTCCCAGCTTCTGCCAGGGCACCCACCTGAACCTCCTGGAGGAACTGAATTAGTTTTACACACAGATTCCATTGCTCATCAGTGTGAATGGGCTCAGGGAGATGGAGTGAGATGGGGAAGGGGCTGCTTTTGGAATGTCTTATTCAAATGCAACCCTGGGGATTTGCTTTGGGATTTTTGCAGTTTTTTGGTGCTGAGTGGGTCTGGCACATGTGTGTACAGACATGTGGGCTGCTTCTCCTCCCAGAAAACCAAAACCAAAGCCTGTTTGTGCTGTCTCCTGTAAATAACCCACTCAGTGCTGTTAGTATTATAAGACCTCCTTTTGTCTTAATTGTTAAGAGTATGTGTGCATCTGTGTATAAGGAAATAAAAACATATTTTTTGTCTTATCCCTGTTCTTATTCACTCTGAAAACCAGCTCCTTGGCCACTCATGATACTTTTGGGGCTGGCAGCTGCGAGGCTGCAGAATCTACAGTACTGAAATTACACTAGACTAACTTTTGAGCTTGTGTCTCAACCTTCAAGTCAAGGTGCAGTCAAGCTGATTATTTTCTTGATCTTAAAATTCTTCTCTCTGTTGCATTTCTTCACTACAGTTCTCACACGTTGCCATTGACCCATCCACCTCCCTGTCTTTCCCTACCACATATGTGTGGGTATTTTTCAGTCTCACTTCACGACACGGTCCTGAACAAGCCTCTAATGAATCACAGTTTTCTCCTCAGGATGACATCGTGTCCTTTATTTGCATCTCTGTTTGCATCATTATTTTTTCCTTAACCTCAAGCCTGCTGCAGCCTTTTTCCCCTCTTCTAATCCAGTGGATTTTTGGCCTTGGGATATGATTGCAATTAAGGACCTTCCATTGCACAGTCTCTCACCTCCCCCGGGGCAGTCCCTCTGCCAAAGGCCTTTGAACTGAGTTGGCTTCTGCAGCTGGTGGCACCATGAGCATTTCTCTCTGCACATTGTTTTTCCTGAAGAAACCAAGCTAAGGCAGATCAGGATGACCATCTGTCTTCTCACTTGTTTCCTCCTCCCCCAGCAGTATCCTGAGCACTTCTAGGCACCTGGCAGAGGACAGGAGACACTAAATTTGAGAGTTTGGTTCAATTAAGGATAGGAGGAAGCTTCTGAGCCTTGTCCTCTCAGGAAGTTGCTGTTATGACCTTGACCCTTATCAGATGTCCAGGAGTTCACATGAGCTGCCCTTGAAGATGGGACATGTTTTCTGGCCGAGTTCCCATTTATCAGACACCAGGGAAGCTGACCCTGGAAAAGCCACCTCCTGTGTTCTGCTGCCCATCAGTGCTCTGTGCACATCAGGCTGTCCCTGTCATAGATGGTCTCTGAGCTTTGCCCAAGGATGTTTGGAGGGCAGGCTTGGTCCCCCTTCAGCCCCCCATCTTATTTTTTTAAATCTCCATGTGAAAACTCACATGGAAAAGCAGCAACAACGACTTTTCCAAGCCCAGGAGCCCAGTTTTAGCACCTCACCAGGCTGGGCCTGATCATAGAAGCACTGTCAGGATTTGTGCCAAAACTTGCCGTACAAATTCAGTTGTCAGGGGAGCTGTGTGGCCCCTCTTTGGTTCTCTTTAACCCAGCTCCTACTCTTCCCACCCTTTGATCCCATGATAGCAGCTGAAGGGTTAAAAGAGTCTGGGGGGCAAGGGGGTGGAGACGAGGTATTTCAGATGCTCATTACTCACTGCCAACTTCCCCCAAAATCATATTAATTTCACGCTGTCACGCAGGACTGCGCTGTCTCTCTCGTCAGCATCCGGGAGGGTGACAGGGATGGGGGGAGTGTGGGTCCCCCCTCCTCACCACGGCTGTGCTTTGGAAAGCTCATTGGTGGCCTCTTTCCTCGCCGAGGTACCGACCCAGCGGGACTGGGATTGGGCTGGGGCTGCTCACCTTGCAGCGGGATCTGGGGAACTACCATGCGCTGCCTCCCGATGATCATTTTCCACCCCGCTGCTTGTGCAAAAACCCCATGAAATTAGGTCTGCTGCAGCAGGGAAGTCTGGAGGAGGGAAGGAGGGAGGGAGGGGAGCTGCCAGCCTGCCCTGCCCTACCTATGGGCAGCAAGGGTGCTGCTTAAAAGTTGGTCTTTAACCAGTTGCCTCCCGTTCTGTTTTTTAATGCCGGTGAGCACAGCCCGGCTCTGACTGTGAAGATCGAGCTGCCATTGCCTCCTCTCTCATTTCTCCCCCTCTTTGGCTCTTGCTTGCTGTGTCTGCCAGAGCTGTCACCTCTGCAGGGAATTCTTGCCATCACCTGGGACTCTGACAGCTCCCACACAAGCTTAGCATTCCCAAGCCCATCCCAGTTGGAAGCTCACTCTCTGCTGCAGGCATTCTGCACTGTCCCCAGCCATTTTTATTATCCCCAGAACCTGACTCACTCCTTTTTCCATGTGTGTGCTTGTATTTTTTTGTGGGTTGGAGCTGGAAGGGTCATCTCCTCTCCTTTTCTTCCAGCGTGTACCCTGTGGTCACACTTCTTGGAGCACTTGGCAAAATGCAGAGCAGCAGCTTGGGGCTCCCTGTGTTTGCAGAGCTGAGAAGGAAACAGCACATTAAGAGACACAGCTCTTCCCACAGCAGAGATGGCCCAGGCTGTTTGAGACTAAAAACCTTTGGAATAAACCTTGGGAGAGGAGATTGTGAGTCCTAAGGGATCTGTGGCTCTCATGCCCACAGAGCCCTGAGCCCTTGGGAGTGCAGAATCAGAGCAGCAGCCTCTGGTACCTCCAGCTGTGTGCTGGGACTTCTCACTGCTTTGGAAACACTAGGGACTCTATGAATCCAGGCATTACTCCATTTCTTTAATCAACCGTGCTCATGCTTTTCTGGCTCTGATTCCCTTCTGAGGTCTCATCTTGCTTGAAAAGGCCATCCTCTGATGTGTGAACTGAAAGCAGTCTACTCCTGCATAGGCACATCCCTTGGGAACATCAGCATCTCCATGGTGCATTTCCCCCACCTTGGCATTGACCTTAGGAGCTGCGAGTGCTGCAGGAAAGCACTTTGAATGTTCTTTTGCAGGGCTAAAGCACCACCCCAGCAGCTGGCTGTCACCTGGCACAGTGTGTGTGACCAGTCCATGTGATGCTTCCTAGCATTGGCTTTTACTCTTTTCCGTGTAGGGGATCTTCCACTTGCAGCAGAGATGTTCCTTCTGGGAGGTCTGTGGGATGCTGTGGCCATTCCAAGGCAGACAGGTGATGATTTTCTGAGCCTGTTGCTTCATATCAGTGCTTGGGTATTCCGTGCTGTTGGAAATGCCCCCTCTGGAGAGAGCAAACTCTGGCCCTTTTGGACCCCAGACAGCTCCAGCAGGTGATTTTTAGGTGTGTCATTGCCTCCCTTCTTCTCTCCCAGCATCCATGGGTGCATTACAGCTCGTTCAGGTTGGCTGGTGAGGCATTGCCAGCAGATGCAGAAGAACATGATTTCTCTTCCTCCCCTGTAGCCCTTCCTTTCTGCCTCACATTCCCCTTCTCAGCCTGCATCTGCCCCGCAGCTCTGACAGCATCTGTCAGCAAGGTACGAGTGTCTGCTCCTGCCTGCCATCGATTGTGAACACCCAGGGTGCTGTGATGAGCCTTCCAGAGCTTTGGAGGGAGCAGTGGAAGGGGGATGATGGACAGAGCTCACACCCTGCCATGCAGATGCCCCACTGAGCGTTCAGCACTGCCTTTGACCCATCCTGCCCATCTCTGCCCTTATTTGCATCTTTCTGGCTGGATGTAGTGCCATGGTCTAGTTGACAGGGTGGTGTTAGGTCAAAGGTTGGACTTGATGATCTCAGAGTTCTTTTCCAACCTAGTTGATTCTGTGATACAGAAGTGCCTCTGTTCATATTGCTTTTACTGCACAGTGAGAAAATCTGATGCTTTCTGTCATTCACATGTCTGGAGGGGACAGTGCTGGTCAGGGGAGCACAGTGGGGGGGTGGCTTCCAGCCCTGCCTCACCAACGAGCTGCTGCGTGCCTGGATCTAATGCTTTGCCTTGTTCTGATCCCTGGCAGACGTCAGATGTGGTCAGCCTGGGCTCTTCAGAGACAACCCAGTGCTCAGGAGATCTCACCATCCTCGTTGTATCTGAGTCATCAGAACAGCTCCCGTGTTCTCGGTGCGTTAGCGTGCATTTGATCTTCCCTACGTGTTTCTCTGTTCTCCTGATGAAAATAATTAATCAGGTTATTTTTCTAAGTCATCCTGCAGCTTTACAGGGACAAGACTTAAATAAGGATTCTCTTTAAAGCAGAGCTGTGTTAAAATAGCTGTCTGCCTATAAATATCTCATTGCTTCTATATTTATTCTCCTCCAGCTCCGTGCAGGAGGACCTACAGTTGAATATGTTATATATGTATGTACATTTTGGGGGGCTGATGCAGCTGGTATCTTAACAGCAAGGCTGCCTTCTCCATAGGATGCCCTGGGTATACTTTTGTGGGTCCATGAGGCATGGCTAAATCCTCCTTCTGTGTTTCCTGCTTTGCTAGTTCTACAAATTTCCTCTTGTCTTTGAAACGAGCTGACTCATAGGAATCCTACAGGAGCAGAGATTTGCACCAGACCCTCCTGTGAGCACTATTTTTAGCATAACTTATTTTTGACCAGAGCTGCACTCTGATCAGGGTTTTCAAAAGAGCCCAGGAGAGATAAATCCCCAAATCTCAGCGCTGTTGGAGCTGCAGGTTCCTTTGAAATCCTGACCTGCTGGTGATTAGGGCAGTGACTTGGTGGCTCCTAAGCCCTGGTCCTGCAAGGTGCTGTGTGCGGGGAGAATTGTGGCTTATGAGTGTGAGCTCTGCAAAAGGCTTTGCAGGCATTGGAGGCTGTCATTGAAGTCCATGCAAGGATTGAGATTTCATGAGGTTTGGGATATAAGGGTCATTACTCCTGTCATTTGTACATCTCGGGCAGAGCTGCCACGGGAGGGTGGTTTGGTCATGGCATGGTCTGTAGAGGTGGGGAGAGACATCCTTTTTCAGTTGTCCTGATAGAGCTGAAGTTTTTTGTCTTCCCTGGGAAAAAAAATAGTAATTACAGTAGGATTAAGAAGAGAGCCATTGGTTAGACGAAATCAGAGGACTTGAGTGGCCAGGGCTGCCCCATGACAGGAGAGGGGAGGAAAGCCCTGCTGTGACCAGGACCAGCTCAGAGCTCTGTGCCATGGGAAAGGAGGAGAGAAGGAGTGGCAAAACCTGAATAATACTAGAGTAGGATTTTCAACCTCTCTCCTGGTTTGGGATGACCTTTCCAGTCACACATGTCCACCAGCAGTTATCTTTAAATCCTCTGAGTCACCAGCTCACACTCTTTTGGGATGACTTTGAACTCCCAGCTCCCTTTCAGAGTTCAATCCAGCAGTTCTGTTTAAATCTGGAGCTTCCTAAAGCTTGTGGTGTTTCCTGTGCCAGCTCTGCACCTTCCCCTGTGTCTTGGGAACAGGCTTGGAAATTGTGAGCACTGAGATGTAAAATTTCAGAAGGAAATCTGTTCTTGCTTTAACTAAATAGAGAATCATCATTGTCCTTAAAGCATGGAAATAGGCAGGTGTCTTCTGTGGGAGGTGTCAGCATGGTCAGCAACTCCTGGGAGCTTTTCCATGGTCTCCCCAACTCTGAAATAGGTTTATAGCAATAGATAGTTTAAAAAGAACTCCCCACTCCAATGGTACATGCTCTTCCATCAGCAAGGACCAGAAAACAAAGCAAGGTAGGTGTGAACAGATGTGACCTGTGCCTGTGGGCAGGCAAAGGTGTAGGAGCTGACCCTCAAAAGACCTGAAACCTTGCTGAGCAGTTGGACCAGGAGAAAGATGGAAACCAATCAGGAGATGACTGAGTCCATCCCTCCATCCAAAAAGTGTGGGGAGGCTGCTGGCTGGTTCTCTGCACATCCCATCTCCTGGAGCAAGGGCTCCAGGACTGGCTCTCATCCCCTCCACCATCCTCACCTTTCCTTTTGCCACGCTGCCCCGTGAAATTCCAGCCTGGGAGCCGGCACTGTAGGGCTAAATTACTGTGACAGTCATACCATAGCAACTCTCCCTGGCTGCCTCCACGAGCTGGGGAAAAATAATCATGGATTGGGAGGAGCAGGGGGGCTGAGGAGGGAAGGGAGGCTGCAAGGCAACACGGTGCCCCTTCCTACACCACGGCACATCTGTGCTGTCCAGGGAAGAGAAAGGCCCCTTTTCACACCAGCCTTTCAAGCAAATCTCTCGAAGGAACCGAACGACGTTAAGCCTTGCAAAGTAGGATTAAATGCGGCAAAATTAAGAAACCAAACCTGGTTGCAGCACCTGGTTAGAGATGTCTTAAGTGGAGGGATACTAAAATTTTAAGGCTTGCTGCTGTGCTGGTGATGGAGGATTTAAAAAATAATCATTACTGTTGTGGGGTTTTTTTTTCTTTTTGCTTGGTTTTCAGGATTGGTTTCTTTCTGTTTAGCATGCAGCCTAATTGCATAATTACATGATAGACTGGAGTAGAATTTAGTGCCTGTAATACCAGTTATAAAGAAGAGCCCTAATTATGTATATCTTCTCAGGTAAATAATACATCAGGGGCATGGAGTGGCCTAATTACTGTTCTGAAAACCTGCCTAATGACTAATTTACTTGGAATTTCAGAAAGCTTTTGATAAGGTCCCTCATAAGCAACTGTTAAGGAAAATAAATTGAGAAGGGGTAAAATGTTTTGCTATGTTTTTAAACAAGCCATTTAAGCAACAGGAAGCAGCCACTGCCTTCTGGTCCTGCATGTTGAGGAGAGGGAAGGTCCCACAGCTGCCTGTTGGTCTGGGGCCAAAGCTGTGGTGTTTCTGATCCCACTTTGCCATAAATTCCAAGGAAGACTGCTGCCAAGGTCCACTCAAAATGGGACTTGATATTAGCAAGAGTCTTGTGGGTAAATTCACAGCTCCTTGGAAGAAGTGCATCCATGTCCACATAGTCTCTGGCACAGTAGCTGTGGTGTTGAGCATCTAAATAATTTTTGAAGATCTGTGCCAAAAATCCCATGAATTCCAAGACAGCTGAACTTGGTTTGGTTGTCTGCAGGCAGATACAGGAAGCGAGGGCAATCCAAAAGCTGGACCAGCTTGCCCAGGGCTGGTTTCTAGGTGGATCTTGTGGACTTGTTTCTTGCAGCCCAGCCAGGACCAGCACTGCTGTTATTCCAGGGAGTGTGGGAGGTATGTCAGGGAGACGCTGCCATGAAGCTTAAATCACAACCCCCCAGTTTGCTTTTGGGTCTTTTCTGGGAGAAAGCACAGCCTTGTGTTTCCAACTGGAGGAGCCAGGGAAGTGTGAGGAGCAGCAGGAGGGGATTAGCACCAAAGGGTCCTCCACCAAGCAGCCACAGCAGAGATAAAGCTGGAGGATCTTTGTGCCTCACCAATGACATGCTAATTGGCTTTTCTTCCCAGCAAACTTTGCAAATGATGCTCTTTAAGTTGCTGGCAAGATGAACAGTTGCTGTGGCAGGTGTGCCCAAAGCGCCGTCTGGATGCAATTAGGCGTGTGCAGGAGAGAGCGTCCCGGAGACATCGCATGGAGCCAGGCACATCCCAGGGAGTCTGTCCTGCTCCCCTCCCCTGCCCTGGGCAGGGCTGCTTTTGGAAAGTGTTGGTCACTTCCATCCAAGTTTGGGGGCAGTTTGAGGTGGGAATGGGGCTGGTATAGAATTCCTCCAAGCCTGGTGGAAATAGAGAAATGGGGAAAGGTGTTATTTGTGCTGCAGCAGAAGAAAGGTGGAAAATTCCACTCTGAGGCAAATTGGACATTCTCCACGTGGGACAGAGTAGCTTCACAGTAACAGAGAGCAGAGTTAGATGGGATATTGGGGAGAAATTCTTCCCTGTGAGGGCAGTGAGGCCCTGGCACAGGTTGCCCAGAGAAGCTGTGGCTGCCCCATCCCTGGGAATGTCCAAGGCCACGTTAGATGGGGCTTGGAGCAACGTGGGCTAGTGGAAGGTGTCCCTGCCCATGGCAGGGGGTGGAATGAGATGGTCTTTAAGGTCCCTTCCAACCCAAACCATTCCATGAGTCCATGACAGGGAGGGGATGGCCACCCAGGATGGACACAAGCATGCTTCTTGTGTGCCTTTCTCTGGCATCAGTTCTCCCATCAAAGAGAAATCCCTGGGTGACCTCTCTCTCTCACAAGGCCAATTTATCCTTTTGCAGCACTTCCAGCTTTCCTGCTGCTTTTGCCGTGAGGCTTTTGTTTTGTCTCGTACCAAATTCATGTTGCACAGGTGGTTTTTTTTTAGTTTCACGAGTCTCTCTGCTGCCTTTATGGGTTGATCGAAGGGTTGTACATCTGTGTGAGGTGGGTAGGCAGCAGCTGTGGCTTTGCAGGCAGTGAGCTGGAAGAATGGGACAGGTGAGGTATTGCAAGGTCACCTGTATGGGGAGAAGAGGCTGGAAAGGGGCCTGGGGTCCCCATTTCCTTCCCAGCATCACTGCTGGCTATTGAGCTCCTTAGGAAGCTGCAGCATCTCTTAGTGCTCACTTCTGCCTTGTCCAGACCTGATGGTCATCACCAATCCTGGAGAGCCTTCTGGTTTGAGAATGCCATTCCTGATTTTTGTGGGCCCTTTATGTAGGACTTCTGTTTGAGAAACCTTGTTTCAGAGGGACTCCTGTCTCTGGGGAGGTGTGTGAGTCTCTCCACATCCCTTCACTTTGTTGTTTCACTGCCCTGTCAAGCACTTAAAGATTCCAGGGAACACGTTGCAGTAGTTTTGGAGGGAGTATGATGCTGTATGCTGGTTGGGATGAGGTTGCAGCACCCTGGAAAAGCAGCTGCCTCTGGAGGGCCTGCATGACCCTTTCCTGCCATCACCCACCAGTGCAGGAGAGGGACAAGTGGGAATCACCCCTATCCAGCTGAAAATACAGGATGCATCGGATCACTCGTTATCCCACACAAGCTGAGGGTACAGGCTTGAACAGCTCTGAAATCTTGTCCTGATGAGGCTTCCCACAACTCCAACCCAAAGCAGCCAGGGCTGTGCTTTGTTCAGGTGATACCCCACTGCACCCATGAGTTTCAGCACAACCCAGCAGCTCCTGCCTGCAAACGCTTGGTGCCAAAAGGAATGATTTGTGATGAAATGCTGTGGCTGAGCTCAGACACGTGCCCTCGGTGTGGGTGGCCAAGAGGGGAGCCTGGCTTTGGACCTGCCACAGGAGGCTCTGTGCAGCATGGCCAGGTCTTCCCCAGAAAACTGGGCTCGGGAGAGGATCCATCCCTTGGAGCAGCTGAGCTTGGAGAGGACGCAGCACTTCTCCCAGCAGCACGAGGGAGGCTGGCACTGAGAAAGGAATCACATAAAGCGAAACCCAGTTTTGCTGCGGCAGCAGATCAAGAGGCCTCCAAACAAAGGCAGTGCTCCTGGGCAAAGAGGAGAGGAAGCTGGAAAAACTGATGATCCGTGTAGTAACGAACAAGGCACAGGCATGGCTGTCCCCGTCCTGTGTCCTGCTGGCTTTTAGTCAGGATTTTGCAGTGATTTGATTATCCCACAGGTGTGTCCAGCACAGGCGAGGAGCCGCTGTGGGAGTGAAGGATCAGCTCTGCAGTGGGGACCTCCTTCCTGGTGTCACTTCATCCCTACTGCCACGGGCTGGGGGGACACTGGGACACCTGCTCTGCTGCTCAGTCCCTCCACCCGTGGCTCTTGCCGAGCTGGAGGCAGCAGCAGTTTGACTTGGCTCAGTGCATCCAGAGGCTTCGCTCCCGCCTTGCCCTCCTGCGCCTTCATTTGCTAATTTTCAGAGGTTACCGAGGAGACGTTATTGATGATGATGATGATGATAATGGTAATAGGGGAGATAGGTGGCAGATTAATTCCTGAACTCTCTAACAGGATTTTAAGCTAACAAGAGAGGAAGGCTTTTTTTCCTCCCTCTTTCCTTTCCCTTCCTCCTTTCAGATATTTCCTGTGCTGGGGATAACAACACCAAGGAGTGTTAAATTGGCTCTGAATGTCCACCCCTGGCTGTCCACATTCTTGTAACGATTTCATTAGCTTGAATTATCCACGTTATTTTCTTGTAATGGGATTAGCTGTACTGGAGTCAGCTGAAGTCCTGGAGCGGGAGGCGGGAGGGACCTTCCACTGCGTATTCCATTAACTCTCTCATGCAGGGGGTGGAACTGGCCATGGCTCAGCCCAGGGGCAAAACCATTTGCCAGGGTCCTGCGTTCCTAAAGGAGGGAGAAAGAAAAAGGACCGTTATTATATTTTTTTTCTCCCCCTTATAATCAGCAAATGGGTTCAGAGGCAGAGACTGGCAGGGACGTAATTTTCTGGGGGAGGGAAGGTCCTGTTTGGGAGCAAAGGGGAAGAAATAATAAAATGAAGACGACCATTGCAAAGCAATTGAGTGAATTCTGCTGGGCTGACGTGTGACTGCAGCCTGCTCCTGGGGATGAGGCTGTGCAGGGAGGGAAGGCAAGGACTTGTGTCTCTTTTGGACTTGTCAGCCCTGCCCAGAGCCATTTCTGATGAGCGGTCACGCTGCCTGGCTCATTCTCCTGAGCTCTGTCCTAGGGCTGCCAGCAGTCACGAGGGGGGATTTAGGCAGGGCTTGGGATGGGAAGGCAGCAAGGGGAGAGGAGGGGGTGGTGGCAGTAGATGGCAAGCAACAAGAAGGTTGGCAGCCTTGCTGAAGGTTTTCAGGGTCAGTTTTCCAACACATTATTGCTAGTTTGTTTTTCTTGAAGCAATATAAACCAGAGAGGGTGATTAAGGGACAGCCCTGTGCAGTAGGACCTTTGTACTCGTCTGCAGAAGCCCAAGGGTGACTTTTTTGTTTGTTTTCCAAGAAGTTCTGCTCTTCTGGCAGTGGACAGTGGTTGGCCTCTCCAACCACGGCATGGATTCATGGTGTCAGGTGTGCTTTCCCCTACAGAACCTGGCAACCCAAGAGTCCTTATTCAGCTCATGGCTTAGGGTGCACGAAGATCAAGCGTGGTGAACACATCCCTGTGTTTGGGACTTGAAAATACCAATCAGGGATGGTCAGGTCTTGGCCTTTCCCAAGGATCTTGCAGTTTAAATGCTGCTATTTGGGACAAGGGGATTGAAATGGAGGGGACGCTTCCCAGCTGAAGAGATGTTTGCAACTTCTTAGGAAGAAACTCTTTACTTGGGAAGAAACTGTTCCCTGTGAGGGTGGGGAGGCCCTGGCACAGGTTGCCCAGGGAAGCTGTGACTGCCCCTGGATCCCTGGAAGTGTCCAAGGCCAGGCTGGACAGGCTTGAAGCAACATGGTTAGTAGAAGGTGTCCCTGCTGTGGTGCTGTGAAAAGAAGTGATGGAGTCAGTGGCAGAAGAGGACTGGTGTGCCTGTCAATACTGGTACGGAAGGTTTGGGACCGTGCCTGTTGCAGGAGAGCAGTGATGGAAGGGGAGGCAGCTGCAGGGTAGGAGCTTGTGTGTCATGCTGGCATAGGAGGGAAGAGGGTTTTTGGAGACCACCTGTATCCCTGTCGTCTGTCCTGTGTCTGCTGGGCTGTGTTGGTGAAGGATGTGCAGGCACCTTCTGGTGAACAGCCAAAGCCAAGTGAGCAGTGTGTTGTCTCTGAGCTGGAATGTGCTCTGTTTAATAGCAATATAATGTCCTATAATTAGCAGGCAAAGGACTTGCCTCCCAGCTGGCCTGTGCCAGAAGGATATAATTACAATCCCAAGGAGTGATGTTCCTCTGACCTGCAGCCAGCTTGCAGTGTACATCTTACAGCATGGAGGAGAAATCTACTTCTCTTCCCTGTGTTCAGCCAGGGAAGCAGGATGACTATGGCACCACTGCCATAAGAGCTGCCAAAGCATCAGGAAAGCAGCAATGCCATGGAGAAGTGCTGGATCCTTTGTGGGTGAGAGGGAAGGGATGTCCCTTCTGGCATCTCTGGGAACATCCTGTGTTTCTGCTGAGCTTGGAACGGGTGACTAGTCGAGGGAGAGGTTGTGGCTGTCTTTATTTTGCAGCCCTGAATGGGCTTTTACTGGTTTCCCAGTAAATCTGGAAAGGCACAAAACAAAGGTTCTCATTTAGGAGATAGTAGTTGCAGTGTTTGTTCAGGGCTGTCATCCCTTCCAGCCAACAGAGGGAAAATGTGCCAAGCCTGGAAGAGCGAGCAGAGGCGTGAGGATGGAGTTGCCAGCCTGGGTGGCAGGATGCCCACAGGGAGAGGGGAACCCAGGCAGAGCCTCCTCCTTCAGACCCACCCCACACCTCTGCCCTCCCCTTCAGGCCCTGACCACACTTGGGAATGCAGAGAGCAGCTGTTTGAACACCATTTTTCATGATATGTGGGGAAAAAAGCTGGGAGGTAACAGAGTGTGCATGGCAGGTCACCAGGGGCTTTGCAATCCCTCCGCTCTCTGTGGCAAAATTCTTTGCTTTTGCCCTCTCCCCACCCCAAACCTGCCCATATTAATTGTGAGCAGCTCCATGGGGAGGTCATTCGTGCAAGGTTTGTTGCACACCTTGGCTGCACTCATTACAAGTGAAATCCCAGCCCAGTGCAGTGCTACGAGGAACTGCAGGAGTGTCCTGCTAGAAATCCAGCCCCAGTGGGTCAGATGGGAACAGCCCTCACCAGGAAGGAGGTTAGGAGGATCTTCTGCAAGGTTAAACCAGGCCGACTGTAAACAAGTCAATGTGTCATAATGGAAAGGGCTTTCCTCCCATTATCACCAGATCCTCCAACTCTGGTGCTCAGGAGCACTTGGAGAAGGCATGGATGGTGGTGAGCACAAATCCAGAAAGCACTCAGGTGTCACACACACACTGACTCCAGGAACTTCCCTGTAAGTCATCATGCTTGGGGCGAGGAGCCTGGCATGGTGCTGTGTTCCACACCAGCAGCATGTGGTGCCAGCGCTTTCTGATCTCTGTCCAGTTTGACAGGAGAGAGATGTCATCTCCCAGAGGAACCCCCTCCTGGGGTGTGTGTGAGTTTTTTTGCTCCATCTGTGCCCCTCAGAGCTCTCTGCTGGAATGGGAAGGAGCTGGCAGTGACACTTGGTCTGAGTTGCTGTGATTCCCCTTCCTCCCCAGCCATCCCAACCTCTGGGAGCACGTGTTTTTAAGCAGCTCGATGGGATCTTACAGTAGAACTGCTTTCTTCCATCCTTTGTCATTATTCTCTGGTTTTATTTGGGCAATGTGCTCCATCCCTTTTCCTTCTGCCATCCCCACTCTGTGGCTTTGTCCATGGCGTGATCCGTGCACAGCTGTCCTGGAGCTGGAAGGCTGCAGCGTGGATTCATCTGGAGTGGGAACAAACACGTCAGCACCTGGCTTCCCTGGGCACCGGGAGCCTGGCACTGCGGGGGATAATTGGGTTCCCTCTGCCTCTCTCCCCCCAAATCCAGAGGAAATAATTGGAAAAGAGAGGTGTGAGTCTCTGCCTGGCACTGGAGAGGAGAACATTAAAGGCCGGAGCTCTCCACTTCATTCGCAGCTCCCGGGATGGTAATTGCTGTGTTGTGGTTTCTAATTAGCGCCGCAGTGGGGGGGACGACGTTCTACTCCACAACCCCAGTGGGGTCAGCCCTGTCTCCACTGTGCCCCTCGGCTTCCCTCACCCCCTCACTGTGCCTGCTCCCCGGATCCATCTCTGGGTACCACTGTCCTTCCCGCAAGCCGTCTGCCCAGGGAGATGCTCTTGGGCAGCCCAGCTCTGGATCAGGTCCCCACTGCCTCCCAGTGTGGGTCACTCAGGCTGCTCTGAGCTGGGGAGGAAAAAAGAGCCAACTTCTCCCACCTCTGCCCAGGCTGATGTGGGTTAGCACGGCTTCCTTGGGGCCCTCAGCCTTGGAGTCCTGCTCTGTAGGCACCTCCTTGCCCATCCTGTGTGTTGGGTGTCAAAAGGCCACATGGAGTTTTAGCACAGAGAGTGAGAGTTGTCTGAGGCTTCCCTTTGAGCAAATACTCTGGTCATATTCCTTTAACAAATACTCACTTCCTTCAGCAATGCCCATGATGTTTTTCACAGAGTAATAGATCACAGCAAGAGCTCCCCTGCCCTTGCCTCCCAGCTCCCATCTTTCCTGGCTAGATGGTCCTCTCCTTGGGCCAGGAGTTCTCTTGTTACCTCATCCTTAACCGAACCGTGGCATTTGAGATGCTCCGGGGATGCTCCAAGCAAGAGGAGCCACCTCTGCGATCTTGAGGACCCCTGTAGCCCCCACCTCCTTGCAGGAGGACCCTCCTGCTGCTGGAAACCCCATGGTGCTCCTGCATCCCCACCAGCCGAGGCTGCTCCCTCGCCTCGGCTCGGGTTTGTTTGTTTGTTTGCGGAGCTCCAGCTCGAAGGGAGCAGGAGGGAGAGAGGGAGGGAAAGCACCGAGCAGGAGACGTGCGGATTCATTTCGAGGCTTCATAATGGTACATTTACACACCACGTTGCCTAAGGAAATTGGGTGGATGAATGCCTGGTCATGCTGCCAGTGCACCAGGTTAACTCCCAGGATTTAGCTTATATCATTTCACGAGAGCGTTTATGGCCTTTACTGTGTTTATTCCCAGGTGCTCTTTGGCACTGCTGTATCCCAGGCTCCTTTTGTGTATGCACGCCTGTGTGTAGATTTTCAAATAAAATAACACATCTCTTCAGACCTGGCCACATTAAATATTTATTGCCTGTAGTTTGTGCATATGTGTTTGATAAATGGGTGTATGGGGAGGGGAGGAGAAGGGGAAGCAGGAGCTCGGCAGCAGAGAAAGCGTTGGCTTTGTCCTGGAATTTCTCCAGGGGATGGCACTGGAGAGGAGTGTCCAGCGAGCACTGTCTTTGGGGCTGTTTTGAGGCTTTTTGGACAAGGTGGGATCCCTGGTGGGGTGGCTTGTGCTCCAGTCCCTTCACCAGCCTCATTGCCCTTCTTTGGACACACTCCAGCACCTCAATATCCCTCCTAAACTGAGGGGCCCAGAATTGGACACAGCACTCAAGGTGTGGCATCACCAGTGTTGAATACAGGGGTACAATCCCTGTTGAACAGGAACTCCTTTATCTCCCCATTCCTGACTTTCCATTGACACTCAAAAGCTTGTCTGACATGCTCTTGGATCTGGAGGTTGTTGTGCAGGACTTGGGTGTGCTGGCTTCACCTGTTTCCTTTTGTACATTGAGCAAGCTTAAATAAAACCAGTTTATTGCAGCCCAGGTGCCCAACTGAAGTGTTAGAGAAAAGAAATCCACTTTTAAAACTGATGCTCAGCATCCATGGAGTGGAGGGGTGACACCTCTGGACGTGGAGGACCTATTCTGGAAAGAGAAGTCCCTGTAGTGCTGTTATCTGTCTCATGCCCATATCCTGTACACTCCAGCCCCTCTCCAGAGGTGCCAATAAATCTTTTTTGGTAGGGATTTGGAGCAGCCCTGCCTCCTGGTAACCTGGAGATGCTCTTTGCCCACCCTGAACAGGGCATGGCATGCAGGCTGGATCTCCTGAAGGGAGGAGAAGCATAGTAGTTACATTAAAGAAGTTATTTGCTTTGTTAAAGTTTGTGACCAGTAAGGATGATCCTTGAAATCCAAGCTGAGTTTTTAGTTGTTAGTAGGTGCTTTGGACATGGGGTTTACAGGGAAGCAAGAGTGGCTGCAGGACACCTGAGCCCAGACTCACCTGAGACCACAGCAACGTGGATCTGCCAAGGTTTGTGGTAAAATGATGGTTCTTCCTTTGATCTCACACCACCTTTGCTTTTCCCTCTCTGATTCACAGCACCTTTGGAGAGCTGAAGACTGTTCGGCTGCCCAAGAAAATGGCAGGAACGGGATCCCACCGGGGCTTTGGGTTTGTGGATTTTGTCACCAAGCAGGATGCCAAGGTGAGCTGTAGTTCTCTCCCTCTGGGGTCTTCCCACCCAGGTCTTGGAGCAGGTGAGGAGGGGAGCCCAGAGGCTTATCCCAGATTTGGAGCAGGCTATTACCATTCCCAGCCAAGCTCTGCTGAGGCTGAAACCACCACATGGGCAACCACTGGAGGTTATGTGGCAGAAACCCCAGCCTAGGCCATAATGGGGATAAATTCGGTGCAACGGATAAAAAGGGCTAAAAATTCTTGTAATATAGAAGGACAGGAGCTTATTTTTCAGGTTTGTCAGCAGCAAGGTGGGAAAGAATGGTTTTAACCCAACATTAACACATCAGGAAATCACTATGCATGTCCCATCTTCACCACCACCTTGGTTTTAGGGGAGTTTTGGATATTGTGGCTGTTTACTGATTTGTAAACTGCTCCAGGCTTGAGTTCATCAGTTCCTCTGTGAGTTTTGAGACCTCTTCCATCATCAGCCTTCCCCTGGTGCTTTCATAGTGAGTGTACCAGAAGACCAGTACTTGTGAATTGGTCTAGATTATTTATTGCTTGCAGCAGAAACAAGGAGGTTGTAGCCTGTCTGTACTATCCTGCTCTTACCATTTGCTAGAGGTTCCTGAGCAGGGTGGATTTCATGCTGCTGCTGGTTTCTGATGATTTGTGCAGTATCTGGAAGTGAGTGGTTGTAGGCACAAACCATGGGATGTTATTGCTGAGGGGAAGGGACCACATGGCCCCACTGACTCCCCAGGACTCCAGATTTTCAAGACTGTGAGCAGAGATGAAGGAGAGAGGACGGGGTGGCCAGCATAGCCTGTGTTTATATTTTTAGACAGGATTCATTGATCTGGGATCACAAGGGACTATTAGATCATCCGTTCCAGTCTGACCTCCCATATAACACAGTACATGGAGTTCCTTTGTTAGTCCTGTATTGATCCTAATTCAAACTTCCCTCTGCTCAGCTTTCATCCTCCCCTTGAGGACCCGCTGGCTGGTTCCTCTCCCTGCACTGTGAGCTGTGCCCGTGGCTCTGCTCAGAGTTCACCTCTGCTTCACCCCACAGTCATTCAGGCTTTATTCCTGGTTTCTGAATTAATCTTTTACTATGGAAACATTAGGCAGTTGATGGAAGGGTACATAGAGACCAGGCTGGTTCTTTACTGCTGCTCAGTTTGGGGAGGGGTGAGGCAGCCCCCACTTTTCTGCTGGTTTCTGGAGAAAACAGGCACGGGCTCAGTGTTTGCCCCCCATTCTCTTTTATTCCCTCAAGGACCCAGTGGCTGATTCCAGCTGCACTGGAGAAATGGGGATCTCACTGATAAGAAACCCATCTCTGGCTGGTGAAGGGAGTGAACCAGGCAGGACTCTGATTAAGGACACCTCCCAAAGCTCACAGAGCTGTGGGATGTGAGCATGCAGAGACCAAGTTGCCCTGTGGAAAAGCTCTCAGTGGGGTTTTCTTTTCCAGCAAGGCAGCTCTTCTTCCTTCTTCATATTTTTTTTCCACCCTCATCTCTTTGAGGGATTTAATTGTCTCACAAGTGGCACATCAAGTACACTCCATTGGCCGTCTGGAAAAGGATGCACGGTGTATTGATGAATAGGATCCTGAATATTGTAAACATGGTCATAATTGGCTTAGAGTTTATTGCTTAGTGAAATGAGAGAGGAGGGGAGTGGGCCTGGAGACCTCTGAGCTGAATAGCTGTGACTGCCAGTGACGTTTTTGCTCAGAGTGGTAATCTGGAAATCGCTTATAAGCATCTTATAAAACATGATGGGTTTGTAATAGAATAGTTAGGCTGCCTTTGTTGGGCATTTAAAGCCTGTGACCTCCCGTGTTTGTCTTTTCTCTGAACAACCACGGCTGCTGTGGGAGCACACATGGAGATTTTTCAAAGCCAGGATAGAGGTGTGGGGCACCTCCTCCAAATTCTTTGAGGCTGTTCCTGCAGATCTGTCCCACCAAGCTTGGTTTTGTCTCCTCAGCATCCCCTGATGCTCTGACACCTGTGAGGAGAGCCAGCCCTGCCAGAAGGTGTTGTCCCAGGAGGGGTGAGCATCAGGCTGTGGGTCACCTTGCCTGCCAGGGAGGTGGCATTTCTGCAGGACATGGAATGGTGCTGGTGGCAGCACCTTCTCCCCATCATCTTCTCATTCTTCAGAGCCCCAGTTCGCTCCTGGCTTTCCCACAGTGACGTCTGTGGCCAGGGCTGTCTCTGGGGGCTTTGCCGGCTCCCAGGGTGATGGATGGACCTCGACTGGGAGTGTTACACCACCATCAGATGAAATTAGCAGCCCCCTCTCTCCTGTGTCGTGACCATTTAACAGATCACAGCACGCACACGTGCGAAGCCAGGGAACGGGGAGGAACCCACGTCAGAGACAGCAGCGGGAGGCACAAAGTGATAGTCACAAAGAGGCTGATCCAGCCTTTGTTTTTAAACCTCCAGTGCCAGCTGGCCACTAGCTGGGAGTGCATGGAAGTTAGGGATGAGCAGGGGAACTTTGATCCACTGGCAATGACAAATTAACTCCCTTTAAGGAAGCACTAACCATTCATGTTTCCTGATGTTCCCTGTGCAGAATTGTTGTGGAATTGTTTTTATTTTTGAACTATTAACTGGAAGCCGAGTTTCCACTTTTCTCCCCTGTTGATATAAAAATACATCTGGTCTCCAAATAGAAATTGCCCATTTGGGAAAGACAGTCAACACTTTAAAAATGCACACACACAGAAGGAAAAATCCTTGTGTGCAGCTGGCATTGCAGAGAGCATCCTCAGTTGGGACTGGTGCTTGTCAAGAAGGGATATTTATCAATCTCCTAATGTTGTTGACCCTTTGTCCCTCTAATGATTCCAGCCCGAAGGCTCTTCGGCTTGAGTATTTAATAGGGCAAGGGGGAATCTATAGGCAGAGCAGCACTGTCCTCCAAATTAATACAGCACTTAGGGGTGGAGCTGTCACACCCAGGGGTGACAGACACAGTGGTCCAGTCTCTGATCTCTGCCTTTCCATCACCCTGGCACAGCAGGCTCTGCTCCAGAGCACTGTCTGTCTCATCCCAACAGCTCGGGTTTCATGTGAGTTTATCGGCCACTCTTTCATTTTGAAATTTCCTTTCTGGATCCCACAGGCATTGTAAAGCTGCTGTTCCAGCCTTTCTCTTTCCACTTTTCCCTGCTCTGTCCACCTCTCCATCCTAGAGCCTCCTGGGCTGTAGCCCTGGCCAAGCTGTACTCAGAGCTAGCAACAAAATGCTGCTGTGCTGAGCCAGAATGTTAAACTTGAACCGAACTCTGCAAAATCATACTCAAACAATGTTCAGAAATGGCATTCTTAAGCATGCTCACAGCCTGTTTTCTAAGGGGAGAAGCCCATAGGGTTTTCATGCAACTCCTAAAGCATTTGGAAAGCAAAAGGGGCCTGTGAGGAGGTTTGCCAGGGATCTACAGCCTTCAGTGTGGCCTGGCAGCGGGTGTGTTACCAAATGCAGGTTTAACAAAATCTTTTTCCACCATTTAAAAAGGAGCCTTGTAGGGTGGAGGTTCACCCTTAAAGTTGTAGGAGGATGTGAAGCCATGGGAATTAGTGATCTTTTCTGGTGGGTCTCTCTCTTGGATGAGTGGACACAGCACCTCTCTTCATCCCTCATTTGGACACAGCTGCACAAACCTCTGGCTGTTCAGTGCTTGGGTCCTCAAAAGAAGTGTCCTGGGCAGGCAGATGCTCAGGTGGAGGAGCTGCACCCCGAAAACAGCTCCTGCCTCCAGCCCCACTTTTTGTGAAAGCCAGCCTGCTTGTCCTCATTTCATGTTTCTCACCTAATTAAAATATATTTTTCCCTACCTATCTTTTCATTTGGAATAGCAGCAGTGGCAAATTTCCTCCTCTTGCTGGAAGATTTCCAGCAGTGTGGATGTATGGAAATGGCATTTCTCCCCTTCATCCCTTTGTCTTTTAAATCATCGGTGAGTTCTCTTTTTTTTCCCTGAAAAAGTCTTAATTCCTCTCAGAGCAGTGAAGAGCTACATTTTATTTTTTAGCTCGTCTCCAAAGAGGTGACACTAGTGTGTTTGTCACCTGAAATGTGCAGCTTCTCTTCTACAGCCCCAGCTCTGGGAGCTTGTCTGGAAGATGGGTCACAGGGAGCAGAGCTCCCAGCACATTCTGGATCTTTCCTTCATCCTGGGTGCAAACCAGCTTATTTTGGGAGTGCATTTGGCCAGGAAGGACCAATGTCACCAGGCTGCTGGCAGATGCGTCTCTCCCAGCGGCTTTCTTTCATGCAACACAACTTGATGGCAGCATCTGCCTTCCCTCTTGCTCCATGACCTTTCCCAGTGCTGCCAGCAGGACTAGAGGATGGCTCATCCCAGACTGGGCTGAGCAGCTGTGTGTGCCTGGTGAGGCGTGGAAGCAATCCTGCGAGGAGGAGGAGGTGGCAGAGATGTGGCTCAGAGGACGAGACACCACCAAGCGCTGGGTGTTACACCACGTTCCTCATGCTCTGCCCTTCTCCAAGACCTGCTGCAGAGCACAGCGAGGTTGCAGGGGCTGTGTACTGTCATCCAACCCTCCTCTTCCTTGTGCTGTGGGAAGTGAGAAATTAAAAAGTATAAATTAGCAAACGAAACCCGGCGATTAGAGCTGCAGTTGTCTGCCAGGCTTTGCAAAAGGCTTGTTCTGCCAACGTAAACAGCCGTCACAACTCCCTCCTGCCACCTCCCCCCCGAGTGTTTATTTAAGCCAACACATTGCTCTGCTAATTGGGAGATAGGCCTTTAAAACACAGCAGCAGCAGCAAATAAAAACAGCTGTAGATTGCAGCCCTTCCGAGAGGAATGTGCCTCCCCCCAAAAGGGGCCACGCTGCCCTCCGGGGTCACCCCAGGGAGCTTGTGACACTGGGGCAGTGGGAATCTCAGCCATGCTAAGGAGCAGGTGGAGCTGGTGCTCCTCATCTCCCTTTTTTATAGCAAGTGACAATTATATGAGTGAAGGGGATTCAGAAGGAGGGGAGAACACAGGTTACTGAGTGCTGGTCACTGGAAATTGGGGGTTTTTTGAGTTTCATAACCCAGCAACTCCAACAGGGTCTTGGCTGCTGAGGAGCAGTTGTGGGCATCAAAGTTTCTTGCAGGAGAAGCCCCTCTGCCCAGACATGTGGCATCTGGGGACAACCACATTGGTTCACAGTTGCCATTTAGCAAACAGCGCAGAGAAGAGGGGTGAGTTTCTCCAGTACTGCTTTGGAGCTGTTTTGGGGGCCTCCAGATGGGAAGACAGGTCCCTGTTGGACTGCAGGATGTGTTTGTGGTCCTATAACTGCCATATTTGCTCCAGGGATAAAAGTTTGCAGAGCTCATAACCTGAGCTAATCCCAGCCTTAGCTGGGGCACTTAAAAGAGCATTTGGGGCAATTCTCTCCCCCTGTGCCCAGCCATGTGTCACATTATTGGGGAGTATTTTGTGCCTGGGGATGAAAATACTTGACCAACATGTTTGTGTGTTTGCATTATGGGCCAAATCCTGCTCAGTCCTGAATTTCCCTGGAAGTCTGAGGGAAATAAGGACAAAGTCAGCCTTCCCTGGCTCGACTTGCTGTTTCCTGAGTGTCTCTGCTGGTTGCCTTCAGGCACAGAAAGCCATCTGAGCTCTGTACTGGCCAGCACACTTGTATTCAGCATCACCAAGAGCTGTATGGATGTTACTAAGCAGGATCTAAGAAGGAGGAAACCTCTGGACTTCTATAACATAGCAAACCACCACAGGCAGAAAGAGCAGAGGATTTCTGCTCTACCATATTTGCTGCCATCACGGCCAATAACACAAAATGGTTGGTGAGAGGAAGGCAGCTTTCAAACTTGATGCCTCTGAGCAGAAAGGAACCTCTCTGCTCAAACCTGAGCCATGATTTCCATTGTGCCAGCAGAGAACAGGGCGATGGAGAGTCATGAGGTTGTCCATAAGGGTCCTGCTTTGCTGTTAAACCCCCTAGTGCTGCCCCAAAGCTCGACAGCCTTTCCAGGCTGCAGCTTTCCTGGCTCAAGTGTGGTCCCATCCTGGAGCTGCTCCCTGTGCTGGATTTCAGCCTGCTCCCCGCGAGCAGCAGCCTGAGGGAATGGCAGTGGGTATTTGCTCTGCTGCAAGTACGTAGAAGATAAATGATCCAGTCAGAGCCACTGATGGAGATGAATCCTGCCCCGTCAGAGCAAAGCGCTCAGAGTGGGATGTTCTTTGGTGGCCTTTTCGCTTCAGGGCAGAGGGAGAGAGCTTTTCCTCATGTGAGCCTATTCTTATTTTCTCCTTTAATTTTTTTTTCCCCTCTCTTAATTCTGCAGAAAGCCTTCAATGCCCTGTGCCACAGCACACATTTGTATGGCCGGAGGCTGGTCCTGGAGTGGGCAGACACAGAGGAGACACTGGAGGCCCTGAGACGGAAAACAGCAGACCATTTCCACGGTAACACACAGCATCCTTCTGGCCTGTCGGTGCAGCCTGGCTGGCACCATCCCATCTGGCACACACTGCTGATCCATGCCAGCCCTTTCCCTACTGCTGCCGGCTTGCCGGAGCTGGCAGGTAGATGTTGGAGCCTGAGGATGCAGGGGGAAGCAGGAGGCATCCAGGCCAGGGCTTTGTCTGACAGCTCTGTGTGTGTATGAGCTGGTTAACTCTCTGTGTGCTGGCACTGCTGAGGCACCTGCCAGCCCACAGTGCCTTTGCTGCATCCCCTGGCACCCCAGGGTGCTCCATAGCTGGAGACGTGCTCTGTGCACGCAGCACATGGATTAAAAAAGACAAATAATTTGGCCATGGGTTGAGACGCAGAGAGGGCTGTTTGGATCAGGTTGGACTGACAGCTCCGCAGATGACAGCACTGCAGGCTCCTATTGACAGCCATCGACAGGCACAAATGCATTGCTTGGCAAATATTTATGTAGGAAGGGCTCCCCTGGGCTGGAGGGCTAAGCTGGAGATCAATGCGCTTCCTCCTGCATCCCCTCCCAGCCTCCCCTCTCCATCACCACATGCCCATGGCCCGGGGGTTTGGCAGGAGCAGTTGTGGGGCTGCACGTCACAATCCCTGGTGATGGAAGAGCAGCACGTCTTGGTTATTTAGTGATCCTGCCCCTAGCAGGATCTGGCCACATGTTCCTGAAATAATGTGTACAGGGCTGGCTATTCCAGGCTGGGGAAGCTGCAGGTTGCTGCTGGAAGGGCTGAGGGTGGGTACAACCACAGAGGTGTGGAGCAAAGTGCTGGGGTCCATGGGCTGCTTTCCAACGTGGTGTCAAAGAGGAAACTACAAAGAGCACAGTGGTGTCCAGGCATGTGCAGGAGCCTGAATGTGCAGGAGGGAGTAGGGAGGGTGGGCACAGCCGGGGGATGGATGTGCCCACCCAGAACCCAGCACTGAAGGGGGGACACATCGTGCTTGATCACAGTAACATGAATCTCCAGCAGCAGATCTGATATTTCACGCACCCAATTTTAACTTCAGAATCTCCTTTTCCCCTTTCTACTCTGCTCAGTCCAGGGAAAAATAAGCAGTCTTGAATTGGGGGTCATTGCAGGCTCGCAGCAGATGCTGGCTGCTGTCTGTGAGCTCTGCTACCTCCCCCAGCCTCTACTTGCCTCCCAGTTTCTGTCTGCCTTTGCTCCAGCCTCCTCGTCTGGGCTCTTCCTCACCGAGCTGAGGACTCAGGGAGAGCAGCGGGAAGAGAATTTTCACATCCCAAGAGAGATGCAGCCTCAGAGCTGAAGCATCTCCAGGGGCTCAGCTGAAAAACAAGAGCAAGGTTATCACTCCCCATCTTTAGGGATGGGGAATGCGATGGAAGCAGCAGTCACTGCTGTGCTCCAGTCTCGAGGGGAGAGCAATAATATCCAATGACTTCAGCCCTGGTTGGTGCACAGGCGCGTCCTCCGCTGCAAAACTGCCGGGAGCTAATCCTGCGGCAGAGCGGGATCTGCCGGGAGCAGATCTCCATAACAAAGCCAGTCTAGGGCACACGGTGGGCACCGGGAGCTGGCTGGTGCCTGGGATCAGGTCTTGGCCTCTCAGCACACTGGCAGGCTGGAGGGTCATGGGTGGGGTTTTAATTCCTTGGGAAGCACCCTCTCCTGATTTCAAGGTGGGCTTCTGGCAGTGGTGGCTCCGAGGTGGGGAGGGAGCTGCACCCAGTCCCTCTTGCTGTGGGGGTGCAGAGAGTGAGAGTGATAAAAGGGGGAAAAACAGCAGCCACCACTCTGCCTGCAGCCCCCATGGGGATGCTCCTTCACCTTTCCTCGCCATCCTAGCTGGAGGCTGGTTTTCCCACGTGGAGCTGCCCTGCCTTGCATCCTCCCTGCCCCTGCAGCCACCCAGCAGCCAGGCTGAGACCACACATCTCATTTCACTGGTGATACAGACCAGATGCTGTTGACCAGAAACCAAACTCGTTTCTTCCTGCTGATACCCATTTTCCCCACTCTCCTCCTCTGCCCAGAAGCTGCAGGAGCAGCTCAGACATCCCTGTGTTGTTCATGGATGTCCCCGTGAGTTTTTCTCCTCCACCTCACTGTGTGTGACTTGTGAGGGTCTTTTCACAGCTTTGCAGTCTGCAGTGGCCAGACCCACCTGGTCCCTTATCTACAGGCAGGAAGGGACTGAGCTGCCAGTGGGAAAGAAAAGATAATTTAGAGTCTTCAAGGCTCAGGAAATAGTCAAGACTGAGGTCCTTGGTGTCTTAAGCTGCTCTTTGTCCCCAAAAGCCACCACTGCTGCTGTCCTCATGTTGCTCCCCAAGCCAAGCCCAGCCAGCAGTGCCTGGGAAGCAGGATGTGGAGGCAGATGCCATATAAAGTGTGGAGGATGAGGTGGGCATTATCCCACTGTCCATCTCAGCTTATTCCTTCTTTCCTGCCCTTAATTTCTTTGCAAGATTGAGCATTGCTGTCCCATGAGAGAGGTTTTGTCTTTTTTTTGTTTCTCTGAAAGTCTTCTGTGATCCTTTTGGACCTGGAAACCTCCAACACCACGAGCCACCCTTGATGCTGGAGAAGCTGCTCTTGCTGTTAATATCCAGCTGTGTTGGCTTGCTGTGCCATGGGTAGAGGGTGACACGTGGCCTCCTCTGCTCCTGGCTTCTTTCCTGGTTATTCCACAGAAATAAGAGCAACCAGGGAGCATGCCAAGGACTTTGCACATGCCAGAAGAGGTCACAGTGTTAAGGCAGGACAAAGGACTGAGCCACCTTGATCTTTCAGGCTGGTGTCATGAGTAGCAGCAGCCAAAATCCTTCATCCAGCAGCTCCAGTGTCATCCCCATCATCTTTGCCTTAGCAAGGACATGCTCTGCAGTATTTCCAAGTCCAGACCTGGGCTGTGAGAGCTGTGTCCTATCACTGACTCCTCTCTGCTACAATTATGCACCTAATTTCTAGACACCACTTATAAAGATTTAGCTTCCAGTTCCAGGTCTCTACTGTTATTTGTTAAGTTAAGGAGAGGTCTGGTCTTGCAAAGCTTTTCTCTATGCAAGCGTTTGTCGTGGCAATCAAGCCACTTCTGAGCCATCTTTTCAATAGGTCTAATAGATGCAATAAAATGGAATAGGCTTCCTTCCCATTTTGTGTAGTTTTCAGGTCATTCTTTATGGCTTGTTCTGTGGCTTTGTAATGTTACAGGAGAAAGTGAGGACCCCAGAAGTGGTTGCTGACTGCCAGTAATGCTGTTAGGAGTGAAGCCACAGCCCAGCTCTGATGCCTGGGACTGCAGCACTGCACTCCACACTGGCTCTCCTGCCTCCCCAAGCACAGTCTGTAAGAGCTTTAAGGCTTTTTTTGCTCATTTCTGAGAGTACCTTCTCTTCATCTTGAAGCAGGAGCATCTTACATTAGAAAACAGAAAGCCACTTTGAGTTTTAATTGCACCCCACTCATAATTTGGGGAGACCCACTGCTCCCAGGTGTGTGGAGAGCCTGAGAGCTTGACCAGCAGCAGGGGAGGATTTGATGCTGCTGTGAATAAAGAGACTTATCAAATCGAACATGGTAAGAAGAATCCAGGGAAAGGTTGGTCAGCAGATGTTCTTGGGGCCCCTAATCCAGACCATAACCTGGAGCAGGGTTGTGACAAGTGCTGCATCAGGGCAGTGGAGGGTGACAAACACTGCCACCAGCAGTGTCTTGGCCTCTGATTGGGAAACAAGGGAAACAAGGATCACTAACACCCTTGAAACCAGCAGGGAGAATACTCTGACTACACCAAAAGAGTGACAAAGGGATCTCACTGCCCTGGTGCGACGGGCACATCTGGATCTGTGCCCTGCACAGGAGAGAGCAGTCCAGGATCACATCCAGCACCCCAATGCTGACCTGCACCCCGCATCCCCACAATCACACAATCACAGCCCACCAAAGGTCTGTGAGCAGCTCAAACCCCCTTTCCTCCCCTTCTTGCCCGGTTTGCTGGTGCAGCTCCATCCCGGCGGGCCTCGCTGGGGGCAGATTTGCGAGGCAGGCAGCGATGCCCTCGCCTTGCGCGCGCTCCCCTCTCTCCCAGGAGCCCTCAGTCCGTGCAGGGAAGGTACTTGCTCCCAATCCAGCTAAATTACTATTGACTTGTGTTCTCTGCGCTTCACAAACACCGCGCTCAGCCGGCTCCAGCGGGGCTGCCGCTATCCTGCCAGGGCTAACTTGGGAAGCCAGCTGTGCTGGGCCGCTTTTTCCTGCTCTTTCCCATCGATCAAAGAATTAAATTGACAGATGGGGAATTTTGCGCGAGACGCGAGAAGGGGGAAGGAATGAGTCGTGGGGGATTTTTATTTTTTTATTTTTTTTCGTTGGGAGGATGGGGTGGAAAGAGGGGAGGGAGAACGAGGGAGGTGCGTGAGGAGGGGGTTGCAGTTGTGAGAGTGTTTCCAGCGAGGACCCTGCTCTCAGCAGAGCCTGTGGGTGGGTGCAAAGCAGCGGAGCCCCACTGCGGCTCATCCCTGTTATTTACAGTTGCTTGATGGAAGTTGGGGGTTGGCAAGGGAAGGCATGTTTCTCTCTGGACCTGATCCCTGGCAGGGTGGGAAAAGTCTTCCCTGTCCCCATCACCTTTCTCAGATTGCTCCTCCTTTGGCCACAGGGCCCCCAGACTTCTCCTTTCCCCTCACCTCACAGCAGGTTGGGCTCCCTTTTTTCTCCTTTCTCCTTTTCTTTCTCTTTTTTCTTTTCCTTTTTTTCTTTTTTTTTTTTAAGAGAGCATCTGTAACTAATGCAAACACATGCCGTAGCCGGAGAGTAAAACCCTGCAGGATTAGCGTGGCATCCGCAACCCTGCCACGTTCTAATCCCGTGGTAATCCCCCTCTCGGCCCACCCCCGCCGGCTTTGGCTATTGTTTAAAGGAAGCAAATGGGATCGTTAGCGGGCAAACCTTAACCAGCTTGGAGCAGCAGAACGGAAGTTGGACCAATTCGCTTCCCCACCCTCCTGCGTTTTTATTTTCCCCTTTTCCTCCTTGTTACACGATGGGGGAATGCTCCCAGTGCTCCCCATGGCCGAGCTGGGGAATCTGGAGGATGCAACGGGGGGCATTTCTCCTGGTGGCTCTGCCACTCTGCTCAGGGATGCTACTTTTGCATCCAGCATCCCATATCCAGCATCTCCACCTCCTTGAAACCCTCATCATTGCCTCTATGTGGGTTTGCTGCATGGGACACATTGGGGTCTGGTGGGGAAGGGGTGGCAGGTGCAGGACACACTTCCCTGCAATGGATTTGGGGGCTGAGGCCACATCTGATGCTGTTCCCAAGCATGACTGGGAGCTGGGAGGACAGAGTAAAGGTGAGGGAGAACTGCTGAGCTGGCATCTTTCTCCAGGGTGGGTTATCTCTTGTGCCTTGGGATGATTAAACTGGAAAGAGCCACTGGAGGGTTTTGGGGTGGCACCATGTGGTCCCTCTTGGTTCCCCTGAGCTCAGTGGGGCGAGTGCTGGGAGTGGAGTGGGTTCCACCAGCACCCTTGTCCCTAACCCATCCCCACAACCCCCAGGGGGAAGAGAGGCAGGTTCTGGCTCTCTGTCAAAGAATTAATTGAAAAATAAAATCATTAGATGGGAACTCCAGAAATGCAAAATTGTTGGGAGTTGGGGGGAGGCAGAGGGGGGGGATGTGAGCTTTTGTCAGGTTAATTTCTTCTGTATTGATGTTTTGTGACATTTACTTGTTGTTTATCTCCCGCAGCAGCTGTAATACTAAAAGAAAATGCACAGCTTGTTCCATTTATTTATTTTACACCTTTTCTTTAGTCCTATGGTATGTTTGTTTGTTTGAGAAACCCAGCGAGGCTTTTGATGTCTGAAAGCAGGATTTAAACAGCTGTTCTCCATGTGCTGCTCGCAAGCGAGAGCCGCTGGCTGGGGAGAGAGCGGGGGAAGAGGGGGCTGTGCTGTGGCTCCTGCCAGGAGCCCATTTCTTGCCCAGCACAGCAAGATGTCAGCCTCAGAAAAGGGACCAAATGGCTTTGTCACCCCCATTGCTGGGCGCTGGTGTGGGGTTGGGATGCTCGCTCAGGGGCTTCTCGCCCTCCCGCTGCCTGTAGCATCCGTGGGGAGGGATACAGGGTGCTGCACCCTCGGGAGTTTGGGGAGCCAGGGAGTCACAGGACAGTGCTCTTGGTGTGGGGCAGCAGAAGCAAAGCAGGGGCATCCCTGTCCCAGCTGTTGGGGCAGAGCCAGGTGAGAGATGTGGACTGGGCTACAGGAATTGTATGATCTCAGTGAGAATGTTGGTGGGTCTGTGTCCTGCCAAGAGCCTTGATGAACCAAGGATGGTGTCTGGGTTGGTCTTGCAACCACTTTTCCACAGGATGGGTGAATTGGGGTCAACAGGAAAGCTTGGCATCACCGTTGGGATGCTGGAGCTGTTTGCTTTCAGCAAAGCCTGTGAACTAGAGCACAGGTGGAAGGTGCAGAGTGACAGATCCAGCCATGGTGCCCTGCCAGGACCTGGCTGGGTAGGAGAAGTAAAAGATAGTTAAGGGGCTTTACCTGGAAAGGGGATGAGGGGACTGGAGATATCCTGCCACCTCCAGCCCCCTCATCCCCTCACAAGTAAATGACCTGGAGATGAGCTGTGTGTGAGTCCAGGTTGTAATTTTTGCTTTTCTTCTTCCCCTCTTTGCTGCCACCTGGGCCTGGACAGACTCCCCAAGGAAGAAAAAACGATCAGAGGTTTTGAATGAAATCCTAGAGCATCTGGAAGAGGAGGAGAGCAACAGAGATGAGGACATGTAACAGCTGCCTGGTGTTTGGTGAGGTGGGTACCAGGGCAGTGGGGCCATGGTGGGCACAGCTGGTCCTAAAGGTCAGAATGTCTTGGGCTGCCACAGGATAGTCAGTGCCAGGCAGAGGAGAAGGTGGAATTGCAAAGGCTCAGCAGCCTCCAAGCAAGGGTCCCACCCTCTGCCTCTCCTCCCTGTCCCCCTGCAGGCTCATGGCCGTGGTCTCAGGCTCATTTTAGGCTCCCTGTAGAAGTGAGTGCATGCACTGCATGTGTCCCTGTGTGCTCCCCTGTGTGTTTGCTTCCCTGCAAGGGAAGGTGGCAGAATTGCTGCAGCAGCAGAAATCGCTGTCAAGGCACAAATTGGCCCTCACTGTGGCTGGGGGAGAACAGATGGGCTGCCAAGAAATAAAAATGCCTGTTTGGAAACCAACCTGCAGCTGCCACCATGAAACAGATAGTTTGGCAAAGGCCTTTTTCCTGCTATCACCGAGGGCCTTCATGGTTCACTTCCTCCAAGGGCACCATGCTCCTCAAGGTCTGATTCATGCCATCTTGAGTCCTGGCTGGCATCACTCTTCCTTGGCATGTGTCTTGTTGGACATCTTGAGGCTGCAGAGTGTGGGATGGCAGAGGCTGGCAGTAGGGAGCCAGAAGTAAATGGCACCCTATGGTCAAACACTGTGTAGTCCTGCCAGCCCCCCACCTCCTTTTGAGACCACCGAGTGCACCCTGCATGGGTTCAAGAGAGGTGAGACAGGCTCATGGATCTCCTGTTTTGTGTTTGTGGCCATGGTGGAAACCCTGGATTGCTGGTAGGAAACCTGTTCATCAACCACAGTGTCTGTAGAACGCCAGGAGGTCTCCTAGGTCCCTTTGAGCTGCACTCTGCCCTCCTTTTTCCCTCCACTGGCTGCCCACCTCCACTGTGGTGAAACCCCATCCTGTGCTGAGAAACTCACACAGGGCCAAGAGAGAGAAGTGCACCATGTTGTCACTCTGCCCACAGGGAGGTGGCTTGAGGCACTGGGGTGACAAATGTCACCCCATGTGGCATGCTGGGGACAAAAGCCTCTGTGATGCTTCCTCCAGCAGCTCTGTGTTTGCTCAACACCACCAAGGGAATGATTTTTTTGCATTTGACTCCCATTTTTCCAGCCCCAGAAATTACACCAGTTTCCAAATCCCACCCAAGTGGCCCAGCAATCTCCTGATTTTTGGGGTGCTGTCAGGCCCATGTGCTGCACACATCCTAAGTGGGGCTGAGCCCACCCCGCGGGGGGAGCTGGGGCTGTTCTCTGTGTACCCACCCCAGGAAGCGGGGCGTGTGTTTGTGTGTGTGATGCACATTACTGCTGGAGAGGCTGTTTTGCTCTCAGCGATATCTGCCTATTGCTGCGAGGCGGTGCCCAATACACCGAGCAGTGGGATGCTCATCACCTTACTTATTACCAGACTTTTGTTCAGCCCACAACACCGCTGGCCACCTGAATCGTGAGCGCATCTGGGCCTGGAGCAGACCAATAACCCTGTTAATCCACCTGCCTTCCCAGGCTGCCACCAGCACTGGGGAAAAGGGAAGGTGCTTACGTGACCACAGGAATAATCCCAGCTGGGTGAAAGCACTGCCTGCTTCATGCAGTGTGTCTACAGTGAGTGCCAGGGCTTCGAGATAATGTTTGTCCCCTCGGAGCAGCCCTGATTTAAGGATGGCTCCAGGTGTACATGCTGTTAACACCTTCTCCAGCAGCCAGCCTGAGGATGGAGCTGGGGTGGGATTGAGGTGGGGAGGGATGGAGCAGCACAAGAGGGGCAGGACACGTGGTGTTGCTCAGCCCAGGCAAGCCCTTTGCTTACAGATGTGTCCTGTCCTGGTTCTTCTGCAAACCCCTCAAAACCTGTCCTCCCATAGGGCCTGGGGTTTGACACTGGTGGGCTTGGGGCTCCTTGGCTCGTCCTGCAGTCCTGGAAGAGGCTGAGCACTCCTGCTCAGTGACCAGAGCTGTGACACCCCGTGCTGGTCCCCCAAGCTGTGCTGCAGCTCCAGAGCCCTGTTGCTGCCACTGAGAGGCTTCCTGTATCCCAACACCAGACATTCCTGCTGTTGGGGCCTGGGGGTGCTGGCTCAGGGGACAGACCCCCACAAAATTCAGGGATACATCCCTTTGGGATCTCTGCAGAGCTGCAGTGTAAAACCTTCATCTCTTATGGCAGCTCCAGTGCATCCACCCTGCCCTTTGCAGGTGGGTAAACTGAGGCACAGATGTAGAAGCAGGGCTGTCAAAGGAGGTGTCACTTTGTCACCTGAAGGGGTAACATGGTTTTTCCCCCCCTTTTTTTTTGCTTAGCATTGATGAGTGACATTCCCATCCCCGCTCCGTCTGCGTCTCCCCACTGCCTTTGCCCCCTGACCATCACTAGTCCCAGCAGCTCTGCACTGGGTGGCCACTGCAGGGAAACTTTACACTCAGCTAAATTAAATTTAGATTTAGCAGGGGTGTTTTAACATCCTGGGTGTGAAGGACTAACCAGCAGCACTCAGTGCAGCCGACGGCCGGCACAGAGGACGGAGGAGCCGGGCAGGGTCCCTTCCAGGCACGTGTATCACCCAGCACATGATTTAAGCAAAGCTTTGCAGCGTTGCAGGTTGGGCTTGGATTTTCCTGGGGGTTTTTTCCTGGTTTTTTTTTTTCTTCCTCTTTGCCTTCATTGTCTTTTGTGGCAGGGCAGGTTTCTTGCTGAGTGTCTCTGAGGTCTGCAGCGGCGACGAAAAGGATTAGCGCAAGCAGAGCATGTAGGCTTTAGAGAACAGAGCAGAGTTTGGTTTCAACATCTAATTCAATTTGTTCTGCCGAGATTGAAATATGAAATGGTTGCCAGTCAAACGTTCAAAGGGGGAGGAGGGAGGGAAGAAGAGAGGGAGCCTTCTCAAATTTAAATTTTAATGAAAATTAATTTAACCCTTTGATATGTTTTAAAACACGTTATTTCCCGGTCTGGAAACAGGCTGGAACACATTCATGAGGTTTTCTTTTTTTTCCCCGTACCTTCAAACATAATGAAGATTTTCTTTTTCCCTTAATGATACTTATCTTGTTGAGCAGTTTGACATTGGTTAATTTTTCAGGCAATTTGGTATCAAGGAAATCTGTTTGATGTGAGCGGGGGGGGCTGTGTATGTGTATACAGATATATATGTGCCTGTACATTAATTATGAAAGTGCTGATCGCAGCTCTGGAGAACTGTTTGAGTTAATTCCTGCTCCACCAGCAAAGACTCAGCTTCTTTGTTACGTATTGAGAATCCCACACATTGCACCCCTAAAATTACAGAGGGTTTAGCAGGAATTTTCTGAAAACCTGCTAATTACCCTGAGTTAAAATGATTGTCTGAGTAGGTCTGCAGGAAATTCATCACTCCCCGCTGCCTGGGTCTTTTTCCCCTGATCTGAAACAATCCTAATGATAAAATAATGCAAACTCTTAACTGTCTGCATAGTTAAAGCTGGGAAACAGCCTCCCACTGGTCCTTAACCTCAGTGGTGCTTCTCAGGCTGAACACCATCACAGTGCACTTATTTTGTTTGGGAGGGATAATAGTTTCTTTTGGTAATAATTGTTATTCAGAAAGGTTTATCTGCAACAAATGATTGCACACTAATTGTTGTAATGAGGCTGTGATGAGCTGTAGCCCTGGTCCCCTCATTTTCCTGGCTCTTGAGACCCCAGAGTCACTGTGCCAGTCACCCCTTGGCTGCCCTTGCTCCCTGGGGAGAGCTGGGCCCTTGGGAATGTCTTTTTTGGGGTGGGTATGTTGTACCCAGGCTGTGCTGATGGCAGAGGACATGAGCAGCTCCGAGCCCAAGCCATCACCCATTGCTCTGCAGACAAGAGCTGGGGGTACAACCAGCCTAGATGGGCTCAGGGAGTCTCTCTGGGCTCCTGCTCAGCACCTGCTCACCCCACTGGAGAGCTGAAACCAATAGTTCACACTCAGTCCTGTCTTCTGGGACCCTGGGATATGCTGCAGAGTCCCTGTGGGGTCTGCAGGCCCCGGGTTGAAGCTTGTGGGTTTCAGCCAGGTTGTGACATCTTCATCCAGGGTAAGACCCCAACGAGCTGGACAACAGGAGCTGTGACAGCTGTGACTCTTCCCCAGGCACTCACCATATCCCCCTCCCCAGGGCCGGCGCTGGAATTGGATTAGGATATTATTCAAATGTAACCTTTTTACTGAATGAGAGGGTTAACTGGTTTTAATGTAGAACCAGCTTTCCTTCATTGCTGCCTGTTGCCAGAGGCCTGTGTGGGCTGTTATCTACTTACAGGGATAGCAGGCAAGGCAAGGCAAGGCAGAGAGGATATCCAAGGAGCCCGGGATTGCTGGGCACTGCCAGCCCCTCTGCTTGCAGGGCTGAGAAATCGTGTCTCTGCTGAGCCAGGCTGGGCCACAGTGCCCTCTTTGATTGCTGAAAGTGACTCATTGCCTTTGGAAAACTCCTGACCATGATCTGTGTTGGTTTTCTCCCTGTTCCACATGAGGAGGAGAGGCAGGGGATGCAGAGCAAGCGGGAAGCATCCCATCTGTGAGCTCTTGGTGGTTTCTTTTCATCACCATTGCACTGCTCCTGCCTACAGATCACAAATTTCAGCTCTTCTCATCCCTCTAGTCCCATCTTGCCTTTGCAAAGTCTTCCTCCTGGGTGTACCCCACAGAGTGGGACTCTGGGAAGTGCTGAAGGCCCAGCAAGCCTTTCTCTTTGCAGAAAACACTAGAGATGCAATTCACCAGCCCTCTGCCAGGGCTGCAGGAAGATCTTACATCCCCCTGTGTCGTGCCTGCTGCTTTCCAGCCCAGCTGCCAGCACCAGGCAGGAGCTCTGCAATCTCCAGCCTTTTTTCTTTGCCTGTTTGTCAACAGCCATCCCTTTCTCCCCAGCAACTCCACCAGCTCTGCGTGCCTGCCCGCAGAGGCAGTGAGCGTGGTGTCTGTGCAGGCTTGCAGTTGTCTTCCTGAGCAAGGTGGGGCAGGAAACACATGGAAGTGGTTTAGGCTTGGGAAAAAAACTGCTTTGGTGGCTGCTCCTTTGAGTGGAAAGAAGCAGTGTGAATCAGGGGAGTCCTTCCCACTCTCTACAACTACCTGACAGGAGGTTGTAGTAAGGTGGGATCTCTTCTCCCAGGCAATTAAGTGATAGGGCAAAAAGAAATGGCCTGAAGCTGTGCCAGTGGAATTTCAGGTTGGGCATCAGGAAGAATTTCTTCACTGAAAGAGTTGTCAAGCTTGGGAAGGGGCTGCCCAGAGAGGTCATGGAGTCACCATCCCTGAAGGTGTTCATGAAATGGCTGGACATGGCACTCAGTGCCCTGGGCTGGTTGACAGGGTGGTGTTTGGTCAAAGATTGGGCTTGATGATCTTGGAGGTCTCTTCCAACCTTAGTGATTCCATGATTCTGTGAAGGCAAGTTGCTGCTGGTGGAGCAAAGCTCTCCCACAGAGGCCTTCCCTCGCTGCCTCTGTTTGGAGAGCAACTGGGGACAGTTGACAGGGGTGCTGGTGGGAGATTTGGGGAGCATGAGCTTCTCCTTAATATTACAGCTCATCCACACCTTACCCTGGGTCACACATGACCGGAGTTTGACACCATCCCCTTTAGTTTCCACTTTCCACCACTCCATTCCAGCTTCCAGCAGCAGCTTCCTCGAGAGGAGAATGAGGAGGCAGCATGCAGTTTTCCTGTCTCTGGAGCACAGCTCCGTGTGACTGAGACATGCTGCCTCCTGTTTTCCCTAAATATATGCACTGGAGAGGGAGAGAAATCGCATGGCCGGGCTTGAGATTTCAGACTTCGCCATTCATGAATAATAATCAGGCTCAGTAATTCACAGTAAATAGGTATCCAAATTGGCTAATAAGGGAGGCTTTCACCCCAAACTGGAGCTGGGAAAAGAGGCAGAGAGAACACGAGCAGGCGTTGGCTGAGGCGGGTGTGTGCACGGTGTGACCTGAATCGGTGAAATGTGGGAAGCAATGCCAGCATGGGAGTGGGGAGAAGGGGTGGTGTCCCACCTCCCCTGCTGTGGGGCAGCTGTGGCCAGGCTCAGGCCTGCAGGAACAGCATCCTTACGTTCCCCAGTCCATCATTAGTCCTTTGTAATTACGCTTGGCTCTCTCTTCCAGCCCCAGGACTGTGCTGGGCTGCTGGGCGTGAGTGTGCATGGGCAGGGAGGGTGCAAAGACAGTGTCACCACATCCCCACATGTGACATCCCCAGCTCAGGGCTTAGCA
Organism: Margarornis squamiger; assembly: GCA_035222235.1. Classification (NCBI taxonomy): domain Eukaryota; kingdom Metazoa; phylum Chordata; class Aves; order Passeriformes; family Furnariidae; genus Margarornis; species Margarornis squamiger. The sequence continues at coordinate 4,238,248 of JAWWTY010000035.1, read as the reverse complement.
AAGCTGCTAGGACCAGGGGAATGAGAGTGGGACAGCAATAGGGAGGTCTTAAGTGAGCCAAGAGAGGTGATCTGGGGGAAAAAAGGTTTTCTTTGTGTTCACTCAACTAAAATTTGGGGGTTGCTTTGCTGCTGATTAATTTTCTCCTGTGAGAGCAAATGAGGCAGTGGTAGGAGCTGCATTCAGGTGCAGTGAGGTGGTCTCTGGGTCTTTATCTGCTGGCAACAGGCTCTGCCAGGGAGGAGATGCTGCCCCACAGAGCCCCTGCTCACAGGGAGTGGCTCCCAAGTGCCCAACACTGGACACAGCAGCAACAACGGGCACTTGGGAGATCACAGAGCCCTTCCCTGCTGATTCCCAACACATAATCCTCTAGGGTGGTGTTAGAACAAGTGAAGATAAACATGGAAAAGCCTCCCTTCAGACCTTGGTCCATGATTCAGACTATTTAAATACATTGGGTGGAAGCTGAAAGTGCAGCTGATGAGTAGCTGGAGGAAGGCTGCCCCTTCGAGGGCCAGCTGCTGCTGGGCCATGTTTTGCAGCTCTTAAATGACTTTTTAAATTGAGGAGGAACCTACAGCCACATTTGCAGTCCCCTCAGCTCCCTTATATAGGGCAGCACAATGGCTGGAGAGCACCACACTGCCACTTGGCTCCATTACCAGGTAGCACAGTCCTGCTGTCCTACAGCAAGGAACTGCTTTGGATTCCAATAAACCACAGCAGCTCTGGCCAAAGGCAATTTCCCTTCTGCCTTTCCACTCCCCTTCCCCACCTCTCCCTTCCCTGTGCCACTGGATTGAGGACATGCACAAAATTTAACACTCTGGGAGGCATGGAGCTAGCAAAACTTTAGGGTGATTTGGCTTATTTAATTGTGTTGGAAAGTGGGTTTGGGATGTGCAGAGTGTTTTTCCTTAGGGTGTGAGGGGCGCAGAGCTGATGGCCAGAGCCTCCCTGTCTCTTCCCTACAGCTTAAGTCATCCCTCATGGCCCAGAGCCAGAGGTGGGATTTAGAAGGTGTAATGAGGACAACTGTATAAGCCACAAGGGATGGAGAGGAGAGTGTGCTCCTGGCTCTCCCATGTTCAGTGACCTAAAATCTTCTTTGGAGTTAAGTGTAGCCTGTGTTAGCAGCCGTCCTGCTGGCGCTGGTGGGACTGGAGAAGTGCTCAGGTGCTGCCCTTGATCCACCCAAAGGTTTTCTACTTCATCAGCTTAGAAATCAGACCACAAAAGGCAAAACTCTCTTCATGAGAGTTCTGGGTTTGGACTGGTCTAGGTCCCCTCGGGGCCATTTCCTGCCTTTTCAGGGTCCAGCCTTCCCCAAAAACCTGGTAGCAAAGCCCAGGTTTAACCTCAGCCTCACCCCTTGAGCCCTTCCAGAGCTTTTGTGCCTGGCAGGGACAGGGATCTCTCCTGGTGTTTTGGGTAAAGCTCTAATTTTACATTTTGTGGTCTGGTTTCTAAGCTGGTGAAGAAGAAACCCCTTTAAACTTCTTTTCTCCCCCAGATTCCAGGTGGGTGTGGGGGACAAGCTGCCACCATGGGCTCAGCCCAAAGCAGGACCCCCCTCCAGCTGCTTCCCCAGCCCAGGGCTGGGAGCATCCTGCTGGGGTCTAAATTAACCCAGGTTATTTCAACAGAGCCAGGACAGGCAGAGACAACCCATGTGGTGCTGCTGGTGGCTCTAAAGGCTCCATGACACCCGATGGGGAGGCAGAAAGAGGCAGATTGCAGACAGGAGCTGTTTTAATTTCATCTTCAGCTGAACTCAGCCCAGTGTGTCAGCCTGGGCTGAGCAAGCCCTGGGAAACAGGAGGATGGACTGTCTCAGGAGCAATTTTAACCACGTGTCAGAAGAACTGATGCAGGCCTACAGAGGCATCACACTGGGGTTGGGGGGGGTTGTGTGTCACAGCTCATTTTACCCCCCCAGCAGGATAAACAGGACAGGCACATCACCCAAGGCAGCTGCAAACCAGAGCACGAGCTCCTCCCGCCAGAGATTGGTACTGAAAAATGAAAACTAAGAAGTTTCTTTCTTCATTTTCAAAATAAAAAACCAAATCACCCCACTCTGTGTTTCAGCTGGGGGTCTGGGGCCCTGTGTGGCAGTGGGAGGGGGTGGTGGGGGCCACGGCAGGCAGGAGCCTTGGACTTCGTTAGGATTCAGCCCTTAGATCTCTCCTTTCTCTCTGATGGCTGAGTGTGATTGACACTTACAAATTACCCAGCCAAAAGTGTCGAGTCTTTGACCCCTGAGTAACATCTTTGGCAAGCCTGAGATTTGCCAGCATTTTGTCATCTAATTACTACAAATCCCTTGAAAATTCACTGGCTGGTGAATTTTTAATGCGGGACAATTTCAATGTGATGCATCGCCCAGATGGGCACGCGCGCGTGCTCCTTCCCTCTCCCCCCACCACTTCTCCTTCCCTTTCTTCTCCTCCTTCTCTCCTTTCTTTACTCCACTTCCTCCCCCCATCCCATTTCTTACCTCCCTCCTGCCTCTGTGCATCTGTATCCCGGGATCTCGTCCCCTCCTGGTCTCTCCATCCCGCTGGATGTGCCCAGGCTGGACACGGGCACTTGGTGTCCCCCCCAGCCTGGTTTGTGACAGCAGTGGTGACAGGGAGCTGCTACATGGAATTAATTCTTTTTCCATCTTCTCAGGTCTCTGGCTCTGGATGGGGCAGGAGAAGCCTCCAGGAGGACTCAGCAGCCTGCATACTTGTTGCCAGTGCAGTCCACTCGCCCTGTGAACCCAAGGACTGATTTATGCCGTGTGTCCAACTTTTGGTATTCCCAGCCTTTTAAACCAACCTCACATTCCGAGCAGGAGGAAAAACCCTTCTCTGCCAGCAGCTCCTGCCCAAGCATCACTTCTTAAATCCAGGCAGGGGTGCAATTCCCTTCGTCTCAGAAGCTGCCAGCCTGGTGGAAGAGGAACGTGGGGCAATGGACACTTCCCTGCTGACCCCAGGGACTCCGGAACCCGCTTTTAACATCTGAATTAAATGATAACTTCTGTACAGTAAACCCCACAATTATATTTTAAGTTTTCCAAACTGAATCGCATCTGGCTTTTATTATTTTTTTGGATTTGTTTGTTTAATACTTCTTCACCACAGGTAGTTACGTTGGGCTGATAGGGAGATAAGCGTGTTTAGGAGGGAGGGCTGGGGTTTGCTGCGCCGGGCTTTGTGCCTGTGTCATTTCTGTCCCTGCTCTCAGGCAATCGCCTCCCGTCTCTCCCTTCCCGGCTTTCAAAGGGAAAGAGGCTTTGCTTTTCAACCAGGGTACCGCTTTACATATGTACGCAGCTGATAAAGTATTTTCACTTCGCCCCTTTCCCCTCTGGGAATCGCTGTCTTACGGCAAAACTGTTTTGTCTGACAAGGGCTGCAACAGATTACACGTGTTGGCTGCAAACATGGGGCCTTTTTTTTCCCCTCCCCTTTTTTTTTTTTCTTTTTGAGAACCACATGCCTTTAAAAATAAAATAAAAAAAATCTCTATCTCTGCCCTGCCATGATGAGTTCTGCCTTTTGCCTCGAGCCCCCAGGAGCAGCCCCAGTGTTCAGATCTGCTCGTGGCATCAGACCTTCCGGGTGATGCATCTGCCCAGATCGTTTTTCTCACATGAGGTTAATTTGAGCCTGAATCTGTGAAAATGCCACTGATTCTGTCAGGGCTGAGCACTTCAGCTACTCTGGCTTTGGGTGTGAGGTGGGTTGTTTTGGGACCCCTCGGCATCAGCACCCACAGCATCCATGGAGATCAGCAGGACTTGGAGGAGCTGAGGACTGAACTCCAAGTTTCACACTGACAGCCACAGCAGGGAACCACATGTGAGGGACTCAGTGGCTCAGGGACATCCCCTTTCTGACCCAAACATGGGCTATAGATTTCTCCCCTCTTTAACTGGGAATGAGGTGGGAAAGGTTTGGGCTCTGCTTTTCAAACTGGCTGTTTAAGCATTGAAAACCTTAAAACCCTCAGCTGGCTGCAGCAGGACTGGGGCAGAGGCAGGAAACCCCTGCCTAGGAAAGGGGTCTGTCCATCTCCTGCTCCATGTCCTGAGCTGCCCCTTCCAGAAATGTCCTTTATCCTCCCAGCAGCACTGACACCCAGAAGGAAGGGCTTGGAGAAGGTGGATTTAGGCACCAAGGGTGAAGGGAACACCCCTGGATTCACGGATGTTTCACTCTTCAGAAGCTGCACACCAGGGCTGAGAAGTGCCCAGGTTTCAGGGAAAGAAAAATGAGGATACTCTGCAGTGGCTTGGAATAGGCACCCAAAATTGGGGGTACCCGAGGGGGCTTTGGAGGAGAGGAGCCCTGGGAGGGGGGCAGCTTATCAGTAACTAATCCAGGCAGTGCCTTGCATGTTTTAAAGGGGAAATACAAGATGATTAGTGATGGGTTCGAAGAATTAGGGTGTCACTGTAGGTGGAAGGCAGCTCAGAAGAAAGCTGCTCTCTGGGAGGAATCCTGGCTGGGCTGTGACATCCAAGACAGGGAACCCAGACTGGATGCCGTGGGGAAGAGTGAGCTGCTGAAAGGTTAAGACATGGTGTTCAGTTTAACTTCTGAAATGAGAAACTTGTCATTCTGTACGGGGTTTTTGTGTCACAGAAGACCTGGGGTCACACCAGGCTGGACCTGCAGTGCCAGCAGCTCTCCTTGTGCCACTGCTGATGGACACTCTTCCTGGCCACTCCCAAAGACCTTTGGGGACCCCAGCACTGAACTGACTTTAGACCTGGGCACAATCCGTGAGTTGTGTCAGCACTGGGGCTGGACAGACCCAGGGAGAAACTGGGGTTGCCTCTGGTGTTTGTGATCCCACTGCCTCCAGCTGGCCTTTTCTGGGGGAGAGGGTCCCACAGCAGCACAATCCAACTCCAGACTGAGCACACCATCCTTCTGGGCACCTTGTGGTGGGCATTTTCATGCCCAAGGACACCCAGAATCAATGTGAAGCCCAACCTGCTATTTTCTAAGTTAGTACTTTCCCTTTTTTCCCCCCTTTCCACATCCTCACTTATGAAATCCCATCGAAGCAGCAGGTCCAGGTCCAGGGAATACTTTGCTTCCCCCAAGTTGTTTGTGGAGATAATTAACTGTGTGTTCTCTCGACTGAAACCTGCCACGGCAGAACTGAGTGAAGGGAGCCCGAGGCCTGTGGTGTTGGCAGGGGATGGATGGGGAGAACCATGGATGGAAAACACACAGGAGGAACCAGCTGAGAGAGACCCTCACTGCAGTGTTTGCCCAGATGGGATCAGCCACCACAGGCTGCCCCTTCTCCTGGTCTCTGATTGTCCTTCAGCCTAAGGACATTCAGTTTTGGGGACATTTCTCAGCTTCTCTGTGCCCCGTTGGAGCCAGGGACTTGCCCTTCCTCCAATCCAGCTCTGGTCTACATCATGACATAGTGACAATCCTGCTTGGTCCTCTTTCCAGCCTTCCCATGTTTTCCCAATGATTTCTGACCTTCAGCCTCCCATTACTTCACTCCTATTTCTTACAGAGCCAAGTCTGATGATGCTCCTGGCAGTCAGGGGGGGCACGGTGGGTCATGACCACTTGTTCAGCCCAGGGCTTTGCCTGCTGCACAGGGTGGCATTGCCAGGCCAGGCAAGGCCACCTGCACCCCAGCACCTCCCCAGGGTCTTCCCAGGTCTGGCAACACCCCGGTGCCCACCGGCAGCCCCTGGCACTCCATAAACCCCCTGCTCCTGTCGCACTGCGATGCCTGGGTAACTAAGAAGCAATTAGTGCCGCTTGCTACAGCAAGTAGTGCCCAAATGTCAAGGAATAGCAAAGTTATTAAACCTGGTTTTACTGCAGCCAAAGTGTGTGTGTGCTGGAGTTTGGGGGGGTGAATCCGGCCCCAAAGCACTGGGCAAAGCCCTTTCCCCTGGCTGTGCTGCCCACCTGGCAGGTCATTCCCTGTTCCCTGCCTCAGTTTCTCTTCCACCACCTCTATAAGGCACCCACTGTGTCCCCCATGGGGAAAACCACATAGTTATGTGATGGGAGAGACCATATCCTGCCCTTGGGGTGCAAAATATCACTGGTTTCACCAGCTGGGGTGGGCAAGGGCAGCTCAGAAGCCCTGGGAAACCTTCTGCTCCCATTTAGATCTTAAAAGCAGATGAGCTGTAATGACCTGAAGGGTCACCCCTGCCCAGGTGCCCATCCAAGTGCTTCTACACCCCCAAACCTGCGTGCTTGAGGCTACAGGTAGGTTTTGAGGGACAGGTAGCTAGTCTGGGCACAGGCAGGCAGAGGGTCCCACAGCAGGACCGTGATGCAGCCTGTGCTTCCCATCCCTGCACCAAGCAGGAGAGGGAGAGAGCGAGAGAAAGCAGGAGGGAAAGGATGTGTCAAATCAATCATATTTAAACAAAAGCCTCTTCGGCCCAAGGGCCCTTTTAAAAGCTGCTTATTTAATTAAAAGTCCCATTTTCCATATTTATGGCCCTTATTCAGTTAAATATTAACCGCCTGGGCCAGGGCTGGTTTATTCTTTGGGAAGAGGCAGAGTTGGGAGGTTCATTAGGGGTTTATCAGGCAGCCAAAACAGCCGGCAGATGGATGGATATGGGACAGCACACATGGGCTCCTGCCAGTGCCCAGGGACTGTGGGGATGACACCACCACTGCTCCATCACCTTCCAGCAGGATGCAGGGAAATGGGGTTAAAAATAGGGAAATTGGGGCTGTTGGAATGGCGTGAGAGAGGAACAGGCACAGCGTGTGCCACCACATCAGCTCCTGCAGGAAACAGCCTGAAACAACACCAGGCCCAGCTTCTCCACCCAGCACCCCTAAGTTGTGGCAGAATAATCATAAAAACACCCCAATTTTGCCCTGGGGTCGTGAGACCATCGCTGGTTCCCAACCAAACCCTTCCCAGGCCTGTTTTCCCCCAGAATATTAATCATAGGAGCTCAGAGTTGTGTCAGAACCACAGCTGTGCTGGGTTCTCTGCTGGGTTTTGACATCTCAGGGCTGTGCAAGACCTTGCTGAGGGTTCATGAGCCATCAGTGGGGTCACTGCAGGCTGTGGTGTCACACCAGGACCTCTGAGGGGTGGAGGTGGATCCTGGAGTGATGGAGCTGGCTGCAGTGAGTTGGTGATGCCTTCAGAAAACCACAGAATGTGCCAAGCTGGAAGGGAGCCACAAGGATCATTGAGTCCAGCTGCTGGCCCTGCACAGGACCATCCCCAAGAGTCACACCATGTGCCTGGAGCTTATATAGGGGAGGGCATGAGATGGGAGGTGGTTCCTGGGCGGTTGTTGATGCTCCAAGGGGAAGCAACATGTCCTGGCCATGGTGGCAGCAAGAGTGAGTGGAGTGACCACGAGGAGGAGAAGGTGGGGAGCTGGGGAGAGATGGAACTGTGGTGTAGGTGGTGGCTGTGATCTACCTCATGCTCTGGACCCAGTGATCCCAGAGGCCTTTTCTGACTCTCTCCAGTATGAGATGTCCATGCTCTGTCCTTGCCTGATGGGGATCTTGTACATGGCTCTGTCACACGGGTACTTGACTCAGTGAGAACTGTCTGGTGATTTGAAGGTGTCTGACTGCTTCATCCTGCTGGGTGCTGTGCAGGGGGTCCTGCCTTGGCTGGATGGTTTGTAGATCATCATCAAATGACTCTTGAATGTCATTTACATGGCAGCAGTGAAGCAAGAGGGTTGATGTGGGCTCTGTAGCTTTGCTGGAAGCAGGGCTTGTTGGAAGAGCTTGGCCAGGTTTATCACATATCTGTAGGACTAGAGATCCCACCATGGGCCAGCCTAACTGGGGGAAAGCTAGAAGGTTCCTGAGGCCAGAAGTTTCTCTATACAAAGGTGTCTTCCTCCATGTGTGGCTTGTTTTCCTCCAACAGACCCTTGGGCAGATCTTGCAGCACCGGGTTTGAGCTGCCACCATCAAGGTGAGCCTCTCCAAGAATCATGGAATGGTTTGTGTTGGAGGTGGCCTTAAAGACCACCTTGTTCCAGTCTCCCTTCCATGGACAGGGACACCTCCAGCTAGAAGGGGACACCTTCCTCCAAGGGGAAGGCCATGGAGCAGAGGAGCAGCCATGCCCCAGAAAGCGTCTCTGGGTCCTTTTCCTGAGTGGGTCCCCTACCTGGCTGGGTCCCAGTGCTCACCCTGCCACGGGGCAGAGGTGAAGCCCTGGCAGGAGAAGCTGCAGTGTCCTCCTGTGCTGCTGGATCCCTCAGGACAACCTGCTTTAGACAGGAAGGTCCCCTGGGAAGGCTGCAGGAGAGTGGAGCTCACCTGGGCAGACAGAAATCTCGCTCTGAGCCTTGCCTACCTTTGTCCCCTTCATTTCTGGGAGCCAGCCAGTAGCCCTGTGCAGCCCCATGGCACGGCAGGGAATGCAGGGGGGGATGATGTGAGCATCTCCCTCTCCATCCCAGCGTAGTCCCAGCCCTCCTCTTCCTCTCCATCCGAGATAACGGGACACCGGGCAGGCAGCGGAGCCCAACGGGGACCCTGCCTTGGGAGGGTGGTGCCGGCGGGGCAAGGGATGAAACGGAGCCGGTGATTTCCTCCGGGGAGCGGGGCGGCGAGGAGAGCGGGGGCTGGCTGCTGGGGAGGGGGGCGCGGGGGGCGGCAGGAGAGGGAGAGACACCGGGTTATCAGAGAAGTGTGAAGACAATAATGCAATCTGACATTTCTGAAATGAGACCCCCCGGTTGCCCTGGCAACGGCTCACGTGGGACCGGCTCCCGGGAGACGGCTCCGAGATGTGCTATAAATGATGTTTGATTAGAATTTAAATCATTTAGGCGGAGAGAAGATAGGCCTTTTGTCAGCGCGGGGACCCGCGGGGGTCAGCCCCCAGCAGCTGCCCGGGGCAGCGCAGGCACCGGGCCGAGGGGTCCCCGTCGGGATCCATCCTGCCCTCCGTGCACCGGGCCGAGGGGTCCCCGTCGGGATCCATCCTGCCCTCCGCCCGTCGGGATCCATCCTGCCCTCCGTGCACCGGGGCGAGGGGTCCCCGTCGGGATCCATCCTGCCCTCCGTGCACCGGAGCGAGGGGTCCCCGTCGGGATCCATCCTGCCCTCCTCCCGTCGGGGCGCTGCTCACCTTCCCAGCCGCGACAAGAGGCGGCTTGTGGCCAAAGCAAAGGCGGGGAGGGAGGACCTCGGTGCATCGGAGCCCTGGGAATGTCCCCGGAGCCTCGGCAGCATCACCTGAGCTTTGGTTTTCTGCCGCGGCTGCTGCAAAGCCCAGCCAAACTCTCCCATGGCTTCCAGCAGCTGAGAAGCCGGCCCTCGGCTCTTTCAGTGCTCTGATTAAGATAATAACACTTCAGAATCGATTCTGCCTCCCTAAAAGTTTCCTTGAGGGGCAGGGAATGAAGCACGACATTACCTCTAAGAGGAGTGCCGTTTCCCAGTTTGCCTTTGGGGATGTGTCCACGTTCTCCCCACCACCTCCAGACCACGCTGGGGAAGCCCTCCAGCACCCAGCCCTGTTCAGAGCAGCTGTCTGGGGACAAGAATTTTGCTGGACAACCTTACTCTGAGCATTTCTTGCTCTTTCCAGATCCTCGACGCACACAGTGAAGCCCTTTTTGCTGTACAAAGCCTTCCTCGTGATGAAATATATTTTTTCTGGCTCTGGGGGCTTGGAAGGACTTCATGCATGGAGCGACGGAGATGGAGACGGGGTCAGCAGCCGTGGTTTATGTTCCTGTCATGCCAAAACTGCACTTGCTGGGTTTATTGAACGAGGTCTCCGGGTAATGAAATGCAGGGAAGCCTCAGCTCAGGTGTGAGGTCTCTGCTTCGCTGCAGCACAAAGGAGTTGGGGTCACTCTGCTTCTGGACTGATGACACCACTCCAGTTAGCCCAGTTGTCTTCATCCAGTTCAGTTAGATGACTTGAAAGCATCTGGACCTTCTTCTGAGGTTCCATGAGCAGTGTGGAGAGGTGGCCACCATCAGCCAGAAGGCAAGCCCGTTTTGGGAAGGCTGGGCATCTGGAGAAGCTGTTTATTTGCTTTAATATCACAAACCTGACCCTCAGATTGAGCGAGGAATAAAAGTGCCTGATTTCCCAGTTGGTGGGAGAACGGTGTTAGAAGCAAACCAGCAACTGGGCACAGGCTTTCTTCTTGGGAAATTTTCAAATTGCTTGCTCTTTAATGTCATGGTTTAGGTTCAATGAATCTTTAGAGCTTGCTTTTCAACTCCCCAAAAATGCCATCTGATCATGAAATTAGAGCTAAACTAATAAGTCTCAACAAATATTAATCTAATGAATTTAGCTTCTTTCTGTTTGTGGACCAGCAAGGAGGGGAATTGCAATGTTCTCATATGTATTAATTATTTGAATGTATTCAACAAACCTTTCCTGACTGCTTTAAGTGTGTGCCTTCGTCATGAATATTCTAACTGAGTTTTGTTTCTTGGTGGTGATCACCCTGTACATTCAGCTACAGCTGCCCACTGGTTTAGGGGAGGAATTCAACCAAGGGTTGTGTGGGTCTTGAAGTCATAGAACAGTTAGAAGGGGCCCTGAAGTTCATCTTGTTCCAACACCCTGCCCATGGCCACCTTCCACTAGATCAGGTTGCTCCAGGCCCCATCCAACCTGGTATTGTCTTGCAAGTTCTGAGCTTCTCATCATCTTCTGGTGGTCTATCACCTCAGAAGGACCCTCTGAATGTCCATAGGATGAACTGAGTGGGAGGAGAAACCTTGCAGAGTGATCCAGGTACTCAGGTACTCACTCTGCAAGTGTCTTGGTGGCATTACGTGGGATGAGGGATGTGCAGAGCTGTGCTCTGGGGCTGGAACATGCTCCTTGCCACCTCTGTGTGGTTTTGGTGGGCCTCACCATGATTATAAAATGACTGATGAGCATCTGTGGTGTTGCACTGAGTTGTTGTGTGCATTGGCTTATTTGATAGATGTTATAGTCAGAATGGTGGCTTCCCAAACTACCTGAACAAGCTGGGAGCTCTGCCAGCAGCAAAGTCACTGGTCCTGTCCCTTTGTACAGCCACGGAGCCAGCACAGCTCGAGGGGTGCAGGTGGGTCAGAGCAGGACCACAGCAAACCTGCTCAGCTGGAGCACTCCCCTTTCATAGCTCTGCCTTTGCAAGTGAAATGGGCCTTGGAAGCTGGAGGCTCCCTGGGCAAGGTCCCTGTTTGCTTCCAAGAGTGCCAAGGGGCAGAGCAATGCTGGTCCTCACTGTGTTGGAACATCATTTTAATTGATAGGAGCTGTGCTCAGCTTTGGGGCACCTCCTCTGGGGGTGGCAGCAGAGCCAGAGGGCTGGCACTGGGGGTCTTTGGGGCTGGATTTTCCTCCTCTAGGAATTGTGCAGCCCCTGCCTGGGGAGAGGGGCTGGTTGGGCTTTGCAAGGGGGTGAGGTGTGGTGCTGGGAGGCATGGGGGCAGGAGGTGCTGTGAAGGGCCAGCTCAGGGCCCTGCTGCGGTGCCGTCAGTGACACCTCGTTAATTGGCACAAGCTGGAAGTGCAAATCCATTACAGGAATGGGCTTGTCACTGGCTGGGAAGGTGTCCTGCAGCTCTGCACACCCGTGTCACCCTGTGCATGCCGAGTCAGGGCCGCTGCAGGTCCCCAAACCCCATGGTGAAGCTCGTCACAAAGGACTCATTGCTGTGGTGTGGGCAAATCCAGCACTGGCCCTTCACTCCTGGGGGCTCTTCTGGCTTTGATGGCTGGTCTGAACCTGCTGAGGGTGGACAAATATGTTGCTCTTTAAATGAGCACTGGATTGATGGGTTTGTGGCAGAGCAGCTGGCAGTGGGTGCCCAGCAGGCAGGCTGTCCTCCTGCATCCCCCAGGTGGGGATATGCAGGGCTCTGCAATGGGCTGTGCTGATGTCCAGCCCTGAGAGGCTTGTGGGGCCTGGGGATGTACAGGGAACATGTCTTAATAGGAACTGGCTGCAAAATGAGGATCCTGAAACTCCCCAGTCAGTGCCAGGAGAAGGAGCACCAGGACAGGCGGAAAAGGGTGACCTGCTTCTGGTCTGAGTGCTCAGGTCAAGGGATTGGATCCAGGGGGATGGAAAGGGAAGGGATGCTCAGACCCTTCTCCTCCTGTTGGGGACTATCCTCGTGCTCTCTAAGCTCAGAAATCATAGAATCACAGAATGGTTTGGCTTGGAAGAGACCTTAGAGATCCTCTAATTCCAATCCCTCCACCATCGGACACCTTCCACTAGACCAGGTTTCTCCAAACCCCATCTAACCTGGCCTTGAACACTGCACTGCCAGTACTTCACCACCATTATAAAAATCTTCTTCCTTATATCTGATCTAAACCATGCCATGCTCTGCCCTGGCAGAGCATCCCCAGGCTGCTTTAGGTAGCTCCTCCTGCAACATTCCACCTCCTTCATGAAAACACCTGAAATGCTGGATTTCTGGCCTGTCCCCTGCCCCATTTCCCTTGGAGTCCTTGCAGTGGCACATCACAAGTGGCATTCCCAGGGCTCCCCCCCAGACCTTCAGCCTTCCTGATGGTGAGGATGTGATGGCTTGGAGCTCATGAGCCTGGAGAGGCCCTTCCTGTCCCTTCCTTGGTGGAGAGAAGTGACCCAAGGTAAGAAAAACAGGTACAGAATGGACATAAAACTGAATATATTGTTGTGTCTGATTAAAGACAAATTATTTTTGGCAAATATTAATGTTCCAGCAGCAGTGTGACAGAAGCCACTTCAGTGCTCCTGGGAACATCTCTTTATTTCCATTTAGCTCTTTGGTTTGATATTTAAAATAACCCCCCCATGACTGGTGCATTCTTCTGTAGGAGAGGCAGCCTTTGTCACCCCCCTGGCATCAGCTGCTCCTCTCTTTTCTCACCTGCAACAGGGGCACTGTGGGGAAAAAGCTGTGGTTGCATCTCATTTGATGTCTGAAGCATTTGCTGAGGCTGGGCTGGCTGTGGAAAGGGCTTTCCCAGTGGGAAAACAACTGTGCAGGGAACTGGGGAGATCAGTGCTGCAGGTTTTATCATCAATCTCTTGGCTTTGAGAAGGGGAGATACGGAAAGTGATGGCCTTGGGCAAATCTGATCCTTGGGAAGGGTCAAGGTGGTTGAAGGCTGATGCTGTTACACTGGTGTGGTGTGTTACACTTTCCTGGCATCACTGGAGAAATCTGGAGAGGAACTGTTTATAAGGGCACGGAGTGACAGGACAAGAGGGAATGGCCTTAAACTGACAGAGGGCAGGATTAGATGGGAAACTGGGAAGAAATCCTTCCCTGTGAGGCTGGGCAGGCCCTGGCACAGGGTGCCCAGAGAAGCTGTGGCTCCCCCATCCCTGGAAGTGTCCAAGGCCAGGTTGAACAGGACTTGGAGTGACCTGTTCTAGTGGAAGGTGCCCCTACCCGTGGCAGGAGGTGGAATAAGGTGATCTTTAAGGTCCCTTCCAACCCAAACCATTCCATAATTTCTGAGCCCCAAACCTGCCAATCACCCTTGCAGAGATGAGAGGTCCCAGCTCTGCTTCCAGGAAGGCTTTGATCAAAGCACAGAGCCAGGAGCTGGCACTGGATCTGCAGCATCTGCATCTCCCTGAACTATCTCTGAAGCACTGAATCCTGTGACCAGACCTTTGATCCCTGTTGTCTGTGATGGCTCTGGAGGAGGAACAGCCACCTTCCCCCTTTGTCTGGCTGCTCACAGCCGTGGCTGTGGTGAGGGACAGTGCAGGAATGGTTGGTGGCGGGGAGGGAGGTGATGCCATCACAGAATGGCTGAGAAGAGCAGCTTCTCAAATCCACTTCTCTCATGGGCTGCCTGACTGAAGCTCTTCTGCTTTTGGTGTCTCACCTCCAGATGTCCATCTCCCAAAGCAAACCTGTGGTTAACCCTTTCCACACCAGAGCAGCACAGCAACAGTAGAACCCACCTCCCGAACCTGCCTGATTTTTTTATCCCGTTATTAAATATTTTTTTTTATCTCCAGACATTTGCTGCTTCCCCTTGTGTTAATGCAGGTGTCTTCCATCACCAAGGAGCCTCCAGGGCAGAGGCAAATGGCATCAATAGCTCTGCAGCCTGTCAGGAGCACATGCCTGCCAGAGATGGCCGGGAGGAGGGACAGCGGGATGCAGGGAGCAGATGGGGCCAGTCCTCTTCCATCACCCCTCACCAGCAGCAGCCTCAGCCAGTTGGTGCCTCTTGGTTCATCCAGAGCTTCCCCCACCCTCTGACCCCCTTGGCATCGTGTCCTCCCTGCAATTCCTCCCATTTTCCCCTTTTCTCCTGTAACATGTCCCCTTCCCACACAGCTGCAGGCCTCTTTGCTGCCCAGCTGTGTGTGCCTTTTGCTCCATCTCTTCTGCTCATGAATATTTAGGAAGGGAGCCCAGCTTTGGGCTAGTTGCTGCTTGAAGACCATCATGCAGTATCTTGGAGAACTGGTGATTGACATAGAGATGTGGTGGGCCGGGGTGGAAGGTGATACAAGGTGGGGAGGAGGAAGAAAGTGGGTGCCTTGCAAAGCAAACACATTCCTGCATTTGTCTCTCAGCTCTAGAGCAGAAATCCCTTCATTTCTCCGTGGGAAATCAGGGGATGGATCCGAGTTGCTGCTCTCTCTGCAAATGAGCTGTTGGGTCCTGCTGAGGCAGCTGTGTGGGAGAGAAGGGCTGGTTTGGGGTGTGAAGCCCCAAACCTCGTAGTGGCATGAGGAGAAAGGAGATAGAAGTGGCTCCAATCACTTGGAGCCCAGGTACTTGCCAGGCACTGATCCTGCTGCCCCTCTGCCGGAGGGAATGGGAACCCAGAGGGGTGGCATGGGAGGGTTCTGCCTGCTCAGTTGTGCCAGAGGAACAGGAAACCTCAAAAAAAACCCCTTATCTGCGGCAAGGTGTGCTTGGACAGCCCCACTTTGTGCTTGGACAGCCCCACTTTGCTGCTGGCCTTTGCTTCCCAGCCCTCCTCCAGGTGAGGAACTCCCCTTAGCATCTCCCACCCCACTCTCCCTGTGCGCGGGGCTGGGGTGATGCCACAGCCAGCATTCCCAGCCCCGGGGCTGCAGCAAGCCCCAGATAATAAACAACCCAAGCTTAGTGAAGCTGTTCTGCCGAATTTACACGGGCTCCCAGCGAAGGGAGGGGGTGGCAGGAGCCGCGGCCGCTCCCCTTGATCGCCGCATCCATCACGGGGTATAAATGGCCGCGCTCCAGGAGGTATCGAGCGGCGTTTGCAGAGACGGTGCCGGCTGTGTCAGCTCCCCTCGTCCATCACCAGCCGGGGACAGCGCTGGCACCGAGCACCAGGAGCTCAGGGATGCTTGGAGAGCGGGGAGAAGCAGCAGCATCCATCCCCCGGTCCTCCCTCCCTGCCCCAGCAGCCAGGAGGTGCCCGGTCCCCATGGCATCCCCCAGGGGGATGGAGGGTGGGCAGGGGCAGCGTGGTGAGGGGCTGCATCCCCCCAGCGCCTTTTAAAGGGACTTTTACAGCGGCTGCTGCCAACTTTGAGGAGCCTTGGGAAGTGGGAACTCGGAACGACAGCGTCGCTCCAGCTCCTCAATTCTCTTCAAAGCCGTAGTGTTTCCCTCTGTCTTCCAAGCACTTGTTTTGTCTCTGTTCCCGTCTCCTCTTGCACGTACCATTCGAGTGGCTCTTACCTATTTATTTTCTCTAATGGCATCAGGCTACAAGTGGCTGAACAGTTAAAATGAACACCATAACAATGGTTTTCTCTTTTTCTTTTTTTTTTTTTTTTCCCCTTGCATCCGCTCTGGAAATGGGAATGTTTGCTCTTCTCTAGCTGCGTTCCCAAGGGATGGTGGCTGTCCATTTCCCTCTGTCCCCTTCTGAGCCCATTGACCAAACATCAACCACATTCCATGAAAGCAGAGAGGTCTGAAAATACAAAGAAGTCTTAAAATGTGGTGCTCCTGTGCTTTTGGGATGCGAGCAGGTGCCTGGAGGGAGCTGATCCTTTGCTGTCTTCACCAAATGAAATTGTAGGAGCAGAGCTGGAGACAAGTGGCCACCACTCTGGTGGAGAGAGAACCAGGCTCTTCTACTCATGCAGGGAAATCAAACTGGATTTTGATCCAGAAGGAAGGGGTTTCTTTGGATCCCACCTATTGCTTGGTGCTCTTAGTGCTTTCCTGGCTTTGCCCTTAAATTCCCTGCATCCCATCCCGGTGGGATAGAGGTGGCTGTGGGTGATGGGAACCAGAGTGAGGTCTGTACTGGTTCTGGGAGCACAGAGCGGCCCTGGAATGTGGCTCCTGGCTGGGCTGTGTGGGTGATTCTTTGTGCTGTGGGGGAAACAGGAGGGGGTTTGCAGTCTGCGACCATCCCTGGGGTGTGATGGGTGCTGACACACACTGCTGTGACCCTGAGCTTTTCTGCTGCACCTTATAAATCCATACCCACATATTCCAGCTGCCTTAGTGATTAATGCAGACAGGCTCCTCCAAGTTTATTGCTCAGAAGTTAAACCAACCAACTTCAGACCAAAAACAAGGCTATTTGCCCCTCTCTGAACTATTTTTCCGCAGCGCTGGCAATCCCAACATCCCAGACCTCGTGAGGAGGGAGAGGGATCTTCCTCCTCTAGCCAGGCTGAATGAGGGAAAACCAAACAAGATTGTAAACAAGCCTCTTGCAATTTGTGGGATTAATAGATACATCTCTGCCGGATTTTAAGGAAATATATAACATTGCCAAGCCAAAGCTTTATTAATCAAGTCTGCTGCCTGCTGTTTCTCCATTAACCCCTCTGTCCCAAAACAAACTGTGAGCGACTCCACAGCTACAAGACTTTAACACACTCCTGAGTGATTCCTGAATATGAGATGTGTTTAGGGAGAGGTGGGAGTCAGCTGCTGAAGGAAATCCAGCCCATCCAGCCAGCACTGCCTGGCCCCAGCTTGGGGTGTAGGGCAGAACCTGGTACCAGGTGTTGGGAAACTGCTGGGCTTCCGTGTGATCCCAGCACAGCCAGGAGCCCCTCACTGTGTCCTCAGCATTGGTTTGGGAATCACTACGGGGTGATGCTCCAGCCTGAATGCACAGCAGGAACAAGGAAAAGTCCCACACCAGTGCTGGGATAAATGGGATTTGGTAGTTGGGGGCAGGTTGGCCTCACCTGGATGGTGCCAGGCGGCCCTTGGCAACATCAGCACATAGTCCTCATCACGTTGTCACCTCGTGATCCCCGTGTCCCACTCAGCCCAGACCCTGCACCCCAATTCCTGCATCCATGCCCACCCCCTGGGGCTGCCGGCTGCAGGGTGGGCTGGAGCAAAGGATGCTCTGAGCTGCTCCCCTTCTCGGGCCGCCTCTGCCGCCCCGCACCAGCACTGCCTGGGCGTGCTCCATCCCCGTCCTCCCCCACGCCTTGCTTTCCTCCTTCTTCCCTCACAGCTGCTTTCTCCTTCTGCTCCTGCTCCCCTCTCGCTCCCTCCACTCTGCCTCAGAGACACACATAACTCTCCCGTGAAATATATACAGTGTAAATATATAAAAAGCCGGCGTTTGCCTGCTGCTTATGTATTCATGAAATAGTAAATAAATTTTATGGGATAATGTGAAGGCTGCCAGGGAGCAGGAGGATGAAAACTAACCCCTAATGAGCCTCCGTGTCAGTTTGGCACACTCGGGATCGATCTGCCGCTTCCATTTAGCGCCCGAGCGTGGGGGTGGAGGAGGCGCTTCCCCGGCGTGGCCCCGAGCATCGCTGACGCGACGGGCGCTGGGTCACAGGCTCAGAAAGGCACGGGAGGGGTTAAGGAATGGGCTGTGAGGGTGTCGGTCTGGGTCTGGGTGAGATTTGGGAGGATGCAAAATGGTGGGAGCTGCTGGAGAGGGGATGCTTAGCCGGGCATGGGCAGCGGTGTGGGGACGGATACAGGGTAGGATGCAGGTTTGCATGAGGAGGGGTGCAGGGTGGGCTGCAAGGTGGGCCACAGGCTTGCAAAAATGAGATACAGGGAAGGATACAGGGTGGGATTCAGGCTTGCACAATGAGAGATGCAGGGTGGGATTCAGGCTTGCACAATGAGAGATGCAGGGTGGGATGCAGGGTTAGATTCAGGCTTGCACAATGAGAGATGCAGGGTGTTGGTCTGGATCAGGGAGAGATTTGGGAGGAAGCAAAATGGTGAGGGGTGGGGATTCCTGGGGAAGGGTTGGTTAGGCTGGCATGGGGAGGGATGCGGGGAATGCTGCAGGGTGGGATGCAGGGTGGGATGCAGGAAGGGTTGCAGGCTTGCACGGGCTGCCAGGTAGCAGCAAGGATGTTGCCCTCAGCAGGCAGGCAAGGAGGGCTGGTGGTGACAGGGTGCTGAGGGGGCTGCCGAGGTGGGGGACAGCCAGGTGAGAGCCAAGCATCAGTTTTCCTGCCAAGGATCTGGCCCTGCTGCTGATTTTGGCCACACGGGAAGCCTGGCCCAGAAGGGTCCAGGCTCCATCCTTTCACTGAGATGCTTCCTTGGCAAAAAGCATCTCCCAAAGAGCTGGGTTTCCCCTCTGCAGCTCCTCAAGGTCTGCAATCCTCCCCCCGGGGAGCACCAGCTCCTGCAGGGATGGAGGCAGATAATGGCTGCCCCAGTCACTGGCGCATGGGGATCCCTTTGCTCCCATTATCCATTTCCAGTGGGAATAGTGGGGACACAGGGTGTGGGGAGACCTGCCCAGGAGAAGGTCTGGGCTTTGGGAGGACCCATCAAAGCCAGTGAGATGCTGGACACGCCACAGCCCTGTGGGGCTCAGCCTTCCCACAGGATCTGCCCTGAGATGGGAAGAAGAGGGAGTTCTGTTTGGGGAGCTGCAGGTGAACAACAGTGGAGTTTGTTCAAGGGCCAGCTCTCCCACCCCCATCAGCAGCAGCAAGTGAAGTGTTGGGGTTATTTGGGTTATGAAAGGGCTTTTCCTTTAATTCAGTGTTTGAGGAGTAGAATTGTATGTAGTGGGAGAAAAGCAGGAAAAATATGTGTGCTACCAAATGCCAGGGGACATGGTGAATGCCAGATACCCCTGCACACCCACCAAGCTTAGAAATAATAATATAGGAATCCATCCACACCCAGGGAGGGATTTTAGGGGGTTTGTATCTAAAGCCCAGCCTGGGTTGGAAGGGAACCAGGAATGTTAGTCTTGTTATTGACCTCAGCTGGCTGCAGGTCAGCAAATGTGGCAGCACCATCCTGGGCACCAGGTTATGGCTGCATCTTTCCAGGTATCCCAGCAAAATTTAGGGCTTCATTTAAAAAACAACCAAACTGCCTGATGGAATACCAAAGGGGGTAAGAATTATTTACACCCATAAGTACACCAAGGCTTTATCCTCTTTGATGCACCCACTTCTGAGGTCACCTTTGGGTGCAGCACAGAAGAGTCCAGCAGGTGCCATAGGATGTGGGATGCTGCTGCTGCTGGAAATTTCACTTTGAATGGGTTTTTCACCGATTTGAGGGAAAGCAGACCTTTCCCACCAAGGTTTTGCCAGCCTGTGAAGCCGTTGTGTTGGATGATCCAGCAGCATTTCCCCTCCATCATCACCCACTGGGTGCCAGCACCTTCGCAAGGCTGGGCTGCCCCACACATGCCACAGGGTTTTGCTAAAGTCACAATATTTGGGGTATTTATTGCACTGTTTCATTCCCAATGGGCACCCTCACCCAGAGGAGAGCTGGAGCCTGCACCTCGCTGTGAGATGCCTCCTGCAAACCACTCACTCAGCACCAGGGCTCAGCCCCACAGCAGCCCCGTTCCCCCCTGCCTCTCTGGTTCCCATGGGGTGGGACCAGCTCCAGGTACTGCTGGCTCCCCTTACCATTCCTCTCCCCAGCCCCAGCCCTTCCCTCCCGCGCCGCCTCCTCCCTCCCTCCTTCCCTCCCTCCCCCCCTCGTATTTTTTTTTATGGACGGAATGAGATGGAGAAGTAAAAATTATTAACCCCGAGGTCAGCACTGGCTGCCTCATTCCTCTCTAGCTTCAAGCACTTTCTCCCTCATCTGTTTCACAGACAGCGATGTTCGGCTCAACACATTTGCATATACTTATTGCATTTTTTTAGTCTTTATCTATTTATTTATTTTTAAAGAGACAGAGCTGCTCTTGCCTCTTTTTTTTTTCCTCCCCTCCTGTGAGCTTTCAACAGCTGCTATTTGGGATTTGATTCTCCTGCCAGCACAGCTCGCTGACAGAGGCAGGGGAGTGCAGGGACGCTGGGCTTCTCTCTCTTTCTCCCACCTTGATGTCACCGCTGCTTTCTCCATGTTTTTCCTATAAAATGGCTGAGCTGTCCCTCTTGGCTGCTGGGGGAACAGGAGCATGGTGAAGGATGGCCACGGGGATTCATCCATCTTACTCTTCATGGTGATGCTTCCCCCCGGAGCACTGATGGGGAAGGGCAGCATGGTTCCACATTTGTCCAAAGCAGAGCAGAGATGGAAAACCCTCACCATTCCCAAGGCCTTTCCTGGGCTTTTCATGATGCCGTGGCCAAGCAGAGCTGGGCACACAAGGAGAGACTGTCCAGCTCTTCCAAAATCACTGGCACATGGCAGAACCTGCACTGTTATTTAGGCATTGAGAACACCCTCAGGCTCAGCATCCTCCTCCTCTTCACCACAGTGAAGGTTTTCTCCTCCCATCCACCCCAAGGAATATACTTGGGTGGGAGAAAGAAAAAAAAAAATAAATAAAAAATTAGAAACATTATATCTTAAGCTCAGCATCTCCCAAAAATCACTGGCAGATATTCATAATGGTCCAGCAGCTATTAGAGGCGTGAGAAGGAGGGAAGGGAAGGAAATGAATGCCGGGTGAGAAGAGAAAATTCATAGCCCCGCTGATACGCCATGATAAATAATTATGAGTTATTAATTTTAAATTACATCTTTAATGCGTTGCATGATTTTAATTCCCACCACAGTATTAATATAGGGACTCTGGGTTTGATTAATTTAAAGCGGAACAGAAAGGTGTCGATTCCCAGGGCTGCCGGGGACCTCGTGGGGCTGCACAGGGAGGGGGTTCATCCCGGGCTCCCGAGCTGTGGTGTGCATGGCAAGAGCCAAGGATGGGCTGGGAAACACTGGCATGTTTCAGAGCCTGCAGCTGGATGGCGTGGGAAGGGAATCCATGAGGGAAAAGCATCTCTGATGGGTTCAGAGAGCCAGGAGGACCCATCCTACATCCCACCCCCCTTCCCACCAAGGCAGGTGGATGAAGGCCACCAAATAGCACCACCCCGACCTCTTCATCCCAAATCCATGCTACAAAATCCCCAAAAACCACTCGGTGCATCCCCCCAGGACCCTCCCACTGCAGGGACCCCCCCGCCACTACTCTGCCAGGGCCAGGAAGCTGCTCCAAGTTTGCTTTCCGAGTAAACTTCCCCTAAGTGTGACAATCGCTTTAGCTTCCCAGCGAGGATTTACCGGGCTTCTGTTATCTCTTTGAAAGTCGGAGTTCTCCAAATGGGCATGAGAGAGCAGCCGGAGAGGTCAGAGCCAGTTAGGCTGCACAGCCGTTCAAAGCCCCCTTCCAAGCGGCATTAAAGACGGGATTAAGTCTAAGAGGGTTATGGAGGGAGGAGTAAAACAGCCTTGTCCTGCACACAGCGCCGAGATAAGGCTCTGTTCTCTAGGTGTGAACTCCCGCGTGTGCAAGCCCAGGCACTCCGGGGTTTGCGGCAGAAATTGGAAGGATAATACCGGAGGCGGGGGGATCAAGCTGGAGCCGGAGCGGCCCCCTCGCAGGCGGTGGGTTGGGGTGGTGCAGCTCACGGCCGCCCCGCTATTTATAGGATTTTTAAATCCAGGGAGTGATGGCACAGGAAGCCTCGTTTTCCACTTGCTCGGCTGTGGGAAGGCACGGGGTGCTGGGGTGGGGGGCACCCAGAGCCCCCTGCTCCCATCCTGCCTCCTAGGTGAGGCAGAAGGGGTGGGTTTGGAGCCAAGACTGGGTGGGATGTTGCCCTGAAGCATCACCACATTGTCCTGAAGGATCATGTTATCCTGAAACATCATGGTACCCTGAAGGATCATGTTATCCTGAAACATCATGGTACCCTGAAGGATCATGTTATCCTGAAACATCATGGTACCCTGA
>JAWWTY010000035.1:4129031-4206152 GCA_035222235.1 Margarornis squamiger | reverse complement strand
GAAGAAGAAGAAGAAGAAGAAGAAGAAGAAGAAGAAGAAGAAGAAGAAGAAGAAGAAGAAGAAGAAGAAGAAGAAATGGAAGTAAAAAGAAGAAGAAATGGAAGTAAAAAGAAGAAGTATGAAAAGTGAAGGAAAAGAGAAGAAGAAAAAAAGACTAAAGAAGGAGGGGGGAAAGGAAGGAAAAAAGGAAGAAAGTAGTGGAAAAAAAAAAGAAAAAAATTAGACAGAAAATAAGAAGGAAAAAAGAATATAAAATAATAGGGGGCAAGAAGAATAAAAGGGGAAAGAAGATTTTTTTAAAAAGAAAAAAAATGAAAAAGGATAAAAAATGGAACAGAAAAAAAAGGTGGATGAAAACAGAGCTGAAAGGGCAGAGCTGCAGCCCAGGTGGGCTTTGGAGGCTCTGGGACAGGTGGGAAAAGCTCTCCCAGCTCCCTCTCCCAGGCCCGTGGGGAGGTTCAGAGGGGTTGCCAGTGGGGTCTGGGGGTTTGGCCAGGATGAGGGGTCTTTCCTCCCTACAAAGGGAGCCGCCATGTGTGGGAGCCAGCCCGGGCTGCTGGGGGGATCCCAGCTTTTGGGGGGGACCAGCCTGCTTGGCTGTGCTTGGCTCCTCTGGTGGCAGGTACGGGGTTGTGACATTCCAGCTCATGCCCGGATCCCAGAGCTCACCAGCCTTTGAGCCCATCACCTCCCTGGCCAGTGGAGCTCGAGGGAGTGATGTCCCCACAGCTCCACCTCTCCCGAGGCTCAGCATTCCATATGGAAGTGCTTGGGCTCCAGTTTGGGGTGAAACTTGGTGTTGGAGGCAACAACTGCCCATCCAGGGAGGGGAAATGGGGTTTCAGGGCCAGCAAGGGGGGAGCAGAATGGTCCTGGGGCTGGCCCTGTATGGGGATCTCTGCCTGCCCCCCAGAGCACACACAATTATCCCGCTGCTGTTAATGAGGTCTTATTGCCTGAGATAAAATTTTGTGGGAAAGAAATGTCAAGGAACCTCAGCCAGCAGCAAATGCCGTTCCTCGTGTCCTCATGGTCTGGACCCCCATCCCATCTATGGCCAAGCCAAGGACTTGCAGGGACCAGGAATGATGTCCTGAGCCAGTTGGAGGTCTGCCATGGAGATGGGGACCAGGGGGGCTGCAGCCTCCCCCCAGAGCCCCATTGGTGCCCCCAGCATCCCCACATCCAAGCACTGTCTGCCCAGCATCCCAGCTGGTCCCCGCTGCCTGAACTCACAAAGAAGCCAAGAGAGGAAGGGAAGCAGCATTTTGGGTTGAATTCTTCGGAGTTTGGGTCTTTCAATTCCCTTCCTCACACCACGGGCCCAAGAGAGGAGCAGCTCAGTGCTCAGTGTGCCAGTGTCAGCCGTGAGAGGGATGCTGCCTGCAGGGAGGGGAGCAGGGGACAGAGGGGATGCAGCAGGGATGGAGGGGACATGTTGGGGACAGAGGGGATGCAGCAGGGATGGAGGGGACATGCTGGGGACAGCAGGGATGGAGAGGACAGAGGGGACAGCAGGGATGGAGGGGACAGAGGGGACAGCAGGGATGGAGGGGACAGACGGGACAGCAGGGATGGAGAGGACAGAGGGGACAGCAGGGATGGAGAGGACAGAGGGGATGCAGCAGGGATGGAGAGGATAGAGGGGACAGCAGGGATGGAGGGGACAGACAGGACAGCAGGGATGGAGAGGACAGAGGGGATGCAGCAGGGATGGAGGGGACAGAAGGGACAGCATGGATGGAGAGGACAGAGGGGATGCAGCAGGGATGGAGAGGACAGAGGGGACACAGCAGCGATGGAGAGGACAGAGGGGACAGCAGGGATGGAGGGGACAGAGGGCACAGAGCTCCCGGGGCGGTGCAGGGGGCGAGCCTGAGCTCCCCGCGGGACGCATCCTGCGGGATGCGCCGAGGCCAGGCGGGAACGGCGAACGGCAGAGGGGGCTGCAGGTCAGGAGGAGCGGGGACATCGCAGGGACACGGCAGGGGACACCGGTGGGGACAGGAGTGGAGCAGCTCAGGGCTGCCAGGCCATGGAGAGGGGGGGCCAGGGCTCTGAGGCTGCCCTGGGCTGGGATGCAGCCGAGGGGCACGGAGGCATCCCAGGATGTGGTGGCGATGCTGCCACTGCTCGCCAGGAGACGCCGGCCCTGGCCCCGACATCTGTCCCCCAGCGGGGCCCAGGTGGCTTCCCCAGGGTGGAATTCAACCCCAAAAAAGCAGCGGGGTGGTCAGAGCCAGCCCGCGGAGGCAGCTTTATCCCAAGCCCGCTCCCGGGTTGCTGCTCCATGCGTGTGCACACAAGGTGAGAGGAGCTGAATAGTTGATTTCCCCAGCGGGTTTTGCTCCCGCTTGCTGTAAAGTTGTGAACAAAATGACCGGCCATGCATTGAACGGGCTTACATCGCTCTCCATATGGAAATGAAGATAATCCAAGTCTCAGCTTTGTGTTCTCCAGGAGAGAGCGGGGAGGGAGCGGGGGACCGGGGGGATGGGGCAAGCTCAGAGCTGGGGGATGGATTCTGCCCTGATCCCTCCCTCCTCAGCCAGGCTTCATCCCGAGCCAGCACTGCCCCATCCCTCCTCGTCCCACTGGGGACATGAAGACTTTTTGGGGACACATCAGTTCCCAGTGCCTCGATAGCCCCAGTTAAAGCTAAGCCCGACCATGCACATGCTTCAATCAGAGACTCATGTCCTGACATCCCCCCTGGAATATTTAGTTGCATAATTGAGCTGGTCTCTCCCCCCTCTCTCACACACACACACATCCCACCCACCCACGTCTGTTTGTTCCAAATAATAACAAAGAAGGATTATTCTTCCCAAACAAAGTCTTACTAATTAGAGAGACTTTTTTATTTGTCACTTGTAAAACCCTTGAAGTGCCGCTAACAGCAACTCATTTAAGAAAGACAAAAAAACCCCAGTGAGCAAATATGTGATCTGAAATCATCTCCGAAATGAAATAATTCATCTCTGGGCACTTTTTAAGGCCATAGCTTGTGTGTTTGCCTCTGGATGTTGGTCAATTTGCTTTTGGAGACGACAGTATCCTGCAGTAGTTGTGTTGGTTTGTGGACTTTGTCATTTGTGTGGCTTGTTCTTAGTTCAGTTCATGTTTTTTGGGTCTCTTTCTGTTGCATAAACATGCCAAAACACACTAACGATATCAAGAAGACCTGCTGGGTGGGGCTGGAGGAGTAGGAGGAAGTCCAGGGGATATGAGGGCAGGATCCTGCCCTGCACCTGGGCTATATTTCCCTTAGCCAACCCACAGGTGACAGTGGGATCCACACTGTCATCAGTAATACGGCTTTGGAGCTAAATCCCTCCGGCAGCAAGATCTGGGGATGGGGACATCCTCCTGCTGTGGTGAGGAAGTCCTCACTGTGGGCCATGGGGGTGAAAGATGGACTGGGGGAGGATGGGTCTGACTGGGTTACCTGCTCTGGTGAGCATAAGGAGATGGAGAGCCCTGCCCCGGGGTGGAGCCCTCCCCTGGGGCACTGGGATGCTGCACCCCAAAAAACTCATGTGCATTTGGCAGCTTCACCCCAGCTGTCCCCACGCCCTCCAGCAGATCGTGGTGGGAGCACATCCTCACCGTGTGCTTTGCCTACCTTCTTCCACGGATAAAACGCGCATCCCAGCTTAGCTCGATGTCTTGGCTCCCCCTGTAGCCAGTGGAGAGAGAGGCACTCCCAGACCCCCCTCTTTCCCAGCAGAGGGGTGCCTGCTGCCAGCCAGGTGACCTAAAGCTTCCCCATCCCTTGCCAACCCAGGTACCGTCCCACTGATTCTGAGGTGCCACCAGATCACATTCCACCCCAAACCCCTCATTTGGGGGCATTGTCCCCCTGCCCCAGCACAGAGCCTCCTCCCCAGGGTGGGTACCTGGTGCTGGGAGCTTGGTGGGAGGACCACAGCCACTGGGGGGTACCTGTGCCCCTCAAATAGGACTGAAGAGGTTTCCTTAACCTCGAGCTGGGCTAGAATTCCCCCACGGCACGGGCGAGGGGCGATCCTGCCACAGCAGGTGCCAGTGCCATGCTCGGGAAGCCTTGGCATGGCAGGGACACGCAGCTGGCTGGAAATGGGGACAGCCTCTGGATCACACCACCCCGCACTGGCAAATTGCCGTGACTTAACAAATTCCCGCTGCCGAGCTGAGCTGTGGAAATGGCTCCAGTGCACGTTCCCAGCCCCCTGCACATGTGCAGGCAGCGGTTTTGCTTAAGCCACATTTTCCTCTGCCGCTTCCAAGGCGCCTGAAGGGTCACCTGGTGCTCAGCCATCTCCCAGCCAATGCCACCTCCCTCGGGAGCTGGGCCTGGCAGGTGGGCAAAGCTCTTTACTCCTGGGGACCCTCCAGACTCAGGGTGGGCTTTGTCTGTGTCCCACGAGGTCTCCACCGCCCCCACCGCCTTGCAGCACACAGGGAACTGTGTCCAGCCTGTCCCTCCTGGAGACGACCTCATCCCACCGCAGGCATCTGGGATTTTCTAGGATCGTTTTATGCCTCACAGGGCTTAATATACACTAAGGCTTTGTAGAGCACAGTGATTTTGGAGCAGAATTCCCGCCATCCTGTTTTATTTGCCTTAGGCTTGAGGAGTATTTTGGAAGGGGAGGCATTGCTAGTGGATTGCTGGATGGGACAAGGTCTGCCTGCATGGGATAGCTGCAGAAGGATGATGCCTCCCAAAAGAAAAGGGGGCAGAATATGAGGATGAGATTTTACCCAAAGCTGTGCCACCTTTTGTGTACCAAAACAAGAACCTGAGGCATCCCCATGGAAACCCCAAATCCCTCCTGACCCTCCAGTGATGAGCTCATGGCACCCCATGCTCCCACGCACCCAGGGCTGGGAGGGGAGGACCAGGCTGACAAATTGTCTTGGACAGACAGAGATGTTTGATAAAAGCCATTTGTACACACTCCTGGAGGGCTGCTGAGCTCACAGACATGGGGGGATCACACTCTGCCTGGCTAGGAGCTATTGCTGCTGAGCTTGAGATGGAAGGAGAAGGGGGCTTGCCACAGGCGTCCAAAAAAACCCAGAGTCAACGGGATGAGTTTCTAGAAATTAAGAAAAACACATCATCTCCTTCTCCAAGGACTGAACACCGAACACAGGGGTACCAGGGTTCAACCCGTCCTGCCACCCTGAATTTTGGAACACAAGTGGCAGGGCCAGGCTGGCACCCACAGGCAGGAGCAGACAGGTTTTGCAGAGGAGGGGGAGAGCTGATGTCTCCGAGGTCTGGGCCACACTGTCAGCATGACAGCGTGGGTGTGCGCTCAGCCCTGCTGCAAAAATCAAGCCTGGCTGGTTAATTAAAGACTTGGGCCCTGAGATGTGCTTATTCAGTCCTGCACTAGCAGTGCTGTAAAATTGTCACGCACCATTTCCCTCACAGGGGCCATGGCAGCTCGTGGAGAAGCCGG
Source organism: Margarornis squamiger (assembly GCA_035222235.1). Taxonomy (NCBI): domain Eukaryota; kingdom Metazoa; phylum Chordata; class Aves; order Passeriformes; family Furnariidae; genus Margarornis; species Margarornis squamiger. Next base: position 4,200,699 of record JAWWTY010000035.1, on the reverse strand, counting down.
TGGATCCGGGTGGAAGGGGCTCATCTGATTCCCCTGGGGTCATTTCTCATGTGCTGCAGCATCAGAGTCAGGTTTTGGCCTGGGTGATCTCAGCAGCAGCTCTCAGCCTCTCCAGGTGGATCTCCAAGCCTGAATTGGGGCATCCATCCTTCCCTCCATTCGTTTTTGAGACCATTGCCAGGGGAAAGCAGCACGTTGGAAAACCTTGGTCCTGCCCACGATCTTCTCTCTGCACATCCAAAAAAGCCATGTACAAACACAAGCCCCCACAGGATGTGCCCACCACCGAGTGATGTCCATTTACCCAAAGCTGGGGGGGCTCTGGCTTCTTATCCAACCCAACCCATGGCTTTCTTCACCCAAATTGTAGAGACAGGCTGCTTGCTCTGCCTGGGCATCTCTGTAAGCATGCCAGACCCGCACTCCTCAGCTTCAGCAGCCACCCCCAGCCCTGCTCTGCACCACACGACCATGGGAGGGGCGATTTGGGGTGGGGGAGAGGAGCAGAGTGGGGAGGGGAGGGGGGATGCTTTTGCGGGTGTGTGCTTTTTATTTCAGTAATTCTTTTATCTTGTTCTCGCACCCTGAACAGTATAAGCGTTCATCAAAGTAATTGACGTGGATGAAATTAGCGCTTCCTGCTATGTCGGACAGATAAACTTTGCTGAATATTGATTTTGCACAAAGAAAATGACATGTGCTTGGTCCTCACCCTTTATCTGGACGGAGCAGGGAGATGCTGGGGGAGGCAGGGGGGAAGGAGGCAAGCCTTCGCTGGAGAAGCATCCATAAGAATTACTTTTATCTCTTCTTCCACGAGAAGACAACAGAAGATAAGGCTGGGAGACAGTGGTGGGGGAGGTGGGAGTTGGGGGGATAAGGAAGAGGAGCCCAGCAGAGACCTCCACAGTGGGTTCGACACAGCACTGGAAGGGGTTGGGGACTCTTTGTGCCGTCGCTGCCCTGACAGGCGTAGGATTTGGGGAAGATAACCGGCTTTTCAGGGGCATGTGACACTAAGAAAGAGCGGAAAGAAACACGGGATTCGCCTTCCCCTCCCCAAACGCTGCCATTGCATGTGGAGAGGGCTGGTACTGCCACAGAGGGCAGGGTGTGTCCTCTTCGCAGAAGGGGCAGATCCATGGGGTGATGGACACCCTGGGGCGACACTGGAGAGGGATGTGACAGCCCCTCCGTGCCCCTCGCATGACTCTGCAATGCTGGGGCGTGCTGGGAGTGGTGTGAACTCTGCCAGCCCCCAGAGGAGCAGGGGTTTTTTTTTGTGGGAAGGGAAAGGGTGGGCTTGGAGAAACCAAGGTGCAGTCAGGGAGCGCTGCCCTGACTTTAGAGCTTTATTTTCCCTGCCTTGAGCCACGTAAAGCAAAGCATCTCCGTTCATCACACGGTGCTGCTTCCTTCCAGCATCACCAGAGGCAGAGCCTGAGGGTCACCCAGCAAAGCATCCCAAGAAGTCAGCTCCTCCACAGCTCCTCTGCTCCTCAGGGGGACCAGTCCCCCAGCTACAGTGTTTGCACAACAGAGTCACGTCCAGCCCTGAGGTTTTCTGTCAACACCACGCTCCAGGGAAAGGTGCTGAGGGGAAACAAAGCTTCCACATGTGCCAGTTTTCCCAAAGCAAGGGTCAAGGATGGCTTTGGAGATGCATGTGCTGCACATGGAATATCTCACGGGGTAAACAGCAAACCAGCCTTAGACTTTTCAAAGGCTACAGGGAAATTCAGGGGTATGGTTTCTTCTGGGCTCAGTGCTGAGCCCCCTTCAGAGGACCCAAGCAGTCACCTGCTCACCCAGGCCCATCACAGCCCTGGCAGGTCCTGGTGAGCACTACCTTCTAATGCCACCACAGGGCTCTTTCTGCAAAGCCTCACACTCCCCTTGCTCAGTAAGTGCTTGGGAAGAATCCTTCTGTGTGGCAGTTCAAATCTTGCCAGTGCAGAGCCCACAGAAAGTCCATGTTCTCCCAGACCATTAAAAATGACTCCTTAAAACACCGTGGAGCACGAAACAGTCAAACCCAGCACTTGTTTAACTTCCCACCATCCCAACAGGAGCTCACAAGTCATCAGCAGAGCGTTCAGCTCCTCCAGTCTTCCTGGGAATACCCACACCCGATTTGATATTGCAAATCACCTTCCCTGTGAAGCGAGGAGTCATTTCTGTGGCCATTTCCCTTGGGTGATGCACCTTTAGGAAGGCTGAATTTAAACCAGCACCTCTTTCTCTTTTGCACACTCATACACCAGCAGAGAATTAACACCCTTGGTGGATTTGTTCTGCTTCCCACTTTCCATCAGAGTTTCCGATTTCCCTGGGTAAAGGGATGCCAAGTTTCATCTCAGCTGGATCATTACAATTTCTGACTTCTCTTTCTTGATCTTTTTTCTCTTTTTTTTTTTTTTCCCTAGATATACTAGGCCTTGGGGGAAAAAAAAATATAATAAAAAATGCAGCCTTTGGTTGCTGCCTGTATTTTCTAGACACAGTGCCCTGACATTGAGAGCAAACAGTTATTAAATAAACGCATTGTTAGGCATGCTTTTAGTCCTGACACCTCTGGTAAATCTGCATTTATTATTTAGTGAATTAAGTGGTTTTAAATCAAGTTATAATCGGTGGGTGCCCTTGTGCTGGGTATTTTATATCCTCCTGTGCATGCTTTGTTTGCAATTTCTGTACAATTTCTTTAGGTGCATTATATATTTTCCTTGAAATAGCATCACACGTCGCTCGTTTGGGTACCCAGCTTCGCAGGAAGGCTCCTGCCATTAACAGTTTGATGCCCAGCCCCTGTCCCTCTCCCTGCCCTAGACCAGGGAAAGACCCCTGTCCCCTCCTACCCAGGTCTATACTGGGGAGAAAGACCTTTGTAAAATCACCTTTATCACTGAATTTCATTGACAACTGCCCAGTTTATGGGCTCACAGCTTGGAGACCATGGAAAGTTTAGCCTGCAGAAGACAGAAGATGTTCAGCCCTCAGGAAGCCTGTGGACCCAGCGTTGGTGAGTTCATGGCTCATGATTCAAAGATTCACATGGGGATGTATCCATGGCATGAGCAAGGACCAGCCAAGCTGACTCTGATCTGAGCAGCCCTTTGGGTGTCTCAGACAGCTTTCCTTCTCCTGAAAAGGTGCTGGTGAGCAGCAGCTGAGTGAGTACCAGGTTGTTTTGAGCTCAGATCTGTATTTTGGTCACCTCAGCAGCATTACAAAGGCCATCTGTCCCCCTGGCCAAGCCTGTGAGGTCCCTCCTGCCACCCATGAGCTTGCAACTGCTTGGGCTGGAGCTTGCTTGCTTTCCTGCATGCCTGGGAGCAAGGGGGCTTCCCAAGGAAAGAGATCCATTGCTGCAGGAGCTCTGTCACCTCCAGACTACACTCCCTCCTCCCCAACTCTCCCCAGCCTGCCCAGTGTAGGGCAGCAGGGGAAGGTGCTGCTCCATGTCCCTGGGGAACACAAAGCACAGTTCAGGAGGAGTGAGCTTCCAGCTGGCTTTATCCTTCCTCAATCCCAGTTGGTTCCCAGGCTGCAACCAACCCTCATATACCATCCCCATGTCCTTGGAGGGGGTGCCCAGCTAGATTTCATCACCTGGCAAGCCCCAGATTGCCATGCCCCAGGTCTACCCCATTTCAGCAAGGAGCAGCACTTGCACCTGCCCAGTGGTCCCCTGTAGCCTGACCTGGGCCAAGTGCAGCAGCCCACCACTGCTCACCTTCTGCCATCACCCACTCTCCACGATGTGGTGCCCCCCATCTCTCCATGGCATGGTCATCTCCACCTCTTCATGGTGTCATCTGACCTGGAAGACAGAGCCTGGACACATCACCCAATGTGACACTGCCTTTTGTGCCAAAGACGAGGAGTAAGAATCATCTCACCTAACTTTTTGATGTCTTAAGTGAGCTACTAAAGCCTGAACTAGCTGAGACCTATTTTATAAGCCCATCCACGAGGTTGCTTGACTCCCATGGTTGCAAATGTGAGGAAGAAAGGCCTTGACCAAAACCCCAGGATTTTCTAGGGTGATTTTCCACCAGCCTTGAAAGAAATCCTGCCTTCCTTCTCTCTCAGACTTTAACACCGCAGCACTAGAAATGGCTTTGCCATTGTCCAGGTGCTGTTCTACCTCCTCCTGGCTGTGGTCCCCTCTGTCACACATCATGGTACCCTGCTCAATGCCAGCTTTGCCATGGCCCTGATGCCTGTGCCCACTTGCTGGCCCTCCTCATCCTACCCTGGTGTTGCTCCATCCCATCCTCCCCCACGACCTGCCCCCCTCCCCGTCCCCCTCTGTGCCTGTTTTCCCATTTATCTCCTTTGCCTGGTGAATATACATAAATATGAGCAACTGTGTCTGCGAGTGACCTTACCTGCCCTGACTAAATTCATGTAGTGTCTGTGAAGATAATTCTAAAGCCATAAGAAGATAATAAAAAAAGGAAAGATAAAAAAAAAAAAAAAAAAAAAGGGCAAGCATTGTGGTTTGTATTCTCTTATCTAACCTTCTGCAGGCCCCGGGTGGGAGTGCAGTCCCTTGCTATTTAAAGGGATGCTGCTGTTGGGAACAGCTCGAGGCAGCTCAGAGAAGAGGGATGGCACAGCCACTGGTACCACCAGAGACAGGGCAGGCTGGGTGCTTGTCCTCTCTGCAGTGCACATGGTGGCCTTCTGGTTGGGGGAGGAAATCCCACTGCTAGCAAAATCCCCCCCAAAATATCTGCCTGGCCCAATCCTCCCCCCATCCTGCTCAAATGCAAGGGGACATCCCAGCTGGGAAGCCCATGGAGGCAGCAAATAGATGTGGGACCTCCACGATGAGCAGCTGTTACAAAGACTGGGCTTGGAAAGAGAAGAACAAAGCTCTGGGTGTGATTTTTAGGGGAGTTTTTTTCATCTAAAACTCCTGCTGTAGCTGAAGGCAGCCTTTGCAGGAGAGGTCATTGATTGCAGGGACAGAGGGAATTATCACAGGCTGCATCACAGCAGTGTCATCTCTGAGTAGAATGGCCTGTCAGATAGATGGGAGCACGGGAGTCAAAATGATCAGGAGAAACAAAATATGGCAATGAGACCTCGAGCAGATAAACCAGCAGGCCAGGGAGAGAAATCCTGAGATTTCCCCAGCTCCAAGAAATGCTGACATCTCCGAAATCACTTTCCCACGGACTTAAAAACCTCTGCTGTCCGAGCTGTGCCTCAGCCACATGCTGGGGCCTGGCTCCAGAGGCTGTGCCAGCTCTCCCACCCTCTCCTTGAAGGCCCAAGGCTCAGATCAAAACCAACCTGAGCATCCCCCAAATGCCTCTGAGCTTTGCCCAAAAGTGTTTTGCCCTTTTTTTTTACCCCTGTAGCTTTGCACCGCTGGGACGTATGCATGAAAAGCCAAACCATCATGAAGCTGGGAATAAAAAGCTAGGGAAGAAACAAAAAAAACCCTTAATGTGCAAAAGGAGGATGTGGTTAATGGGGTCACCCCAGCTCTGGGTCTTGGTCTAGCAGCTCTCAGCCCTCAGGGGTAGAGGGGCTGCTGGGGACCTTTGCAGGGAGCTGGGTGCTGTACATCCATCGTGGCTGGGGCCACGATGCTGCTGAAGCATCCAGAGTTCCTTGGGTGAAGACATTCCCTGGTTGAAGCTGCACCCTTGGGCTCATCCTACTGCTGCAAACCCAACACCCTGGTGGAAGAGGAGGTGCGAGGGCGAGAAATCCCCCTCTTTGCCCCTCACAGCCAGGAAGGCAGGTAGGACCTGCTGGAGAAGGTGCTGCCTGGCGAGTGGCTGATGGGAAAGGGACAGGGATGGCCACTGCCAGCCCCGGGGAGCGAGAAGAGGGACACCAACATGCCTGAGCCCGCTGCCCCCCCGCCCCGCTCCTCCCGCCCCCCCTGTACACGGCGAGGGCTTTCTGCCGCCTTTGTTCGGCAGCTCCGAAGTGGTGTCGCCACAAAGGCGGAGGTGAAAGGGGTTAATTCGGGGGACAGAGGTAGGATGTGAAGATGCAGAGCAGGACAATGGGCCGCCTTCCTCTTTTGTCAGCACGGCCATTGTGCCGCGTGTGAAAAATGAAATCTGTTTCATTTTCCTCCCAGATGCGATCGGGCGCCTCTATTTAGAAGCCATCAAAAAAAGCAATCCAAGTGCTCGGGGGGGAGCCCAAAGAGGGGGGCACAGGCCTGCCAGACACGGGTGCACCCCACCCCAGAAGGGCCTTTATTTATTTATTTGGCATTTAACATTTATTTAGATTTAACCCACGCCCTGCCTCCGGCGTTCAAGTGGCTGAGACAATATTCGAAGTCAGCAGAGAGAGGTTTTGGGTAGTGCTGGGGGATCGGGATGGGGTGCTGGCAGGAGCAGGGTAAAGAGGTCAGGATAAGCCCAGCTTCCAGCCCACAAGGCTCTCCATGCTCATCTCATGGCCATCACACTGGATGTCCCACCTTGCCCCCTGTCACCTCCCTCCATCCCTCTCTGTTTTTGCAGGAAGGATGGGCAGCTTCGGAGCAACTGTTAATCAATATTTCCCCTTCATCCTTACACAAGTAGATGAAAGTAGAAGGAAACCCAGTCCCTCTGCTCTCCCCCCTCCTGTATCTCCCCAAACCAATCCCTGGGTTTGCTACCAATGTGAGAAATTTTCACCTCCAGTGAAGGTGTGAAACTTGGCAGTTTTGTTCCCTCCAAAGGGAATTACAGTCCTTGCAGAATGCAAACAAACAAACAAATGCAAATTAACTGGGAAAAACATGGGTTTTTTTCAATGCACGTTTTAACCTTTGCCTCAAATTAACAAATCCAGATGGAAATTCTCGAGTTTTATTTTTTCCCATCCAAACACACAGCTGGTTGTCCCTCGAGATGCCGGTGTGGGTGAGAGGCACCTGGCAGCAGGGAATGAATTTTGGTGGTGGGCAGAGCAAGTCCTGAACCCCAGTCTGCTCCAAGAACCTCCAACTCCACAAAAACAAAGCAGAGGGGAAGGTGAGCAGAGCACAGGCAAAGCAAGGGATGTTTGAGGGGGGAATTGGTGCGACCATCCTCCTGCTGCTGGGGCCTCACTCCTGCTCAGTGCAGCTACTCCCTTCTGAGACCAAATTAACTCATTCTGGCTGAATTATGGGGTATCCTGGGCTGGGCAGTGCTGCCAGCTCTCTCCTGGGCAGCCTGTGTCCCTCTGGCTCCCCATTCCCTTTGGCTGGGCATGACCAGCTGTGGACAGGTCCATACTGGTCCTCTGTTACCAATGTTCTCCCAGGTCTGCAGGCACTGAGTCAAGGGAGTGCACAAGGTGAGGAGCAGGAAAGGAGGCTCTGTGGGGTGACAGACATGCCCAAGGCTGCACAGGGAGCCTGTGGCAGGAGAGGACTAATCTGCTGCTGGGGTAGCTGGACCTCTCTGCAGCTTAATTCATAGTCAGGGGACACATATCCTGCTCCCCATCCCATCCCATCCCATCCCTGACCACCCAAGAACCCACTGCAGTCACCACAGGCAGAGTTTGGGGATGGAAGGTGACAAGTAGATGAGACTCAGATCCGACTTTGCATGACCTCCTTCTCCCAGCGACAGTGAGTGGGACGTGGCCGGGGCGGGGGGGGGGACACAGGGCAGGACCATCCTCCTCCTCCTCCCCGGCTCTTTGTGCCAGAGCCGGGCAGATGGGTGTCCCTGCCAGCCCGGTGGCCAGCCCCCTCCAAGCCCTGCTTCATCTGCCAGCCAATAACCCCGTGCTCCCCTCCACCTCCGCATTGTCTCCCCACGCACAGGAACACATGTCCCAGCCTTCTGGCAGCCCCGACAGGCTCCATCCCCGCAGCATCCCGGGAGAGGCGGCGGGCGGGACCCCACGGCCAGGGGAAGGCGGGATGGCAAGTTGGCGGAGAGACCGTGGGTGTCAGATCACATAAATCAGGCTCCGGAGCCTTCCTATTTAACACACTCTTCCCCTTCGAGTTGTCAGTGAAACCGTTAATTAATTAGCTAATCCCGCAATGAAGTGGATTCTAAATGGATCTCCCCTCCCTTCCCCCCATTTAGGTAATTACTGCTGAGGGAGCTTTTGTCAGAGTAATTTTCCAGCAGGGACAGCCCCGGCTGGCAGAGGGAGATGAATTTAAAGAGGGGGGGAAATAATAATGCAAAGGGGGAGATGAAGGAGGACTCCTCCTGTAGGGCAACGCATTTTGGAGTCATAGTTGGAGCCAGGAGACATCTCTCTCCTGGCCAAGGAGGTGACCAGCCTAGGACATGTTCTGCACCCACATAGGGGAGACACTGGCAAAAGGTCATCTCAGCCTTACCCAGGATGCTCCTACATTGGGTGCCGTAGCACCAGCCTGGTTTCTCTCTGCTCACACACAGGCTCCAGCCTCCACCAGGAAACAAGGTGAGTTTTAAGGTCCATTCCAAACCAAACCATTCTATGACTTTATGATCCCTGTAATGATGGTGGTGAAGTCAAGGCAGGTTTTCCACACCAGGCCATACCTGCCTGTCCCACCACTCAACCAGCACCTCCCAGCTAAAGGTTAAGCAAGTCCCATTCTGAAAAGCTCTCCATGACAAGATGCTGGTCAGTAAGAATGAAGGCAAAACCCCAAAGCCCTGAAGGAAGTTTCTTTTCCAAGACAAGCCAAGAGTGATGGGGTTTCCATGGCTGAGCAGAGAATAAGCCAGCACATCTCAGCCCAGAACCTGTTGGAGCATTTATTTCAGAGTCAAGGCACCAAAATAGGACTGGCACATCAGGAGCAGCACTTCCCCTTCATATCTTGCTCCTTCCATGCCCCTGCACAGCTCCAATCCTTTTTTGTTTCCTCACTATGTCAAGCAAAGTCACCGAGTGAAGATTTTTCAAAGGCACGCCGAGTTTTAGATCCTCAGTTTCATGTCCCCAAGTTGTGCTGTGTCCAACAGAGATAGGGCAGGAGTGGTGCAGGCTGCCTGCTGCAGCCCAGCCGCCTTTGAACTGCCTGCTGCTCCTCCGAAACACACTCCAAATGAAAGGTTATTGCTGGGAAATCACAGCTTGGCTCTCTTGTGGGTGCACAGAAATCCCTGACAGCAGCCACACAGCTGTAAATACATCTCCAGCCAGGAGGGGAGGGTGAGGTGGAATGGGTGGTAGAAACTGAAGTCTTGGGGATTTCCCCCCTCTGAGCGGGACAATATCCTAAAAATCTCCCTGGGGCATTTCTGCACCCTGGGTTGAGTAAAAAAGGTGCAAACTCGTCCCAAGTTTCTGATGAGCATTTACTCATCACTACGGGGTGGGAAAATTGGTTCACTGAGGGGAGGTTACTCTAATTTTAACAGGTGCCTATAGCTTGTCTCTAGGGGAAACATTCCCATCTCTTCAAGAGATTCTCTGAGCAGCCACCCTGCACCTGGCAAAGAGATTCACGTTTTCCATCCTTTCCCACATACTAATTTCCCCTGGGAGCCAGAGCAGCAATGTCTCCTCTTGGTAGCTCACTGGATGCTCTCAGGCTCCCAGAAAAAGTTAATTACTGCCAAAAGTGACCTAAGATAAGCACGGGTGGTGAAGGACCTGCTCTTGCTTGTTCTGGTCAAGTAGTGGAGAGAACCCTGGAGATGCTTGGGAAGGGATCTCTGCTAAGGCCATGAAAGATCTTTTATAAGTAGTCATGGAAAATCTGATTTTTTTCAGATTAGGCCAGGACATCTGAGAGGCTGAGCAGGACACGACGGGGTGGTCGCTCAGATTCAGGGTGTAAAATCAAAAACTAAAATGGCATGGGCTTAACACCACACCCAAAGGATGCTGTCCTGGGCAGCAGCATGAGTGGGATGGTCTGTGGGGCACTGCTCTGCATCCTGATGTGAAACCAGCCCAGCTGTGCCCACACACCTCACCCAAAACCCTGTGGCTGGCACATGCCACCCCCTTCACCAGAAGTGCCTCCCTGGAAAGGTTTGCCCCTTCAGGACAGCACGGGAGGGGGAAACCAGCCCAGCCCAGTTGCTATCCATCCTTCAGCCACACAGTGCCAGAGGCTGTGACTGCTTTAATCTGCATTTCCCCTCTCGCTCCTGTTAGAAACGAGGCTACTCAGCTGGAAAATTAAGACCCAGGGTTGAACCCGGAGGGGCATTAAGAGGGACGGCTTGGCCAGCAGATCTGCAGAGCAACCCGCCCGCTGCCCTTTGGCATCGCTGTGCCACCTCTGCTCTCTCTCCCTGCCCATCCCGGCGATGCTCCCGGTGCGCTAAATCACGGGTGACAGCTCCGGTGGGCACGGCGCGGTGCAAGCACGTCCCTGCCCGTGCTCACGGGCAGCTGGCGCGGGCAGAGGTCCAAGGTCAGCTAAGTGTTTAATGGGCCTCCTGCGAGGACCTGTGATGAAAGGCGGCCGGGAGAGGAGGCGAGAAGGGAGCATATGTCACCGCCTGAGCTCCGGGGCTGGTTTTAAGTGGCAGGGGGATGCTTCCCATGCGGTAGGCAAGAGGAGAGGATTGCTTTCCCAAACCCCCTCTCCTTTTCCAGCAGCGCAGCAGGGACCTGCTGTGGCCTTTAGCACGCGAGTGGAGCGTGGGAGATGGACACCTGGATACCCACAGCATGAGGGCCCGCCAGGACAAAGGCCAGCAGAGCGTGGCCAGGAGCTGCAGCTCTCCAAACAGCTATGGCCAAAGCCACAATGCAAAGAACACCCAAATCGAGCCTTCCTGGGTTTAGCCCTGACTCTGATTGGTTTTTCCTTATATTATCAGAGGATGAGCAGGAGAATGGAAAGGTCTGTGAGCTGCTTTACAGCATTGTGATCAGGAGAAACACAGTGAAGACACAGCACCTGGGGGTGAGCTGGACCACCACGGTCCTGTGAGTCCCTTGTCCAAACACAACTGGAGCCAGGCATTCCTGGCATCTCACCGCAGTGCTGTGGGACTGATAAAACATGCTTCCAGAAGGAAAATCTTCCCAAACTCCTGGCCAAGCCACAAGCAGAAATTATTGACCATCTAGCTTAATGGTCAGGCTAATTCTTAAAAGCCTTTTCAACCTAAATGATTCTATGATTCTATGTATTTAAAAGATGTGTAGACATAGCACATAATGTTTAGTGGTTGAATTAGCAGTGCAGAGTTAATGATTGGACTTGACGATCTTAGAGGGCTTTTCCAACCTTAATGTTTCTCTGATTTCAGCAGAATATTTTCACCGTCATCCCAAAATGAAACAGATGTTACCCTCTGACTCAAACTTAACATTTTGGAGTTGTTGAAGTATTTTGGCCTCTGAGTGTCCCCTGTTAAATATATTGATATTTTCACAACCACCCTGTTTTATCTTGTAGTGCCTCCTTACTGTACCACACCACAGTAGCTGATGACCCTCCTATATCAGACAATGTCTGGATGAACTTGGGGATTTCAGGTTGTTTTCTTGTGTCTGATAGTTTGACAACTTCAAACAGCCACTGCTTTACTGGGCACCTTCAAGTCTGTTGAGGAAACCTTTCCCCACTGCTGCAGCCAAAGGCACAGGGTCACATTCTTAGAAGGGCCACTGCTCACAAATAACCATTCAAATCCAAAATAGGTGCTGAGCCCCTACTGCAATAAGGGCTGAAGTTCCTCCCATCCTTCTGCAAAACCTCTTGCCTTTCTTCAAAGGGAAAAACAACCACCCTTTCCTCTGTCCCACACCAGCTTTCCCTTCTCCACCTCCACATAGCCTGGCTCATGACCCTTCTCATGACCAAACCCACATGAAGCCTGAGGATTGTGCTTACCCTTATCAGGCTGGAGCCTGTTGCCTGGGCATGGGTGGCATCCCAGGAAAACACTGCCCAGGCTTGTGTTTTCCCACGTTTATGGGGGCTGGCAGCACAGGAGAGCTTGGCTGCATGGGATGCTGCTGAGCCACCTGCCCATCGCCTCCACCTCAGTCTGATTTGAGCCAGATTTTGGAGGGCAGAAGGGAAGAACAGGAGATGTGGGGAAGAGAAAAGGGCTGGTGCTGAGCAGCACATCATGGGGTGAAGGGGCGGGGGAGAGGAGGCCATGGGGACGTGGGATATGAGGTTTGCTTTTGCAGACTGAATCAAACGTTGGAAAGCTGGTGAATTAGCACTGTTTGCTGAGCAAACGCTGCCAGGGAGGGATAGGCAGAGGAAGAGTGTTTGAGCACACAGTCCTTTATTTGCTAGCAAACACATCCAGCTCCTCCTCTCCCCTGTTCCTCCCTACGCCTTCACCAGCTTATACTCCAAAGGGGCTGGAGGATGCCTTCCAAGAGGAGGAGGGGTGAAATTCCCATGGGAGAAGCATTTTCTTTCACCCAGGTGCCTGCATTTGAGCAGCCGAGAGGATAGCGGTGGCTTGTGGGTGGATTTTGTGTAATAAATAAATAAATAAACACACTGATGTTCAACATTACTTCTTTGGGCTGTGTTTTCCAACTCAAACAAGGACTATGCTTTGGGTGGGGCCACTGAGGGCACTGCAAAACCCCAGATCCACTGCAGGGACTTGGGTATCACTGCAGAGAACCTTGTGCTCCTAAAGACTCAGAGCTCAGCTGCTGCAGAGCAGAATTTCTTCTTGTCAGTCAAGACTGGATGGGGTTTTTGGCCTCAGCTGGCTCTTTGGGTTCTGATGCTGATCTCAAATCCTCCTCCCAGCTGTAGTCTCACGGTGAGCAATTAATCTGAGCCTGTTCCGGAGATGCTGTGGAAATATTCAGCCCTTGGCCCTTGGCTGGAAGCATCTGTGCCAAACTGAAGTGCCAGGTCCTCTGTTGTGCATGTACAGGATGAGAAACGTGATCTCCTGTCACTGGGACTGGCAGGTAAGGGTGGAGGTGCAAAGAAAGGAATCTGGAGGAAGAAGAGAAGACATCAGAGAGGACGGTCCAGCAGGTTGAATTCCACCTCATGGCCAGGGGTTGATCAGCATTCAACTCATAGGCAGCTGCCAAAATCACTTTCTCTTGAGATGTTCATAATTCCATCTGGTCTTGAGTGCCTACACAATCAACCATCCCTGTCTGGCAGTCACCAGCTCCTTATTTATGTGTCCAGAACTGAGTCTACACCCTGATGGTCTGTGAGCAGCAGCACTGAGTGCCCCAGGATAACCCTCAGCACACGTCTCTGCCAGCCATTTGTCCTGCTGTGTGTGACATGTGATGGGTTTTCCTCAAAGCAAAGGAGAAAAGATGGGACCTACGTTTCCCATCACTTTGTGACTTCCAGGTAAGTCCAGACACATTTCCTCTGGAAGCTCTGGCTGAAAAACTGGGCTGTCTGCCCACCCTGAAATTCCTCCCAGGTACACCTCTGCTCCTGGGAAGTTCCCAAACCTCCTCCCATATTCCTCAGGCCTCCCCACCATGCTCTGGTCTGCTCCAGCCTTTGGCCAACAGACACACACCACAAATCTTCTTCCACTATTGGCCAAAAATGCTGCGTCCAGGTTGCCACCTCCATTCATAAAACAACCCCCCCCTGCAACTGCTGGACCAGCTTTTATGGAACAATCTTAATGTTCATTCACCCTTTGAAGGCCAGGTGCTTCGACAGCAGCTGTGCTGCACACGCTGCTGCCTGAATTACTCATCGCTGGCAACGTGAGCATCATTCATTATTAAACCGCTCCTGTGCTTGGCCTCGGGCTTAATCCAATGCCACCACAGTGGATACAGGAGAAATCCAGCCATCTGTAAAAGCAGGAACACCCTTCATGTCTCCCTCTGCCAGCAGTGACATTGCACTTTGTGACGGTGGTGGCAGCTTTAATGTACCTCCAAGGAAGAGCCGTGCCCTGGGATCCCCCGTGCCACCACAGGAGAGAAGAAGCAGAGAAGAACACACACAAAATGAGACTTTTTCAAGATGTAGATTATTGGTGATGGGAAATCTTCAGTGGCTACAAATCAGCAAAGTGGAGCAATGCTGATTTACACTGCCTGGCAGTCTGGTCCAGTGTTGGGAGCTTTGTCTGGGATTAATGGGAGAAATTGTTGGGGGGAGAACAACCTCATTACCTTGTCCTGGCTAATGCTTTGCTTTTCTCTGGTGTATGTTGTTGTTAGGAGCTGGATCTAATTAGTCATTGCAGGAAATGCCTCAGCCTCTCCCATTCCTTATTGCTCAGAGGGGAAGGGGGGAGTTAATCCTGCCCAACGTGGGAACAAACCCTCTTGTAAAAGAAGGTCCTGATCTCATAGTTTGCTCAGCAAAGAAGCACGTGCCCAGGCACACTGAACCTTCCCAGCTCCAGGAAGACTTGGACAATGTACCTGGACTCTCCCACCAAAAAACAACCTGTGAAACACTCCCCAGTACACTGACTGTCCCAGGCAGCACCAATAACAGCCACCCACACTCTGACTGAGCAGGGAAAACGTGTGCAGGGAGGGGGAAACCATCCCTGTGTCTCCTCACTGCTCATGGTGCGGGAAGAGGCAACAAGAGCCAACTGCTCTCCGGGCTAAGGGAAGACAAGGGTGCTCAAAGGAGCTTCCTACAACAGTCTCAAGCACCAGAGACAAACAGACCTACAACACAGTCCAGGGAGGGGGCAAAGGCACAACGCCACCCTTGAGAATAGCTCCTGGGCTCTGGGCAGATGTGGGTGACCCAGCTGAGACTGGTCAGGACACTTAAGCGCAATAAGTGTCCTTGACACTCTGACAAGGCTCATGTCTGTATCCCCATTCCCTCCATATCAGTTGGCTTTAGTGTTTTTGCATCAGATATCAACTCAATAAAGATTGACCCTCTCATGAGATACTCTAGTTTTAGGTACCTGGTCTTGTCTGCTGCTCTTTTCTTGTAGTGCACCATGTTTGTTTCTGGTCTTTGGATGAAGAAGTGCTGGTTTGCAGACAGGTTTAGTGACTGCTTTGTGGTCTACGGAGAGATGGACATGTGACACTGATGTTCTGCTGATGCCCCCAGTTTCTTGTGTAGATAACATCAGTGTTAGTAGGATCCCAGCCTCACAGGCCATGGTGATCTATTCCAGGCCTATTTATGCAAGATCCTGGGTATCACAGACATTGGAGTTTACGAGTTGGCTGGACTAATTAGCTAAAAAAGCCTGACTCCTTTCAATGTCAGAGCCATCTCTCCGGTCTGGGCTCTTCAGCTGAGCTGTGACAACAGGGACATGTGTGCTTTGCACTCACACACATGCTGGGTATGGTTTGTTTAGCTCAAAATATCATGATGGTGGCAAGTGCTCCAACAGCCCTGAGGATGTCCTCAAGATGAGGATGGCTTTGATTCAGCATGATGTTTTTAGCATTACAGGAAAGAAAAAGGATATGATTTAATCTGAAGCCCAAAGGTGGGACAGGAGAAGAGGAAGGAATTTACCACCTCCTGCAGCAGAACCAGCACTGGGAAATACCTCCCCACACTCCATCAGCTGCAGTGCACAGTTGGACATAAAGGACCTCTCCCCTTCTGGTACTGGAGTTATAACTGGGACCAGGGAAGAGCAGACACATGTTGTGGTAGCCTAACACCTTTACATGCCATAGGATCATAGAATCACAGGATGGTTTGGGTTGGAAAAGACCTTAAAGCTCATCTAGTTCCAGCCCCCCTGCATGGGCAGGGACACTTTCCACTAGACCAGATTTCTCAGTCCCATCCAATCTGGCCTCGCCTGCTGTTCTTCCTCTCCCTGGGCCTTCTCCAGGCTTTCTTGATACCATATGTTGGCTCCATGAGTCCCAGCTTCCCAAGCAGCACTGGAAGCAGGGAACAGTGCTGGAAGGTGAACAGGGATATCCCAATTCAGAACTGCTCCACAAACACCGGGTTTTGTCCAAATGTCTTTCTTGTTGACTGGCTGTTTGGAGTTTAGAGTGTTGGCTTTCATCAGATGCAGGTACAGCTCAGAGAGGAACCAACTGGGAGTGGGTTGCATGTGCCTGGGAAACAGTGCAGAATGTCTTTCTCCTCATGGGGAGACAGCCTGCAACTCACCCCACTGGTGGATGTGCCAATCCCTTCCCCTTTACCAGGATTCCTATCTCCACAAACACCAGCTGGGTTTGGACCATGCTGGCAGCTGGAGCATCCACAAACCCTCACCAGAGCTGTGTGCCTTGGCCAGGATGAGAGATTGTTCTTTCTGCAGAGAGCTCAGCATGGTAAATTCTCTTATCAGTTAAGGAAGGCTGATAACCCGTTGCCTTGATCAGTTGTGGGAGCTTGGAATTCACACCTAAAGACTTCCCGTGGATAAACCCCTGTGAGGTGAAACAGTGAATCCAAGCAGATTCATGTGTTCATGTGTTCTTGTTTCCCGGTGGTTGAAGCAGAGCAAGGGCAACCTCCAGGATCCCTGTTGCCTTTGGAAATTCTGTATTTTCACTCATGATGTTTTCCTTCCTGAGATACAGTGAGAAAAACTGTCCCCACAACAGATCAAGCACTGACATTGTCACTTGGAGCCGAGCATCTGTGAGGTCCTGCACAAAGTCATGCAGCTGAAGTTCTGCCCAAGCCTCTGGCTCAAAATCCTGGGCAAAGGAGCTCTTTTGATCCCAGAGAGTTGCTGACTGAGAGCCTGGGCACGTATTCCCACTACTGAGCTGTCAGCACCTCCACTGAGTGTTTGCAGAGGGTAGTTCACACCCTGATGCCCCGAGACGTTCCCCCTGCAGGCAAACCTCTCCCGGCTCAGTGTGGGAGAAGACAAACCTCTCCCTGAGTGTCCAGTGGCTGGAAGAGCTGTTGCTCTATTGGCCTTTGTCCCTGTTCAGCTACACCCACTCCAGGTCTATGGTGGGATCCCCAGCCCCTGGTGACACTTTCCAGCACCAGCTCCATCAGCCCTCAGACTGCCCGTGGCTGTGAGACCTTTCAGCATCCTCCAACGCTGGCTGACTCCTCAGCCCTTTTCTCCTGAAGGACTTTGCCATATGCCTTACATCTGGAGCTGAAGAGACCATGAATAAAGCTTCCTGGGATCAAAAACCACATCGGAAAAAACCTCAGGGAGAGCCAAAAAACCCCTCCAGCATGGGGCAGGTGTGACAGACGTACAGATGTATGTGTGTGCACACACACACACACACACTCTGCTCCCCATCTCCTCTCCCTCCTCCTGCTCCTTCTCTCTCTTTCATCCTTCTGAAAGAAAACCTGATGGTTTCTGGGCTTTGTTGGTGGTTAGGAGGACATTGGATAAAGAGTCTGAGAAAGTGAAAGAGGGTGCGCAGGGCTGCAGGAGGAGAACGAGGGGAGAGCAGGAGAAGGAGGGATTCTCGGTATCTACAAGGGAATTAAAGCGCTTTTACCAGAGTGAAGAAATCAGCTAAAGAATGGCAGGCGAACAAAAGCAGCAAGGCTATGGACAAGTCTTTCTGAATAGATCCAGATCCCCTTAAGTTTGTAACACCCCCTACACACTTCTTTTTTCCCCTTCCCCCCCTTAAGCCTTTGCTCCTCACTCCTTCCAAGAACAAATGCAGAGCAAGGGGAAAGAAAAAAAAAACACCACCACAAGGGAGGGGAGGAGTGGAAGAAAGCTAAAAAAATCAAATAAAATAAAAGGTAATCCTCAGCCACTTTGCCCCTCTGGGGGCTGCTCTGGGCCAGATTAAAGGTCCGGTGTGAAACCATTCTGCTATTCAGATGCGATAAGCAGGATTTACAAGCAAAGAGAAAGAGAGAAAAGAATGGGCGAGAGGAGAAAAGGAGAATTATTTGTGTCTCTTAATACTTGTTAAGCACTTCTCTTTTGCTAGACCAGACAAGACACAGCTATGCTCAAAGTCCATGCACAATCCTGCCCGCTTGTCCAACACCCCCGGCTCCCTCCCTCCCTCCCTCCCTGCCCTCCACTTTGCTTTGCTCTCCCCCTACCCCCCTTCCAAAGCAAGCAGGCAACACTTTGTTGCTACTGAGCTGAAATTGGTCTCCTCTCCGAGCGGCACACAAAGAGAATGGCAATTAACCTTCCTGTTCCCTGGTGACAGCGATCTAATCAGGGCTGCGCCCAGGCACTGCCAGCAGCTCAAAGGCAAGAGCCTTTGTGCGGGGCGGGGGAGTGCGGGGAGGAGGTGTCCGGACACGGCCAGCGATGGGCTGGGTGCTCTATGGGCAGCAAACTTGGATTATTTCAGGCCAGCCAGCTTGATTTGGATGAGGAGGATCCAGCATGGTGAGAAGAGCTTGGTGGTTGCTGCGGTTGAATCAGGACCGATAACCTGCCTAAGAAATAAGGCAAGGACCTGTTGGAGTGGGTGCAGAGGAGGACACAAACATGCTTTGAGGGTTGGAACACCTCTCCAGTGAACAAAGGCTGAGAAAGCTGGGGTTGTTCAGCCTGGAGAAGACCTTAGAGCTCATTCCAGTGCCCAAGGGAGCTGGGAACAAACTTTTTGTTTGTCTGCAAACAGCCTATAACAGTAGGACAAGGGGTAATGGTTTTAAACTTAGAGAGGATAGATTCAGAGTAGATATAAGGAAGATTTCTTTTTTATGTTGAGGGTGATGAAACAATGGCACAGAGTGGTGGTAGATGCCCAATCTCTGGAAACATTCAAGGTCAAGTTGAACAGGGCTCTGACCACCCTGGTCTAGTTGAAGGTGTCCCTGTTCATGGCAGGGGGGCTGGACTAGATGACCTTTGAAGGTCCTTTTCAACCCAAAACATTCTATGTTTCTATGAAATTCTGTCCCAGTGCAGACCTGCAGACACAGGTAGCCCTAATATCTGGTGGTCCAGTAGCACTGAAGGCAGAGGGCAGCAGCAGAATGATGTGACAAAGACATTGCAAGAGGTGTCTGAGGGTGATGTGGTAGAGCCTCCATGCAGAGCCAGGCCCATCCAGTGGGGAGCTGAATGGTCCAAATGGTCCTCAGGGCCACAGACTAAAGAAACTGGAGTGTTTGGACTCTCCTCAGCACTGCTGCTTACGGGAGACTTACCAGTTCTCGCTGGTTCTTCGTGTGCTTTAGAACTGAATGACAGGAAAACAATTCTTGTGGGAAGCAGGAGGGAAAGGTCAAGCCAACTTCCCATCACCAGCACTCTTCTCTGCATGAGGAAGGCACTTGTGGTGCTTCATAGCCAAGAACGATATGCTGACACCTGCAAATGTAGTCCTCGGTTTTCAAACTTCTGTGGAAGGGTATAACATTCTATTTTTTTTAAAGGGTGGAAAATAGGGTTGTTAGAAAAGCCACAACCAGCCTTTACAAAAGAACCACTATTCACCAGTGCCACTTTTCATCAATACTCCTCCACTCCATGCTTTTCCAATTTTGTTTGGATTGGAGATGAGGAACAGCCAGTGACTTACTAAAAGACCAAGAAATAAGTGTTGGGTTTGTGCTACATTCAAGGGAGAAAACATGAACCTCCTGGAGGTCAGTCAAAAATTGAGAAATATTTCATGTACTTTTTTTTTAAACCTCTGTTGACCAGTTCTCTAGCTGTGACCATGTAGCCAAGAAATCAAAGCAAAGGTCTCAGAATCAACCTTTTGCTTTTGGATGAGACTAAACTTAGATCCCAGCAGTGCAGGAAAATGAGAGTGAAAAGTCATCTTGCACCCAAAAAAAAAAAATATCCAACCAAAAAGCCCTCAAACAAACAAAAAACACCCCACTACCCAAATAAACGCAACCACATCCCCCCCAAAAAAACTGAACTCAATCTTTTTCTTTTCTTGCTATTTTCAGGAAAAAACTTAGAACTGCTGTTAGAGCAGTGAAAACTCACCTGTCCCTCATGTGTTAGAACAAATTTCCCTCATGTGGCCAAGCAGGAGACCTGTGCCTACACCTTGAGGACATCCTGATGGGAGACAGCTCGGAGATTTGGCATCATTGCTCACCCCATCCATACAGGAAGCCTTGTCCATAATCACCTCCTTAAAAATCAATTCCTGATAACCTTGCTACAGTGTGGAGCTTAAAGTTTCAAGCCTTCTGGTAATGAGGGAACTTCTGTTTGTCTTCTCCAAGCCCTGGCACACCTCAGGATGGGTTAGCACAAGCTTTGCAATCCAAAAAGGTGACAACACCTCTAGCTTCCTAACTTGCTTAGAGGCCTCTCTGCTCAGGTTTAGCCCTTGTGTGCCCCAGCCTGGAGGAAAGGAGTGGATTGAGGGAATCCTCCTCAGCTCACCTAGGACCAACCATTAGGAAGGCGATCAAACCCGCAGTGCTTCGGGGGGTGATTGCATCCACCTCGGAGAGATAGGCACAAACATCTCAATTACACCTAAGAAGGAGCATAATTGAGCCTAAATTGATTCAAACCGAGGCAATTAAAGCAAAACTCGGATCCCCGCTGGGACGCCAAGGCGCAGCTTGTTTTTAACTCATAACCACAACAACAAATAATCGTTAAAGGGCAGGATTACACCCCTCCCCTCCAGCCAGGTGAAGCTGTGGGGTGGGATGCCCAGCCCTCCCCGCAGGCTGTCGGGGGTGGTGCGGAGGGGGCGTTCAGCACCATGGCCAGCGGCAGGGCGCTCCCCGCATGTAAGGCGCCCAACTCCATCCCGCCGGCCCCGGGGCTACCAGGATGCTCCACACCGAGCCAAAGGCATTCCCAGCACGAATCCTCCCGTGTTTCCTCCATACAAGACCTGGCTGAGGTCACTTGGCTTGTTCTGCCTGGGGGAGACAGAGAGGAGACCACATCGGAGTCTGCGGCTTCCCGAGGGACAGCTCCGATCTCCGATCTCTCTGTGAGCAGTGACAGGACCCGAGGGAAGGGCTGGAGTTGTGTCAGGGGTGAGTTAGGTTGGATCCCAGGGAAAGGTTCTTCCCCCAGAGGGTGGTCGGGCACTGACCAGGCTCCCCAGGGCAGTGGGCACGGCCCCAGGGCTGCCAGAGCTCAGGGAGCATTTGGACAACACTCTCAGGGACAAAGTGGGATTGTTGGAATGTCCTGTGCAGGGCCAGGGGTTGGATTTCAATTATCATTGTGTGTCCCTTCCAACTCAGGATATTCCACGGTTCTGTGATTCCTCTGCCCCATCTTACTGTCACAGCAAGGGCTCAATGAACACTGGTTTGTGCGGATGCTTCTCCATCCTGGGTTAGGTGGAGACTGGAGTGGGGCTGGATCCAAATCACCAGATCAATGGTTGGGGTTGGAAGGGAACACTGGAGGTCCTCTAGCACACCCTCCCTGCTCCAGCAGAGTCTCCTGAGCACATTACCCAGGACTGAATCCAGACAGCTTTTGAGTATCTCCAGAGAAGGAGATCCCACAAACCTCTCTGGACAACCTATTCCAGTGCTCAGTCACCCTCACAGCAAAAAAATTCTTCCTCATCTTCAGATGGAACTTCCTGCATTCCAGTTGCTGCTTGTTGCCTCTCATCCTATTGCTCAGCACCAAAGAGCAGGGCCTGGTCCATCCTCTTGGCATTCTCCCTTTGGATCCTTACAGACATCAATAGAATCCCCTCTCAGCCTTCCCTTCTCCAGGATCGGATCGTCATTGCTCTGTGCAGAGAGCAAACAAGAAGCATCAATTAGAAGTAATTACCACCCCCTCCCCATAACTTAAGAGGCTAATATTAGGCTTCATTTTTAAGAAAGGTAATTTGACGACCATAAATTACAATTATAAAAACTTCATTAGAGTCGGTAGCAATCCATCCACCATTGTTCTAATTACACACTGTAGGAGTAATGAATGCTAATGGTTTAATGTACAATAATTACCACAATTGAAAAATAATAATAATACAGAACAACCTCAGTTATCCAAATGTCATGGGGGACGTGGAATGGGTTGGGGTAATCGTGGTTGCAGATAATTGAGGGGCTCTTCAGCATGATTAATAGGTGATGTGACCTCTTGGTGGGGAATGAGGAGTTTTAAATGAATGCAGTGTGGTCAAGTGAGGGAAGGCACTGTGCAGGGGGGAAAAATCAGGCATCTTCCATCTCAGCTTGGACTTTTATTGGAGGTTTTCGACGTGAAGTAAATTTATTGGGTTTGCCACTGAACTGTGCCACCTCCTCATGATTTCCACGTGTGATTGGCAGGGTTTAAAGCAGAAATACGGGACTATGTTAGACACACTAGGCAAAACACAAGAGGTAAGTTCAGCCCCCTGCAGCACAGTGACTGCACTGGATGGTAGGATATTCCAGGTGGGATGAGGCCTCAGGAGGTCCCTAATCCAACCCTGTATTCAAAGCAAGCACAACACTGAATTCAGACTGAGTTTTTCAGGCGTTTGTCCAGCCAGTTGTTGAACCCCCAAGGATGAGGATCGCATGATTTCCTTTGGCCCCTGTTTCATTCTCATTTATTCTCACAGTGAATTTAACCTCCTCATTCCCCATCAGCTCCTCCCCTCTCTAAGTTTATATTCACCACCTCTCCTGTCCTGTACCTCAACAAAGAGCCTGAACAACCCAGTTTCTTCAGGTTCTCCTCCCTCCAGCCCCCTGAACATCCTGGCATTCCTCTGCTGAACAAATACCCAATTATTTATATCTCTCTTTCACTTATTTATTTGTCAATATCTGAGTACACTCCAGAGGCAGGTTTTGCATTTGTCCCTGCTAAATACCTTGTTTCCTGCTGGCCAAAGTTTCTAGCCTATCCATATCCCTCTGCAAGACTGCCCTACCCTGCAGCAGGATGAACCCCACAGTTTGCCATCATCCAGAAACTCAGGAAGGAGCATCCCACCTCATCCTCCAGGTCACATGTTGCACAGGATGAACATATGAAACAGGAGAGGTCTTGGGACAGATCCCAGAATAACTCTGTTTGCAACATAAGAGGGAAAAAAAGGGTCGACCCCAGCAATTATTCCTTTGAATTAATTGCTTGGTTTGCTCGTGAATTTGATCCTATTCAGAGGAACTTATCTGGTAAACAGAAGGGTGGGATTTGCTATTTATCCTCCAGCAGCATCTGGAGGATCTGTCAGCTGGATCAGTTACCTTGCCAGGTTACTCTGCCACCCTGGCTTTGCTTAGGTTGGGACACAAAGTCAACCCAAAATCTGCCACTCTATAAGCAGTGTAGACCCAGGTCCCCTCACTGAGCTGTTTCCCAGCAGGGATGAGTTATCACAGGGAATCAGTTTGCTGTGTCCCCTTCCTCTGGTACGTGCTGCACAGAAAATATGAAATACATCACAGAATGTGACTAAAGCAGAAAGAAATCAAGTGTTCAGAGGAGAAAACACAGCAAGTCTGTGTGTCACAAAGCAGAAAGTGATCCTGGAAGTGCAGAACCATGGATTGCAGTAACTCAGAGCTCCTCAGGATCGGTGCAATCTGAGCATCCAAGCAGATCCCCAGTGGTGGGAGCATAAAGGTGAGGCATGTCTTGAAATGCATCATCAGCCCTACCCTGACCACTTCACAGCACACTGTCACATGCTCCCACGGACTTGTTGGTGCTTCTGGGCTTTGTGGGTTGTTGTGAGGGACCAAGGGACTTGGATGTCATTTTGGAAGGTCAGGTTTAGGCTTCTTCTTTCTTCCATAGGAAAGGAAATGCTGGGCGAAATCAGAATTTCTGATTTATTTGCTCAAGGGTTTGTGAGGTGCCGCTTAAGCACTCCAGAGCCTTTTTAGCCTTGGCCAAAGTCCTGTGATTAAAGCAGCGTGATAAGAGCTTGCTGCTAAAACATTCCTAAGAAACAATAAGCTGGGGATGAGAAAATATTGGGCTTTGGGATCTTATTCCTGCATCCTTGCTGACATTATGAAATGCAGAAAATCTCATTCAGGCTGTGGGGAACCTCTTGGAGCAGGCCAGGTTTAGACATTGTTTCCCACCGACCTGAACCCAACCCTGTTTCTGTAAGACATCTCTGGACCCTGAAAGCAGATCCCATCCATGTCCACAGACTGATTAGGAACAATGAATTCTTGATGCGCTTCCCCTTTAATAGGATCCTAATTTATAAAAATGCAGATAATATATCAATGGAAATTAACTTCACACTTTCCTTACCCTGGCAGGTTGAGCTGCAGGTGAGTGCAATGTAATTAAGAAATTAAAAGGTAATTTCCACATATGCTTTCTGCTAATCTAACTCAGCAATCATTTAATTTACAGCAGGGGGACTGGCAAGGAGGAAAGCCAAAATAAATAAGATAATAGTACATTTAATCGCTCAGTGGAATGGATATGGAACGGAGAGGTGTCTGCAAGGAGCCACAGGGAGAGGTGCAGTGACCCCTCTGGTGCTGCTGATTGAAAGCAAGGCTTGCTTTTAATTTCACTTCCAAGAGTTCAAACTTCGAGCCATCACCACCAAGTTTACTGAAGTTCTGATTTCTAAAATAACTTTTTTTAAAGTTGCTTTTAAAAAGATCCCTAAGTTGTTCCGTTTTCATGGTACCTGACAATTTTGACACCAAGATTTCCATAGACAGAGAGAGATTTTTTTTTTGCTGGGTCATTGAATCCTTTCCCGTTCCCAGTGGCTGGGATGTATGGAGCAGTTAACAAGAAGTATTGCACTGGGAAAGCCCTGGGGAAACTGAGGCGTGGACTCAGCAGTTTCTCAGTGGTTCCAGCCCGCAGTGCTGACCACAGCCAGCGATTCCCCTCCCCGGGCCCCTCCACCCTGTACCTCCCTGAGCTCCAGGTGTCCCGGGGAAGGATGCAGGGATGCAGGGGAGAGGATTTGGGCTGGTATCTGCGCTGTGGGAACACCTGGAGCCATGCATGCCAGAGCCTCCTCAATAGAGGCAGCAGCTCCGGCCCCAGGGCCTCAGCAGGGGATGCTCCTCATGTAACTCCAGCTTTTTGTTTCCAAACCTGAGCTGGGGAGGGGGGGTTGCTTCCCACCTCCCTGCTTGAGCCTGTCCCCTCCTCCACCCTCTGTGTCCCTCCATGCAGAAGCTGAGCTGCTTCCTCTCATTCCCTGGGGTCCCGGGAGCATTCATATGGGAGCTTAATCCTCTAGAGATGTGGGGACATGGGATTACCGGTGGTCCTGGAGAGATGGGGCCCACCTCCCCTCCGAGCAACCAGGCTGCCTTCATCATTCCACCCAGACCCTCCTGGAGACCCTGTCCTTGGAACAGCAGCATAGCAAGGACCAAAGCATAGACTTGTGCCCCCGTGGCAAGAAGGCTTTGGTGACTGCTGTGACACCCCTAAGTGGGGTTGCATTATCCCCTCTCAATAATTTATCTGAGGAGTTGCAGCCTGCTTTTGTCAAATGAATTATTCCCAATGCAGAGGGAGGTTATATTTGTACTCTTCAAGCAGCTCTAGAAATGGTCAAATAATATTTGCCCAGCAAATTGTTAAACGGCAATTCTTCTGTCACTCACTGAGTAAATTATTCACTGAGCACTTGTTTACCTGGGGCCGGGGCTCCCTGCCTGCCTCTGCCCTGCCTCTGCCCTGCCTGTACCTGCCTGTGTTCTGCCTGTACCCTGACTAGTGCCTGCCTGTACCCTGTCTGTGCCTGGGACCCTGTCTGCCACCCTACTTGTACCTGGGTGGGTTGGCAGGAGCAGGAGGGCACCTGAGCAAACTGGCAGAGGGGGTACATATGTGCCTGAGCCCCTGAAACCTGGCAGGTGTCTGTGCTTCCTTAGGGATGGCCATGGGGAAGAACTGCTGGGAAGTGTGTCTGGACAATACCTTCAATTCCCCTTCTGTTCCATTTTTCCCTTCCCTTTTCTACATCCCTTCCCCTTCCTCTTTCCCTTTTCCTCTTTTCCCCATCCCTTCCATTTCCCCCTTACTTTCTATGCCTTTTCCCTTTTCTCCTCTTCCCCTCACCTTTTAACATTTTCTGCTTCCCTTTCCCTCTTCCCCTTCCCTTCCATTTTCTCTTCCATTTCCCTATTCCCCTGCACTTCCCTTTAGTTTCCCTTTTTCTTCCCTCTTCCCTTCTGTTTCCATATCCCTTTTTCCCTTTCTCCCTCCCCTTCCTTTCCCCACCCACACCCACACCTACAAATGCCCAGCACAGCTCCGTATGGGCTGTATTTCCCACTGTATTTCCCATGCATGGCCTGGGACAGCCTGGGCTCTCTAGCCAGTAATTCACTGATTGGAAAACCTTCCAGGGCAGGGGCTGAGGAGTGAGAGCCAGGAGCAGGGAGCCAAGGAGGGGGAGTCAGGAGGGATGAGATGGGAGTTCTCAAACTGCGAGCCCTAATACTAAGCATGTGGCCATATATTATTTTAATAAAGCCAGCACATCCTGCACTCACGACAGCTGCTGTTCCCTTTCTCTCATCCTGTGAATCTCATTTATTCCTCATTAGCAAAATCACCTGTTTGTCAAATAGGGACAGAGCTGTAAGACATTAAATTGTGCGAGGGCTGGCGGGGGCCTGGGGAGCGCAGGGAAGAGCAGGAGGGAGGAGATCCTGAGCACAGATTGAAGCCAGAACTTGATGGAGATCTCTTGAAGGTTGAGATGGAAACAAGGATTTGGGAGAGCGGATTATCCAGCACACTCTCTTTTTTTTTTCTCCTCCTCCACCTGTTCTCAACATCCTGGAATGATGCTGTGCACAACAAAGGGATGCCCAGCACCCAAGTGCAGGAGGGCTCGGGCGCACCCACTCCATGGTCACCCATCACCTCCTGAGCAGCAAACAATTTAAATCCATGGTTACCCATCAGCAAATAATTTTCCCTTTTGGAAGAGGTCAGGCACAAAATTTCATCTGATTCACTATTATTGGTTTGGGTTTTCTTTAAATTGAGTGAAGACATTGGTGGGACCTACCTGTTCTCTCAAAGAACCAGGGTTTTGATGAATCAGGATTTTCCACTAACATTATAAAAAAGGTCCCTGGGCTGCACTAAATTTAGTGTCTGTCTCCCCACCAGCCTGGCAATGGAGCCTTTTTCTGCTGGTTCTGCAGCTTACTCGCTGCTTTTCCTAATGCCAGCCCCGGCTTTTCCCTTTATCAGTTGAGTGACATGAGGGGAAACAGCTGGCTGCAAACCAAGCTTTCTGGATTGCTGAAATTCTCCCTGTTTTATCGAGATTTGGAGTTTGGGTTCAAATTGGATCCAGCCCAACCATGTGTGTGGGAAAGATACAGAGAGAAACTTGGGTAGGATGAGGAGATCTCAGCCCCCCCAAGCCCTCGCACAGGGTTTGGGTGTTCCTTATACCTCCTTGGCAAATGCAGGGGGGGAAAGACCCAGACAGCAGCTCCCAAGACTCCAGTTTCTTCAGGAAAGACTGAAACTCCACATTTTTCCCTGGAGGCTCTTTTGCCGTTTGGAAAACTCCAGCTAACACGGGAGGGTTTGATCCCAGCACTGAGATGGAATTCAGGGATGTGCCGTGGGAACCTGTGACCTGCTCTGCAGCCAAGGTCTGTCCAGGGAGACATCTGCCAAGTCCAGCCCTCCTTCCCCCGAGTGGGGTGAGCCAGTCTGAGGTCTGCAACAGGACTCACCAGCTCTCAGGAAGGTAATTTTTAATCTTGAGGGAAAATATGGACTAGTAGTGAAGGAGAGGCCTGTGTCTGTGTGTCATTTTTCTACATATTCTGTTTTTGATACTTACTCTCTTTCCTCCTCTGTTAATATTTTTTTGGCTTATCCGACCATCCTTTCATTCTCTCTTCATCATCATCACATTTTTTCTCATTTCCCTTCCCCAGCACACTTCCATCTACCTCCCTATCCTTCCACTCCTTCCCCCAACCATCTCCTCTCCACACCTCTCCATTGACTGCTGTTGAATCCTTCCTCCTCACCTTCTGCACATCTCCCCACCTTGATCTCACAACCTGTTTCTGTCTTGGGGGACATGTGTGGGGACATCCAGTGCCTCAGCTTGGTGGCCCACAAGTCCCACAGCCCCAAGTCCAGCTCACTTCATAGCTCAGTCCTTAGGGAGACACTTCTTTACCCACCTCCTGGCTGGCTGCAAGACTGGAGGCACAATAGTGGCTGCCTTTAATCCACCTGCCCAGCCCTGCTGCCCATGGCAGAGCAGGAAAGGCAGAACCTGCCTGCACAGGGGCTGAGCGTCCCAGGGTGGATGAGCTGCACCCACCACCACCCCATGGCCAGAGGGATGGATGTCATCCCACTCCCCCTCGTCCCTTCCCAGCCACCTTCCCCCAGGTGCCAGTGATGTCCCTGCTCTGCAGAACGGCCCTGTGTCCCCTTTCCCCACCCGTGCCACCACCACGTGTCGATGCCACCGTGTCCCCCCCGCCCTCGTCCCCCCCCTTCCCTCCTCTCTCTGAAAGTCATCAGGCCTAGCGAGGTCTTCTCCCACTTATGCAGCTCATGAATATTTAACAGCATCTGCTCTGGAGGCGATAAAGCCTACCAATCCTTGACAAATATGGCCTAATCTTTTCAATTTCGGGGTGCAAATATTCCTTCAGAGTCCTGTTTGTCACCTAGATTAATGACTCTGGCTCCCATAAGCCTTTGGTGCTAATTCAAGTGGTGGCTACCCGGACAGCGCATGGTGGAGGGATGCTGGGACACATATGAAGGAGAGATTACTCACTTGAGGGCCCTTCACTGCAGGGTTTTGTTCCTGCATTGGCAGTGGGGACAAGGAGGGGGGTCTGGGTGTTTGTTTGTTTGTTCCTCTTCGTAGCTCCCAAATATCCATCCTGGATGCAGCGTGGGTGAAGGGGGATACTGCCATGAGGAGGGTGGATGTCTCCCCCCTTCCCTCTGCTTTCCCCCCTTCCCTCTGTTTTGATGTGGGACATGGGTTTGCCTCCAACCCTGGCTCCTCATTTTTTGTCACTTGATGTAAAGAGCAGCTTCCAGGCCACCAAACTTTCCAGCAGCCCTCTAAGCCTGGACATGCTCTGTGACTCTGCTCCAAGTTAAGCCCCCGTCCCAAGGACTGGAGGCTGAGATGTGGGAGGAAACAGCCAGAGAAAAGAGCAAAGCCTTCGTTGCCCTGGTCCAGCCCATGCCAGTTCCTCTCCTCATGTCCTGGTACCTGCCCAGGGCAGATGCAGTGTGTGGGGTTGGACGATGCTCAAGTGTCCATAGGAGAGAAGAGGGCTTTGTCCAAGCTCTGGCCAGCATTGATGCTGATGGGACATTGCAAGAGCCACAGCAATCCTCAAGCCAACGCACAGCAGCAGCCCAGGCACCTCTGGGCACATAAGACCATCTGCTTGTATTTATTTATTTTTTCCCTGATCAAGAGAGAAAAGTACAGAGGGGAGCGAGCAGCGGTGGGTGGGAGAGCAGGGAGAGGAGGGAAGGGCTGGAAATCAATGCCAGCGCTGATCAGTGGTATTGACAACCTCACTAAGGGGCTGATGGCTCCCATTCACTGCCCCCACGCCCACAGGGGCTGCCCCCATCACGAGGGGGTGTCAGGGGGACATCCCCCTCCCAGCTCAGCACAGTCAAGCATCAGCAAAGGCATTAATGGCCGGCCAGAAATCGAAGATTTGTTATTATCCAGCAGCGGAACAATAGCCTGGCCGGGTGTATTCATCACCACTCCAGCCCTCAGGGATGGGAATATGGTGAGATTGCAGATTATTTATTTATATTGGGAATGCTGGTGGTGCAGAGGAAGGAATTTTCTCCTCTCTGCTCGTCTTTGGCTCGTCCAAGGGCTCTGGAGCTGCCTAAGTGTGACACACTGATTTACAGCAGACTGAGTTATGAGGCTTTGGAACATCCTTTGGGAGAAGAGTGGAAAGGAATGTTGATACCTACTGGAAAATTTGCAGTTGGAGTTCTCAACACCATCCATTTGCGTCACCATTTGTGTTGCAAAGAGGGTCCTTGGGACATAAGACCCTTAGAAAGAAGGTCTAGAGAAACCTCTGACCCTCTGGATGCAAAATTATTCACTTTTGGAAGTATCTGAAAAGGTCCAGCGTGGAGGATGTGAAACCATGAAGGTTCTCAAAAATAGGATTCTTCTTGGCTCTGGAAAGTTAGTGTTACTAAGGGTAAGACAGCCCAAAAGTAATGGATCAGGTCTTTAGTGGATATTCCACTAAAAAATGGCTTGACTTGGGTGTAGGAACCGTCTGAGATGAAGAGATTGAACCAAAAACCTTTCTGCAATGGTGGCAGCAATGCTGGGTGTCTGCAGGATAATGGTCCTGAGGAAAATGTCCTTGCTGCTGCTAGAGAGACAAAACTTCCACCGGATACAGGGAACTGCAGAGCACGGTGAATATTTACAGCTCATGAGGCAGAAGGAGTTATTTTTAGTTTTGTTTTACATTTCTGTGGCAGAAAATGCTTCCTCAGGCAGACAAAAATAATATCGTGGATAAAACGAAAGTGTGAAACCATCCTTTTTTGGGTAGGCAATAATCAGGAAAATGCTACTTTTCACTGCTTAGAAACAGAAGACAAACTTTTGAATAAAGCAAAAGAAAATTTCTGCATGTGTTTTGGGAGAGAAAACTGCCAACCTGGTTTCCCAACTCGGCTCCCCCTTTTGGCTTTGCAGCTGACAGTCTCTGTGAGTCTTGTTTTCTCTTCGCTGATTCCCACACCTGCTACCAGCTCTTGCTGGATGCTTCATGCTGGCAGTCCAGGGCAGCATTTTCAGATTCAAACCCCCTGAGTACCCACCACAAAGGCCAAGCACTGCCCAGAGGGAGGTGCAGCCACCCCGGGCTGTGATGCCAGTCCCAGCACAACCAAACCCTGGGGACTCAGTGGGGAGTTGGGGTTGACCTGAGAGTTGAACCCCAGAGAGGAGGAACAGGGAGGGATGAGGGATCCCCACACAGGGCTAGTGCCAAAGCTCTGACTCCTCACAGCCAGCACCAGCAGCTCCAAGGAAAGTTGAAAAGACTGGCTCAGAAGAATAAAAGCCCACTGCAGAGCGAGGGGATGGTTCAGGCAGTGTTTCCTCCACTCATTTGCTTCCCTACCCTTATCACCCCCTCCTTTTCTTTGGAAAAAAATCAAAACCATCAGGGCACCGGCCAGGAATTTCCCCTGCCGCGGTCCCTGTGCAGGGATGGGATCTGTGGTGCTGTGAGGTGGCACTGACAGGCACCATCAGCCCCTTTCTGTGCTCAGCACCCCCCTCCCCGTTCCACGCTCGCACTGCCCGACGTGGGGACCGGGGGACCGGGGTGCTGGGCAGCATCCCACGGCCGCCTGTGCTGGCATGTCCGTGCCTGCTTCCCGCTGCTCCCTGCCCCCTCTCCTTCTATTTTTTCCCGCTGAACAGGCTCCAAACGCCTTTGTAATACCGCAGCATCGTTAGGGCCCTCCTGAAACCGGGGCGGGGAGCGGGAGAAAGCGGCTCATTAGCTGGCCGCTTTGAAGTGGGCTCTGTTTGGGGTTCATTTGTATGCCGGCAGAAGGGAAACCTCTGTGTTTCAAGGATGTTTTTCTGGAGGGGCTTCCTGGAAACATAACAAACATGACCCCGAGGAGCGCTCCCCCAGCCCACATAGGCAGGCGGGAGATGAAACGCGGGGCTGTGCTCGGCTCGCCACAAAGGCAGCCCGCTCGCAGCCCGCTCCCGGCCAAGTTCCCGTGGAGAACACCAAAGCTGGCACGGAGAGAGTCTATTTGTCGCACAAGCCGTCCCTGTTTGAGGGATACAGAATTCGTGGCTCGGCCTCGCATCTTCCCATCCCTCCTGTTCCCAAATACCGTCTCCTCCCAGCCCCACCGACGTGGGCAGGGATGCCACTCGGTACATCGGGTTGCTCAGGGCTCCTTCCAACCTGGCCTTGCCATGGCAAGATCACAAATCCAGAGATGCAGAGATCACAAACCAACACAAAAAGGTGGAAAGTTTGGTTCCCTTTCTGTTCGGGGGCTCCCTGACTGACCATGCAGAGCCTGCACTCCTGAGGGGCTCATCGGCCATCCTGCCCCGCTGCCTCCAAGGCAAAGGAATCCTGAGCTTTAGAGTGGTTTGAGGGACCTCAAAACACATTCCCAAGGTCCTCTGCCCGCTCACTGCCCTGCTGTGCCCTCTTCGGGATAAAGGATGGGCATCTCCATCCCTCCCCAGCCAGGAGCTGCCAGGGTGGGAATTTCCAGGAGAGGAAGAAGCAACCCCCAATAAAGAGAATGCGGATGGCTCTGCCTCCCTCGCCCTATCGCTCTCCCCTTCCCTTCAGCAGTCTCTTTCTCTGCCTGCTTCTCCCCGGCTCCGTCTTCCTCAGCCTCCCCTTCTCCCCCCGCGTCTCCCGCAGCACTGCCGGTGACAGCGAGCGCTCGCAGAAAGACGAATTGGAATGACACGCGAGCTCCAGCGTGACTGCTGGGGTGATGCATGGGGAGCCGCCACTCGGTGCTCGTCGTGAGTGGTACAGATGAGGGACTGACCTCCTCTGCCAAGGGGTCAAGGATGTTTGAAGGGCAGAGCAGCTACAGTCGGGGGGAGGAATGGGGGGGGAAACAGTCCCTTGTGTTTTGTCCGTGCTCCTGCCCGCACCCTGGAGCACCCCGATGGTGTTTTAAAACAAGTGAGCCCCCAGTGCTCCCTTTGTGCCAACAAAGCAGCAAAGAGACATCTCAAATCTCCTGCCTCCTGCACTGGTAGTCCTGAGGGAGAGCTGGAGATGTGACAAGACTCTGCTAGCACCAGGATCCCAAATCCTGCCTCGTGCCTCATTCCAGGAGGATTTGCATTTGCACCAAAGCAGAAGCAGGACATAACACAGCAGAGCTTTGCAAGTACCAAAATCCGGTGTTGGCAGTGGTGAAGAGCCCTTCCATCATCTGCATCCCTCCTGAAGTCCCTCTCTGTGACCTTGGCAGCAGAGCAAGCCCTACCAGAGCTGCCAAACCCAAGTGTGCTGGAACCTGGACCTGCTGGACTCTCTCAGAAAACCACACTGGGCTTGGCCACGAAGAGTTCAGTGATCTCAGAGGGAAATGATTTTATCATCAGTTCCCAGGGAGATGAACTTGGGAGGGTCCTCTGTGGGTCACCCACTTTCAGCTGACCCTCAGCAAACCTGACAAATCCTCAGCCTCTCCTTTGGCTTACTCTGGAGCACTGTGTGCATAGGGTGAACACTAATTCCTCTGAGATATTGTCCCATCCTTTGGGTTGAAGATCCAGTGGGCTCCAGCCTGGAGAAAATTGTCAGACAAATCTACTCTTCTTCAAATTGTTCTCTCAGGATGACTGGGAAATTCAGCTCAAAGACACAAATTCCTGTCAAATTTGGCAAAGCAGCTTGCCTAAATAAATGTGTTTTTAACAGAGATACCACACTGGAGAAGTTGGATCATTTCATCTTGATGTTTTTAACTGAAGTGAAACACATTCAGGTCTTTCATTTGCTTTGATAAAAGAGCAAAAAATGCATTAAAAATAGTATGAGGCATTTTATTTTTGAACACACATCTCAGTTGGCTCAAGAAAAAAAGAAAAAAGCCTTGTGGGTGTGGGAGGGAAATTTGTTTAGTTGCTTGAATAAAAGCAAAATTTAAATCTTCTCCCCAGTAAGCCACTGGAGGTGATCTGTGAATCCCTCATGCCAGGTCCCATTGCTCCCAAAGAAGCACAGGGAGAGGTATGGGGGGTGACAGCCCTGCCTGTGCCACCCTGGGACAGGGGACACTGCCCAGCCCTGCCCATAAACCCAAGCAAGCAGGTTTTCTGAGACATCTCTGCCTCATCCCTGGGCTGAATGCCTGCCAGGAGAAGCGGTTGGAAAAGAGCAAGGAAGGAAAGGCTATCCAAGGCTGGACAGATGCGGCCAGTTGGCACGAGCCGCTGAATTACCAGCCAATTTCCCGCGCACAACCTGGGGACCTGGGCTTTCAGCTGAGCACATTAAGGCTGGAGCCCCTTTTAATTGCTGTAGATCTTAACATGTGTCCCTCAACTCCGGTGTCCCTGACAGCCTGGACAAAGCCAGCTCTCAAAATGGGGAAAATGCTGTTACCTGGTTTATTTAGGGTCTTGCTGACATGCTCCGGACCTGGTGGTGGCTCGTTTGGTGTGAGAAGATTCAGCCTTTGAGTGAGACTCATTTCTCCTTTATCCCAGCATGGGGAGCAGGCAGGAGCACCATCCCTATATTTCCCACTCCATGGATACCAAAAGTTGAGGGACAAGTCAAACGTTGACCATGGAAGGAGGCTGGGAAGCAGCGAGGATGTGATGACCCTGCGGCCGTGCCGCTGGTGCTCGGTTGCTCTGAGAGGCAGGACACGGAGCTGAGAAAGCTGTGAGACCCTTAGCAGGTCCTGTCAGCCTTATTCACACGTTATCAGATGGGGGAAGCCCAAAGGGCCGTGAGGGAGGTAATTAATCTTGGTCTCCAGCAGAAAGGCTCAGAGAGGAGGGGGGAGGTCAAAACGAGCACTGTTTGAGGAGAGATGGGAACTTTGCAAATGCTTGAATGGTTTTTTGCCCTTAATGTGAAGTTCACCCCAGATCTGAAGACACCTTTGTACTTCCCCCCCGATTTAATTTGGATTTTTATTTGGGATCATCAGTTTCTCCTCACCATAAAACACATCATCATCACTGTAAAGCACTTTTATGACACCTTTATCTGATTATCCGAAAGCACTTAATCAGCATTAACTCATTAAGCTTCCCTGGGCCTCAGTGGGAGGAGGAAGGGGTCGGTGCTGGCTTTGAGAGCAGCCCTGGGCACGGGGGTGTTTGGGGCTGCAGCTGGGGCAGAACCATGAACATCCCCTGGTACCCAGCCCCACCAGCATTCCCAGAGGGAACTCACTGCTTTTCCTCCACGGATCAAAGCCTAGCTGGACTTACATAAGGGTTCTTTGAAAGATTGACTTGCAGCATCTTTTTGGGGATCAAAGGTAAAGCACTTCACAGAGACTCTCAGCATCCCCAAATTGGTGCTAGGACTGATCCTTGGGGTGGGATTGTTGTGTTTTACCTGCTTGTCACATGTCCTAACATAATACAGAGGATCTTGGAATATAATACAGAGGGGCTCAGCCAGTCCTGACTGTGAAGCAGGACAGACTTGTTTAAAGAACCCTCCAAACCCACATGTTTTATGGCAGCAAAAAAATATCCAAATCTGGAAGCTCTCAGCAAACAACAAATTTCACTTATGGAGCTGAGGTAATTTTGCTGACCCCTTGTAATGCCCCACTCGCCTGTCCCAGAGCTGAGCTGCTGAATGTGGCCCTGACAATAAAGCACCAGAGCATCCCCACCCCACCAGGCTTTGCTGGGTGTCAGTGTCCCAGTGCATCCAGCACAGGGGGTGGCTGTGCCAGGCGGATGGAGTGGGGACATACCTGACTCACCCCACAGTGGGTGTGGGATGCTGTTGGTTCTCCTCAGCATGGACACTCCAGGGTCTCCTCCAGCAGAATGCCAGGACAAGGCGACCCCCATCCGCAGCAGCAGCGCTGGGTTATTCAGGGATGGCCATTCTCCTGGCTTCAGTGGCAAATTAGACCCCTGGAAAGGGGTGGTGGGCAGGGTTGCCCATCTGCTCCTGTTTTTGTCCATCAATTAGGTCTCATTTCCAGCGTGCTGATTGTGGTTCATTGGTTTCCGCTTCACGTTCCGCGTGGTTTCCAGACACCATCACAGAACAGCTCTGCAGTGTCTCCAGAGAGCTTTTGCCTTTGGACTCAGGCCATCATTTTTCCCCACCTTTTCTTTCTGCCCCCCCCCCTACGGTTTTTACCCCCCAAATTCATTCAAATAGCACTCCCCTGGGGCAGCTCAAAGAGTAGACCCTTATCAACTGTGCCAGGTGCTGCAGGATGCCCAGGGTGACAACCAGCACCCACCATTTCACCCACTGGTGTGTTCTCAGACACCTCCAAATGCCTCTGCAGAGTGTCCCCTGCTTTCTCTATCACCAGAGCAGAACCTCTCCCCCACATCCATGTCTTTCTGGCTGGCAAAACCACATGTCCCCAGCAATATTTCCTCCTGATCCAAATCATTCCTCCATCACCCTGGTTTTTTCCCCATCGATTCTATCAGCTGTGCACAGGGATTTTCACTGCAGATGTGGAGCAGGTCCTTGTCTGTGCTCAGGTTTGGTGTCACAGCCACATGGACCATCAGGGTGGCTGGGCTGCTTTAGTTTGCCCAAGTCCTCCACACCTTTGATCAGCAGAAACTTTATGTTCTGGACTGTGCAAAGATCTCTCTTCAAATCCCAGGCAACAGGAATGAGGGGACAACATACTAGGAATGAGACAGGAAAGGAGATCCAGAGAGGTTAGTGGAGAAGGGATAAAGTGCAGCTATTTCTAACACCACTTCAGCATTGTGAGCTTGAAGAGAAAAACTTTTACATCTGGGCTCAGAAGAGTGGCTGGGTTGTTTTTTTTTACATTTGGCCAAAAAAAACCCCCATGCCTAACTGGATAATGTGTTGGGGGTTTGGGACTGGATTAGAGATCCAGCCTTCTTGGCCTGGGAAAACTTGCCTGAGATTAGGGGGAAAAAGCCCGGAGGTAGACGTGAAAAAACCAGATGCTTTTTTGGGCAGTGCATGTGACCACCCCATCCCAGCAAAGGTGTGGAGTGCCAGGAACTCCCCTCCCCTGGCAGCCTGTGCTGGGAACTGCCCCTAGGTGGGCTCAGGGACAAAATGTGGGGGTGTCCCACACTGCCCCAGCTGTCAAAGCTCTTTTGGGGCATCCCAGGGCAGGGCTGGGACTCAGGAAACTCAGCTGGGGGCTCTGCCCTCCTCAGTTCATTGTTGCTGGGAGGCTCAGGGTCCACATAGGCATTTGGTTAACCTTCTATGGAAGTAAAGCATCACTTTGTATCCCTGAATCAAATAATTGGTGATTCTGGTAAGGGGAAAAAATATAAAACAAATATAAAGCCCCGTTTTGGCATGTGTGTAGGTTGTCTGTGTTAGTGTGGTCAGGCAAGACAAGTTCATGGAAGCACCTCCTTCATATTTGAGCTCCTATCCTGATCTTCCCTTGGCTGTCTGGATGGCGGTGCTGCTTCATTCGATCCAGCCACTTTTACCTCCAAAAGGTATTATTATTTAATTCCCTTTGCAGCTGCCTGCAGCTCTCAATGGCCAAGCAGTTCTTTGGCTGATAAAAAAAGCAGTTGAGCATCGGTCAGTAAATCAGTGGCAACAGAAGTGCTGAATCATTAAATCTTACACTGTAACCTATTTTAGCTGGGTTTACAACATATATCCAGGATTGTGGATGGAGGCAACAGGCTTTAAAGGCAAAACCAAAACAAAACATCCAAGGGAAAGCAGAACAATCTCTGTTTTTCCAGGATGTGGTCAAGATGGTTCCATCCTATTTTAGTCCCTGCCTGAAGGTAAAAATCCTTTCCCCTGTGAAGAACTGTGTGCTTTGAATTTGTCCTGAGTTAAAACTTAAAAATAGAACTCTAATGTGTTTTTGGTTTTTTTTTAATGGGGATTCTAAGTCAGAGCCAGGTCTGAGGGGAATCAATGCAAATTCAGAGCTGCTTTTTGAGCCCTGGCTGCACCTTTGGGTCAAGCAGGTCTGAGCATGAGCCACCACTTAGTGTAATCCTAGCTTTCCAACACAGAGAGATGTAACTCCTGTCCCACAGAGCAGGTGAGTTGTCCAGACTGGGCACAAGCACTCATTCTCCCCATTCCACATCCCATAAATGCTCTACAATGGTGGCATCTTACTTAGAGTGTGGGGAAGTGAGAAGGGAAACTCAGAACTGGGACACAGCACCTGCTCTTTCACTACTCACAGCCTGTCTTTTTTCTCCCGCCTTACTAGATGAAGGGAGAAGTGAGTTTCTAGAAGATATTGGGCAAAAGATCCCAGGGCAACCCTCTCCTGGGGAATCTGTTGGATCCAGGCATTGTTAATAGCTGCTTACACTCTTGTTTTAGCATCTTGCCAATAAGATAAAAGTGGTGGCAGCCCTCAGTGAGCTGCAAGGAGATGATGATGCTCTCAGAGCATCACTCAGACAGATGCTCAGAGCTCTGTCCTGCCACATGGCCACAGCCAGAGCCTCTTGTCCCATAGACAGACCTTCAGGAAGAGTCTCTGCAGACATGCTTTCCCTCCAGAGCAAACTGCCCAGTGTAGAGCTGACTGGCTTATCTCACGGCTCTGACAACTCCCACTCATCCAGCCCTCCTCAGATTTTCCCTTTCCCTCACGTGCAGTGAGCCTAAACCCACCCAAACCTGCTTCTTGTTTCCAGACCAACCTCACGATGTGGTGTCATCACCTCACCAGCTGCAACATCACCTTCCCATGCCATTCCCACTGCTGTCACCTTGCACAGAGCTGTTATCTGCTCCGAGGGATCAATGGGCAAGGAAAGGTCTCAGTCCTGCCCTGGCCCCTCCCGGGGGATTTGATTTTAGTTCTGAACTGGATGAGTACAACCATCAGACTTTTCCAGTTCAGAGCTAAAATCAAACCTGGGTAAGGAGATCTCACTCCTCACAGCAGTGACTTTTTTTGACCAAGCCTAAGTCTTCAAGAGTTTTTGCAGTATTTCAAAGAAGGAAAGAGCTCCATAAGCTCCTGTGAGGACTTTCCTCCAGCCTAATACTGCAGATCCTCATGGACCACACAAGTGGGTGTTCATATTAAACCCTAAAAGCAGAGAGGAAAACAGACGAGTGTACAGACAAATGGACATTGGATGAAGAGAGACGATAAACTGCAGCATGGAGAGCTGAGTGGGAGGAATGGCAAGCAGATCCACACAGGGATGGAGGGAGGGACGGCAGGCAGGGAAGGGTAGCACGGGATGGCTGTGTGAGCAGACACTCGGCTGATGGATTCAATAAAGAGGTACATCAGTGCATTATTTCCTCCTCTTCCTCCTCTCTGGAGCAGAAGAGAAGGATGGCCAGCCCCGGGCCCACGCAGGGGAGCCAGGCAGCAGCAGGGCCGTGCCCCGCCGCCCGAGGACAGGCAGGGGCCGGGGTCCCACCGCCGACCCGAGCGTCTGTTCCCTTTGAAGCCGGGGACTTGCGGAGCCGCCGGCAGAGAGGATTTGGCAGGTCGGCACTTCTGCTCCGCGGCAGGCCCCATAACAAGAGGATTGGCTTCCCTCCCTCCAGCACATGGCTCTCCCTCCCCTCCGCGCTCCCCGTTGAACGCCAGCCCAGCCGGCAAGCCCCGACAATCTCCCGTCCCCCTCAGCCCAACCTCATTGTCCCCGGGAGATGCCTCCTTCCCCCTCCCCACCTCTCCCTTCTCTTCCTGGCAAATTCTCCCCCTCCTCCTGGATCCAGCCGCTCTCATAATAGCATCCTTTTCATGGAGACAAATTGTCCAGCCGGGGGCTGCACCTGAGGGCTTTCGCCCTTTAACAAATAGCCTTTTAATTTTCTGCCAGAAGGGCATGGAAAGGGGGGGAGAGGGAAAGAGGGGGGGGCTGGAGAGGGGGTTGCACAGAGGAGAGAGAATCAATCAGACATCCATCTTCATCATTGCTGCCAAGGGACCATTTGCACTGGCTGGATGCCCCTGGGGGAAGGTGGGGTGAAAAAGAGAAGAGGTTGGGGTGAGGGGGAGGCAGGAGGCAGTGAGAGAGGGGGGTCACAGGGCTGCGCCGCTTCTGGAATCTACATTGAAATGGTTGCCCTCCAGAAAAATAAACAGCAACTCTTAGAGCCTAGGGAAGGGAGCAGAGGGTTGTTTTCCAGCTCTTACTCTTCTCTCCAAAGAGGTTGGGTCAAATCCAAAAGAGTCAGTAGCCCTGGCACAGGGCAAAGCAGCAGCCAAGAGGAGCCAGCTCAGGCCGTGGGAGATCCCCATCCTTGTCCCCTGGAAGTGGGGAACTCCAAGTGAGATGAAGAACAAAGAAACACAGGGTGAAGCTCCATCGGCACCTTTTCCTCCCAAGATGAGGTTATCACAGACATCATACACAGCTTCTACCCCAAGGCAGGAGGCCCAGAAGAGCTTGAAATTTTCTTCTCCCTGTTTCCTGGAAAACAAGGAGGGAGCCAGCAGGTGAAATCACAAAATCCCTTTCCTCTCCTCTCCTCCAGATTCTCTCCTGCAGAGGGATACCCAGCCACAGTGTCAGCTTTAGCTGGAATTTGTCGCCTTTCCCACCAAAAAATAAGCAAAGAGGTTAATTAGATGTTTGCAATCCAATTTGCGTCTTGTTTGTGAAACCAGCATTTCAGCTGTAACCCAGGCTGGGAGCCCCCGTGCCCTTGCTCTTTTGCTAAATTTATTTCACAGCTTTGCAGAACTGGCTCAGCCGGGTCAGAACTCTTCCATTATCATTTTATCGCTGCCTCTTACTCTGTAATTACAAGCTGCTTCCCTCATCCCCTCCCTCCTCTTCTTCCCCAGCCCTCTCCAGGCACAAGGTGGGAGATGCTGGTCTTGCTTTAAGCTTCTTCTACGATTTGTCTCACCCACTGAGGCCGGGAACAGTTTGGCCCTGGTTTCAGCAGATAAGCAAGGGAAAGTGGCTGGGAAAGGGAGGGGATGCTGTCCTCCAGTCCCCCGTCCCCTAGGATTAAAATATTCAGATGCACCGATGAATAGCAATGAGGGCTGGAAATGAAGGCCTGGAAACTCAGCATTGAAGAGGTTGGAGTCAATCTGGCAGGAAGGAAATGAGCTGCAAAGTCCTGGAAGTCTATGGAACATCCCCTCATGTGTCCTGGGCTGACCCTCATCTGTCCCCAGACACTGACTGGGAAGGTACTGGTTGGCATGGACCAAAGTGATGCCAGGGCAGACACACAGGAGTGGGCAGCACTTTTATCTGTGCCCTGTGGAAGTGAGAGAGAGCACTTTGGGAGGCCTGTTGGCCAACATTCCCAGTAAGCTCCAGTGGGAGTGAAAGGTCCTTGAGGACCATCCCACAGAGCCAGGAAGCAGCATCTCCCTGGGCTTCCAGCAGCTCCTCTGTGCACATAGGACAGACAACAATGGGGATCAAGTCCCAGGGCTGGCATTGTCACCAGAGGACAGTCCCCAGCCAGCACAGTGGCTCACTGTTGGGCTCCACTTGTAGATCCAGGACACATGGAGCAACAGCAGGATCCCCACACCAGCTACCCTCTCCTCAGTCCTTTTTGACGTTATGATCCATCCCCCTCCCAAAGCACCAGCTTCCTCCACCTACAGTAAAGGGAAGTGGGCACATCCTCACCAGGGAAAGATCACGTCCTTGTGCCTAAGATCAGCCTAAAGGACCTCCCCTGGCAAAGTTTAGGGAGAGGAAGTAACAGGCAGAGGGAAGCCCACACCTCTGGGGCACTGTAACATCTTGACCACGGGGACAAGCCACTACAGGACAAAAAACTGAGTTTGGGATAGAGCTGGCACTGTCTCTGCCCTGGGAGAAAGAGATGCTGCCTTGCAATGTGGACAGGGCCTGGATGCAGCTGGACGCTGCAGTGCCCTGCTTTGTTGCAAAATTTGGCTTCACTTCAGTCACCTGTGAGCACAGATCAGACAAGAACTTGCAGACAGCATGAATACATACACACACAGCCAGCTCAATTGCCCATGAGAAGGTTCATGTAATTAACAGGCAGCCAGCTTTTCTTTCTTGTGGCAAAGAAAGGATGGGGAAGGGGGTGTATTTGTCTGTGTCCATCCCCTGCAAGCAAACTCCTGCAGGACTGTTCACAGGAGCAGGGACCACAACACAGTCTGTAACTAGAACCCCAGGGGCAGGGAGGGATGGACCACAGGCCCCTTCATGAACAAAGTGGGTCCCTCCCCATCCTTGGGAGAATCAAAAAAGCCTTTTCCCTCCTAAATCCACAGGGCAGGGAGCCCCTCTTTTCTGGAAATGGCATAAGGATGGACCTTGGTGCTGTGCCATGGTCTGTGTAATCCCCCACCATGCGCTGGGATCCCCATAAGATCACTGGGAACAGTATTTAACACTTGTGTCCATCACATACCCACACCACAAACACCCAAGTACATTTCCCAACCCCAGAGCACATCTAGCTCTGCCTCTGCCCTTCAACCCAGGCATGCCATGGTGTCCGTGGACGCACAACCAGCACCAAGCACAAAGACACCTCAATTCCTCCCTAAAACAAAGATCAAAGCCCCTGCTCTGCTCCACGCCAGCTCAGAGCTGAGGATACCACCCCCTCCCTCCGCTGCTGGAGGAACATTAAAACCCCATTAACCTGGGGTTGTTATTAATCATGCAACATTACCCAGTGGGGACAGCCCTGACGTCTGAGTGCCCAGGCTCTCGCCAGCTCCCCCGGCCCAGCTCCAGGTGACACAGGCACGGAGAAGGTGGGATTCGTTTATAACCGTGCGAGTGCGTCAGCTCCGGATAATGAATTTCCTCCACGAGGCAAAGGAGGAAAGAGCTTCACCGAGATTGGAAATAATCACCCCGAGGCAAGGCAGGG
Organism: Margarornis squamiger; assembly: GCA_035222235.1. Taxonomy (NCBI): domain Eukaryota; kingdom Metazoa; phylum Chordata; class Aves; order Passeriformes; family Furnariidae; genus Margarornis; species Margarornis squamiger. Next base: position 4,158,449 of record JAWWTY010000035.1, on the reverse strand, counting down.
ACTGGACTCCAGACGCCTCTCACCCTGCGGATGATAATCCCCTTTGTGACTGGGTTAAGGGCAAGGCAGAGGAAACCACGATTTATCATCTGCTTGAACCACATCCATCCTCTGGAAGAAGATTTCCAGCTGTGCTGCAGAGCACACCCAACAAGAGGCAGAGGTCCCAGGCCAAAATCAACTCCAGAGCTCAGGAGATATTCACTTTGGAGACCTCCTGAGGACACAGAGTGGGCATCTTCTGCACACACCAGACAGACTAATGCCAGGAGAGCAAAGCCTCTGCCTGTACATACGTATGTAGGCTGAAGCCCCATCAAGCCCTCACAGCTCCGTGATATTAAAGCTTTCCCCTCATGCATAGAAGCAAGCAGGGGGGCTAATTGCTTCTTATGACACTATAATGGTAGGACTATTTACACTAGATTAAAATCCAATTCATAATGAGGTATAATAACTTTGCAAATGCCAGGATTTGTCAAAGGGTGAGGAGCGCCACTGAGACAGAGCTGAGCGGCCTCGGACTTGGGGTCCAAGCCTTCGTGTGGGAGGAAGGGGCTCTTGGCAAGAGAGTTGGTGGGCTTTTGTTGACTTCTCCCTCTTTGGTTGCTTCTTTCACAGGTTAAGCAGACACAATGGTAAATGGGAGTGTGGAGACCAGCAGAGCCCTGGAATAGCTTTACAGCCAAGTGGGAAAGGGGACTGCCCTGGGTCTGCCCAGTGTCTGGAGTAAGTGAACTCTGTGTGGACAAGTGGTTGGACCATCTGCACAATTGTCTTGGCTTTACCTGCCATGTCAGGAACAGAGTTCCTTGCCCAGGAAGAGCAAATATTTTTCCAAATGCAGATAAACAACCCCATCAGGGACCAGGAGTGCTGAGGCTTCTTCCAGACCAGGATCAGGCACTCTTATGGAAAACCTCACTTTCTGGATGTCACACACCATGCCACATCATCAGACACCCCCAGAAACTCATCCTCCCTGCCCAGTGGCACAGTGGCCCTTCCCACTCACCCCCAGCCCCCTTCAGCCACCCCCACCAAGGACACGAGCAGGGACACACACCCAGCACCACCATCTCCCCCCATGTTTGCCAGGGGCTCCTGTGGGGAGGGGGCATTTTCATCCTGCAGGAAAGCGATGGCTGAGATTGAATCCAGTTTGGATCTGCTCTCTGCCTCCATTACATGTTTACGGATGTGACCTTGAATGAGCCCAGCAACACATCACTCCTGACGTGTTCAAAAGAGGTATTTATTTATTCCCTGCCAATGACATGGACTGATGGTGCCCTCTGAATTTCAAATAGGACTCGGCTCTGTTTTGATAGTCTGGGTGGCTCTGCTACAAAACAGGCAGAGAGGAAAGAGGCCAACAAGCTTCACTTGGAAAGGGAACATTGCTAACCAGATCCCAGGGCTCTGTGAGATTCCTGTATCCCTCTGAGTGGGCTCAGTGTGGTGCTGGCACTTTGCACAATGGCTTTAAGCAATGTACCTCAGGTCTCCAGTGGTCACCAAGGTCCTCTGTTGGATATCAGCACTAGGGAGTCCTTCAAAGGACTTTCATCAGCAGAGGAGGAACTACAGAAGACAAAAAGCACCAGGCTTGGTGGAGCTGCTCAGGTTAAGAGCGAGCTCTGATGTGCCAATATGACTCACCCTCCCAGTGTCACCAGGCTCTCAAGCCTTCCCACATCTCCACATCTGTTCGTGTTCAGAACCAGCTTTATGCTAAAAAAAGCTGACAGAAAACCCTCCAGAAAACTAGTTCTTTGGCACATAATGGTGTGAATTTGTCAGTCATCCTGCTGGACACTCAGTACCCTCAGCTTTTGGCTGCTGAGCCACGCTCATCAAGGACAAGGAGAGCTGGAAGTAATATGTGACTTCCTAAGGGGTGAAACTCTCTTCTCTATATAAACTCTTCTTCAGTGGAATCACTGAAGCAGCTACCCCATGCACAGAAACATAGGAGGAGTGTTAATTTACAAAAATAGCAAAAATCCCAACACTTTGTGCTCAGAAGAAAAATCACCTGAGCCTCCAATACAGCAAAGACAAATTGAATTGTGCCAAACTCACATTCACGTCAGCAAAGGGCTCTTTTTGGCCCCATGTAACACCCTCCAAACTGAGACTGTCCCATCACCAGGGAAGAGCAAGCCCCGTCCCATCCTCTCCAAGCAGTGTGAGACCTGGGACAGCAGCTGGAGTCAACCTGAAGTCCATGCCATGCTGCATCTCCATGGTATGGGTGCACCAAAGCAGAAATGTTCTTCCCCCTTGGGCCAGGTGTTTGCCTGGCATCCCAGTGAAATCTAGGAGTGTGATTTGGTGGGAATAAAAGTAGTGGATCTCAAGCAGGCTTTGAAACTTTTGGCTGGACTGAAGCTATTTGTCCATGGCAGCTCCTGGCTGTGGCAGAGCCAAGAGAGTTCTGGCAGCCTCAGGACTGGCTGAGGAACCCTCTCTCCTTGGAGGGCATGACCTGGCCACAAGACCCAGGGCTCTTCAGGGGTACAAGATGCATGGGGAGAGGGTGAAAGAGTCTGTAACATATCTGCCCAATCACCACCACCATGGAACAGCCATCCCAACAGACCCTGCCTCGTGACCAGGCTGTCAGGTTTCAAGGAGCACCGAGTGCCTCCTCAAAGCAGAGTTGCTCCTCACACTCTTGTAGGTAGGTCCTTCCTAAGGGGAGGCAGAAGTTGCTCGTAAAGTCAACCTCAAGCAGAACACATGGATGTTGGGTGTATCAATATGTTCAAGCTGTAAAGGAGGAGATGTCGAGGAATCCAGCACCTCCAGCCCGACAGATGGAATGAGGCCCAGGAACACCTCCGACCGCATGGCACCTCCTAACACGGCCCCAGGAGGGGACAAGGCTTCTTGGCCAGAGTCTGAACCAATTATCTTCTGGCAAACGTGATGTCCTTCGATTCACCAGCGTCGACAAGAAAAACACAATTTTCCCCCGTTCTGTTTTTGTTTGTGAGAGGGAGAGCAAGCTGGAGCAGGCGGCGGAGCAGAAAGGGATTGAGAGGATGGCACTGCATCCCAATTGGAAAGAGCCAGTGGCCACTGCCCAAGTGAAATTCCAACTTTATGACATAATGGGCTTTTTCTAACCAGCGCTTGCTATTAACTTCGGCACTGGCTTAAACCCCTTGGCCTCAGGCACCAGCAAAGCAGAGCTCATACACTGTAAATGTTAATACTGCTTTAGCACTGTAATAAGCTAAAAGGTGGATGCAAGATCTGGCACATTAATTCCTTTTTTCATCTTTTTAGCACATTTCAGGGTAATATGAATAATAAATATTTGAGCTCATGAAGGTTAACGGATGGATCACCCTGGAGACTGGGACTCCCTGAGTAGGAAGACAGCAGCTCCCTTCCACATGTTGGTGTCTCCAGCAGTGATCCAGGGAATTTGCCTCCTCCTGAGAAGCTGGAGGTGCTTCTTGGCAGGGAAATGTCTGACACAAAAACTTGTTGCCTGGCATATTTGTTTGCACTTCAAATATTTGGGCTGGGGAATGAGTAGAGGCAGATGTTTCAAAGCATCACAGAGCAAAGCTATTGGGAGAGAGGAGAGCCTCCTCCATCCCAGCAAAAACTTCCAGTTTCCACTGAACAAAAGCCAGGCTTAGTCAGCAGAGGGTTCCAGTCTCAAAGCTGTTTAGGAATCTGCTGCAACGAGGTGTAGATTCACCTGGGCTGAGAGGTTTGGTGGCCGAGTAAGGGAGCTGAGCATACACCCCCAGAGTTTTAAACTTCTGTTGAGTCTCCTCTCACTGAGGGAATGTTGAAAAGGCAGAGCACTGCATGGACATGACCCAGACATCTTCATCAGTCCCAAAGCTCCTGGTCTGGCCTCGTGTTGCAGGTGCTGAGTCTAACTTACAGGGCTTTGATGTCTGTCAGGCTGCAGGAACACAGCTCCTCAAGGAGAGCATCTGAGGATGCTGAGCTACTGGGATAACTGAATGTGAAACTTCCCTGGAGCTGGCATAGCTCTGCACATCGTCTCTGGATTACAAAAATATGGAGAGCAGGGCTCTGGGAGAAAGTCATACTGCTTTGGCATCCAGTTGGGTGGCACAAGGGAGCCGCTTGTGGTTGTGGTGCAACCCTGGCTTGCAGGGAAGGGGTCTAGAAGGGATACAGAAGATTTTCTAATCCAACAAGACAGAAATACTAAAAAAAGACCATATCAAGGGAGAAAGGGTAAGTCTAATGACACAGGAAAGGATTTGAACCCTGTTCTGGGAGAGCAGGCACTGCAGCATGGTATTCCATGGACCCATTCCATACCTGTCATGGAGACCTGGCAAGTAGCAGCACTTGCTGGGAGAAAAGCTGGAACATGAGTGTGATCCCGTGGGATGGAGGATGTGGGGCTTGCCGAGATTTCATCTGCTGTTACAGCTTTGTCTTCTTGACCCACATGGTACAGACATGCCTGAGACTGCCACATCCAGCAAGCAAGCCCTCTGGTTGGGAAAGGCCCAGTATTCCAGCAGAAGTTCTACTGTGGTCCAAGGCTGGTGGACACCAGCACTGTGGGACACTGTGGGGTAGCTGGTGATGGGGTGGGTGTCGTGATGGGGTGGATGTCATGATGTGTCACTGGAGCTCAAGTTGCAGGAGAAAGGTCTTGACTGTGTAACCAACCTGGGTCAGGGATTTAGTTCCCATCCTGAAGTCCAGGAGCTTCAGGGGCTGGTGGGGGCAGAGATGCCTCAGATTCCTTATGCTCCTGACCAGTGCTGCAGGAAACTGGGAAAGAAAAGGAGCACTGGACTTGTGCCTTTCGGGAAGGACAGTCAGGGGGACAGGGCAGGAGACACGAGAAAGGCAGGCTGGGGAAGCACTGCTGATGGACAGAGGTGCTCAGGGTGGAGCTGCATGCCCAGAGCTGGGTATCAGGGGACAAGAGGCGACCCCTGGTAATCTCTAGGACCCTCACCAGGGAGCAGCCCGTGGAAAGACGCGGCTGGGGAGCGCTGGTGGCCAGGACATTGTGTGCCGGGGGGGCTGCGAGCGCTGCTCACCGATGTGTGTGCACAGCCCGCTCTCGGCAGCCACGGCTGCGCATCCGCAACCAGCGCCGGGTACCCCGATTTGGGGCGGGGGGAGCCGCCCGCCGCTCCTCGGGGTGTGAGGCTGGATGCTGCGGAGGGGAGCCGTGCGCCCCCCGCCCGCCAAGCCCCTCCTGTTTGCCTTTCGTTTCGCTCACTGTTGCGTGACCGCCGAGCCCCCCTCCCCTGGCAATCCTTGGGGGATATCAAGGGCAAGGAAGAGAAGGGTTACCTGGAGGAAAGGGTTGCTAAGCAACTCCCCCTCCGACCCCCCCCCAAAGCACCGCAAACCCAAAACTCGTTCCAGGCCTGCAACCAGATTAGCATATTAATGAGGCTGTAATTTCCCCGGAATTGTCTGCACGTCTATGCCCGCTCACAGCACACTGGCCCAGGAGTTTGCTATGCAAATAAACTGGTTTTACAGGCTGTGGCTTAATTAACTCATCAAGTTCATCTTCCTAACAAAAAAGGCAGACTAACTGCGGATTAATGGACCTGTGTTTGCTCTTCTTTCTCTCCCCCTCTCACCCACTCCCTCCCGGAGGCGCTGCCTCCCTCCAGACCCTTCCATTCCCGGCCGCTCCAGCCTCAATGCTGGCGAGATCCTCCAGCCTCGCAAGGAGATAAATCCTGCGAAAAGAGATGGGGGGGAAGGAATCTTAATACCGCTTCCAGCAGAGTCGGGGAGGTTTCCTCATCGACTTCAAGGGGAATAAGATGGATCAGGCCTCAAGGATGGTAATTACGCCTTCAGTCGAAGCTGGCAGGTGACCACTTATGAGAAGGAGGTGGCACATCGTGACACTGTCTCTTTAAAATGGTTGTCTCTGTGCGGATCAGGGGTCAGGGATTTTGGGGAGGGGGATTAAGGTACCGTTTCTAGGGAAGCTCTGGCAGTCCTGCTCCTTCCCTTACAGTGTAGGGTCAGGGCAGGTGAGAGGGATGCTTTCCCTCCTGGGTTAATTAGAAAGGCCCTTCTTGCCTGCATCCCATGCTCAGCAACATGATGTCTTTTGAAAACCATCCCCAAAAAAAAAAAAAAAAAATAAGTATAAGGATTTGCAGAGTCACTGAGAGAAAGTTCACCTGGCCAAAAGTCTGTAATTCAGACTGGACCGGAGTTTCCTTTGAACATTAACATCATTATGACTTTATGTCCCTTCTCTTTTCTTATTTTTCAGTTCCCTTCTTCCTTCCCTGGGAAGAGGGAAGCAATTTCCTGTGGGACCTGGATGGGGTACAGATGTCCCCCCATGGTTCACACATGAGCATAAGGAGCTGGCTGGGAGCACTCAGCCCCCAGGCTGTGTGTGAAGTGACTCCACTTGGAAATGAAATGTCTGAGCATATCTTTTTCTTTTTAATTCTAGCTGTATTGTTAGTTAATTGTAGTTTGACCTCCAGGGAGGTTTTCCATGGCTCAGAAGGTGGCCTGGGATACTGAATTCAGAGCCTAGGGTGGGAATGGTTTCTTTGGCATTCATAGCATGAATTATGCCAGCCCAGTGCACAGAGCCCTGAGGAGTGAAGAGCCCAGACAGACAAAAAGGCAAGGGAAAACTGAAGAACAGTTAAGTATCTGAAGGGAGAGTGCCAAGAGGATGGAGCCAGGCTCTTGTTGGCAGTGCCAAGCAGTAGGACAAGAGGCAATGAGCAGAAACTGATGCCCAGGAAGTTCCACTGGAACATGAGGAAGAACTTCTTTCCTGTGCAGTGACCAAGCACTGGACAGATTGCCCAGAGAGGGTGTGGAGTCTCCCTCACTGAAGGTATTCCAGAACCATCTGGATGCAATCCTGTGCCATGTGCTCTGGGATGGCCCTGCCTGGGCAGGGAGGTCGGACCAGATTGTCCACTGTGGTCCCTTCCAACCAGACCCAACCTGTAGTTCTGTTGTGTCCTCAGAGCCATCCAGCTTGAGCCCTTGGCCTCCAACCTTTGCTGGGCACAGCAGACCTGCTGCCCATCACCACCACAGCCCCTCACTCTCACAACTCTGGGACCTGCCCCTGCAGTCACCCATGACTTTGCCCTTGGGGTGGGGAAGGATCTGGTTCCCCAGCCAGCTGAGCTACCAAAGACCCCCCAGCTGCTCCCCATGCTCAGATGTGCAACATCTCCTCAGAAAACCCTGGCAGGGGTCCACACCTCCCTTGAAAGAAAGTTTAGGAGCATTCAAATCACACTCAGCCGAAGACCATCCCTCTTCCTGTCACAGCCGTCTTGGAACAGACTGGAGTTAAAGCTTTCTTACTAAAGTTGGTTTAGACTGGGCAAAGTCCTTGAAAAATCTGACTGTACTCAGAAGCTTTTCTGCATTCACAGGGAAATGGACTGGCTGACCTAAAAGGTCTTTTCCATCTTTAATTTCTGTGGTTGTGTGATTCATCCCTTTTCTTTGAAAGTGTTTCCTACATGAAACGTCTAGTAGAAGGGGAAAAAATGATACTAAATAATCTTTTTTCATTTCCTCTTCTCATTGTCAGAGAATATGAGAGGTGAGGGATGTGTCTGCTGTGACATTAACCGAGCAATGGAACAGAAAAGGCAAACCAGGATTCAGCTTAGCAGCCAAGAATGAAGCTATTCATGCAAGGTGGAGTAGGAGGAGATGTGCTGGAGACAGCCTTTCCAGGAACACAACTGTTCCCTGCTTTCTCAGATCAGGAGAAAACACTGAGCTGGAGAACAACAAACATCTCTTGTCATCAGAGGAGTGGCCACATCCCAACTGAGGAGAGGACCTCCCTCAGACTGCTGCTCCCAGAAGACATATATACCAGCTTCCTGGGATGCTTTTGGGAATCAGCAAAACCAGCTGTGGGTTCAACATTCTTAACATCCTTCAGGACTTTCTCTCCTATGAGCTTTTCCAGTTTCCTCTTAATTCATTCAGCTCTTGCATTGGGGAGTTCCAGAGATAACCCATTGCAAGAGGTGAAGTTTGTGTTAAATCTCACTTCTACCACCTTGACTTGAAGGCACAAAAGGGAGTTTAGTTTCATGTCAGAACCTCACTAAACTGTTTCATGTAGGAAATGCTGCCAAAGACATCACACAGCCTCAGAAAGGAGAGAAAACTCCTGAGGTTAGGCAAGACATTCCCATGGGAATGCAGAAGGGGCATCTTTCCACCCTGAAGTAGCCCTGCATGGGGAGAAATTGGGAATTACCTCAAACATGGGCTCAGGAAAGGTCCCTTAACTTATAGCCAGTGGGTCACTCCTCAGCTTCCCACACCTGCTCCCTGTCCCAGTCCCTGGGATGCTTTCCCCAGTCCCATACAACTCCAGGGAAGTTGTCCCATCCCCATAAGATGTGTCCACCACTGTATTCCTCTCCTCTCTGGATTTCTGACACCCCAGTGATGTGGTTTTCTCTTCTTCTGTGACTCTCAGGTGACTTTGGCTCATAGCATTGCATCACCTCAAGAACTTTTCATGAGGGACAAACTGAAGATCTTCAATTTATTCCTTTTTCTGTGTTGGGTAATGTCTTTCAAACCACCCTATTTGCTAATTCTTCTTTTTCCCACACACTCAGAAGCAAACAGAAGGTGATATTCCTGGAAAACATCCCCTTTCAGCTGGTTTCTGCTTTAAAATTTGAGCATGAGCATTTGGACACACTCTCACATCAGATGATTTCCAGAAAGACTGGGGAGCCACTGTGTTTTGGGGGAACTGGTGCAGACAGGCTGGCACCCAATTTACAGCCACTAATCTGATGGCATCAGGATGGGAAGGCAACAGGGGACAGAGGTCCTGCCCCCAAAATGAGGTGAAAGTGGAAGGGGACCAAAGGGACAAAGCCCTGTAGAAAGACAAATTCAGTATCTGATCCTGGTTCACTTATCAGTGAGGTTTTGTCAGGGATTTGGGGATCAGAAGGGGTTTGAATTATAATTACCCATCTTCAGCTGTCACCCAGGAGGTGCTTATTGGAAGAATTGTTGTGACCATAGTATAGGACTTTCAGCTCTTTTTATTTCATTGATTGAGAGGATTTTCATTCTCTTTTTTCTTTCATTTCCTGGGAGCAAGAGGAGCACTATAAACCCAAAGTCCTACAGTATCACCTCTTTCAGCAAAATGCATTTATACAGATTTACCTTTTTTTGAAACAAAGACTAAAGCTTAAGTGCTTACGGAGAGGGAATCACACAAAATTTAACACTTGCCAGATACTGTTTCCACCCATAATACCAACCCTTTTCCAGACGACATTCCAGGACACTGGTTTTTCATTTGTTTGGTGCGTTGTTTTTTTCCTTTTCTCCAATGTACCTGCTACTTCCACAAATGGGGGAAAACATTTTTTTTTCCCTGACACAGGAGAATTGGGTAATGAGGAAATCCAAGAGGTGGAAAGCTGGACCTACTACAATCTGAGCTTTGAAATTAAAATTGACCCTTTTAGGATTAACGAGGAGAGTGATAAAACAAGGGACCAAATTTACAGAGGGAGACATCAACTCTTTCATCACGAGTGGTCCCTCAGCTGGCAGTGGCTCACAGGGGAGGCTCCTGCTTGCCCACAAGTCATGGGGCAGGATGCAGAAACTGCAGGGCAAGTCTCTACGGCTCACACTCCACGGGAGGTCACACTACACACTCGTCGGGGTCCCTTCTGGCCCTAAAATCTATGAATCTATTGATGCTCTGAGGCTTAAAAAGCAGCAGCTGCTCCTATGCAGCACCTAGTTCTCATAAGCATTTGGAATAATGGATCCATATTGTGCCAATGCATACTAATGTTAATATACATTTGCAGCACACAATGTGATGGCTTTGGAGACACCCAGGTGTCAGATGGAATCAGTGTCAGTGACACACCGTACCAGGACTTCGTGGCAGGTCCCTGTTGGCTTCTCCAGTGGGAAGCTTTCGTTTCTTTGAAATTATTGTGTTTATCCCTTATGTTTCTGGAGGGGAAAAAAAAAAAAAAAGAATGAATTGTGTCAGGCCAGCCACAGGACTGGTGTCCACACTTTGTAGCTAGCCAAAGCCTGGTTTCCACAGGGTTAGAGATGTGGATGTGAGGGGAAAAAGGAAAGATGCTATAAGAGGAGTGCCCAAGGAGTTCAGAGCTGCATCCTTTTGCTCTTCCTACTAATTTCCTCTCATGCACCAGTGCAAAGACATTAGGAGCCAGTGCCTGGGACTGCTCCCAGCTCTGTGCCCAAGGAAGTCCAGAGAAGCTGCACAAAGCATTTGTGAGCCAAAGACCTGAGCCTGCCCCTGCCGGATTTAATCCCCCCAGCTTTCAAGTGCAGAATCAAGTCCAGATTCTGCAAAGGGAAAATGGCCTCTTTAATTGCTGCCTTGGGTTGGGGTTGTGGAGGCTCACACCTCCAGCCCTGCTGCCTGTGCACCCACAAGGCACACGTGTGAGTGGGGGTGGGTGTGCAAGTGGCTGTGTGAGCAGGGTGTAGGGTGTCAGGAGAAGGTTTGCACCCCAGATTTGACCTCTATAATTGGTGAGGGTGTGGAGATGTGTGCATATGTGTGCTATACCTTCACATTTATATATACACATACACATTCCTTAATTTATCACAACAAGCAAGCCTGCATCAACCTCGTGGAAATTCCCTGCCCAAATTCCTTTGTCAAAAGGCTTACATGAACTCACATGGGAAGCTGCCCAACACCTCTTTACTTTGCAGGAATACAGTACAGTAGCACACCATGCAGCAAGTCCTCAACAGCTCATTATTCCCAGAGGTAGTTTCCCAGTCAGTCCCAGTGCTGGGGACATGGGGACTTTGTCACCACCCAGGTACTGCAAGGGTTAAGGCTATTCTTGTGTCAGGACTCACCCAGAGGAAGGTCTGGGTGGATGGAGGCCTCCTTGACAGCCCTCAGTCCTGCAGGACTTCATCCCACACACTGGTCGAGATGAGAGGCCCTTCTAGGATGGTCCTTGGCCATCCTCACCTCTCTCTGTGAGGAGTCTCTTCCAATGGAAAAGCTAAACCTATGTTCCCACACACACTGGGGGTTTTTTATCTGCTCCTGAAGGTTAAAAAAAAAAAAAAAAAAAAAAGGAAAAGAAAAAGAAAAAAAGGAAAGAGACCAACAGTTTCCCAAGTCTCCAGGGGCTCTGCTCCCCTTTAAACCCTCCATGGCCCCCCACGCAGCTGTTGGATCTTCTCTTCTGCCTTCTGGATGACCTGGTACCAATGGGTAACCCTTTTAATGGAGCTGGTGGGACTGTGTTTGTGGTCCTGCTCGTGGTTAAGAGAGGCAGGTGTGCATTTCTACTGAGGATTAGTGAGGTCAACAGAAGGAAGTAGGGATGGAGGAGAGAGGAATGCAGGGGAGAGAAGGCAAGGTGACTGTGTGCCCAGGTGACAGTGACAGTCCAAGCACTCTCACCAGAACTGCACATTAGGCAGCTGATGAGGTTAGAGAGGTCTTCCCATTCCCTGAGGCAATGGAGGTTTTATCACCTCCCTGCTCAGCTTGAGGTGCCTCTGCCCCAGCTTCTCACCCAGGCTGTGAAATGGGTGTTGGAGCAGTCTGGGGCAAATTCTCAGCCCCACTCCTGGCCCCAAGGCAACCCCGGCAAGGGCTCTCTCCTCTGGTCTCCACAGAGAGAAAAACCTCATCCCCTTGTATAAAAAGATGAGGCTGAGGGATGGTGTCAGCTCCCACGGAGCCTGGGTACGTCAGAGAAGGCAGGGCCACTGAGATGGGTGTTGCAGGGGGAATGTGCATGTGTGAGGGCTGGTTTTGTGTGTGTGCATGAAACGTGTCACAGGGGTGTGCTTTCCAGCTGTGGAGGTGTGGGGGATGAGGATTTGGGGTGTGCAGAGAGCGTGTGTGTGAGCAGGGTCTGTGCACACATGTGGACACGCATGAAGGAACACAGGGAATGTGCAGGTTGCGTGGTGAAGGCAGGGAAGGGAGAGGATGCAGGAGAGGATGAGGATGAGGCAGACGAAAAAGCTCTGCAGGCAGAGCAGGGGGAGATCCCAGACCCTTCACTGGGGTGTCAGGGCTAGGGGAGCCAGGTCAGCCCCCGTGGGGACTCCCCACAGGTTCTCTCTCCCGAGGGGAGCAATGTGGAGGGGTGTGGGTGTGTGCAAGGACAGGAACGTTTGTGCAAGTGTCCGAGCGTCTCCTCTCCGTGACACTCGGGCTTCGCCACTTCGTTTTCTCGGCCGCCGGGTTCCCCCGCGGCGTGGGGCTGAGCTGTGGGGCTGAGCTGTGGGGCTGAGCTGTGGGGCTGCCCCAGCCCCGCTCTGTCGCCGCTCGGGGCGGGCAGGCACCGGCACTCCGGGGTTCGGTTTTAATCGCAGCCGCTGTAAGAGTGAAAATAAAAAAGCCGCTCTGGGGTCCCGCTGGTTCCTCCCGCCCTGGATGGGCTGGTGCCCTGGGCAGCGCAGCCCCGCTCCCCTCGGGATGAAGTACTGGGAGCACTGGGAGGGTGGGGAGGCCGATGGGCGGCTGGTAATTATGCCGTGGTGCTCGCAAAATTTCCAGTCGTTCCGGCCGACGCAGCTTTCTGTGGGAGGAGGGAAAAGGGAAAGCAGAGAAAAAGAGAGGGACGGAGAGATCGGTGTGGAATGTGTGCGTAACGAGAGGGGGAAACGAAAAATAAGAGCCGCAAAGGGTGTGTGGAGGGACAGAGAAAAGGAGAGCAGAGAAAGAATCGAGAAAGAAAAAAAAAGAAAGAATTGAGAGACAAAAAAAGAAAAGGGGAAAAAGAAAAAAGAAAAGGGGGAAAAGAAAAAAGAAAATGGGGAAATAGGGGGAAAAAACAAAAGGGGAAAAACCGGGGAAAACCCGCAAAAAATCGAAATGAGAAAAACAGAAGGGAAAAAGAGGAGAAAAATAGTTTAAAATATAAAAAAAAAAGGAAAAAAAAAAAGAAACAAGAAACTGGGGAAAAAAAAAAAAAGAGAGAAGCGCGGGGAGTGAGGGAAGAAAATGACGATAAAACAGACACATACAGAAAACCAGAAAAAATATGAAGGAGGTAAGGGGAGAAAGAGAGAACACAAGAAGAAATGAAAAGGAGAAAACCGTCCAAAAAAAAAAAAAAAAGAAAAAGAAAAGCAGAGAGGGAAAGATCGAGGCAGAGCGAACGAATGCAAGAGAGAAGCAGGGGAGGGTGGAAGGGCCAGCCGTGCCTGGTGCCCGCAGGGCGAGGCGGGGGCGCGGACGGGACCGGGGGAGGCCGGGCCCGGCGGGGACGCGCGTTTCAGCACCCTGGAGAGCTCCACAGCCACGGCGGGCAGGGACACGGCGACACGGCGGGGGACACGGCGGTGGCAGGGCCAGGCAGGGCTCGGGGGCCCGGCGGGACCCAGCCCTGCTCGGGGCCGGGGTCCCAGCAGGGCTCCTCCACCCCGGGGCTCGGCCCTGCCGAAGACATCGGTGTCAGATTGGTCCTGGAGCGGGACTCCGGACCCACTCGGGACGTGGAAAGGAGGGAGCAGCGTCCCTGCTCTGCTTTCCTCCGCCACTCTTCCCGGCAAACCGGTTCCCTTCTTTCTGCGGAGCTGCCCCCCCGCCCTTGTCGCCCCCCTTGGCTCCGCGGCACCTGTGGCTTTGGGGCTTTTGGTGTGTCCCCCCGAGTCCCCCCACGGTGCTCGTTAGTGGGGAGGTGGGAGCGCTGAAACCCTCCCCGCTCATCCCGCCCGCAGGTCCGGGCCGTGCGCTCCCCCCTCCCTATTTCCCAAGCAAATCCAAAGGAGAGGGAAAGACGCAGGGAGGCATAGCCTGAGGGGGTCACCCCACACCCCGCCAGCTTTGGAGGTCCCGTGTGCGGGGGGTACCCGGGGGTAAGACCTCCACCAGATGCCTGCTCAGTTCCAATCCCCGACGGGAGCACCGGGGCGAGCTCCCTTCCCCTCCCTGCCTTACAAACAGCACCACAAGCCCCCAGCCTCAGCCCTGCCCCGCCGTGTGCCCCCCGACCCCCCCGCTCCGGGCGCTTCTGCCCCTCCAGGGCGGGCTCCCCACGCACCGGCTCGCTCCGTCCCGCCGCTGCTATGCGGAGCTCCGCGGTTGCCGCCGGCTTTTCTCATGCAGATTCCCTCTTTCACACCTCCCAAACAAAAGCAAACGGGGGCATCGCCTCGCCGTGTCAACACACACGCTCATTAGCGGGGAGGCGGCGGGGGGAGCGGGTGGGAACGGCTCGAGCAGCCCCTCCGGGGGGGGCGGTCGCATCGACGGGAGGTTGTAGCGGGCCGGGGATCACCCGAGGAAATTTGGAGCGAGTTCTTTGCCGCATGCCCCTCAAGTCTAAGTTTCCGAAGGTCTGGGTTTGCCTGTCTGCGCTTCGGTTATCGCAACACAAGCTGCTCACAGCCAGGCTTTGCCCACCCGCGATTCGGCATCGTGGGGAGCGGCAGCCACAGGGGCTCCGGGTCGGCTCCGCTCAGAGCAGGACCCCGAGCCCGGGGCGGGTTAGCCCCGGGGAGCTGTCGGGGAGGGTGGGAATGCGGCCCCAGGGTTGTGCTGGAGCCAGGAGGGGCTGGGGGGGCAATTAAAGCTTCGCCAATTACCGCTACCCGCGGGGGGGGGGAAAAAAGGGACTGATCAAAACGGCGGTGGAGGGGCGGGAGGTACCTGGGGAAAAGTCGAGGAGAGCAGGGGGAAGCGCTGACTGCCCACGGACCCGAGAGGGGCGGCCCCGGCCGGGGTACCGGGGGGTGTCGGGGCGCTCCGGGGGCCGCGCTCCGCACCGAGTTCGCACCGACGTGTTTCCGAGCTCCGCGGCCGCCGGCGGTGCGCGCTCCGTTGCCCCCACCCGAGATTTTTTGGAGTGTCTTCATTTTGTTTGGGATTTTTTTCCCCCTTTATTTGTTTATTTATTTGTGGGTTTATCTATTTTGCTTTTTTTCCCGTTAAACAGCCATAACCGAGCCCTGTCCTACTGCCGCTCCGCCTCTCCCGGGGCTTCTCCCTGCTGCCGGCATCGCCGTCCGTTTTGTGCCTTTTCTTCCACCAAAACCCCATGCCGGAGCTCGGAGGGAAGGAAACAAAAAAATTCGTTAAAAATAAGAAAACGGGGGGGAAACCCAAATTCAAAATCCCCAGGCTGTTCGTTTGCATTTGGACCGTGGTGGGGATTGAGGGGGTTGGTTTGTTTGTTTTCTTTTTCACACCCCCCGGCGATTCCATAAACACCGTGGGGAGGAAAGAGCTGGAGCATCCCCTCTCCCCAGCACCTTCCTCGGACCCCTGGTGAGGGATGGGGAGGAGGGAGAGAAGGAGCGATGGGTCGGGGGGGCCCGGCTGGCACCGTGGGGGCTGCGTGGGGCTTTGTGTGCGGGGCGGGGGTGCCGCATTGTTTGCTGGCGGTGTGAACACGCACACTGGCACACACACTCACACTCACCTCGGGTCCCCCCCCGCCCCAATAATACGGAAATTTCCATGTCCCAGCTGCCTTCCCCTTTTAACCTTGGTATTAATTTAGGACGGATCTTTTTAAACACCCCTGTAATGCATTCAGACGCTGCTGGAGGTTTATCTTTTTCTTTTCTTTTTTTTTCTTTTTTTTTTTTTTTTTTTGTACCGTGGGTTATATTTACACCCAAAACAAAATAATTACACTTTTGTTGGCGAGAGAAAGCTGGTGATTAGACTGTGGCTCTTTGCAGCAAACCCTTTCTCAGTGGTACACCAGGACAATTTTTCACGGCTGGGTGAAATCAGACGCGGGAGGTAATGAATCCTGTGAGCTATTTAAATTTACAATTTGTAACGCAGTCACTCAGAAACGCCTATGGCCCGGCGAGGAGATGCTTGCTGGGTTTGTTTAATGTTAAAACCTGCCCCGTCCCCCCTCTTACCGGGGGAAAGGAAGGGAGCGCGGGGGGAGCAGCCTCGCCCGCCGGCAGCGGCCCCGCGGAGGAGCGCGGAGCGGTGCGGAGCAGCCGCCTCCCACTGCGCTGGGGCTCGGCAACCTCGGGCCGGGCAGAGCCGCGGAGCCCGGCCCCGCTCCGCGCTCCTCCGCGCTCCTTTTCCGCCGTGATCGCCGCCTGCAACCCCAAAAATAGTTGGAAATATCTACAAAGTCGGCGGCGGAGCATCCGAACAGATAGATAATTAATTACAAAACACAGGGGGAATATGCAAACCGCGTATTACAAATTCTACAGGGCTTAACTGATTGGAAACAGATTATTATCTTGTTTGTCTTTTGTCTGTTTCACTTATCCCTCTGCCGTCTGTTGTGTTGTAAGTTGATACACTTTATTCTTGAAAGGGGATTTTTTTTTTCCTTTAATAATATAGTAAATTCCATCAACATCTTGTATAAGCGACGCTGCTTCTCCACGCATTACCCTGTTAAAACACAAAAGGTTTATTAGTTACATATAGGCGGTATTATGGGGCCTGAATTACCATCTGTTACCATGGGGGAATGTGGCCGGGGGCGGGAGGGGAGTGTTACTTGGGGTGGTTTTTTTCCCTCCTCCCCTTCCCCTTGGATTTATTTATTCCTTGACTTTCAAACGAAAGAAGGGAACCGAGCGCGGCCGAGGGGAGCGGGACCCCCCGGCATCGCCCCCTTGCCGCGGCCGGGCCCGGGTAGGGGTCTCCAGCTGGGGGTCCCGACTCGGCGATGGGGCGGACTGGGCAAGCACCGGGTGGCCGGGACCGAGGCCACGGGTGTGTGCAAGGCCGTGGGAGAGGGGCACGGGGGCGCGCAAGGCCCCGCGAAAGGAGTGCGTGTGCGTGGGCACAAGCAAAGGTGCGGGTGTCACCTCACGCACCCTTTATGGATTATCCGTACGAACCAGATTATCCATACGATTATCCATAGGAGCCCGTTACGACGCGGGACGTGGCACAAACACACACTCCCGCACTCAGTGGGGCAGCCCGAGTCACCCCCCGCGCCCGCGTTCCTGCGTGGGATGAGCAGCCTGCGGTGCCTGCGAGCGGGACTCTGCCGGGGGGCTCACGGCCAAGCGTGTGCGTGTGGAGCTGGTCCTGTGTGCAGACAAATTCCTCCCCACAGCCACGCGTGCCGCCGAGGATATCCACACACCCATCGCGGTGTGTTAAAGCCGCGCGGGTTTTCCCTGCGATGCGGGGCCGGAGCGGGGCCTGCCGGGGCTCCCCGTGCCCTGTCCCCGCTCCCGCGGAGCCCCCGGACCTCGTCCCGAAATCCGTGTGGGCCACGGCAGGAGAGGTCCCCGCGTATCCCCGCACAGTCCCGAGGCTCCCAAATCCCGCAGAAGAGCCCAGGGAATCCCGCAAACTTGGGCAGAGCCCGGCGGGAGCACGGCCGCGATCGGCCGCGGGTCCGGTGCCTTCTCCTCCTCCTTCCCGTGCCTTCGCCTTTCTTGGCCATTTCTCCCCTTTTCAGCTTGCTGCAGTTATATTTTCCTTTCTTCTCTCTTCCCTGGATTTTTTTCTTTCTGTCTTTGTTGTATTTCTTTTCCCTCCCCTTCCTTGCTCGCTCGGTCTGGCGCTTTTCCCCCACGCTTCCTTTTTGGTTTCCATTCTTGTTTGTTCTCGCCGTTCTTTCTTTTTCTTTATTTCTTTTCTCAGCTTATTTTCCCTCTTTTCTTCTTTTTTTTTTTCCCCATCATTTCCTCACGCTTTATTTCTTTCCATATTTATTTCTATTTATTTTTTATTTCTTTCATTTATTCCTTCTTTTTTCCTTCTTTTCCTTTCATTTATTTTCCCTTCCTTTTCTGTTGTTTTTCCTTCTGTTTCTTCTTATTTTCTTCCTTTTCTTTTTCGTTTACGTTGATTTATTTTTCTTCACTCTCCTTTTCACTTTCACCTCCTTTCCTCTTCTATCTTTTTTCAGCACACATTTTCTCCTTTTCCTTCCGTGTTTTTTTTTTCTCCTTTATTTCCCTTTTCCTTCTCTTTTTTTTTTTTTTTCTTTTTATTTTGGTTGGTTGGTTGGTTGGCTTGGGTTTGGTTTTTTGTTTGTTTTTTGACTTTTCCCCCCCGAATCTCTTTCTGTATTTTCTTAATTCGATTCTCGCTCTTTCCACATACACCCCTACCCGTGGGCACACACAAAACGTCTTCCACTTCCAGCTGATGCTCTTGTGCCGTGGCGGGTTTGTTGGGATTTTGGGGTGGATTTTCTTTTTTTTTTCTGGCGGCTACCGGGAGCGTTTCCCGGCTCCAGGATGCCCCGCAGCCTCGGAATAGTCCGGGCCGGAGCGAGGGGGGGGTGAAAAAATTACATCTCTATATTTTTATATACAAAAATTTAGATTTTAACTGGAGAAAAAGACGGGGCAAGGGAATGGAGGTCCGGCCTTTACCTGCCCCGCCGCCTTCCTCCTCTTTCCATCACGACCGAACCCCAGGGCCACCTTCTCCCCTCCCTAAATCCCCGGGAAACGGAGGGAGAGGCGACGGGGCCGCCCCCAACACCGATCCAGCTGGGAGCCCCTGGCTGGGGCAACAGCCCCCCGACCCCAGGCTGGATCCCCCCCTCATAACCTCCCCTGACCCCCCGGCCGGGTCCGGTCCTGCCCCCCGTCCCTCCCGCGGGTCAGAGCTTCGCCGCACCTGGAATTAAAGAGAAAACACAGTGTGGGAGGGGGTAGCACCCACCGCCCCCCAGGCCGCCCCCCCGGGCCACCCCCTGCCCCCTCTCCCCCCTCGGAGCGGGGAAAGGGCGGGGGGCCCATGGGACAAAGGCGAGGAGCGGGCGGGGGGCCGCATACCTCCGGGGCAACTTTTCATCCCACTACGCTGCGGGAAGGAGCCCCTGGCCCCCTCCCCGTCCCCACCAACCCTTCCCCCGCCCAAATCCACCTCCCCTCTCTTTTCCTCCACTTGTTGCTCTCCTAGACAAAAGCATCCTTCCCCCTTGTGCAAAACAAATAGAACCCCCCCCAAAAGCAGGTGATGCTGTCCCCCCAGAGCAACTCGGGACCCCTCAACTCCTCCCCGAGCATTCCTTTAAAGGAAATAAACACAAACTAAAACAAAACTCAAAGGAAAAACGGTGGGACAGCGTTTTTTTGGCGGTGCCCCCCCCCGACCCCCCAGCCAGGTGCGTACTCACTTCGCGGCCCAGGTACAAGCCACCCTCAACAATAGAGGCGCGTTGTTTTTTTCCCTCTGTGCCAAGCACAAGGCTGGAGCCAATTTAGATATGCTATAAATTAAGAGGTTGCCATGGCTACCGCCCTGCCATTGGCCGCATCCCGGGTGACGCGGCCCGCGACGTCACCAAATCTGAATAAGGATGCGCGAATTACTAAGGCGGGGGACAAAGCTGGCGATGGGGACAGCATGAGAGTGGCGGCGCGGCGGCGGCGGAGCACAGCGAGGCACCGGGGCTGCCGGCTGCAGGGGGGGGTTCATGCACCCCTCCCGCCGCGCCCGCTGCCGCAGAGCCCGCCAGCAGCGCGGCCGCCGCTCCGGCGGCTCCCGGGCCGCTCCGCAGGCACCGGAGGGGGCTTTGGGGGGGCTTTTAGTATTATTGTTATTATTATTTCTCGGGGGTGGTTTGGATTATTTTTGGGGGGGGCATCGTTTTTTCCCTCCCGTCGTCGAGGCTCCGGAGAGAAGAGGGGGAAGAACTTGACAGCCGCCCCGCTCCCCTCCCCTGAATTTTTTGTTATTCCCTCTTCTATATTTTTTAAATTTTTATTTCCTTTCGTTTATTTTAAATTTTATTTTGCTTTATTTTTTATTTGATTTTTATTTTCCTTTCATTTTATTCCTTTTTGGTTTACTTCTTTTCATTTTATTTCTTTTTGGTTTACTTCATTTAATTTCGTTTTATTACGTTTTTTATTTTATTGATTTTTCCTACGTTATTTTCATATTTTATTTTATATTCTTTTATTTTCCCCCTGCTTCCTTTTTTTTTTTTTCTTTTTTCTTTTTCTTTTTTCTTTTTTTTCCTCCGCCGTGTGCCGGCGCGGGGCTGGCTTCTCCTTTTGCGTGTCTCCATCCCCCGGCGGAGGTTATGATGGTGCATTGTGCGGGCTGCGAGAGGCCGATTTTGGACCGCTTCCTACTGAACGTCTTGGACAGAGCATGGCACATCAAATGCGTCCAGTGCTGCGAGTGCAAGTGCAACCTGACCGAGAAATGCTTCTCCAGAGAAGGGAAACTCTACTGCAAAAATGACTTTTTCAGGTGAGTCGTCATCCCCTGCTCCAACCCCGCCAGCGAGCAGCGGTGGGTGCGGAGATTCACAAGGCGCACGGCCTCTGCTGCCTCCCTGGGGTCTCCCCCGGAGTTTTGGGGGAGCTCGGCGGGGTCCCCTCCCATCCCTCCTTGCCGGGGCTCCGCACCGAGCCTGCCCCACCGCTCCATGGAGGAGCAGCCCCCCGGCCAGGGGAAGCCCCGGAGTGGACCCGGCTGCTGCGCTACGGCCGCTGCTGCAGCCTGAGGAGGGGGCGGCGAGGCTGTGCCCCCTCCCCAATCTCCCCATGACCTTCCTCCACGAGCCCCGGGCTCCGCTCCACCGATGCCGCCGCCCACCCCGTCGCATCAGGCCCCGGTGGGCACCGCGGAGCCGGCCCCGTGTGCCCCCCGCCTTCGAGGCCCGGCCTGGCGCTCCTCGCCCCCCTCCCGGGACCACAGGCCCCGGCGAAGACGGTGGCCAAAACGTCCCCCACCGTCCCCCCGAGGGGGCCCGCACCTTAAACGCCCCTAATGACCGCGATAAGGTGCCGCTGAGGAAATTAGGGGCCGGGATGTGAAGAGGGGGCAATGACTTATGACTCCTAATGCTCTCACTACATCAACGTCACCCGGAGGAGCGAGGGAGGCAGAAGTTGTGCCGCGGCTGGAGGGGAAAAAGGGGGGACCCTGCTTGGCACCCCGGGGCCTGGCAGCCCCCTGGGGACCCCGAGGACCCGGCAGCGACAGTCCCCGCTCCCGGTTCTGGAGGCAGATTTTTTGTCCCTGTGGGGTTTTTTTTGTTTGTTTGATTTGAGGTTTGGGGGGTTTTTTTGTTGTTGTTCTTTTCTTTGCTTTTCTTTTTGTTTGGTTGGTTTGGGGATTTTTTTGGTTGGAATTTTTTTGTTGTTTTCCTTTGTGTTTTTTTTTTCCTTTTGTTGTTGTCGTTTTGTTTGGTTTCTGTGGGGCTTGGGGGTTTGTTGTGGAGGTTTTGTGGCTTTTTTATTTGTTTGGCTGGAGTTTCATTTTCCTTTTTCTTTTTTTAAATATTTTTTTTATTTTTCCCTTAAGAGATCATTCCCATCTGATTCGGATTCCCTGGAATTGCTTTTTATTTTTCTTTTTAAAGACACCTCCTGGTGAAAAAAAAAAAAAAAAAACAAAAAAAAAACCAACAAACAAAACACCCAAACAAAACAACCCCCCCAAAACTCCAAACGAATAAAAAAAAAAAAAATACCGCAAAAATCACCAAATCCAAACTCGCCCTGGGAAGGAAAAAGTCGGAGATTTCCAAAGCGCTTTTCCCCACCTGGAAGAATTCCCCCTCGGGAGAGCAGGACGGGCTGGGGACCTCGGGCTGCCTTGAGCAGCACAGCCCTCTCCTCCGCCGCTCCTTGTTCTGGGTGCGCGCTGCCCCCCGCACCCGCCTCTCCCTTTTTCCGTCTTTTTGGCCGTGATTAGCCCCGTTTTCTCCCCGGGATTTTCAAGCCGGAGCGCCCCGTTCCCCTCCAGGGTGACACCGACTTAAACGAAATCCCCCCCAGGCGGAGCGCAGAAGGGACCCCTCGCCACCCTCCCCTCCCCTCCGTCCTTTCTGGGGCCAAATCCTGGCGAGGATGATGGTGTGTGTCCCCCTCGGGTGGGGACACCCCAAACCCTCGCTCTCCTCGCAGTCCATCGTCGGGGCTGCCCGTGGATGAAGGCTCTCCTCATCCTCGCCCCAAAGGTGAGAATCGACTGTTCCCCCAAATCTTCCAGGGAGAGATCTGGAGGATCGAGCTCCCGCGGTGGGATTTGAGGAGGGGGATTCGGTGTAGCTCACACACAGCCCGCAGCAGCAGCCCATGGTCGCCGGGGCTCCAGCTCTCGCTTTTCTCCCCCTTCCCAGGAGGTTTGGTACCAAATGCGCCGGCTGCTCCCAAGGGATCTCTCCCAGTGACCTCGTCCGGAAAGCCCGGAATAAAGTCTTTCACCTGAACTGTTTCACCTGCATGGTCTGCAACAAGCAGCTCTCCACGGGCGAGGAACTCTATATCATCGACGAAAACAAATTTGTTTGCAAAGAGGATTATTTGAACTCTCCCAGTTTGAAGGAAGGCAGCCTCAACTCAGGTACGAGCGGCTGAGCCCGCCGCACCGCACCGCCCCTGCTGCCGGGACCGGCAGCGCCGCCGGTACCTCCCAGTGGAGGCACCTCCTGGCAGGGAAGGAGGTTTGGATTTGTGGGGTGAGGGGCTGCACCCCTCGGCCAGCCTGACTCCCCCGGTAAGCTTTGCCACCGGGTCCGGCCGGAGCGGGCAGCGCCGAGCCCGTCGGGCAGAAGCCCCGAGCTGCCGGTGCATCCCGGTGGAGGCGTCTCCCGGCCGGGAAGGAGGTTTGGATTTGTGGGATGAGGGGCTGCAGCGCACAGCCAGTTGTTCCGCGGGAGGAGGGAGGGATTTGGGGTGAAAGCTTTCAAACCGAGCGAAAGCATCCATGCGGGATGCGGACACGCGTGGGATGAGCTCCCCCCCACACCTTTTGGCTCCTGTCCCGTGCAAGGCCCCTAAGGCAGCGGGGATGCGGGGCGGTGGGGAACCAGGACCACCGCCCGGGCTGGCTCGGGAGACCCCACGCCCCGGAGCCCCCCCCCGTGAGTGTGCCCGTTCCCCCCGCGCCGTGGGCCTGATCCTTCGCCTCCTTTCACCCAGAGGCAAAGCTCCCATTTGACTTCCTTGGAAGCTGTCTCTGCGTCAGGAGAGCAGGGCCAGGCCCCCTCCTGCTGTCCCAGCCATGCCGGGCGCCCCTGCTCACCCCCCTCCGTGGGCTCTCTCTCCGTCCAGCACCCGGGGCCGGATCCTGCCACGCCAGTCAGTGGGGCCGCTGCTGTGAGCGAGGCGAGTAGAGCTTGGCCTTGGGGGGGTGCTGGCTGCAGGGTCCCCGGGGGGGGAATCGGTGGCTGGGGGCGGGGGGCGAGCCAGGCTCAAGGTAGTGACTGGGGACCTCCCAAACCCCGATAGGGACCGGCTGCATTTTTCCCAGCGGCGCATCCCGCTTCCCAGTGTGAAAGGCTCAGGGGGGAGAGGGGGAGCGTGGGGGGGCTGCGGTGGGCCTGGGCGATCGCCCCCTCCCCAGCTCCCCCCGGCTGGCATGACACGGTGCACAGGGCTGGATCGGGCAGCGCTTGCCTGGAGCTCTGTGTGATGTTAAGGGGATGATGCTTTAGGGGTACCAGGCGGGCAGAAGCCGTCTGCACCCCTTGCTGCTCTCCAGCACCGCTCAACCCCTCTCCTGGCAAGCAGCTGAACCGGATGGGCCAGGGAGGGCAAGGAGAGGGGGGTCAATCTCTCCCCTAAGTCATCCGCCCCCCTCCTTTCCTCTCTGGGTCTCCTTTACAGTGTCCTCATGTACAGACAGGAGTTTGTCCCCGGATCTCCAGGACCCCATGCAGGACGACACCAAGGAGACGGACAACTCGACCTCCTCGGACAAGGAGACCACCAACAACGAGAACGAGGAGCAGAACTCGGGCACCAAGCGGAGGGGCCCCCGCACCACCATTAAAGCCAAGCAGCTGGAGACCCTCAAAGCTGCCTTTGCTGCCACCCCCAAACCCACCCGCCACATCCGAGAGCAGCTGGCCCAGGAGACTGGCCTCAACATGAGAGTCATCCAGGTAGGAGAGCCCCGGCTCGCCGGGAGGGAGGAGAAGGGGTAGAAGCCCAGATAGTTCAAGGCTGTGACTATCTCCCCCAGGCGTTGGGAAGGGGTTGGGACACCGAAATTGTTCCCTCAAGGAATGGGGACAGGCAAACACCATCTGTCCCTTGCCAGCATCGCCCCAGGCCTAGCCCTGTTCCCACCCCATGTTCCCGTGGGTGAGGGGGGATCCCTCACCCTGTGCTTTAATACACCCACCCCATGAGAAGGGATGAAAACCATTCCCAAAACGTGGGCCTGCCTGGTTTCCCGTGGGGCCAAACAGGCTCTCCAGCATGCCAGGAGATGGATGCTCCAGCCTAGTGGAAGCAAGGAGCATCTATTGCTCTCTGCAGGCAGCCGGCACTTTCTTACCACACTGCCCCTGTGAAGAAAATCCCTGCGGAAATGTAGGGATTAATGGGCTTTAATAGAGGCATTAATAGGGGAGGACTCTCCGGCTTTGCCGGTAGAGAAGCTGAGATTCCCGGCTCCTGGCAGAGGGAGCAGAAGTCCCGCAGGAGTGTGATGTGCTCGTTCCTCCGAGCTGCCCCATCCCTGGGGGAGTGGGACGGTAATCCAGACACCCCACGAGGCTGCTGAGGAGTGCGGTTCGGATTAGGCGATGTCCGTGGAGAGGCGGCCGCGTCTCCTCTTTCCCTTTCATTTCCATCCTCACTGCCGGCTGTTGTGACTCCCTGCCTGCTGCCGCAGGTGCTCATCACCCCACTTCCCGCTTTGCGCCTGCTTCTGCCACGATCCAGAGCCCTATCCCCTTTCTCCTGCCCATTTTTCCTCCTTTCTTCCCACTGTCCATAGGGGAAATTTCTCCCTCTCGTGTTTTCTGGCTGCCCTCTCCTTTGCAGGGACAGATAGGCTGAGGATGTGCATATGGGAACGCAGCTGGGGGCGAGAGGGGCGGGATTCTAATAAACCTTGCTATTTGGGGGGTGCGGGGTCCCCATGCACTTTTTGGGGTATAAGCAGTAGGAAGGGGAGTGGGGCGTCCGTGTCCTTACAAAATACCCAGATGCTGAAAAACCCAGGTTGGGTGCAAGATTTCCAACACTTTCCCTGACCAGACTGTGGGGGGTGGCGTGTCCCTGCCCTGGAGGGGTCCCTGCTGTCCCATCCCCGGCGGGCACTGACCCCAGCCCGGCCACAGGTCTGGTTCCAGAACCGTCGGTCGAAGGAGCGGCGGATGAAGCAGCTGAGCGCGCTGGGCGCCCGCCGACACGCCTTCTTCCGCAGCCCCCGCAGGATGCGGCCCCTCGGCGGCCGCCTCGACGAGTCCGAGATGCTCGGCTCGACCCCCTACACGTACTACGGAGGTGAGGGACCGGCCGCGGGGACCCTGCCCCTGTGTCCCCCTTCCCCTTTGTTCCTCCACATCGCGCTTCTCCACGGGCTTTCCGCTTTTCCTCCCCCCGTGCGCACACGCGTGCTCACATCCTTACACACGCAGCCACGTCCACGCACCCCCACGCCCCGCCGGCATTGCGGGGCCCCTCTCCCGCGAACAAAGCCCCAGCTGCGGGGCTTTTGTCCCCCTTTCAGGCCGCATTTGTTCCAATTACCTCCCGGGCCCGCAGCATATGGAAGGTCACTGGCGGCCCCCCGCCGCCCCGACGGGACGGGATGGTCGCAGCGGGGCGGCCCCGCGCCTCCCTCTCCCCCCGCTCCCCGCAGAGCCCCCCACAAAAGCTGCATTTTCAAAGCCTCCCATCTGACCAGGGGCTTCCCAGGCACCCCTTCCTGCCCTGAAGTTAGTTTCTAGATCCCTTCCAGGCTGCTTCAATTTACATATAATTTCGTCATCATACATACATGTATTTCCCCGGTTTATGTATATATTTGCCCTATCATATATATTTTCCCCATTGTGTATATATTTTTCCCATTGTGTATCTGTTTTCCCCATTATAATATATATTTTTCCCCTTATATTATATATTTTCTCATTACATATTTTCCCCATTTTATATTTATTTTCCCCCATTCTCCTCACATATATTTTTTCCCGTTCGCTTAATATATATATTTTTTCCTCCATTAATTAAGCACTAAAGTGAGCCCTTCTTCACCCCCTCAGCTGTCCCAGCCTCGGATTCCTTGCCCTCCCTTCCCCTAGACTGGGCAGACAGGGGGTGATGGGCACTGCAGCCCCTAGGACAGGTTTATTTCTCTCAGATTAGGCTCCAGTTCCTACCTGGCTCTTTGCGCCCCACATCCTGGGAGCCAGCAGAGTGTTTTGGAGTGGACAGGACTGGGCTGGGGTGCAGCAGGATTTTGCAAGGTTTTTCGCCCCGGGGGATCGGATCCATCCTTTTTTCCGCCTCCCTTCCCGCAGATTACCAAGGTGACTACTACGGACCGGGAGGCAACTATGACTTTTTCCCCCACGGGCCGCCCTCCCAAGCCCAGTCCCCGGCCGACTCCAGCTACCTTCAGAACTCAGGACCCGGCTCCACACCCCTGGGACCCTTGGAGCCCCCCCTAAGCGGACACCACTCCTCAGAAAACCAAAGGTACACGGATATGATCTCGCACCCCGACACCCCCAGCCCCGAGCCGGGGATGACCGGTTCGCTGCACCCCATCCCGGGGGAGGTCTTCAGCGGGGGGCCCAGCCCGCCCTTCTCCATGTCCAGCAATAGCGGCTACAGCGGGGCCCTCTCGCACCCCAACCCGGAGCTCAGCGAGGCGGCGGTGTGGTAGGCCTGGCGTGGGCACGCGTGTGTGTGTGCAGGGGGAAAACACCCCCTCGTCCCCCCCAGCCCACGCGTGTCCCCCCCCCCCCGCCCCGGACCAGGGCGCATCACATCATCGCAGTCGTCGGATTAAAGATCCCCGCTCCGGTGCCAAAACACATCCCTGCATCTCCCCCACCCTCCCCATCACTGCACCCCCAGGGACCTTGGGGCCACCCCGCTACCTCCCCCCTCCTGGCACCTTCCCCCCAACACTTTTTTTTTGGGGGGGGGGGCAATGAATGGTGCCCAGCCCTGAAGACCCCCGCCGGTGTCGGGACCACCTCTTGGACCAAAGCTGAACTCGCCTGGACACAGGTCCCACCGCCCAGGTGGCACCAGGGGAGGGGGGGCTGGGGCAGGGCTCCCCCCTGCTAATTAGCATCCTTTTTAATTATCCCCTGGCACATCATGGGAGGGGAGGAATGGGGAACAGCAGGAATAACCCCCCCTCCCCCCCGGCCCCTCTCCCTGCCCTTATTTTTATTGTTCCCATTTTATCCCCAAGGAGAAGGTGGGTTTGTATCCGGTTTTTGGTGATGGGAAAAAGAGGGGATGTGGGGGGGCCAAGCCCAGGGCTGCCCCAGTGACTGGCCGAGACTGGGTTCCCACGTGGTGGAAAAGACACCAGAAAGAGGCAGAAACAGGAAAAACACAACAACAACAACAACAAAACCCCAGTAAATCCCAGAACTAAACCAACCCAACCACAACAACAGAAATTACACCTGAGCCTCAATGCTGAGTCCCACCCCTACGATTCCCAGAGGCTCCAACAATTTAAGGATGTATTATAGTTTTTGCTTCTAGTTTCTTTATTTTGTATAAAGGAGAAACAAATAAAGTATGTTTTTGTGTTTACTGATTATTTATTGTACTTTAGTCATCAGAGGCTCCAAATTTTTCTATTTTGAAGGCAGGGAAGGGGTGGCATCCGGGAGGGGGGTAAGAGGATAGAGGGGGGAGGAAAGGAAGGAGAACGGAAAAGGAAAGAAAAAAAGTTGTTTTCTGAAAGCGTTGTGGGTTTCCTGTCCCCGCTGCCTCTTGCAGAGGCTGTTAGTGTGAATGGCTCTTGTTGTTCAATGTGAATAAAAAACCTTTTAGTTACCTACTGTTCGGTCACCTGTCCCTTTCATTTTATTTATTTAGTTAGTTTTTATTCGTAAGACAAGACCATGAGCAATGCTGGTCGGGCTGTCCTTCTCTACCACCATCCCCCAGCCCTGTGTGGGGTCTGGGGGAGCAGCCCCCCAACACTCCCCTGGGTGTAACTGGTGCCGTGGCCCCTGTACAAGGTGATGGTGCTGCATCACCCACCTGGTACTCCCATCCCACCCAAATCCCCACCCCCAGCTCCCTGGCACTGCAAAGGGACACATTACCCAGCTCAGCACCTTGCCCAACAACAGACAGCTCAATGCACAGTTTCTTTCTCCTGGTGGGCAGGTGTTGTTTGAATTCCCCAAGACCCATCCAGGCAGTTCAAGGGCACCCACAGCCCTGCTGGCAGAGCGTTCTCATGGAGGAGCCATGGGGGTCAGCAGGGCTGCTGGAGGGGGACACCGAGGGGGGACACCCCAAAGGGGGGTCCATCAATGCCATCAGCAGTTTTTGCCCCATCTGCCCTAGGGGATACCGAGGGCAGAAGGGGGGTCTCCTCCCCCAGCACCCTGGCTCATCCCCCCTCCTCTCTCATGATTTCTGTCCCTTGTTTTCTGAAACACGAAAATAAAAAGTCCAAGGCAGGCTACAGCTCTGAACTAATATTTAAGATGCAAAATCATGGCAGAGGTTTTCGCCCCCCCTCTTGTCTTGCAGTAAAACGATATAAACAGAATAAATTACCTTCACTTGCTGGCTTACGAGAGTCCCTCTCTCCTGACCTGAATTTTAAGTCCTGGCTCGGTTGTAGCAGGGAGCACTGATGATTTATGGAAAGCCAGCCACTTCTCTGCATATTTTCTCTGTTCAGCCAAGTGGTGGAATTTATCCTTCCTATACCATTACTGGCATTAATAACAGAGTGGCCAACAAGCCAGGCCGAGTCTCGAGGGACCCCTTAGCCAGGAGCTGGGGCTATCACAGAGACACTGGTCTCCCATTACCCACCGAGAAAGGCACATCCTCCCCTTTTCACAGGGGGGAAACTGAGGCAGGAGCACAGCTGGCTGCTCCCCTCTGCTCCAGCCCTTCCAGGCTGTCAGTGCTAGAAGGTAACATGGGCTTTTAACAAGGGCAGGGCAACGTGTAGGTAAGCAAATCCATTCCAGCATCATTTTGAGGAGTATGAAATGGAAGACAAGGTCATTCATTGGTGAACACTGGTTGCTACAATTACTATTACAATTATTATTATGAAAAAATTCAAGGCACAAACCTGAGGGCTGTTTTCAGTCGGCCGGGGTGCCCCATCTCTAGGACTGAGGGTGGGACAGGTTGCAGGGGGGATTTTGGATGATGCTCCAAGCTGCCACCTCCCAAGAAGTGCAGGGGGCCAGGGACTTGGTGCAGGACGATGGGGCTCACCAGGAGTAGCCACCAAGAGCAGAAATGATCCCCTTCCACAGAGGAAGCTTTACTGGTTGGGCAGTGCAGCTCAGAGTTGGGTGCAGGAACCAAACCTGGGGTCGGGGTCCCTATCGCTCCAACAATCTCAGAGAGTCACCAGCACTGATAAACCCGGCCGGGGAATCTCCGCCCATCAATCACTGTAACAAGCGGGTCCGTGCGCGTTGTTCTTGTCTGACCGCAGCCAGCACGGCAGGAACGGCAGAGGATTGTAAGAATTAATAATCATTAGAA
>JAWWTY010000035.1:4068059-4121568 GCA_035222235.1 Margarornis squamiger | reverse complement strand
ACCGGGCACCCAGCCTGACACAGCCACAACCCTAAAGAACCCGGGCCTGGCTGGCCACACACCCTTCCAACAGCAGAGAAGCAGGATCACCCTGGTAATGTGGAGGGGCAAGAGCACTGCGAGAGCCCAAACCTCAGACCAGCCACCAGAGAATCGCAGCAGAGAGCAAAGCACAACCACCACCACAGAGCGCTTTATTTGTCACAGCCAAACCAGCTCACTCCCCTCCTCTCTGCTCCATGGGCAAACTGAGCCCAAGGATCCCGTGACCTCTTTTTTTCTGGGACGAGCCCCCCAAACCAGGTGACAGCACCCAGGGACAGGTCCTGGGACCAGCAGGGAAGTGGGACTGGATGGCTCAGCCCCCTGCCCAGCACAACCAGGACCTGAGAGGCAGAAAGAGCCAGGGGGGCCGGTGTATTACAGAACTGCACCCCCCCCACCCAGCTTCCCCCTCAAAGGGATCCCCCCCAGACGAGCCTTCCTGCAGATGGACAGATGGACAGGATCAGCCCAGGGGTGTCTGCTCAGTCCCAGTGGACCTTGACTGGGGGGAATGTCCAGAGGTCTGGGTGGCCCATATGGAGCAGGGAGCTGCAGGGGGATGTGCTCCAGCGGAATGGGGGCACGTCATCCCAGGTAGGGCCACTGGCAGCCACCAGCCCGAAGGAGGGGACCATTCCCGAGGAGGTAACCTGGAGCCAGGGAGACAAAACAAGGAGTGAATCAGCACGGGGGAATGGGCAGCACAGACTGGGGAAGCATTCCCAAGGAGGAGACCCCCCTCAGTGGGGCTGCCTGGCTCTCCCACCTTCATGTCGGTGCCACCGTGGCAGCGCTGGCGCAGGGCAGGGAAGGGGTAGGTGCCATTGGAGGGGTTGAGGTCAGAGCGGGCAGAAATGGCATTCTCAGCGTTCTGGGGCGGGTCACAGCCCTTGCATCGCGACAGAGGGTCCTGCAGGTAGTTGTTGGACCTGCCAAAGGGGCCAGGAGAGAGCCACGGTGAAGACATAAATTTATAGTGATGAAAAAATTAAAAATCACCTCCGAGGGTGTGGAACACTCAGCTCTGGGGGGTCCCCAGCACAGACCTCATGAGGCGGATCATGGAGTCCAGGTCGTGGACCAGGGTCTGGTTGCGGCGGAAGATCTGGGCGCGCGGGTTCTTGTCATAGGTGAACCAGTCACCATATTTCCTCACCAGCTCCAGGTTCCCGCTGGCATTGAAGATCTCCTCAAAGTACCTGGGGTGGGAGGGACCCAGAGAGTCAGCACTCAACGGTGGGGTGGGGGGCAAGGCCAGCATTGCTGTCCCCCTTTATGGGGCAGGCTGTGGATGGGATGGGGTGGATGGTGCTCACGGCACGTTGTAGCTGGCCCAGTAGCCCTGCTGGTACAGCAGCTCCGTCAGATCAGCCTCCACCACCAGGCCCCTGCGCTGGGAGGAAGAGCATCGGTCAGAGCAAAGGGCAAAAAATCCAGTGGGGATAAGAGGAGATGTACTGGGATGGGCTGTGACTCGTGCTGGGAGTCCCTGCTGTGTTCCCATCCCAGGCAGGGGCACTGGGCAACCATCACCTCTGTACAAGCATCCCCAGAGCCTTCAGCCACAGACACACCCACATGTCCATCACCCATTGCCCACCCACTGGGCTGGAGCAGGCAGGCTCCTCAGGGTTTCCCCAAACGCACAGGGATAGGGGAGGAGACACTCCTGCTGTGGCTCAGCTCAGTGCAGGAGTTGGTACTCAGGGAGGAACAGGGTCACTCACGGGATCTGCTCCAGCACGGTCAGCACGCCCGGTGACGGGCTCGCTCTGCCTGGCACAAAGGCATTGTAGTCCACCACCATCCACTGGTTGTTGTACCTGGCATGGAGAACAGGGAATGCATCCCTCTGGCAGCCAGCCTCTTCCCAGGGACCCTCCACCCCATTCCACCCCACCCTGGGGCCCAATTCCTGAGCCCCATCCCGCTCCACTCACGTGCCGCTGTTGAACCGCCGGAAGACAGTGGCCCACTCGGGCCCGCTGCGAGCCAGCCTGTTGGCCACGATGTTCCTCAGCCACTCCAGGACGCTGCCCCGTGGGTCCACGTACTTCCACCGTGCCGGGTTGTTGTTCCCAATGGTGGTTTCCAGTGCAACCTGTAGGGAGGGGAGTGATGGGAGGGGCAGTGGGGCCGGGAAGGGGTCCCCGAGGGCACACACCCACTCACCAACCCACTGCTGAGGATGTAGAAATCATCCGCGGAGAAGATGGTGCCGGGGTAGGAGGAAAACACCTGGATGCTCCCGGGGATCTGAGACTTGCCTGGAAGGGGGATGCAGAGGCAGGGGAGCATCAGAAGGGGGCTGTGAGGGTCAGCCCCCCCAGCCCAGCCCACGCACCGCCAGCCGAGGTGCGGAAGGGCAGTGTGTACTTCTTGATGAGGCGCAGCATGGACTGGTAGGAGGTCCAGGTGTCGTGGGCCACCAGGAGATCCCGATTGCCCGGCAGCAGCTTCACCAGGGCAGAGCAGGAGCCAGAGCCCAGGACACGCTGTGGGGAGGAGCGGTTCAGGGCAGACTCCAGGTCCTCCAGGTCACCCCCCAACTGCAGCAGCCTGAGGGGAAGGAAGATATATGAGGTATCAGGTGGGGGAAACTCCAGCACAGGAGCTGAGCTCGCTCAGAGCTCTCTGTCTGTCCATGCAGTGTTTATTCATCCCATTCCAGTGCAGGTGCTTGTGCTGAGAGCACCTTGACATCCACATCAGAGAGGGAAGGGGGAGCACAGCAGTGGGGAAACTGGGACAGGAGCTGGGGGGGACCCACCGCCCAGCCCACAGTGAGGGAAGGAGGAGAAACTACTTTGGCTCCCTCCTGCCCCAGCAGCACAAGACAAACACCCACAGAACATGGGTGAGGTGGGCTGGGAGAACAGGCTGTCCCTGGACATGCAGGAATTGTTCCCACAGGATGCCCCCAACCCTGGGACAACCACACCCCAATCTTCACCACCTCCAAGAAGGAGCTTACAGGAAGCCAAAGGGTGCCAGGGTGAACCTGCCCCGGGGGAAGTCCAGGCGCCTGTTGTAGCTGTCCTCCAGCCCCTTCAGCTGCAGCAGGGCCAGGCGCACCTGGGGACAGGGGACAGAGCTGGCACCTGGCTCCCAGGAGGAAGAGGGGTGAGAGATTTTGGGGAATGGGCGACCCCATTCCCCCAGGGGACACAGCAGAGCCGGTGGATCTCAGTGCTGCTGCAGAGGGAGAAGTGTCACTGTCAGCAAGGTCATGACTCAGCACCCACGGCCAAGGGTGGCCAAGTCACTCCCTGGGCACCCCAAAGGCAGCACGTGAGGCTCCGGCATGGAAAAAGTCACGAGTCACTTCTTGTCGCCCCAGGGAGGAAGATCCACATGGCCACACCCCTGTCATCCCGCCTGGAGCCCAGCCAGGACATCTCCCTGCTCTAGCCCCTCCTCTGAATTGGAACCCCAGCTCTCGCAGGGGGATGCAGCGGGGTTCCCCGGGGTGGGGGTACCCCATCCTCACCTGGTGCCAGTACTCGGGGTCCTGCCCCTTGCCCATCTGCTCCTCCATCCAGCCCAGGTTGGCCTCCAGGTAGTCCCGGAGCTTCTGGCAGTACTCGCTCTCATACTTGAAGGGGCCGCAGTAGCCCACCATGGTGTTCATCCAGTGCATGTACATCAGCTGGGGGGCACAGCGCCGCGTCACCAGTGGGGCTCAGCCAGGGAAAGAGGGAAGGCAACGGGACGTGTCCTCCAGGACCGCATTTTTGGGAAGGGTCCCCCCTTACCTGCTCGGTGACAGCAGCCTCGGCGAGCCCGGCAGCGTAGGCCTGCAGGCTGTCATTGTATGAGGCGTTCGTGGCCACCTCCAGGAAGGCCCAGCTGGGTGGGGGGACACGGTCACGGGTGGGGGGGTCAAGGGCGGGTCACAGGAGGGGGCAGCCCCACCACCCGCATCCCCGCTCGGCTCCATGCGACCCCCGCCCCGTCCCACCCGGCCCTACCCGACGTGGGGGATGCGGTCATCGAGGCTGGCCCAGGCCACGGCGGCGGGGAGGCGGCCGGGCAGGACCCGCAGCCGGCCGGAGCCCGGCTCCAGCAGCACGGAGACATTGCGGGGCGCCGGGGCGGGGGCTGCGCCGGCCGGGACGGCGGAGAGGAGCGGTGAGAGGAGAGACGAGAGGAGAAACGAGAGGAGAAACGAGACGAGAGGCGAGGACAGCGCCCGCGGGGCCGCCATGGCGGGGACTCCGGGGGGCGGGGCTTGGAGAGGCCTCGCCCCCAGTGTAGCGTCGGCTTCATGAATGGGCTGGGTTGTGGGCGGGGCTTGCACGAGGCCACGCCCCAGCAACTATTGCATGGCGCGAATGGAGTGGGGTGGTGGGCGTGGCTTGGCATAGACCACGCCCCTACAGAGGTCGCACGAATGGGGCTAGGTTGGGGCGGGGCATTGAGATGACCACGCCCCCAGCAAGCCGCACATAGCATGAATGGGGATGGGTGGTGGGCGGGGCTTGAGCGAGGCCACGCCCCAACGGATTCTCGGCTGTGTGAATGGGGCGGGGCAGTGTTGGGGGCGTGGTGTGGAATAGCCACACCCCCAGCGTGTCCGCCACGGCATGAATGGGGCGGGCTTGGGGCGGGGCTTGAATGTGGTGGCGCCCTCAGGGGGGATGAATGGGCTGGGGAAGGGGTTGGGGGCGGGGCTTAGAGCGGACCACGCCCCCAGCGAGGCCACAGTGCTGTGAACGTCGAGTAGGGGCGGGTTTGGGGGCGTGTCTTGAGGCGTGGCTTTCCCTCCACCCTCCTGCCCTGCGGGCCTGGGGACCCCCGGCAGCCCCTAGCACCCCTTGTCCTCCACATCCTACTCCCCGACGACTCCACGCCCCCATTTCAACCCCCAATTTCAGCCCCACGCCCACGGGAGATGTGTGCAGGTCGCTCCTCCCAGCAGCAGCCATGCTCCACCATTGAGGACCACACGTGTCCCCGTGGGGTCCAGCCCCGGCCGGTGCAGCCCGCGGGGAGCGGCTCCTGAAGCGTGGGGTTGGAGGCGGGGGGCTGAGTCCCACGGGTGCTCGGAGCAGTGGGGACACACGCTGTGCTGGTCCCCGGCCGTGGGCCCCGCCTTGTGCAATCCCGGGCGGTGCCTGTTTACTGCCTCCCTCTCCTCTTCCTCCTCCTCCTCAGGCGGGCAAAGTCCCCCGGCGGGGCAGGTGTCCCGGGTGGGGCGTTCAGACCCCCACGCCACCCGCGTGGAAAAGTCACACAGTCCCCCAGTGGAGCTGGAAAAGCTGCCCCGAGCTTGGCCCTATTCCGGGCAGGGCAGCACCTCAAAGGCACCGCTCGTGTGGGCAAGTGGCGGCCCAGCACGTCCCAGCAGCTCCCAGTTGCCGCGCTCAGTTTCCCAGTAGTGCCCACATGTCCCTGCTCCTGCGGTCAGTGCTGTGTGAGACCACCCCGGGCACCTGCACCCGGCTGCAGAAACCAAGGCAGGAGCACAGGCACTTGGGGCAAGCACCCAAATTTGGCCTAAACCCAGAAAAACCGGTTGAGAAAGCCTCACTGTCCCAGTGGGGTCTGGGGGCAATGCCCCGGGCCAGCTCCTGGCAGGGCCAAGGCTTTCACCCAGACAGTGCCGCCGGTCTTTGGGTGCCAGCAGGGACCTGGGATGCCCCGGGAGACTCTCCCAGGTGGGCACTGCCTATATTTTTTATTTTCCTTCCTTTCCCCCGGGAAAAGCGCAGAATGCGGCTTTGGGGAGAAACTGGCCAGTGTGGGAAATGGATCCTTGAATCCCACCAGGATCTTGGGGCTAAGATGCTCATCCTGCCCCCAAGAACACGGCAGGGGGTCTTGCACAGGGCAGGGTTGAGGCTGGGGGTGTCCCGGAGCGGGGACAGCGGTGCGGAGAGGGCTGACAGCTCGCCATCCTCGGCCAAGCCTGCCATGAGCTCGCCCGGTCTCAGAGGGTCACCCCAAAGGGGGCTGCAAAGGTGGGCGCAGCACCCAGGGTGGGTGTCCCGGCCTGAGAGGGACAGCACGGGGCAAAGACCCGCGTGTGTGTCCCCCCCTCCGCTGCCACCGCGCCACCCGCGTGAGAAAGTGGCACTGCCGCTTTAAGGGCGGAGGGTGGCGGCCCCTTTAAGGCGGGGGGAGCGGGGGGATCAGCTGCCCGCGCTCGGCAGCGCCGACACGGTGGGTCCGTGCCGCGGGTGGGGTCCCCGGGCGCCCCCGCATCCATCCCCCGCATCCATCCCCCGCACGGGACCCCCGCACCCCTCGGGCTCCCCGTCCCCACCCGCATCGCGGTCTCCGCTTCCCCCCCCGCCCGCCCTGGGGGTGTCCCCCGGTCCTGCGTGGGCCGTGGGTGCCCACCCACCTCTGCCTGCGCTGGGGGCTGAGCCCCGGCGGGGACGTGGCGCGGCGGCGGGGCCTCAGCCTGCCCGCGGGGGGCTCTGCCTTTTATCCTTTTTATTGGGTTTGTTTTAAATAATAACTCTTCTTTTTCACTGACAATTTTCATCCCGCCCGGGGAGCGCGGGATGGGGGTCTGGGGGCAGCCCCCCCCCACTCCTCCCCTCGGGGGTCGCTGCCGGCCGTAGGTGCCCCCCGGCTCTGTCCCCACCATGGGGCAGGGGGCAGTGGGGCAAGGGGTAGTGGGGCTGGCCGGAGCGCTCAGCCTGGCCGGGGCGCTGCCAGCCGGGCCCCCGCTGCTGCTGCTGGACGTGGGGCACACGGTCCCTCCCGGGGGGGATGCTCTGAGCCACGGACGGGGCCTGGATGTGAGTCTGGGGGCTGCGGTGGGCTTTGGGGGGACGGCGGGAGGGATTTGGGTGCTGCCCGGGTGCTTGGGGTCCCGTCCCGTCCCGTCCCGTCCCTGATTCCCCTGTCCCCGCCATCGCAGCTGGGATCTCACCAGGATTTCCTCCGCTGCTGCTTTTCTCCTTCGGAAACCTCGCGGCTTGCCAGGCCGGCGCCTTCCCATGGCCGGGCTTGGGTGGGGGCTGCGGGAGGACAAGGACAAGGGTGTGGACAAGGGCTCCCACCCCTGCTGGCCCTGACACGGCCCTTGACCCACGCACGTGTAGCACAGACGGGGAGACTAAAGCAGGGATGACCTGCCGAAAGCAGCCCCGCAGAGGGGCGAGGTGCCCCATGGCAGCCCTTGCGGTGGGTGCTCGGGGTGGGCAGTGTCCCCTCAGGATGCCCTCGGGGGGAGCAGTGGGTGCTCGGGGTGGGAGCGGGGCTCAGGGCGGCCGGGTGAGCGCCCCCCGCTCTGCCCCGCAGTGCTGGGAGGTTCGGGAACACAACAGCTCCGAGTGGTGCAGCTTCATCCGCAGCACCCCCGACTGCCGCATGGACGGGGGCTTCCTCGACTACCTCAGTGGGGTCTTCTGCGTCTTCCCCCCGCGGCTGCTGCCCCTCGCCGTCACCCTCTACGTAAGCACAGGAGTGGGGTGGTGCTGGGGGATGCTCCGCTGTGGGCGCCTGGGGTGGGGACCCCACTGACCCCTCTCTGTGCCACCCCTGACCCCGCAGGCTCTCTGGCTGCTGTACCTGTTCATCATCCTCGGTGTGACGGCAGAGAAGTTGTGAGTGGCCCCGCAGAGGAGGGGACGGTCCCCAGGGTGAGCGGGAGCCCCTTGGTCCCCGAGCAGCCCCGTCACCCCTCTCCGCCTCCTTCTCTGCCCTTCCAGCTTCTGCCCCAACTTGTCGGCCATCTCCACCAACCTGAAGCTGTCCCACAACGTGGCAGTATCCTTGGCAAGCTGCAGGGGACCTTGTCCAGGGAGTGGGGATGTAAGGATGGGGCAGGGGAGGTGGCTGTGACGGGGTCACTTTGTGTCCCCTTGGCACTGTGCCTGGAGAAATTAATTTGGAGTGTGAGCCTGGGGGTGGCACTGGGAGAAGCACTGGCACTGGGCAGGAACACACAGGCACTCGTGTCCCCACGGGAAAGAGACCACCAGGCCTTTTCCTTGACGTCCCCTCTCCATGGTGTCACCTTCCTGGCCTTTGGAAATGGGGCACCAGATGTCTTCAGTGCTGTGGTGGCCTTTTCTGACCCCCGAACAGCTGGGCTGGCCATTGGGGCAATCTTTGGTAAGGAGACTCCCACTGCCAGCTCCTCACTGGGAGCTGCTGGTTTGGGATGGGGGTGTTTGGGGACAGCATTGTGAAGCTGTGGGATGTTCCCATCTCCCGTTGTGTTGTCAGGTGCTGGTGTGTTTGTGACCACAGTGGTGGCTGGGGGCATCGCCCTGGTCAAGCCCTTCACAGCTGCCTCCAGGCCCTTCCTCAGGGATGTCATCTTCTACATGTTGGCCGTCTTCCTCACCTTCATGGTCCTCTACTTCGGCAGGATCAGGCTGGGAGAGGCTCTGGGTGAGCACTGTGGGGGGGTGGGGGGGGTGGGGTGGTGGGAGCAGCCTGGGGGTGCCGTAACCCCCTGTCATTCCCCCTTCCCAGGTTACCTGGGGCTGTATGTCTTCTATGTCTTCACCGTGGTGCTCTGCACCTGGATCCACCGGCGGCAGCAGGGGGATGGGCCAGCCCCCCCAGGGCCCTGGGAGCCAGGTAAGGGGCCATCTGGCTCTGATGGGACCCCCTCTGATGGCATATTGGGGTCTCCTTCCACTCTCCGCCTCCACTCCTCCTCCCTCCAGAGATGCCGACGGATGCCGAAGAGCCGGAGTCCTCGGGCATGAACAGCAGTGACTATGGTATGTTCTTCCTGGTGGGCTTGGGGCTGGTTCCACTCTGTCCTCAGGGGTCCCAGAGCCCCCCAGGCTGCTGCATGTGTGACTGAGCCCATGGGGTGACCATGGCCGGGTGCTGCCCTGGGCAGGGGGATCTCCCTAGAGGCACACAGGGGACTGCAGCCCCATGCTGGAAGGGCTGGGGGGTGGCCAGAGGGTCCCCTACCCTTCTCAGCCACTGTGGCCCTTCTCAGGTGAGGAATATCGGCCCCTGCTGCCCTCCCAGGAGACCTCCCTGCGTATCCTCACCACGGCCCTCAGCCCCCTGGACTACCGCAAGTGGAGGAGGAAGCCCTGGTACTGGCGGCTCTTCAAGGCCCTCAGGGTGAGTAGGGGGGCACATGAGCCAGGAGAAGCCCCTCCATGGCACATCCCCAACCCTGCTCGCCCTTGGGGCTGTATCACCCCTGAGCTTTGCAGTGGGGATGGGTTGGGGATGGGTCATGGGGCACCTTGCAGGGTGTCCCAGCTTGGGGGTCCCCCATCCCAGGTGCCTGTGGAGCTGGTGCTGCTGCTCACTGTTCCTGTTGTGGACCCCGACAAGGATGATCTGAACTGGAAGAGACCCCTCAACTGCCTGCACGTCCTCACCAGCCCCCTGCTCTGCGTCCTCACCCTGAAGTCAGGAGCCTGTAAGAGTCCAGGGTGGTCCCAGCTCTCAGGAGGGCATGGGACTGAGATGGCCACCAAAGCCCTGGGGACTATAGGTGCCCTTCAGAGCTGGCTCCCTGTTCTGGGGAGGGAGGGCAGGCAGTGAAGAGCCAAGCTGGGGGTCTGGTTTGCAGCTGTCTTGCCTCTGGATGCATCCTCACAGCATCCATGTCCTGGAGGAACAATGGAGCAGGCCTGGCCTGCCTGGGGAAACAGGCACGGAGGGGAGCAGCCCTGTGAGGGCTCAGGGTAGAGGTGGCTTTAGGGAATGAGGCTTTACCTCCTACCTCAAACCCAGTTGGATCCTGCCCCAGCTGCTCTGATGCTCCCTCTCCCCACCACGTGCAGATGGGCTGTACCAGATCCAAGGTGTCTTCCCAGTCTGGGGACTGGTCACACTGGTTGGCTCTGTCCTGGCCATCATCATCTTCACCACCACAAGCAACGAGGAGCCACCCAAGTATCACTGTGTAAGGTGTCCCCCAGCCCTGAACACCCACTGGGGACCAGCCCAGCCTGCCCTGATTGGGGCTGAGGGTCCTGGGGGCAGAGCAGGAGCCAGGACCTCTTTCCCATTCCCCAGTGTCCCCAGGAGGGACATGACTAGCTGGAAGTGTGCAGGTCCCATGGGATGCATCCAGGGACCAGCTTGCACCCCTTCCTGGCAGGTATTTGCCTTCCTTGGGTTTTTGGCCAGTGCCATGTGGATCAACGCCGCGGCCACGGAGCTGGTGAACATCCTGCGGACCCTCGGCATCATCTTCCAGCTGAGCAACACTGTGCTGGGCTTGACACTGCTGGCCTGGGGCAACAGCATCGGTGGTGAGGGCTCTGCTGTGCCCCAGTGCCCCCCAGACACACCCTGGGGTGCCCCTGCCATGCCCCAAGGTCTCCCCTTCTCCCTCTGCAGACACCTTCTCCGACCTCACCATGGCACGCCAGGGCTATCCCCGCATGGCCTTCTCCGCCTGCTTCGGGGGCATCATCTTCAGTATCCTTTGGGTGCCAGAGGCAGGGGCTGCCTCAGTTTCCCTGCCTACAGCTCAGGCAGAGCCCCTGGTCCTGTGGGACCCCTGGAGAGGAGCTGGACAGGATCCATCCCAAAGTCCCAGTGATGTTGGCAACCTCCTTGATGTCCTCACAGTGTGGGAGAACTGGTGTGGTATTTCTGAGCTGCAGGGATGAAGCCATCAGCATCCCCCTGTCTCCATGGCTGTCCCAGCCCCAGCAGGGTGGAAGTTTGGGCTGGAGTCTTGCAAATTTGGGATTTGCCACAGGGAAGGAGGGGAAGAGGCTGTGCCTCCCTCTGGTGGGTTCTCAGACCAGGCTGAAGCCTCTCCTCGAGTGCTCCAGGTTATATTCACCACAAGCAGGGAATGTTTTGGGCCAGACAACAACGATGGGGTGCAGAAAGGAGGAGGAAGGCTGGTGGTGTCCCCCTCCCCAGGGTGGGAGGGACAGGGCTGGTTCTGTCGCTCCCCCAAGGTCTCCTGTGCTGTGTCTCCATCCTGAACGTGCCCCAGACATCCTGGTCGGCGTGGGACTGGGCTGCCTGCTGCAGATGTCCAGCAGCCAGCCGCTGGTGCAGGTAAGGCTGTGGTGACACGGTGACACGGGTCAGGCTGGCAGCAGGACCCTGGTGTCACCTCACACTGCTCCCCATCTCTCTGGCAGCTGGAGCCCGACAGCCTCCTGGTTTGGGTCCTGGCTGGGGCCCTGGGGCTGAGCCTGGTCTTCTCCTTCGTGGCGGTGCCAGCTCAGTGCTTCCAGCTGGGCAAGGCCTATGGCATCTGCCTCATCGCCTACTACCTGGTGTTCCTCTGCGTGGCCCTGCTGACCGAGTTCAGGGTGATCCATCTCTCCACCCTCTGACTGACCCCAGGAGATCACATCCAGCCCTGGATCTCTCTCCGTGTCCCTGCTGGATTGGGGCATCACTGCCCCTCCCCTGTCCCTGCCAGGGGGACAAGGGGACCCTGACCCCAGCTGAGCTGCTGGAGGTGCCAGCCCAGCCCTCAGCCTTCACTTTTAGGAGAGGGGGTGGCTGTGGTTTGAGAAAGGAGTTGTTAGTCATTAGCCACATCCTCTGCTTGCTCTGTTATAATCTGTTTAACTTAAGGCAGATCTGAGCAGGAGCAAGGGCAACACCTTGGCTACCTCTGGTCCTGGAGGCAGGGGCAGCTCCAGCTCAGGGGCTTTACCTGAGCTCCACCACTTCACCTTCTCCTCCTCACCTCCATCCAGCCGCTCCAGGACAGGGCTGGGGCAGTTGTGCACACAGGGTAATTGTGAAGGTCCAAGCATGTGTTTGTCCTTTTAAAGGACACTGTTTTGGCACCGTGGGGCTGGAATAGCAGCCAGGGCAGAGCCAGACGGGGTTAAGGTGAGACTCCAGGGCAGTGCTAGGTTTAGTGCAAGCAAAGCTGGAGGAAAAACAAACACCAAACCAAGGGAGGCTGGTTTCCCCTGCTCTTTTTAGTGATGTTTTTCAACCTGAGTTTCAGATCCTACTTTTCTCCTCCTGGGGTGGGCAGAGCGGTAGGAAAGGATGTGGAAGTTTCGACACAGTGTTAGTCTCTGGCAGGACTAGATTTAGGCACTGTAAAAAAATTGCAATAAAAAAACACCCCAAAACCCAACACTGACTTTTGTTTGCTGCGATGGCATTTTCTCTTGCCCTGTGCTGGCGTGACACAGCCCTTACTCAGCACAGAGCCTTTGGAGGGCAGAGGGAACAGCTGGGGCTGAGCTGGGAGTGACACCCCAGGCCATCCAAGGTGGTTTTCCCCAGGGTCTGGGAAAGTGGTTTCCTCTGGGTTCACCAGCAGCTGCTGTCCCAAGAGCAGTCACATGTCCCATCACGTTGGGAAACGCTGTGTCACAGCACGGGATCAGCACTGGCAGGGAGAGGCTCTGCTCAGTCCCTGGGCACAGGGACACGGGAGGGGCTGCCCGCAGTCCCAGGGGAGGAGTGGAGTGGGTGGGCTTGTGGTTCTGCTCCCAGCTGGACGGTCCACAGAGCACAGGTGCTGTTCCAGAGGGACACCCACATCACTGCCCCATGGGACAGGGGGGTGTTGTGCAAGCAGCAAAGCTGCCGAAACCAGTCCCTGCTCCCTTCTGGGAGTGCCAGCAGTCTCCTGGCCCCGCAGCATTTCTGCTTTTTCTAAGCAGGGCTTTCACAAGAAATAACGCTGCCTGTGCCTCCAGCTATTTGCTCTGCCCTGAACTTGCTCTGGCGGCTGATCTGGGAGACAACCCCCACTTCCTTCCACGCAAGGCAGGGGTAAAGCAATCGAAACCGCAGCCAACGTTCCGAAACAGAGGTACAAAGTCAAACACCCCTTCTGGCCTTAACCCTGCACTGGGGTGGGGTTAAAAACAGTAACTGAAAACATGATTTTAAGGTTTAGGAAAAAAATGGCAGGGGGAGGGCAGAAGGGAAGCCGGGTTTTGCAATGTCCTGGAACAGGAATTCAGAGCAGTTGTCAGGGCACACACGCAAAATATTCCCAATGCAAGCACTTGCCACCGGAGAGAGAGGGCAGGCAGGGCACCTATTCAAACACTGGAAATGCTTCAGCCTGGCCAAACCCCACTTCTGGAATAACACAGGGAAGGAGGAGAGGAAGCCGCTGCCTTTACAAAGCCAAGGATGCTTTTTATTAGTGCGCTTGAAAAAAATCTAGAGAACATTTGACAGACATATCCATAAAATCGTTTTTATAAACAAAACACCAGCATACAAAATCCTGCAGTGCTTCCTCCCGTGCTCCCTACAAAATGATTGTCTCCATCATTAGTCTGTGTGTTGGGGAGTGGGGGGGAGAGGAGGATAAATAGAAGGGGATGCCCCGTACTCAAACTTTGTTTCCTTCCAAAGTCATATGGAAGAAGCAAACTCCTGCCACCCTCCTTGGTTTACAAAAATAATTAACCCAGTGGGTACGTGGGGTTGGATCAACACCTCGGCATGAAGCCATGGAGGCAGCACCTGTCCTCTGATCCCCAGCCCAAGCCCTCTGTGGAACCCTGTTATTGCATGATAAGCAGGTCAGTGCCCCCCTCAGTACAGCTTAGAGCCACAGCTCCTTTCACACCCAGAAAACATCCCCAAAAAAAACCCTCACTGACAGCCCTACCAGGAGAAATAGGCTGTAGGGGAATGTGGAGATTAAACACAGCCACATTTTTTCCCCTCTAACCTTTGCAATGTTCATTCATCTTGCCCACAACTTAAAGCACAATAAACACCATCTCCTCCAGCCCCAGGACTAATCTGGATAAACCTCCCGGGCTGCGACTCCACGCAGAGCAACTGCAAGAGCAACAACTGCACTGCTTGTTAATTTGTGGTCGAATTTATGGTTTGGAAAACAGCCCTTTAAGGTCCTTCACGGTTCAGCTCAGAAGTAGTTTCATACCTGCAAGTATCCAGAAAGGAAACAAAGAGTTGCCGTGAGGCACCCAGGGAGTTTGGCAAGGGTTGGGAGCAGCCACTGGTGTGTGTGCTGCCTGGAAAGCTGCTCACCCACTCCTTCCATCCCGCAGCTCCCACCTTGCTATGGAAGGGAGAGCTTTCCAGAAGCAGCTCTGTCTTGCCAGCTTCTGAAAGTCTTATCCACCCAGGAAATGCTTCTGAGCTGCCTGGGTAGGATCAGCCCTCTCCCACTGTCCTTGTGCCACGTGGTGAGGCCACCAAGAAAGACAGGGATGTGGGACAAAGGGAATGGGGGACACAGATCTCCCACTGCCTGATGTACCTGGAAGAAAGAGAAAGCCTCCCCAGCAAGTTCTGCTCTTAGTCCAAACCTGAGGAAAGATCAAACAGCAAGAGGTGAGGGGAACCTCTGCCAGGTACTTCTATCCCCCAGCACCTTCTGTGCTGACAGGGAAAAGAGGGACTTGGAGAGACAGGTTCA
Source organism: Margarornis squamiger (assembly GCA_035222235.1). Lineage (NCBI taxonomy): Eukaryota > Metazoa > Chordata > Aves > Passeriformes > Furnariidae > Margarornis > Margarornis squamiger. The sequence continues at coordinate 4,107,221 of JAWWTY010000035.1, read as the reverse complement.
AAAGAAACATGAGCAACAACACAACCTGCCACGATCACACAACAAATGTGGCAGAGCTGGGAAGGGATCCCTTTTCCCTCCTCCTTCCCAGCCCTCAGCTGCCTGGTCTGGCAGCCTCCCTGCCAGCTGCAGAAAAGCAGATGGGTGAGAAGAATCACCATCTTCCTGGTGTCCAAAATCCAGGGGAACAGTAAAGCTCTTCAGTGGATCATCCCAAGATCCAACTTAAGCTGACATTTGCCAGCCTGAGGAACATTCCTGCAGGGATGAGAGCAAGGGAGGAGCAACACTGCTGGTGCTGGGACTCTCTCACCTGCACAGAGCAAGGACCTGGCTAAGCACTAACCAGCAGGACTGTTTGAAGCTCTCCTCAGCCCAGAGCCAGGCAGAAAAAAGCCAGACTTGGAGCTGCAAAACCTTCCATTCTTGCTCCCAGTCATTTATCTGAGCTAAGGACCAGCTAGAGGTTTGCCCTTTGCAGAACAGGTGGCCAAGTGGCAGAGGCCAACAGCCACATCTCACCCTGCAGCAGAGACAGGAGCTCTGGGGTTTGCAGACCCCAGCCCCAGGCAGTGCCACAGGCAGGACTGACCAGCAGCAATGCAGATACTGAATGGCTACAGCAGAGACAGAGTTCATGTCCCCAGACTCCTGTCCCACCTATGGTCACAACATGATGAGGTGCTGACCCTCGGTTCTGCCTCAGAACTGCTCAGGGACAGCTAAATTCAATAATCAGAGCTGGAGCTACTACAGGGAGTGCATCTAGGTGTGTCAAGAAGGAGGGGGAAAGCAGTCTGCTCTTCCAAAAGTGCTGAGATTTCACACCACCTCCCCTTTCTTTGCATAAGGAAAGTGGAGAAGAAAAAGTCACTCCCTGATCTTTTATTCCTAGGTTAATGGTGCCCTTTAAGCAAAAGGGATCTTCAAAAAGGGCCAAAGTTTTAATACTAAGCAGGTGAGTTCAGCGAATTCCCTGCTGTTAATGGATTACACATCCCTTTCCCCATGGTCTGTTAGTGGTAAGACAAGCAGCAGACTGGAGCCTGGCAAGTGGCTCAGAGGGACAAGGGCTTTGTCCTGTCCAAGGTGTTTGCCCTGCTCAGTCAGTGTGCAGCAGCCTTACACAGAGTCCCCTGGGCCTCTGGTTTTTCAGCAACCCACTGCTGGGGAAGAGATTTGAACCCTATACCAATACACTGACAAATCTATATACATCATCCCAAAATATACTGTGAAGGAATACTCTAGGTTATTGCATAGAAGGCGGCTCGCATTAGCTAGGCCTAAATGACCGTCTGGGAGCGTTGTCGGAGGCTCAGGGGCTTCAGAGTGCTGTTGGAAGCAGATGCAGGCTCTTGCAATGGTGTCTGAGATTCCTCTTTTCTGGAGTGCTCCTCATACCATTCCTGCAACAGGAGATCAAACACACAAGGGATCAGGCTCTGCCCCACACTGGCCTCGCAGCCAGATCAGCCTTTGGTGACTCTGCCATGAAAAGGCACGTTTGTTCAGGCACAGAGGGCTTTTCCAAAGCCCTGGATACTCCTGGAACAACCCTGTTAACTGCAGCCCAGTTGTGGTGGATGCATTGAGACCTTGTCATCACCCACAGCCCAAGCAAACCTGGGCAAGGAAACATCCCTCTCTCAGGATGTCCCTCCTGAACATCTAGGACTCTGGTACCAATGTTTGGGATTTGCAGAGCTGCTCCCAATCCTGTGTTACAGTATGTTACATCCCTGAATCACAACCAAGGAGAACAGGCAGGGAACTTCTCTGCAGATCACCCAGCCCTGTGGTAAGCAACATGTTCATTTTCCTTAGGGAGACTGAAGACTCATCCAAAGCTGGCTGCTCCAGGGACAAAGGACAGATTCAAATGGCTACCAAATTAATCCTTTCAGAACTAATCATTACATTAGCCCATAACCTTCAACTACCTTTGTCAGGACAATGACCAAACCCATGGCAGAAAGCTCCTGACCACAGAGGGCACAAGCAAGAAGGTGCTAAACAACCCAGGGAAAGAGCTGATTTATGTGTTTCTCATGTTGCCCAGCCTGCTGTTCTGAGGGCAAACCAGGCAGCAGTGCCTGGGAGAACCCTTGGTTTCTGTGTCAGACTGATACGCCAAAGCACAAACACAATCACATTCCAGGGGTTTAACAACCCTGTGCTCAGCAGCCAAGCCCCAGGCAGCACCACCCATGTGCTCACAGCCCCAGCAAACAACCTGGACAGCCCAGGTGAGCTCAGCCAAGCTGAAGTGCCTGCACACACCCTGAGTGTGGTTACAGGGACTCTGCTGACACACCTGCATAGCTGGGCACCTGGACCTACTGAGGAGGCTCTGATGTGCCCTGTGGTTTAACAAAATCCCTGAGAGCAAGAATGGGTCAATCTGAACTATACTTCATGGATGCCCACCCTTCTCACAGCTGCCTGCTCTCAGAGAAAGGCAGTCTCCAGTGTTGATTTGTTATTCCAGGCAATGTTCTGCTCCCCACAGAGACCTGTTAATATCTCCAGCTCAGGCCCACATACCTGTATCTCCTCCTCATACATCTTCATACTCAAATCACTCTTGGTCCTTGATCTGCGTCCCAGAAACACTGTTGACATTTGCTAAAGAGTTGGGGGAAGGAGGAGATAAAACCAAAAAAGACATTAATCAGTCACTGAGCAGCTCACAGGATCAGTCCTGGAACTTCAGGTATTCTTCATGTGGATCCTCATCCAGTCATGAGCTCAGGCTTTATTGGGCTCCTCTTGTCGAGGGAGAGAGGCATTTTAGGGTGCACATCACTGATATCAATGCAGGCACCCACTGCAGCTGAGAAAAATCACACTGAGCAGGTCCCCAAAGACTAGAGAGGGAAGTGTAGCTTGGATGGATATGTCTGTCAGTGGTGCTTAACTGAGTTAGATGAACATGGCATCAGTGCCTGGAACAAGGCTCAGACCCAAGCTTCCAATGAAGATCTTGTCTGAGAACAATTTCAGGTCTCCCTTGCCTAGACCAAATCGTTTACTGTGCGGGGCTGGACCTCTGAAATTGTGCAGAGAGCTGAAATCAGAATTACTCCCTAACCACATGAATTATATGAGCAGGATTGAGAACCAAAAGAAACCTCAGGTCTGGCATCATCACTGCAAGGCTGAGGACAACCACCTGCTTTGGTTTATTGTCTTTAAAACTGCCTCTGATCAGTATCACCATCCCTATTCTGAGTTTTGTCTCAGCCTGTACCTACCAAGCCAGCCAAAGCAAATAAGGGTCACCTGAGAGACTGCAGCACCTGCCCTTTGTCGTGGTGATACAAGAATATAATGGCTATCATTAAAACAACCACTTAAGCTCTTCCCAGATGCATGAGACAACAGTTCTGAGATAAGAGCTCATTTTCCCAATTGCCCATCCTGTTTTAGAATGAAAATGCAAGCAGTGCCATGAGAAAAGAACAACTTGGAATCGATAATTCTCCAGGACTGTCCAGGCCTCAGTGTATGATGGCACAGAGAGAGAGGCAGGAGAATTACAAGACAGTGGCAACCTTAGAGAAAAATAAACACACTTTTTCCCAGTCAGCACTGGGCCAGGACAGCTTTAAGGGGAGTTTGCAGGGACTAGGGATGAGCCCTTTTTGAGGTTTTTCAGAGGGCAGAGGGAACTCAGCTGCTAGTTTTTTAGAGCAGCAAAACTTTGTGATGCCGTAGGGTCCCTCCAGTAGCTCAGCTCTCAACACTACAAAGCCACATGGATCCTCTCTCTTCAGACAGTGGCCCTGCCATGCCTCCCTCTCCTGAAGCTGAGAACTTGCAGTGTTTCCTCCTACCCCATATTTGTCCATCTGCAAAACGATCTTCTGCAGCTGAGCTGTTTCAGCGGCAGCCGAACTCCTCTTGTACAGCTCGATTATGCCAATCACTTCCTCCTTGGAGATCTCCTTCTCCAGCACAATGCCATTATCTTCTGGAGAGGGAAGAAACAGAAAGAGGGGGAAAAGGTCTCCAGGATGAGCATTGTTTCATCAGCCACTCTGATAACCCTGCAAGGCAAAGCCTAAAGCACACAGGACCAAGCCAGAGGTCAGGTACAGCCTGTACCTGCTTTTGTGACTAGAACATGTATGTCCTTGACCCCAAAAAGGTAGGGAAGAAGTTAACTAGTGTGCAGGGCCAACAAACTTTCTGTCCCAAACCGTTTTCTCAACTTCTTAAAACATCTGGCTCCTCAGTAACTTAAAAAAAAATAAATCTTGTAGCTTTTTGCTTGCCTGTAAATTAAGAAAGCAAATAATCACACAGGAGTTGCTGCCTTTTGACCTTCATCTGCCTGAAAGAGCTTGGGAGTTCAGAGCTAACCAATGTCCCTCACTGCTCCCTTCAAACTGGGTGCAGGAGGTATCACAAGGACAAGTGTTTCCTTAAGTAACAGCTCCTGGCTCCTACCATGTACCACACAAATTTGATCTTCGGGCACCTAAAAAAATGGGGTGCTGGGACCTTCATCACATTTCTTCAGGGCAGATTTTCTGCTGTTAAATGTGTAAGGGCAGTAGCTATAGCTCCTTCCTGCAGAAAAGTGTAAAGAATTATTAAGATTAGTCTACACAGGAAATGAACAGGAGAGTCTGGGTGCAGATCACCTGAAGGAATAGCAGAAGGGCTGCAGGAGATGAGAGTGGCTTTGGCACCTAAAGCAGGTCATGAAGGTACCTGCAGTTTCAGATCCCCAGCTCAGGAGACAGAGGACCATGAGTAAAGGTTATGATTCACAGGGGTGAGGGGATGGAGAAACCAGTCACTGCCAGTTCCTAAAGGGTATAGAAAGGCATGCCCAAAACCAGCACCAGTCTAAGTGCAACTGGGAGATGTGGAAAGAATTGGAGAGGCAGTGTCTTTTGTCCTCCACGTCATGGCAAACAATGCTGGCAAACCACCAGGATCAGCATTTTGGTGCCTGAATGCTGGAAAAGCCACTTGGAGACATTCTGTTGCCAGTGAGCACATTAGTGAGGAATGGAAATTGGTTTTAAAAAAAAATCAGTCATCGTCCCTTCCTGTAAGGTCTCCTGTTGAGCTTTTCTACATCATTGCTGTAATGTTTCCTAGAGTTCTTTCATGATATGAATACAGATTTCCTATTTTCAAGTAATTTCGTTGAAATGGCTCAAGTAGTTGAAGCTTGTATGTGTGTGCACACAAATATATATATATAAAACACATACATACACCCACACACACATTTTGGGGAGTGCTGGGGGAGAGATGAGGGCCAGAGCAGAAAGACCAGATAGAAATATCACACAAAAGCAAAAGAATTAGCTTGGGAAGTCAGGCTAAAATAAGATATCTGGTCTTTGCTGGCCAATCCCATTCTTTCCTACAGATGTAAGGCACCAGGGAGAGAAGACACAACGTTGAAGGTTAATCAGCCCTCAGTCCTGACCTTCTGAATCCTGGTTCTTCCGAGTGTAGTTCATACGGAAGACAAAAGCATCCAGAATAAAAGCCACAATGATTGTCATCACCACCATGGTCACAATATAGAAGATCATGAAGTAAAGACGGCTCCAGTGAGTAGTTTGGGACGTCACCCCTTCCTAAAGAGGAGAGGGAAGATGTCAGCAGTGCACAAAAGAAGGGAGAGTCACTGTTAACTGCTTGACAAGAGACACAGAGCAGCAAAAACACACTCTCTCTTTCGTGGCTTCACAGTTGGCCCCAGGAACTGCTTGTGCAATGCTCAATGCCCCAACTGGTCCTTGCAGATAAGCTGCCCCTCAGGGTAAAAACAGAGGTTCCTCCATGCAACCATGCAAACACACTGAACATTCAAGGCTTGTGGCTGTAAGAGCCATTGTGCCATGAGAACACAGCTTGGACAGCACAAACGGGAGTACAGAGGGACTTCCTCTGTCCAGACCAGACTGAAGGCTGGTCAAAATTCACATGAAAACGTGCCCAGCAGCATCCCAGAGGACAAAAGCCACCCAACAATCAGGACCAAAAGTGGAGTGGCAACAAGTGACAATATTGAGCCCACTGCAATCAGCATGGGAAGAAAGCAGTTGTGGCAGGAAGATCCAGCTCAGCTGGCAGAGTCTGTGCTGTCTGTGCACACAGGGTAGCTGAGGTTTACTCACCATGATAATGTACCAGTCGTTGACAACTGTCAGCTCAAACAGCGTGACTGCAGAGGAGAGAGAGAAAACAGACAGACAGTTGCTTTATCCATCCTGACCTATTTTACAGTGATTTTTAGACACCAAAGTTTCCATGCAGCCAGCAAATCTGGAGACACACCACAAACCCTCACCACTGCAATTGCTTCAAAGGGATTCACAGCCACAGAACCAGCAGCAGGGCTCAATCTATATATTCCTTAAAAGAGTCAGAAACAGACCTGACTTTCTTCACTGGAGAGCATGGAGACCTCTGAAATCTCCAGGAGATAAGCATCTCTGCTCACACATTAAGAAAAATCATGGAGAGTAATCAACACATTCAAATTATTCTTCAGTGGATTTAAAGAAATGTATCAGCATCACTGTTGTTCTTTAGAAGGACAGTGACTTAATGCTCTCCTTAAACACCTCTGGAAGTCTGGCCTGATCACCAGCCAGAACAGATCTGATGGCTTCCAGCTGGCTTTAAGAGACATCTGCTTACCTCACAAAACAGTCATGGCACAATTAGTCAGCTGGAGCTCTCCAGACAGAAAGAGCTGAGTGTTTGAGGTGCATTAGTAGGACTCTGGGAGAGTCCCAGGCTCACATGAGCATTACAGCATTACAGAGCCATCCAGCTCTGCAGGAACACAGAAGGATCTTTGCTACAGACAAAACTGCCCTTACCAAAGCTGTTCAAGATGTTGTCGAAGTTGTTGAGATAGTAATACCCTTCTTCCACAACTGTTTTGTTGCCAACTGTGTGATTCACCCAGCGGTAGGAATCTGCGACTGTGCTTGTGCTGGGTGGAGAAACCAGGACAAAGAATCAGCAGAGACTGGAAAAGCAAGGGAAATCTCAAGGGTTCTAAATACCAACCCCCCTAGAAGGTGGTGAGCAGGAAGGCAGTTTCTACCTCTTGGCCTTTTCCTCTGAAAGAAAGTCCCTCTCCTTCACAGCTCAGCACAAGCCCAGGGAGCACATGGAGTCTTTCTAACCATTCTGCAAATATTATACCAGAGAAACTGAGAGTTTGAGTTGGATTCCTTGGCTCATAGCCTTAAAGTTTGGCATTCCCAAGTAGTCTGTCATAATTTAAGACAAAAAGGACCCAGGACAGCTTAGCTTACAGGACCAGGTGAATTTATCTTGGTACAATGGGAGGTCTAAATATTTAATACATCCAGCCAAGCAACTCTGGCATCATAGAAACTTAGAATGATTTGGGTTGGAAGAGACCTTAAAAACCATCTCATTCCAACCCTCTGCCATGGGCAGGGGCACCTCCCACTAGATCAGCTTGCTCAGAGCCCCACCCAGACTGGCCTTGAACACTTCCAGGGATGGGGCAAGAGAAGTGAAGTATCCCCTAGATTTTTGTCACGTGTAGCCTGAGATACAAAAACCCCACTGAGCCCCATCCTCTGGCCCCTTCTCTACTGGGAAATAATGCTGCCAGAGCTCACTGTTGCTGGCTGAGCACCAAAAACACTGCTGAGGGCAATGGATTTGAGGTACTCACTTGCAGCAGTTCGGGTAGACCACGCCAGCAAAGAACTCCATGCCAACAATGGCAAAGCAATAGTAGAAGATCAGAAGGGTTAAACCCAGGCTGGAGGCAAAAACAGAAAGAGTACTGTGCTACTGAAGAGTTGCTAAGGCAAGGAAACACAAAATCCCAGGCTGGTTGCTCTGGAAGGAACTTCCAAAGGATGGCAGGCAGCACTGAAAACCCCAGACCACCCTCCCTGCTGCTGTGGCTCTGCAGTTCTTTGCCTGCTCTCATTCAAGAAGTCCTTGGACAAGGAGCTTGCCACTTGCTGAAGAGAGAAACTAAAGAGCAGCCTGGATTCCCTCCCAGTCTGTCCTTTTCTGTTAAACAAATGTCTCTCCACAGTTTCTTTAACAAAAACCACCACACACTGTTTCTACCCTCTCCACATCCTTGGATGCAGGGACTGTGCCAGGAGCAGGGCTCTGCAGCCAACACGCTCTGCTCAGACCTCCTGCAAGGGAATCAGGGCTGAGGATGCCCCACTCAACCACCACCCTCTTTCTGCCCCACCATTTCAATAATGGTCTCAAGTGGTTCCACTAAAGACAGGGAAACATCTGGGGTTGAGGATTACCATGCCAATGTTCCTCCCAAATAAGCCTCCCCTCTCAGCAAGAGCTGGGATGGGGGAGAAAAATTATAACAAGCATTTACTCTTAGTTATGCTCTTAACACAAAAGCAGGAGGAGGCCCAGGGTGCTGGAGTGTTGCTTATCCTATACTGCCCCAAGAAATTGGAAGATTAACACCCCACTGCAGCACAGTGAAGAGTCAGTAACAAGCTACAGGCAGATCAGAGCATAAACCCTTTCAGCAGGTTTGAGAGGTCCCTGTCCTGACCCCAGCCCTGGACACTAAACCTTCACTCCCCACCATGACCCAAAGAGAAGCAGTTGGTACCTGGCCATCCGAGGGAACAACTCAAACATAGTGTCGAGGACGTTTCTGTAGCGCTTCTTCAATTTAAATAACCTGAAGGGAGAAGTCAGGAGTTACCTACACCCTGCAGCTCTCCTGGTGGCAGGGGAAATAGTTAAAAGGGGCTATCCCAGCTCTCTCTTCCTCCCAGGTCAAGGACAGGAAGGTTTCCTGACACCAAACTCATGGTATCTGCTCTTGCTCAAGTGGTCTCCACTCACCTAATGATGTCCTGCTGTCCCATTAGATTGTTTATGACACTTTCAACTAAGTGTTTACAGGATTGAGGCTCTCAAGGAAAAAAGTCTATGTCTTTTTACACAACACAATGCATAAACAGCTCTTTAAAAAGCCTAAAAAATCGTAAGAACTTAAACTAGTCCTGTGAACAGGGTCAGGACTCATTCCTCCTTCCCTCAGACACAAGCTTCTCTGTGTTTCCCACATGACCCAATAAAAATTGATGAAAGAAAACTACATTGTGCCTGCTAATTTAAGATTTGGCAACTCCATTGGCCCTTACAGAGAAACACAGCTGCCAAACAGGCTTTGGCAGGGGAGGAACTGAGAAAACATTATTTTTTTTTCCCCCTTGAGTGTCATAAAGTGTTCTTTAAATCCTCACTGAAGAGCTAAATTGCATTAGCTTGTTTTTAACAAAACATTGTGCCTCAAATCCCTTCCCCCTACGGCTCTTGAGGCGTCTGTGTAGGTGAATGTACCTTGACATGAGAGGGTTAATCAGCCCCAGCTCACTGAGCTGCAGAGAGGTTACAGGCTGTGGTCCTGCTTAAAGTGTGAGATGCAGTTAGAGCAGGGCTGTACTTCACCCTAGAAAGCAGCATCCTTCTTTGAAAACTGTAATTTCTGGTAATTCAAGGGAAATTATTGAACTGGCTCAGACCGTCTCACCCTGACAGAAGAGCTTTTCTCTGAACAGCATCAGACAATTTAGAGGAGGTGTAAGAACCCCACGAAGGCAGACACAGGATAATCTGCCCCTGGTAAATCCCTTGATCTCTATTAGAGATCAGCTTAAGCTCCAAAGCACGGGGTTTCATATCCCATCCCAAGTTTTTGTTATCGTTCATTTTGATAACTCTGGCTAATCTCATTACCCCACGCAATTCCTGTTTGCCATGGTCACATACCCACAGAGCAATCCTTGCCCTCTCTTGGTAAGGAGCTTGGTTCCCAACAGGATTGATGGAAAACAAGCCTGGCTGTTTTCTCCCACCTGCTCTCTGGATCCCACCACCCCTCAGCATTCCCAGCTCACCTCAGCAGCTGCAGAGGCCGCAGGACCACAATGAAGTAGAACGGCTCCATGTCAAACGCCAGTGCCATGAGCCCCAAAAATGCAAACAGGGTGACTGAGAAGTCAAAGCTGGAAAGAAAAACATAAAATGAAATAAGAACAATGATTTATCATTAGAGTTTCCGCAGACAAGAGCTATTGGTGCTGCTCCAGCCTAACGAGATGCACAAGGCCAAGGGTAGAAGAAAGATAAAAGCCATCTTTACAGGCTTAAAAACTCATCTCAGAAGTCAGTCTTTCTCACCCAAAAACAAGAGTGTGCACTTACAGATTCCAGCCTGAGGACAGGTACTCCACAGGCCCCAGCCCAGTGGTCTTCAGGAGCAGCTCCACACCATAGACTGTAAGACAAGAGGACAGCCATGGTCAGGAATCAGCAGCATCACAAGGAAGGCTCATGTGAAGATCTGCCCTCATGGATGTGTGGTGTTTTTAGTGCATAACTTCAGACAGAGCTTTAACAGACCCCCACCCACCCTCCTTATTCTCAGTGAGGTGCCAAAGAAACATTTCCCCTCCAAATCCACACATTTTCCTGTATTCATGGAGATTTCTTTCCAGAACAGTCCACAAAACTCTTAGCTGGAAAACATGCTATAAATGTTGAGAGACAAGCTTTGGTAGCAAAAGCCAGAAAGAGGTGCAGGGAATTCAGTCCTGCCTGTTTATTTCCTTCTGTTTTTGTGGAACATATCCACATCCCACAGCCTAGCCTTGACCTGAAGGGAGATATCCTTTCACGGAAGAGACATTTACTTCACCCATTGTTCTGGCAGGATCTGTAGATTAAAGAACACCCTAACAGCAAGTATGTCATCCCAAAATCTTTCCTTCCATCTTCCAAGGAGCAGGGGTGGGTGAGAAGTGAAGAGCTGGATGACAACATCCTTGTGAAGAGCGGAATTGCAGAGCACCTCTGCCTTCAAGCTTCCATAACTAGGTGTTGTGAAGACTAATGGCCAAGGAAACACTAGAGCTCCCCAGAAAGTCAAACAAGAGGTAGCAACTTCCCAAAGAACCTCCTGATGCAGTTGTACACACTATTTTGATTCGATGGAGCTGTATTTTGTTTCTCCCTGAGCAAGAGACATCTGTCAGCAGAAGGGAAGTGAATTCATGTCACAGTGCAATGAACCAGCACATGAAGATGCTTACACTTGGGCTGGAAAGGAACACTAAGGTACATGTTCATGGAGGGGATGGTGTTGGAAAATGATGTTAGGGGATGAAGTTAGAAAATTCAGCTTGTCAAGTAGTTTACAGTCCTTTCAGTCTCCTCAGCATGCCCCTGCACTCAGAACTCCAGCAGGCCTGCCTTGCTGTGTGTGGCAGAGAGCCAGCTCGCAGCTGCAGCCAGATCAGAGCTGGGAATGCCTCCTGGAATAGCTGGTGCAGCACAGAGCAGCCTCCCACAGAGCCATCACAAGTCTGGAAACCTCAGCACTCTGCACACTGTGCCTGACAGATGAGGCTTCTCTGCTCTCAGGGCTGAAGGCAGCTCTAAGAATCACACAGCAGCTTCTGCAGAGTTGCAGCAGAGCTAAGAGGCTCCCAGAAGATGTGGCACAGGATGCTGATGGTCCCTGCCAGGCACAGTGTTGTTCTGGATGGAGGCTCTACACTTGTGGCTAAGTTATAACCTCAGTTCCCCTCCCAGCTCCTCATGAGATGACACAGCTCTGTTGGAAGGCATCAGCTTACTTGTGAGGAAGACTATGTAGCTCCATGGGACGTTCTTGGAGAAGAAATTCCCTCCTGCAAGACAAAAGAACAGCTTTCTCCAGCCTTCCCTTTTTTCAAGCCCTCAGCATCTCAATCAAGAAACAAGCTGTGATGTTTCCTACCTTGCAACATGAAGGTTTCAACAAGAATCCAAATTCCATTCACAGCCACTACAGTATCTGGAAAACAAAGTAAAAACCCATAGCAGAATCACTCCTGGACCAGAGGACCTCCATCTCCTAGGCTAGCAAAAAAAGTACAATGTATGACAAGTGGCAGGATCACTGTTTCCAGTCCAATGAACAAACAGAACTCATAAATTGGGAGAGTCTTCCACTGTGACTTTTCCCAGGCCTTTAACAGATGCAGTCTCTTTATCCTCAGAACGAAAAAACTAAGCCAAAACAATGGTCTGAATCATGTTAAATAATTTTTACTCATAATTATCCTATATCCTGCCACATTATTGGTGGTGTATTTCACCTTTCTCCTAGTTCTGGAACAAGATCTGGAAAACCACTGGGTCCCCAACAGTGCAGGATAAAGCTTTTTCCCCTTGCATCTATGACTGCTCCTCAGCATTCAAATTTGAAGCTGCAGGACTTCTTTTCACTGAGATCTTCTCATTCCAGCCCACTCTCTTTAGTTTAGCATCTCAATTTACAAAAAAAAACTACATTAAAAAAACCCCAAATTAGTGAGTAGGAAGAGATCATTTAGAACACAGCAGGTAGCACCACAAGGAAGCACTTTTTCTCCTCCAGAGAAGAGGAGCACAGACTCTTTCCCACAGGCAGCACAGTTGCCAAGCAATCCCTCCAGCAGCGACGACACTTGCACCTCCTCAAGTGCAAACAGAGTGTGGTTGACTGGCAAGGCAGTTCCTTATCCAGCATCCTTCAGCTGCTGGATAAACCCCCCAAGGCTTGGGAAATATACCTAAATATAACCAGACCCACAGGTGTGTTGTGTAGTGAAGCTGGGAGTCTCTCCACGGTGAGAGCTGAGAGCTCAGCCTGCAGTGGTGGTTGGTACAAGTAAGTACTTCCCTCCCTCTCCATCAAAACTCCAAAATTTGCACATGGCTCAGAGCACAGCCCAGGCCACACCAGACCCACATGAGCAAGAGAGTGAAGCAGAGACAGCTCATTACTTCTACTTACACATGGTGTACTGGAACACACGGGACTTCACAAGGATGTTGATGCCTGCAGGAAGGAGAGAGTATGGCAAAACAAATGTTCACACAATCCTCCGTACCACAGATCCCTCTACCCTCTCCCTAGGGACATTTTTCATACCAATCCTCAGCACAGAAGCTGGACAGAACAGCAGATTATTAACTTTTTCTTCTTGGGACCAAGTTCAAATGCCCCCTAGAATTTGAGCAGCAGTGAACTCACTATCCTTAACCCCCAAGATGCCTTTTTTTGTCTCTATGTACTAGTTCTGGAGTGTGTCTGGAACAACAAGGAGGGTTGGGAGCATCAGCAGAGCTGTGCAGGGCTCCCATGGCAGCTGTGCTTGGATCAGATGGTGGATCAGATGGTGTTGGCTGTCCCCAGAAGCATCCAACATCTCAGAAGAACTACAGGTAAGTTCTTAATTCCAAATGGTGACAATCAGTCAGTAAATTCGGGACATGGGAGGTAAATCACATTGGCAAGACAGATTACACTGATGGGGGTTTCACACCTCTTTCCCCTTCCCAAGCAGCTGTGCTTGACCTGCACAGGAGTTGCAATCACATCTCGGGATCAGGCAGCCTGGCAGCTTCTGTGAAAACATGAATCCCACTCCACAGTCACTGCTGTCTGGGATATGGAGAAACTCTTGACACTCTCCTGGCTTCAGCAATCAAAAATCCCCCCTAACCTCTGTGCTGAAAAAGGAATACAGCCCTCCATGACTTTAGGGGCTGATTTCCTATAGAACTTCTGCCAAAAAACCTCTTATTTTCAGGAAGCCAGAGTTTGGGTCAGAGCACAGGGAATATTGACAAGAAAAAAAATCTTCCTCGGAGGCTCTGAATTCAAGACTCTGGCCTTGGAGGCCCTGGATACACAGGGAGCTGGGTAGTAGGTTTTGCCTCAGCTGTTTACCAGGGACATAAGGGAAGGTCCCTTCAGAGTGCCCTGTCTTTGTAAAGAAATGCTCTTCCTCTTAGTTGAATACATGCTAGAAAACACAGCCTGTTACCTTTAAAAATAAGGAATGCCGTCCGTGGAAGGTCATCAAACCAGTGCTCGCGGTTTCGTTTTGCCTGGAAGCAGAACAGCCACGATCAGCAGCAGCCAGTGCTACATCCATACAAAAACAAGGGCAGGGATGGAGACCCACCTTATCCCCATCAGCTGCTTCTTTCAAATTGCCTTTGTTTCTTAGCCAGCTTTAACCACTGGCCTCCTTAGCTCTCCCTCCCACACACATTTCCCCTCTTCTCCACTCAACAAAGACTTACCTTCCATTTTAAGCCAACAACTTCATAGAAATTGTAAAAATCCTTTAGACTGCAAAATAGAGAGAAACATCTGATCAGAGCCTTAAGGCTGACTAAATCCTTAAGTGTCCTTGTCAGGCATCACCAGCAGAGAGTTCCTGGAAGTTATTAACTCCTTATTAGAACTGCAGCTACAACTGACAGAACCCAACCCTGACCTCTTCCCAGTCTGGCCAAAGGTTCCTGACTGACAATAGCCAGAAATCTCCTTTCTGTAACACTTCAGCCCTTAAAGAAAACTCTGACTCTACTGAACTCCAGAATTGTACCACTGAAAGGAAAGACCTGAGGCTTAGATGCCAACTCCAAGGATAGAGATTGCACTGCTCTTCATGAGGAAGTCTTGGACTGTCTTAATTACTCGTACAGTCCTTTTCTAACATCTTCGCACATTTTCAGTTGAAGGTAACAATGAAGTTTGAAAAAGGACATGAAAGCAAAGAAACTCATAGAACATGAGAGCTTGTCTAGGTGCTTGGGGTCAGGCCTGTAACAGCCTGAAGGCTGTTTAGGAGTCTGAAACCGAGGATGCTGAACTTCTCACACTCTTACTGGTGTCATTAGGTGCCTAAATTTAAGAACTCAGTCTTTCTCCCCTTGCCATTTTCAAAACTTCTCTGTGGCACTTGACATAAAGGAGAAGCATCGGCACCAGTTTCACAGGAGACTCACTCCAAGCCTCTCTGTGGGCAGAACAAAGGAAAAGGAGGAGAAGGTCTCCTGCTCTAATTCCCTCTTCTTCCTTGCTGGTTGGTGTTAGCTGCACCCACCCACCAGAATGACAATTCTCTGCCTCATAACACAGAGAATGGCAGCCCTGAAAGCACCAGCAGAACCAGATTTTAATTAACAAAACCCTGGGGGGGACAGCCAGCTGCTGGAAAAAAGCAAAAACTTGTTAAGCTGCGAGGCTGCGCTGTGTGTAGAAATGCCCCTTGCAGGCTCCAGTGCTGTTCCCCAATTTCTGGCTCCTCTGTTTTGCCAGGGGAGTGGGGAAGCAAATCCTGCCTGTGAGTGCCAGCACAGCACTGTATCCACAAGAGGGCACGCAGGAACTCCATCACCTTCAAAGGAAAACCTCAGCTCTCAGGGTACCCAGCCCTACCAGCTCCTGCTTCCCACACAAACCCTTTTATTCCCACATCCCAGACAACTTTCATTCCATAAATCCTCTCTGAAGACCAGCCTTCAGAGCAACCTCCCTGCTCTGGGTGCAGCAGGGACACCATCCCACCTGACTAAAGGAGTATTGCTCTGATTCAGTGCTTTGAAGGTGAGATATCTCTCCCTGGCACACATCCGAGGCTTGTAGAACCGCAACAGCCCTTCGAAGTGTTTGAAGGAAATTCCAGACGGCCTCTGGAAACAAAGGAATGCTGTCATAAGCAGGGACAGGAACACACAGAGGCAAGGGCATTTAATTCTCATTCTGGATTTATTTTAAGCACGATTTCATCCATTACAACTGAACCCCCAAAGTACCCTAAGCTATTACTTTAACGTACCAAACTTATCCCAGGGCACAGAGATCACAAAGCTCTCCTGGCAATTGGTCCCTCCAGCAAATGCAGAGCTGCTCCCTGTTGTCCCATCACCTGAAAATTGTCCACCCAGGGACCCCAAGCAGAGTTCAACCCCCCTTCTTGGGAAATTAGCAGACACCCTAACAGGTCCCATTATTGGCACTTTTTTAAGATTATCAGCTACGTGCACTAAACATCAACTAATCTACTAGAAAGTGGGTTAGTTATTTTGGGGCCTTATTTCTTGTGCTGCTCCACAAGCTAAGCAAGAAATCAACTTTCTCTCTCAAGTGCTTGTATGAAGTTGTTTGTAGTTGAATTTCTACATCATTTACTCATGCAGGATCCAGCAACTGGACCTGTATGACCCACCCCTCCTCTCAGTACTGGTGAGCAAGCCCTCAAGTGACCCAAACTGAATCAGAGAGAAAGCAATGATCACATTCACTCCAGAAAAAAATTCACCCCTTTTATCAAACCACCACCATCACCCTACATGGGGCTGAAATTCAGAGTACTGAGTACAAGTTACACAAATGAAAAAAAACCCCAACAGCAGCCCTTGGTGAGTATCACGACAACCAACAGACATAAATCCCCTATTTTGGAACATGCTCTTTCAACACTCCAGCCCACTGGTGATGTGAGAGCAGCTGGCAGAGCCCCTGTACCTGTTTGGTGACCAGCAGGCCATACGCGTGCTGGATGGCCGTGCGCTTGTGCAGCAGCAGGGACTTGAATTTCCTCTTCTCGATGTCATTGAAAGTGTCAAACACAACAGCGAGAAGCTGAGAGGGAAGACAAGGGAGAAAGTTGTGATTTGATCCTTATACTCCCCAGCTACCTGAGCCAGGGCTTCCCAAACAAGCAGGAATATCCAAAGGCATTGCCAGCAGCAGGAATTTACTAAGCACTGACTGAGGCAGAACGGAGTCAGTGGGGTCTCGCTGGCGTAAGGGATCCCATAAAGGGATCCTCAAGCTCACTGCACACACACTCATCCACTTTCTGGAGGAGGTCCAGGTGTTTCTGGCCTCTCAATACTTGCTAGTGGCTAAACCACACACATGCCAAGAGAAAACAGTATCAGGTTTGTTAAAACACCCTGATCTGTTCCTGGAAAGCAGGTTTTGAGGGCTGCTCTCTGCACTCACCCTTCCATGGGAGCTTTGGCTAACAACTGTCAAAGCTAACCCTCCATCTAGAACACAAGCAGTGAAATCCAAGCCCACCACAGGCATCAAATCCCTCACCTTGGGTTGCAGAGCTTCTCAACTCCTTTGGCAAGCCCTTTTCCACCACTCCCATCCTCCCCTGAGCAGCCTGCAGTGATTAGCACTCAAATACTGCCACACTGAGTAATTCCATTCCCTTCAAACTGATTTACAAAGTATTTCAGGCAAGCCCAGATAATAAAATGCCATTTTATGATAAATAATTAAGACAGAGAAGGACAATAAATTTCATGCAAGTGAGTATGTCACTCCAAGCATGATATTAATGTGAGAGAAGTTGAAAGATGCTCGTATCATTTGGTTTTCTGTGATTTAGTTCATTTCCTCGTGGTTAAACATTAAAAGAGTTCTGTCTGTAGCAAAGCTGCCATTTCTAGAAGTATTCTGCCAAAGGGTTTGAGATTATTATAGAGCCCTTTTGGGAATGGGGAAGACTCTGGTGGGCAATGAGCTTCAAAATCAGGCAGAGAGAAGTCAAGTGCTTCCTCGTGGACTCACCAAGTTCATGATGAAGTACAGCTCAATGGAGAGATACACGATGAAGAAGACACAGGACCAAGGATTCCGGGCATAAGATGGCATCATCACATCAGGGAAGCTGCATCCCAAAGGACACAAGTTTAAGCACCAAATACCTCTTGTTACACTTCCTACTCCACAGGCAAAAGGCACAGGACACAGGTGTGTTTGTGTAAACCCCCATCCAAAGATTTGCATAGTTCTGCAAAACATGTCAATGCTCATGACACAGAACTCTGTGCCCAGCAATGAGCAGCAGCAACAACGTGGGGGCACCATGCAAGAAATAAATATGGAAAGCACTCTGAATTTCAAATTCCTTTCACATCCCAAATACCAAACGGGATTTGTGATGTGGCTAAGGGTTATGCTTTGATACTTAACAACAGCAATGAAGCCTCAGTGTGTGTGTGTTACAACCTCAGATTTATTCCATCCTTTGCTAATTTCCTAATCAGGAGAGCTCCCCCTGACAGCACTGTTGTCACCCCAATTTCCTAGCAGACAGGAATGCAGAGGAATAGGAAGTTACTTCTCAACAGCCAACTGTTGGATGATAAAGGAGCACAAATAGAAACTTTCCCTTCTTGGACCAAGGCCTAATAGAGCTGTTTCCCCCATTATTGCCCTCAAAGTGATGAAGCAGTTTGAGTCCTTAGAGATAACTCTGCAGCTAAGGTCACAGTGTCCTAAAGCAAAATGAAATACCATGCAGGCTGACACTGGAAATCTCTGACACAGAGGGAAGGGGTCGCACATTTTGAGACAGAGCATTTCTGCAGATAAACTCTTGGCTCTGCTAGACTCCTTTGGGACAAAGGGAAAGACTGAGCTAGAAGAGCATGAACTTACTTTGAAGTGGTCAAAAGCACGAAGAGATTCACAAGGCTGTTCTCTAAAGTATTGAAGTACTGGAAGAAAAAACTCCCATGACAAAACGCAAGCAGAATTTCATAGGGACATTTCGTTCAAAAAACATCCACCCACCCACTTGAATACAGGCACTTCCACAATTCCCTGATGCCTTCCCAAGGGAAAGGCACTTCAGCACCGGTCCTTTTAAAGTTCCATGAGAAGGATTAAGGGTTAAAACAACAGCTTATCTACACTTTTTGGTGGTAGTTACTCCCAGTAAGCCACAGCCCGGGCAGCAGCAGGAACCTGTGGCTGCTGGACTCCAACCGCTGCAGCAGAAGTGGCTGAGCGTTCACCCAGACACCTCCTCCCCTGGGGACAGTGGCAGGTGGCTCTTTTGACTGAATTAGGACATCAAGAAGGAGGAACAACTCTCTGTGAATGTTCCCTCTGGGACACCCTGTCTGTGAGGCAGTTCCCTGCACAGCCTTCCTTCCCAGAAGGGGGTAAAGCAGGGGGACAGTGCCAGGCAGCCTCAGACACACTGGCATCTGCTCTCCTGGGGACCACATGGGGTAAATTGTCTGCACAGTAATGTCTGAGTCCTAAGCATGTCAAATGAGACTTGAGCTGCAGCTGAAAGAGTCAAGATACTCACCGGATCGGAGTGGTTAGGAGAAAACAAATAAAAACCTAGAGAAGCAGCAGACAAGGGAGAGGAGGAGAGAAAGGGGGAAAGAATAAACAAAAATAAAGTCAGTTTAATGTCGAGCAGCAAAGCAGTTCCCAAAGAGAAGGTCACACTAAAAATAAGTCCTCTCTGACACCATGGAGCTGGGAGTATCTGGAAGGCCTTCTCCATAGAGAATTGCCAAGAGATGTCACTGATCCCTTTGGAAAACAAACTTTCTGGGGATGGTTTGGACTGTAGCAGGTACACTGCAGACACATGTATTCCTGGGGAAGTAAACTGAACTGATAAGATTGAGGAGCAGTTGATGGAAGCAGAACTTGGAAACACACCCTACTGACTGCTCTGAAGGAGGTAAAAAGGACTTTTATCTCAAAATCGAATACCCAACTTCCAGATTTTTTTGATCTTTAATTCTGCCTTCCAGATGGCTGTGGATAAAATGGGATAAATGGAAGATCCTGGCAGGGCTCTGAATCTGATCAGCTTTACATTCATCCAGGCTGGTTTTGTTCATTTTGGACAATAATTGGTTAAGAGCATCACTTCACCTTCCATAAATACAACTCACCCAGAATAGCAAAAATCACCATGAAGAAAAGCAGGAGGAGAAGAATGTCAATAAATGGTGGGAGGGACTGGAAGATCTGTCGCAGATTTCTGAAAAATAAGAAAACATTAATAAACCAAAACTTGCACGTTTACTCCTCCAGGTTGTCAGGGAGAAAAAAACAACCACCACCACACCACACTTCAGGGCTTTCTTCCCACTTCCTCCAAGGCTTAAAAGTAGAAAGCCTGCTAAAATTAAGATGGTTTCCAAGCTACCCATCTGTCCTTTGCAGTCAGCTCTCAGGTACTGCAAACAATACTAATCTCACACTGTCAACTCTCCTTCTCCAGACTATCTCTGATTCATCGTGCAGTTTACAGGCAAATCAAGGAGCAGAGACAATGCAGCCACACTCATGTGCTGGGCTCTCTGAGGTGGTTTATACACCTGAGGACGGCACCCAAGCACTGTGTGCTATGAGTACATCCACACTAGGTACAACTAAGATACCTCCAAGTTCTGAAATGACCATGAAAGACACTGCTTTTCCTGCAGGATCTGAGTGCTTTCCCTCCAACCCAGCCCCTGGCATGACAGCAGAACACCCAGCCAGCTGAGCATCACCTTCTGACGGCCCCACAGTAGCGACAGTCCACGAGGAAGATGCAGCGCAGAGCCCTCGTGATCCGGACGTGCGAGGTCTGGCGCACCAACACCACGATGGCCTCGATGAACTGCACAAACAGCACGAAGGTCTGCAAAAACAGGGGTGTGATGAGAGGCACAGCTGCACTCTGCTTTTGGGAAAGGCAAATCACTCGCTGACCACCTGTTTATCTGGATGCTTTGAGGATGGGAGGTGTCCCTGAGAGCTGAGAGCTCTCACATGAATCATCTGGCAGCTGGGACGCACGGCTACGTCAGCTCTGCTGCAGTGCAGGCCAATATTTAATGTGGTTCTTTGGATGCTGAAGGAGGAAACGCTGACAATCCAACAGAAAACTTACCTTTACCATAGTCCTTTTGTGCCTGATAAAGGTTTGGAAGCCCAGCCATCTCATCTTCATGGAGAGCTCGAAGACGACCACGATTAATGCAAACAGCTCTAGGGTTGCATGGACCTGTCACAACACAGGTTTGATTATAAACAGCAGCACAGCACAGGCCACTCTTCTGCCCCTCCTCTTTCAAGAAGCACAACAGTCTGAGCACAGCACACAGGAAAACCCAAGGCCACCCTTTTAAAGCTAGCACAGCACTGTTTTTCAAAATTTTTCTGCTTTGGGCTTTTATTAAAGCCTGTGTAATTTTTCTCTGATAAGGTCAGAATTTCCTGAAATCTTTGTCCCTTTTGGACTTGAGCAACATATCAAAAACACTTATGGATATATTTGAAATACAAGGGGAAGACACCAGTAACTTGAGCAGAAACACTTTTAAAACACTGAGACTGTAATTCTTTAGTGAAACATAGGAAGGAGAGAGCTGCTGGGCAGAGAGAATTTACAGGGAGAAGGGTCTTCCCTTGAACTAGACCCTCCTAGTTCTATTCGTAGAACTATCCCCAGAACTAGACATGTCCTAGTCAAACTAGACAGGACAACCACAGAGAAGGTCCTGATCAAGCACTGGGAGGAGAAGACAAGAAAAGGTTTAGCAACCTGTCCCAGGAACCAGTGGTGATGCTGGGGTAAGAGCACCAACCCTGACAATGACTTCAAAACCACCCCAAAGCACAGAAATTTCTGAGTTCTCTCAAGAAAACGGAAAAACCACACACTTCTGTTAAAAAATTTAAAAACTGCACAAATTGATAATATGAAATGAGTGTCACTTTCACATCAGATGGAAAAGAGAAGCTTTGCTGCTTGGCCTATCTGCTGACAAACCCACTTACAGAATGAACCAGGTGGGTTTATTCCTCTTACTGCCTCCTTCTTCCTCTCTGTTTGACTTTCTTTTCCCTCTTACTCACACTGCAGAGCAAGCAGACTTCTTCCTTTGGACCCAAAGTACTTACAAAGATGCCCAGACGGAGCATAGGGACTGCTGGAGCCTCGCAGAGGGACAGCAGCAGGAGCAGCAGGGCCGTGCTCAGCTCCATCAGGTAGAAAAGGTGGTTGTGTGCAAAGAGGTAGGCAGCGAGTGCTTTGGCATTTTTGGGGTGAGTGAAGAACTTGTCATTATTTTCTCCTTCCTAGAGCAGCAGGAATAAAGGAGAGAACAGCATTAGTGACTCTCAGTACTATAACAGAGTTTTCCACACAAAGAACACAGATTTTTATAAGGATTAGATACAATTTCCAACAGACTATTCCCACTTACAGCCTGCCATTGATCTCCTTCTTGAGGAATGTCCCCTTCTGTTCATAAGCATATCTCAGTAATAAAACTTATTAGTAGCCACAAACTCCTGCTTCAGAAACCCTTGAGCCTTTTCACAATGAGGAAGAGAGCTGGATGAGTTTATAAAGGCAGGAAAAGAAACTTCACTCAACATTCCAACATAAACATTGCACTTCATTTACTTCCACATATTTACATACTTATTTGATTAAACTTCTCCAGGACAGAACACAAAAACACCCAGATAAGCTCCAGGGCACCTGGCTGACAGTTGCTTCTCCTTATCTTGGCCTTGCAAAATGTATGGAAGAAAACAGTGGAGCACACGAAGTGTTTTCTGCTTCAGGAATGTAACAGACAGGCTCCATGAAAAATTAACAAGCCTCAATGCTGATTTGTCATTCCCTCTTAACTAGAAAGCTTAATTAACATTAAAAGGTCAGATACTCCATCTTAACACTTTGCCTATGACTGATTTTCAAAACAGCTACATTGTGACTATTTTTACCTCTAGGACAAAACTTAGTTTGGGGAGAATTTAGAGGTTTTTCATGCAGAACCACCCAACAGCTTCTTCTCTTTTTTTAAACAATAGTTTTGGCAAGGAAGTCTTTGTCACTCACAGGAAACTTGCTGCCTCTTGAGAACTGTCATAAGAGATCATTTTTCCCCAGCTGGGACCCATGGATGCACAAGAAGTGGTGGATTTTTTTTTTTTAAATTAACATCTTTCAAGGTAAGCAATTACTGTAAGGACAGTCAAGCTATTACTATCAAAGTGGAATAACTGTGATTGCAAATGGATAACGAGGTCAGGAAGCTCTTCTTCAGAAGTGAAGCATTCTCCAGACTCATTCAGAAGAGGGTTTCAAATGTTTCTCATTTACTCCAGCTCATATTGTGTTTCAGAACAAACCCTGCCGGGTCAGGGAGCCAGACTGTGAGCGGGGCAGAGCCCAGCAGTGAGTTCCATCAACACCAGCCCCCCCGAAGGAGCCCAGCCTGGGATCAGCAGGCCATTCTCATTCACGCCTGGCAAAACACACTTGCAGAATGAGAAACAGTCTAAATCCTGCCTCTTGGTAGCCAAGCAATTCCAAACGTGGCTGGACAGCAAAGCCCTCTTATCCACATACGACACTTGCCTGCAGCTACTGTTCACAGGAACACTCTGCAGGCTCTTTAAGTGATTCCACTTCATTTCAAGGACGGTGTCATTGTGGCCATTGGTCAAGGCAGCAGCAAGAATCATCTGCATCTGAAGGGCCAGGCCTGCTGTGTCCATTACCATCAGAGCTGCAGCAGCTCAATGACCCTTTGCAGAGCTGCTCCAATAATCAGGAGCTTAAACAAAAGCCCAGGAGGGGCTGGAGCCACCGTTCCATTGTCAGGGCTGCTCCAGCATACCATGAAGCTCAAGCATTGTCAAGGTCCAGCCTACACAGCTTTAAAATATCTGAGAAGTGAGATTTCTCAGTGCTGTGGGGTCAGAACAGGGAGGAAAAAATAGTTTCTGTCACCCTGCAGTGGCTTAAACAAAAAACCAAACTGTGTCCAAAGCACCTCAAGCTGCCACACAGAGCTCTGAAAGGGAACAAAGAGAAGGAAGAAGGACAGACAGCAAGGGAACCAACAACCATTTCAGACTGGACAGCTCTGGGAGAAGCTCAGTTTTGGTGGCTAGTTCATCACAGCAGACTGTAGAGTGATCTGAAAAATATTCCTTTGCTGAAGTAAGGATGGTGTTTCCTGCACTGGAGCATCGGTGGGGTTTGTTTGGATTGTGTCTTTTTTAGTTTTTATATACAGTAAGTTTCCCTCCTGGACTGATCATAATCCCCCCGTGCTTTCTAGACCTCTGCCTTCCCTCGTGCCTTACATGACCTGCAGGGCTTGAGTGACACTAAACAAACCTCCCAGGGCCACCCACCCAACCTGTGGCCAAGGCAGGATTAGGACCTGCACTTCCAGAACATGAGATGTCCCCAGGAGAGCACGGACCATTCATCCCAGAGCGACTGTAGAGATGAAATGATGATCTCTGACCAGCCACAAAAACCTCCATGGCAAGGTGGCAGAACTGAAAACATGCTGAATCCCTCAACCACTACAATCCTTGACACTGGGAGAGATGGGAGGGGATGGCTGGTTTGTTCAGTTGCTCCCAAATGACTACCCTACCTCCAGCATTGCCCCACTCTTCAAGCAGAAGAATCCTTTGCAAAGCACCACATTTTTAACCTCAAAGTGGAAGCTCTTTGCTCCTTATAACCAAGGTCCTGAGGAGCATTTTCCCCCCAGTCCAGCACGCAGCAGGGCTCACCTGGAGGTAGATGGCTGCCTCTTGGTAGTTCATTTCCCAGTTGTGCCGGGCAGAGCTTTGCTGAGCACAGCAGTCCCCCGCCGCAGGGCTGGAGGCATCATGGACAACGTCATAGCTGCCTCCATCTGCACCAGGACACAGAGAGAACCATGGATTCACAATCAGGCCAGCTGGCATTGATCAGGAGGGGACAGAGTACCCAGAAAACTGGCAGCTTGTACACTGATAAATTGATTCTTCCCAGGTAGGAGCTTTTAAGAGACACTCAAACTCAGTGCTTCAGCACGGGGATGCTCCCAGAAGATCATCAAAGGAGACAGCATCCTGTATAACACAGTCAGCAGGTCTCCTGGCTCAGGAGATCTGTGCTGTCATGCTTGAAGCATGCTATCAGCACTCATAAACGATAACCAGGCAGGTAACAGGTCCCAGTCTCCAAGGATGTCCAACCCACAAAACAAAAGGTTTGCTGAAGGAGCACTGCCTTTGCACACTTCATGGTAGAAGAGAACACAGAAGGATGGAGTACAGGACTGCTACTGCCAAGGGAAACCAGCAAGTACAGAAGCTGTCAGGACTCTTAATAGAAAGCCTCATTTCTCACAGCACTTGAGAGTCATTAAATAATGCATCCTCACAACACTCCTAGATGCTGATAAGTACCAACATCCCTCTGATGCAAACAAACAGCAAGATTAATTTTCTCTTCACATTCACAGATTAATTTTGAAACTGCTGAGTTCCTTCTCACCTGTGTCCCTCTCACCAGCAAAACACTATAAAGCAATGCTTTACTGAACATCTGAACCAGATTTTATAACTAAAGATTACATTTAAAAAAATACAATTCAATTGCAAAATGCAAATTCCAAGCAGAGCTACACATAGTGCCATTCCTGTGGGAGAGTTACACAGGGCACATATATAAACTTCAAAATAACTGTCTTTTTCTTGCAAGCAAAAAGGGAATGTCACTTGGTTCCTTCTTCTGGGATGTGGGTTTTTGCTTTGTATGTTTGACAAAGAACACTGAGCAGTGAGACCTGCTTAGGGCCATGCATGAAACCTGTGGTGGAGCTGGCTCTCCAGAGTTTCAGTCATTTCCCACACCACATGGTTGTTCTTGCTCTCAGTAGAGACTTCCCTCCTCCAGTGCCTCATGTTCCCAAAGTGGGTACATGCAAAAGTGATCTTGCCAGCTGAACTGCTGATTCCCCCCTCTTTATGGGCACAGGAGCTGTGGTGTGGCAGCTTGTTCTCTCTGTGTTAGAAGTTGTTATTTGAGAGTGGGCAAAAATTACCATGAGGTTCTTTTCCTCTCTCATGACAGCCTGCTGAAGATTTGCTGTGACAAAACAATCCTCACTGAATTACTGATTCAGTCTTTCTAGAACACCCTTTGAGTGGAGAAAGAGTCCATGCCAAAAACTCTGCACCCACCAAGAGAAATGGCACCATGTGCTTCTGGCAGAAAGGCAGAGTGGGAAGAAATCAGAACCCCTTCACCAATGCAGAGCCACAGCTGCCTCTTCCACCCTCAAATCAAATTAAGATAGCATTTCTCTGGGATTTGTGAAGACTTTCCAGATTGCACACTCAAATTGCTGAGAATCCTGTAGCATGAAGCCTATTTCTCTTGCTTGCTTCCCCCACACCCTTAAAATACCACTCAAAATCTGGACAAATGTTTGAATGAGGCCGGTTCCTCCCCCACACCCCTTGATTTAGCACAGTTCTTGAAAAAAACTGAATGATGGAGTTTTTATTTATCCACAGAACTGGAATGGCAGTCATCTGATTTGTCTGCTTTTTAACGAAGAGATGACAGCAATATGCAAAAATCAGAAGGGTTATATTGAGAGCACTAAAAAGTTCTTAAATGTTATTATTTACAAAGCTTTTGCTGTGGATGTGTTTCATAGAAACAGATTCCCTCAAACTGAAGCCTGAGAGCAAAACCTTTTCACATTTAATGCTTCACAGGGTTACAGAAGGAGCACATTTTAATCAGAACCTGGACCTTACATTACAGCATATACAAAATTTAAGAACATCAAAACACACTGTGGCCAAATCACCAAAGGTTTGTAGCCTTAACCCAAACACCAACACACTGTGCCCTGTCAAAAGGTGCCAAAACTACCTTTAACCCTCAAGTTGTTCCTCTGCAAAAAAATCAACCCCTCTGAAAAGGATCAATGCTAGGAAAATAATACACACCACAGCAAAAACCCAGCACCAGGACCCCTCTCTGTGCTTCCCACAGAGGACTCGCAGCTGAAACAGAAGAGATGTCCCAGTGAGAGACCAAGGTTGCAAATACAAAACAGCACTCAGAGATGCAAATTAGGAACAAAAAATAACCCTAGAAATCAAGATGTTTTCCTCCTGTCTAAACCAGGCATCGTTTTTCCGGGCACAGACAGGAGAAAACGTTCTGGTGAAGTGTTCCAGTGGGGAGCTGCATTTTGTGGATCAGCTCCTTCCCCATCAGGTACCAGAAGGTTGATCTACCACCCCTGAGGCAACAGCATCATCTGGGTAATAAATAATAATAAAAATAATAATAAATTTGAAGAGCAAGCCTCTGACTGTTTGCTTGGCAGCCCTCCAGCCAGCTAATTTCCTCAGCTGCTCCCATGATAACAATGACACAGACTAATGCAACCTCCGCTCCGCTCGTGCTGCAGAACATCCCCGACGGCGTTTACCATCAGTATGGAGCTCAATGAGATAGGAGGATCTCTCCACAGGGCTCCCGGAATCCTCCAAGTAGATGGCAGGCAGCTCTCTCCACTGCATGGCAGCCGCTTGTGCTCGGAGCCGGGCACAGGGAGACGAGGCAGATCTGAAGTTCCTCCCTCCCTTCCCTCCCAAAGCCGATCCTCGATTTCGCAGCTTCCTCAAGGGAAAGCTACGCACAAAAGATTCTCCTCTGCTCGCTGCAGAACGGAACGTTTTCTCCCCTCCCCTCTGAGGAAGGTGGCTCAGACCTCAGTGAAATCGTTTCCCTCTCGCTGTCTGAGCAGCGGGGTGTTTCCAAGGGCAAGTTTTTGGAAGGTTTAGCTGCGGGACAAAGAGCTTTTAGGCACGAGCGTGGTGGTAAAGCAAAGCTTCGGGTGCAGTGCTCTCTTATTTTGGCATTTAGCAGAACTTGCTCACCAGCAAACACGAGCAGCTAAGGGGAAAGGAGTGAAAGTGCTGAGTAGTCACAGCAAGGAATAGCCAGCACAGAAAGAAAACAGATATTTGTGGAGTTCAACAGTACAAGGGGCATGACAAAGGAAACGAACTGAGCTGTTCACAGATGGCAAAACTTCCTTCCACACTCGTGTAACTTATCCCAGACATTCCCTGAAAAGAGAGAGAGGGAGGGGGGGAAAAAAAGAAAAGAGGGGGGAAAAAAGAAAAAGCAAAACCAGCTGGCTGCTTACACAAGGCATCCGGAACGAGACTGCCGGGACTCCAGCATTTCCATTCAGTGCAGCAGAGCATGCTCCTGTGTAAATAGTTTCCATATGTCATCATTACAATAAAAAACAAAAAAACAAGAAAGAAAGGGAAGGAGCATAAACTTTCCAGAGCCCAAACCTCTCCCTTTGCAAAACAAATTCCCTGCTTAGGGGAAGGAAAAACTCTCCATGGGCTGAGAGCAAACAAATTCCTCTCATTCGGAGTTGCTCACGGCCATGGGGGAATCTCGGGGGCAGAGCTGAGAGGGGAATAAGGAACAGAAAACATCCACAGGAACCAGGGATAAATCACCCTTCCCAGCCAGCTATTGTATGCCAAACTGAAGTCGCTCCTGAATTTCATGGCTTTTGGTGTCTGCACTTGTTTAAGTAAATAACAATTAAAAAATTACCCAACAAACCAGTTACCTCCTACAAATTCAAAGAGTTGTAAACCAACTCTACAGGGTAGCTCTTACATTTGCCTCGGAGCTCCCCCAGTCTGGCTCTCATTAGCCTGTTTGCCAGATGTTCTGCTTTCTAGATAGCACACACTTTTTAATGGCCTTACACTGAAACAGACTGAGATTCCCTAATTAGCTCCTCGACTCACTCCAAAGCCTTTACTGGACTTAGCAGGGCTTGCTCCTAAAAGGCTGAGGAAGGTTTGGATGCTGGTTGCCATCCTCCCCAGATAATGCTATTTTAGCAAGTTCACCCGTGATGACAGAACGCTGCAACCTGTGTGAAGGCAGGGTGAGTGACTTCAATCAGCAAAAATATTCTTACAGCTAAATCTGCCATTCATGTTGTTTACACATCACGTGTGGAGTCGAGGTAAGACACAAGATGGGAGTTGCTCTAACGAGTTCCATGTGTGAGTAATATTTCTCTTGACAGGCAAAAAAAGAAATGCCAAGGACACACGACTTCGGAGACGGGACACGTCTTCATTCACATGGCCTTGCAAGGTGGATTCACCAAAGAGAGCAGTGAGAGAGAAAAGTAAGGAAGGCATTACCTCCTGCACTTGGGGAAGGGCAGGCTGTCCAAGGCATGTGCTCCAGGGAGCTCCAGTCACTGCCTTGGACAGCTGGTTATGTGCCAGCTACAACACTTTGCACAGCACCAGCTACCAGCCACAGAGGAGGGCAAAGGCAAGGAAAGAGAGGGCCTAATTGCCAGTGAACCATCAGATTCCTTCTTAATTAAATATATTCTGCTACCAACTTTGCCCTTTCTTTTCTTCTTGCAACATTGTAGGGACTGCTGTCTTGAACTTCCCCCTACTCTCAGGCTCATAATTTCTTCTCTGGACAGAGCCATGAAACCCATTAGGGAACACCATGCCAGCTATGGTTTTTCACAGGAGAAATGTATTTTTCCTATCTTTTCCAGGAGCACGGGCTGCCCAAGGCAAATGTGACTTCTTGGAGTTGAGCAAATCCTTTACAAGTTTACTGGAAGAGCCGTGCAACCTGACCATAAGAGCATGAGGGTCCTGCTGGCAGGTTCCAATGCCTTTGGAGTAGGGAGAAGGGCAAAAAAGAGACTGTGATCCATTCAGTTCCAGTCCCTCATCAACAACCATGAGGGTGGTGAGGCTGTGGCACAGGTTGCCAAGAGAAGTTGTGGATGCCCCATCCCAGGAAGCATTCAAGGCCAGCTTGGACAGGGCTTGGAACAATCTGGTCTAGTGGAAGGTGTCCCCATCCATGGCAGGGGATACAGAACAAGATGATACTTAAGGTGCCTTCCAACTCAAACCATTCCATGATTCTGTAACTGTGGCACCATTCAACTGGAGCCAATTCCACTCAGGCTTTGCATTGCTCACTGGCACAGCACCTCCTGTATCTAATTCCCAAACTCAGTCACAGAGCCCAAGCTTTCGTTTTAACACAAACATAACCAGGCATCCCACAGCACTGAACATGAGCTCATGGAAGGAGGCAGATCCCAGCAGGATCAAAGGTGCCCTCAGGGTTCCTGGACCTGCTGACCTCACATACAAGACCTTTCCCAGTGCAGGATCCCTGTGCTGGCTGAAATTTCCAGCTCCCTCAATGACTCTGCTCCCTGAGGCTGCTGTGAGGATGAACAAGGCTGTGGGAGAAGGACAGCACTCATCTGTCAAAGACATCCAGAAGCACTCCTCTCTCTTGGAAAGCCCTCAGCATCTGAACCACATGGAACACTCACTACAAAAGATGCAAATGCATGAAAAAAAAGGGAAAGATAGATGCCTACCCTTCCCCAAGACAAGCTGTGCAGGCCCCTTCAGTCCCAAAGCCAAGATTTTAGTCAGGTATGTTGGAGCTGTCCCAGCACCAAAGGCATTTTCCCTTTGAAGAGCTTATATACCATGTAGCCTCACCTCCACAAGATTTATCTTCCCTCCCTGCTCCAACGTGGCTGGTAAGAAACTGCTCCTTTCCAAGTGCTGAGGCATGAACACATGTGCCTTTCTCTCTTCAAGGCCAGACTCACCTACCCGGGAGAGAAAAAGCTGGAAGCTGCCTGGAAAGCACAGCTGGTCTGGCACTGGGCCACACATCCCAGAGGTGAGAGAGACAGACAGGGAAATCACTGCCTTTGCTGCCTGATTGCCAGTTCATTGCTGTGCCTACAGGAGCATTGCAAGAATGATCTCTGCAGCCCAAAATAATCCTAGTGCCAGTCCTGTTTCAGGGGATGCTGTGGGAAGGAATTTAACAGCCAAGGGGAAGTCTAAACAATTTGCTATCAGTTTGTTGCCCAGGCAAAAAGGGCATCTCCAACAGAGAGCAGTGCCAAGCCCTTCTGTTGTGAGAGAAATAATATACTTTGGAATATTCTGAGGCAGCGTAACTGAGTCGTGCCCTTCCTTGGAGACAACGGCACAGCAGAAACATATGCAAAGGCCTCAGGGCTCTTTGTCTTACTGTATTCTCACAGCACTCACTTGCTGTGAAGCTCAACAAATAAAGTCACTTCAGCTTCCTATTTAACACAGAAAAGTTTTTAAAAAAATAAAAACTGAGTGTTGCCACTTCCCGTTAGTGGTACGAGGTGGCTCAAGTCGACCGTCCTTGATTCGAGAATGCAGCGAGTTCCTACGGCACCAACACGAGCTCACTTCATGCTCTCATCACCACACTACAGGGAGCTGAATCCTCGTGAAGGAGGAGCAGATGTCCCTCAGCATGGTAAGTCACATTTTATATATCATTGCCTCTTATCAATCGTGCTGCCGAGCCTCTTATATTGAAGACAGCTTAAGCCTGGCATTGTTTAATTAGAGGACCACTGTATCCTTGCTAACATCTGCACTGCACACATGTAAAACCCTCCATGCATGAGCTAAACACGATGCCAGAAGAGCTAAAGCATGGTAGGAAATGGGTTTGTCCCAGCAGAAGCCCTGGCTCCAGCCAGCTCTTGCTC
Source organism: Margarornis squamiger (assembly GCA_035222235.1). Taxonomy (NCBI): domain Eukaryota; kingdom Metazoa; phylum Chordata; class Aves; order Passeriformes; family Furnariidae; genus Margarornis; species Margarornis squamiger. Next base: position 4,076,108 of record JAWWTY010000035.1, on the reverse strand, counting down.
TGAGTGAGGCAGAGCCAATTAACCATTTGTTCCACGGCTTGGGAGATGAGCCAAGATGATTCACTCGGACATTCACTTCCTGCACCACCCTGCTGGGGACAAACAGAGCCATTTGTAAGGAAGAATTAAAAAAAAAAAATCAAAAAAACAAATCAAAGACTTCTAAGAAAATAAGGATGAGGATAATTTTACCCATCTACAGCAGCCAAGCTCGGTTGGAGATCCTCATCTGCTGCCTTGTCTCTCCAGGACACCTGCTCGCCTCTGAGCTCATCCCTGAGTCACTCTGGGCTTTGTTTGGGTTTTTTTAACTTTTGAAATATTATGTAGGAAGTTTTGACCAAGAACTGTTTGATGGCGGGACAGTTTTCGCTCCTGAATACGTAGCAGCAGGAGGCAGAGGGGCAGGTCCCTCCTTTCTGGGGTGTTTGGAATCCACAATTAGGTTAAGGAGGGACTTCAGTGGCTGAAGATGAACCGCTGGATGCTTTGTCACCCTCAGGGAGGCCCTGACCCCTCAAAGCCTCACGTGGCTCACTCATACACCAGACCACACAGCTCAGGAACTGCCACAGGAGTCACCAGTGAAACACGATTGCTCCTCAATCCACAGGGCTGCATCCTGCAAGGATAACATTCCCCTATCCCCCTACCTCTTGCTCCCCAGCTGTGTCGCCTTCCAGCAGCTCATGCAAACCACCCCATGCCTGAGCCCTATTCCACAAAGCTGCTTTTTGACAGCTGTGGGATTAAATCCTCCTGCACGTGAAAATCCATGAAATACCCTACGGAGAACTGGAACCAGGCACTGCTTCAATACCAGAATGTGTAACACAGTTCATGCTTCTTAACAAAGCTGCAAAGTCAAAGCCCAAGCATTTTTAATCAGTAAAACTCCCATAAAAGGCTTGCACTAGGTTGCATTAGGAAAATATAATTAAGAATCTCGCTTGTATTAAGCCAAATTGCTACCGGTTTCATATCCTTTATTTCTGATCTTAACAAATGAACCACGGCACCACAAAAAGGAGAAGCCAAAGCCACAACAGAAGGATCACTTACAACCTTATATTATCCATCTTTTTAGCATCTAATATGCTCCATAATCTCATCAGTCCGATCGTATCACAGCAACAAAGGCTTTACACACACTGAGATAGAATTATACTATAACTGGAATTAAATATCTGAGTCATTAAGGGGCTCTATGAAACAACTGATGAACGGAAAAAACAACTGGAAACAGTAAAGTTTTTGCTGAACCCAACAAAAAAACCAAAAAATAAGAGACAACTCAGCCTAAGGCTCTGGCTTATGAGAGAGGCCAGGCACAAAATACACACACACATATTTCTAATTCACAATTTTTCAGGAAGGAACGGAAAGGGAAAGAGGCAATATCAGAATCCCTCAGCTATAGCACTTCTTTAACGCATCCTGTTACATGTAGGAATTTCCTCTTTTTGTTCCATAAAGGGAAACCAGTGCCTCTTGCTTTTAACACATTAAAGATCTGCTTTGGCATTGGTAACAACACAGTGTCAGCAGTTTAAGAGCACGTTCCTCATTTCAATTCTCCAAAGCAGAGCCTTTGGATTTCCCTGGTGCAGTTTGGAAAGATGTTTGATTAAGCTGCAATCTGGCCCTTTTAATGAAAGCAGTGTGCTGCCAGGTCTGACTGCCAGTTCCAGCCACCAGCACTTCTCCAGGGAAGTCACAAAGTCAGGAGTGGGAAGCAGAGAGGAAGGGCTTCCCTTATGGGAGAAACCAGTATTAATTTGGGCAACAAACCTCCTGCACAGCCAGCCAGTGCTGGAGCAGGATTAGAATGGAGAAGGCACAAATAGGGTATGTGCCTTACTGACTTTTTTTCCCTGAAGAGAGAAGGATAGCAAGAAAATGACAGCAATTTAAAAGTTCAATAACAAACTCTTGATATCTTACCACAACAGGCTGAGACCAATTAAAGTTATTTGCTGTGGTACAGCAATAATAAGGAGGTAATTGTGTTTTGTGGTGTTAGAACATGACTCTGCCACACCGGTTCTTTTGAAATACAACACTGCCACATCTCCTCTGCCTCATCACTCAGCCAGGAAAGAGAAGCTGCCAACTTCAGGGCAAGACACATGTAAAGGAACAGGGAAAACCCCAGGCTCTGGTGCTGTGGAACTGTTCTCCATTAATGAAAAAAGACTTTTGCACATTTGGTGGAAACCGCTGCTGGCAGGAACTGGAAGTTATATATAATGGCTGGAGAGGAAGGAAGGAGTTAAACCATTAGTTTGACATCTGCAAACCAGCTGCCAGAAGGTTTTCCCTCAACTGGTCCTTATTCCAAGTCCTACAGCCCTCATACAGAGCCACATCTTTAGAAAATGGACAGCTTTGACTCCAAAAGTCTCCCAGCACTGCAGAACTCTCCCTGACTCTTACCAGGTGGGTCCAAACTTTAACCACACAGTCAAATACATGCCTTATTCCTTGTCTGAATTTCTCCAGCTTCAATCAACAGTTACTCAGTTATTGGAAGATGCCTTCAAGCCTCTTGGACCTTGGATGAGCTGGAGCAAAGGCTTTATAAACATGCCAGGCATGAATATGTTGATCACTCCAGAGTCAGCATGGATGGCAACATCACCCACCTACCTGCCCTAATCATTATTCCTATTGAAAGGCTCAAGGAATACACTCTCCATCTCACTGGACAAGTGTCCCATGTGCTCACTTTCAGTTCAGGTGCTCATGACACCAGACCCAGCTCAGCCTCTCTGCTGGCCAAGGCAGCCCCTCTCCACCTCTACAGGACCCTACAGATGGTCCCAGCCACACACACATGGTTTGCCTGCATCCCTCTGTCCAAGGACTTCTAATCACTCAGTTCCCCTCCTCACTCTCTCCACGCCTTCAACCTATGGCATCCCCTAAACTGATCAGATATTTCTTCTTTTTTTTTCCTTCCAGATCAGAATAGCTGCAGTTGGCACAGGGACAAAATCCAACCCCTGCCACAGTCTCTGCTAATAATGTACCTATTCACCAACCACTCTCCATAACCAGTTGGATTTTGAGACCCTTCCATCAGCCAGCTCCCAGAGCCACCAGCTACACAGTATTGATTCATGCTGTTCACTTCTTCAGTCAAAATGCCACACAGGTGCCAAAACAAACATCTTCCCAAAACACTGTCAGTCTGTCTTGTAACCTCACAAAATCAATCAATTCATGACTTCAGATGATGTTCTCTTTTTCATAAACCCATACATGAAAAAGTGCCTTTTAAATCTAGATTTTTAGAGGAGCTACTGCTGTTTTCCTGTTATTTTGCCTGGAAGTTTTGGCTGGCTGGCCTGCAACCTCCTGCCTGGTGCAAAATACCTTTTGGGGCTGGAAGCAAGTCCCTATCACAGCAACATCCAGCCTGCCTCAGCTGCAGCCGTAAGGAAGAATCAAAAGTCATCTGCTGATTTTCAAATGCAGACCTTCAGAATCAGCTGTTTAATCTCTATTTACTGTGGGAATGGAAGAATAGGCCATACAATGACCATGTCATCTGGCTTTTCAGAAAATATAGAATACATATGGTATTTCTTGAGCTTCCCTGAACTCCTGACAGGCTGGTATCCTTTAACATGTCTTTTTATTTCACAGTTTCTTTAGAGCACCTTTACTCTGCTGACCACATTTCTTTGTGATTTTCTTCCACTCCCAGTTTCTATTTCTTCACTTGATATATATTTATCTATGTATCTTTCATGTCAGCCAGCCCAGATATGTCTGTATCATGACTTTTTGCTGCTTCTCCAACACCTTTAAAGCTTCCATTAACATTTTTGTTTTCTATCCATTTGTGCTGTCTCACAGAGTAAGAATAGTTTGCAATGTTTTTAAGTCTTCCCCTCTGCAACCACTAGAGATAAGGTCCTGCCGCCAGCCTTGTAGCTGAGAAGAAGGGGCTTTGCCTTGGTCACTCCACCCTCCTGCCCCAAATGCCAAAATTCTCCTTAGTAAGTTGCTTGTGAGTATTTACATAATATGGGTAGGATCACATTCCCCTCAGCACCATGAAAAACAACCAAATGGGCAACAAGCAGTGACTCACCATCACCCAACTCACTGACCAGCTGCCCGTGCTGATTCATGTGGTGGGAACACTGCTTTTCCAAGATGGATTATGCCACAGCTCTTGTGTCTCTCTCCAGGCACGGATCCCCTCCTGCCAGGATGACTGTGACACAGAAAAAATGGGGCAGACTGGAAATATTGCACTGGCCAAAACTGTCCTTACCCTCTTCCCTTGGAGCCCATGCCATCCCTTCCCTCCTCCTCCCAAATGTGGTTGTCCCATACATGACACAGCCAACTCACCAGTCCAATTTAACCCTGGGGAGTTTTCATTGCTCCCAGTTCAGGATAGATCCCTTAGTCTTAATTCTACAGGCATTTCTTCATTTGGTTAACGAAGAGCAGGAACATATTTGTGCATTCTAGTGAAAGCATTAATAGGCCACACTGCTTTTGTGCCATAAACTTTCCCAAATCCACCAGGGATAGTGAAAAGTGTTCTCAGAAAAACAGTTGTAGTTGGAATGCAATACAGATGACCAGACATTCCCAGGTAACAATAGACACATACAAATGTTATAGAGGAAGTGCAAGAACACTTAAGGTGCCCAGCCCCATAGAATCAGAGAGCTTAACAAGGCCGTGCAGAGATACATCCTAAATTTTATTCCCTCACATAAGCAGGAAAAGAAAAGCCTTTTGTTCCAAACAGACACCACCAGATGATGATTATAAAAGCAGCACTGGATGCTTCAAACCCCCACACTATGATTCAAATCACAGCAGTCTCCTCTTGTCATCCTCAGGATCTTTCACCAGCCTCACAGTGCTGCGGTGGATCAACACCAACACACCTTTCCTGCTTCCCTCTCTCCCAGATAAAGGGCAGGTGCATGAACGTCCTGTGGAACTGCTCACTGGGAGCAGATGGATTGAAATCCTAAAGCTGCTCCTACAGCCCTCCAGAAAGAAAGTAGCCATGTGAAAACCAGGCATCTTCTCCACATGCAAAAAGCAATTTTGCTAAAGACACAGGGAGAGCCCTGCAAGGCCCAGATCAAAAGCTGGAGACATGGGAGGTGAGAGAAGGACCGATGAAATTCACCGCATTTTTCCCAGCTTAAGGATCAGAAATGGAGCGTTCTGGCTCATAAATTCTACTTCCAGCAAATTCAAGCTTAAATCCCCCGAAGGCAATAAGGAAAAGGCAATCAACAACAACTCTAACCACTTCACAGATGCTCCTGTTTAGTTTATACAGCACTTCTTACAGCATTCAAATGGGTAAAATGGGATTTCAACGCAGGGGGGCTGACGGCAGCAGGCAGGATTCCTCGGTGAAGATACCAAGGGCAAAGGAAGTTCTGAGAAGCCTCATATTGGTTATGATGAGTGAACTCAGCGTGCTCAGCCTTTGCTCATTTTAATCTGCCAGTAAGCAAGCTTGGCTAAACCGAACATCCTGCATCTACGGTGCCTTAAAAATCCACAGGAACCACAAAAATGAGGGGGAAAACGAACAAACTGATGCGTTCCCTGGGAAGCCATGAAAAAACTAATCACTATTTGTTTCCAACTGTTGTTCCGCTTCCTGAGCCAAATGTTCCCAAGTCAGCTGTGGTGGCTGAGGAGTGACCGGTTAGAGCTGGAAAGTTGTCGATTTAAAATTGCAGCTCGAACACTTTCAGACTCCTTAACATCTTTTACAGCTCCAGGACCACCTGTTCGAAAAGCAGAGCCCTCCCATGCCATGGCATGTGCCCTGATCCCATCTCTTCCAGTGAAAGCCATCAGTTCAGGGAGGAAACACTTGGAATAGCCTGTTCTGCTCTCATCCCAAAAAGAGGGGTGCTGGAAAAGAGACACACAAAGAGCACAGGCTCTCTCCCTCAAAGCATTAAGGTCATCACTCCTGTCTCCGGGAAAGGGAGTGGAGCTTCCAGACTCCTTGCCCGGCTCTGCAGCACCCTCCCTAATTTACAGTGAGCATGCAGGCAAGATGAACTCCATCCCCAGTGCTCTGGGAGACGACAAAGGAGAAAGAACCATTTGACTCCCGGTTAATGGAACACTAACCCAAGTCTTCTCTACCTTGTAGATGCTGTTACCGGCTCAGATTTGAACAGCATGGGGCATTCAGGATGAAATCACCAGGAATTTTTTATTTTTTTTTTTGCACTGCGTGAAAGAGTCAACAGTGCAGAGATTCTGTTTGACAGAGCATCCTACTGTGAGACACACAATGTGTGCATTGTGCAAACCGCTCTCCTGCGGAGCGCAGAAAACAAGGAAGGCTTGGAAAAAACACCCTCGGTAACTGCAGCCCGTGATGCCTCCTGGTACTTTACTGTGCTCGTGGTTCTTCTTCTATAGGCAGCACGTTCACACAGCCACGGTGAGAATGTCTCCATACAAATGCTTTGGAGTTTTGGACAATACAGTGCTGTTTCTCGTGAATGAAAGGTACCAGCTCTACCCTCTCAGGCAAGTATTTAAGCACAGTCCTCCTTTAAAACCTGAATTCTCGGGACAAGTGAGATTCCAGAGGATGATACAGAGTAGAAACACATTCTTCACTATTTCTAATATCATAGTGAAAGATACCCAGTATCTCCCAAAAAGCAGCATTTCCCTCCTTCCTCTGTATTTACAGAGCTCATCACCCAGGGAAACGAATTGTACTGAAGGAGAAAACAATAATCTCCTTATGTTTAGGGTGTTCATTTCCCTTTCCAAGATTTTCACCCCTCACTCATCTTGGAGGCAGTTTTGCTTCGCTTTGGTTGCTTAAAACATTCATTATAACTCATCTAGGCCAGGAAAGGATTAGAGAAGCCCTGGCAGAAGCTGCAGAATTCAAGGCTGTTAGGTCGGAGAAATGAGACTTTCAGAGGCATAAACAACAATTCAGCATGGAACTACCACTTGCACTCTGGAAAAAAATTCCTCTCTCTATAAATTTGAAGCAGGTACACATTAAGAAAAATGAATCATGCACAGCAATGGAAAACAGCACCTCCTCATAACAAAGGAATGAAGCCTACCTGTCTGTCCACTTCCACACCGGGAGTAATTGGCACTTTCCAGGTGAGTCTGATGCCCACAGTGGCATTAACTGACTTACCCCAGGTACGAGGAGGAGCTGCTCCAACAGCAGAACCTGATTGCTTCCCAAAATGAGATCCCAGTCCTGTGCTCTGGCCATGCTTCACCTCTAAAGGCAGCAGCAGAAGCACTGCTGCTGGAACTAATTAAAGGCAAATTGGTAGAACTAGGGGCCATGACGTGAGAAAATATCCTGCATAGCATCCAAGAAAGCCACCAGATAATCCAAAAGGCTGTTTAAGAGCCTGGCTGTCAGAAATCTTGGGATCTGCCAGGTCCATTGCAAGCAGTTGCTTGTTCCCTCATCCCCTATTTCTTCACATTAATTAAATACAGCATTTCATACCCAGTGCACCAGTCCAAATACCCATCTTCAAAATCCTTACTTCCACACAAGGACCAAAACCTACAGATCCTGAAGGATTTATTAAATCTGCCAGATGGCTGACATTTAAAATGCCTCTTTTCCTCCAAAGGTAACAAAGCCAGAATGCTTCCACAGCAATCGAAATGGTTCTTCAAGAAGCACAGCTACTAAGAGTTTGTGTGGTTGCAGCATTTCCCCAAAGATCAGGTATTTATTCTCTGTTCCCTCCGCCCATTAGGAATTGGCCACTTGCTTTACACCTGGAAATCTCTTTCATCCATGGATGGCACTAAGGGAAGCAGCAGTAGGAAGGTGACAGGGATATCTGAAGAGCAGGGACTCAGTGACTTTTTACAAGGGCCAGAAGTGACAGGACATAAGGAATGGCTTCCCAGTGCCAGAGGGCAGGGTTAGATGGGATACTGAGAAGAAATTCTTCCCTGGGAGAGTGGGCAGGCCCTGGCACAGGTTGGGCAGAGAAGCTGTGGCTGCCCCATCCCTGGAAGTGTCCA
>JAWWTY010000035.1:4040152-4067959 GCA_035222235.1 Margarornis squamiger | reverse complement strand
GGAAGAAATTCTTCCCTGGGAGGGTGGGCAGGCCCTGGCACAGGTTGGGCAGAGAAGCTGTGGCTGCCCCTGGATCCTGGGAAGTGTCCAAGGCCAGGCTGGACAGGGCTTGGAGCAACCTGGGCTAGTGAAAGGTGTCCCTGCCCATGGCAAGGGGTAGAATAAGATGCCCTTTAAGGTCCCTTCCAATCGAAACCATCCTGTGATTCTCTGAGATGATTCCATGACCAGTTGAGCTGAATCTGTGAACTATGTGGACAGACTTACTCTCTCACTGCTGATACAAATGTGTTCTGGAACCAGATCCAATACAGAAGAGATTTGTATCACTTCAGGTTGCATTGGTTACCAAACACATCAGAATCCAGGTGGCTCACATGCCTCAAAAGAACAACATTAACTGCCCCAAATCCTGGGCCACTCCCAAAAGTAAGTGTCTACCTGGGGATTAGTAAAGGAATTAAGACAAGTTTGGTGTACACAACATCCATTAATGCTGCAATTAGACTGTTCAGAATCATCTCAGGAGCCTCCACCAGCCAGTTACAAAAAAACCAGCTTTGCTGGAAGCCCCTTCACACATTCCCTCAGGGAACTGTGGAGACAGCAGGCAAGGGCAGAGGGCTCTCTCCAGCACCCTGGGAAGCACAGCTCACACCACAATCTGTTTTACAGGCACAACCAACAGTCTTTGGGCTTTCCTTACCCACATTCCTCACCAAGCACACCTGGGGCACCCCCTCCAACCTCACCAACAGAGAAATCTCATTTTCTTTACACACTTTGGGCCACCTACTCCTTCCCAGCAGTGACAGGCATAGGAGCACACGTCTCAACAATTCTCCTCCTACCCAAAAGGCCAAGCTGGCTTTAGTTTTCCTGAAAATTTACTCCTCAGGCAGCAGAAAGTGAGATTGCAAAGGCTCACCTGAAACCCCATTCAAAGTTTTAACTTTCCTTTTTTGAACAATCCTTCTAGAAAACATCTCTCCTGGCTGTTGCCAACCCCCACCTCCCCAATAATTAATTTTCACCTCAACAGCAGATGCAGTTGCTTTCTTGTAAAAACCCAGAGTTGAAAGAGGACTTCTTCCCCCTGCCATCATCCATTGTGTGGGAAAACAGACAATATCCCATTGTTCCCTCTACAACACTCGGAGCTGTACTTTCTGCTCTGAACACACAGAAACTCCACTTGAGCCTACAGCAATTTTCATGCAGGAGGCAAAGGAGGATCTTGTATCTGATCTAATACAGGATAAATCAATCTGCACTCATTTATTGCTTATAGTTCCCGTCAGCTCAAGGAGAGACACAGTCCCAGAGTTTCAAGGCTATCCATGCTGCCTTTGTAGAAGGAAAACAGACATTGCACTTTGAGATATTTTGAGAACTCTGTTTGAACACTTCCCAGGAGTTTGGGTGAGGGATGGGAAATCACTAAACACCAGCAGGTTCTCATCATTCTGGGTACACGATTTTGGGAAAGGCCACTCAAGGATCTCCCTTTTTGCCTTCTACAGAAACTCAGTTTCCTATTAGTCATTCACCTCAGGCAGGTGCCGGGAAGTTTAATCAGAGCGTGTACAGCACTGAGAGATCCTCAGATAAAATGTTCCAGGGAAGGGCAGCGTCACATTCATTAGTGTGGGCTCAGTGATGAAAGAGCTTCTCCCTGTCTCCTTCAGCTGCTGGAGCTTGAAAGAAAAATCACCCCAGTGCCACAGTCCTACACAGTGTAGTCAGAAAACCACCAGCACCACAGGGACCAAGTTTTTCTGGATGTGGTCTGAATTCCTGTCAACTTTGCAGGATTCTGATCCTTTGTGGTGGCTCCCTGGAAGCCCTGTATCCCAGCACAAGCCAAGCAAGGGAGAGGTTTAACATTCCTCCCCATGCAAGTACCTTCTCCCATTAAGTGCTTAAGAGCTGGATTATTTGGGAGATTAATTTTTGTAGCTGGACATTTTGTTTAAGAATGTCATTTTCCACACAATTTTCTCCTGTAGCTTTCTTTTATTCTAACCCTAAGACATTCACTTACCCAGGAGAGGACTCTTCTGAAAGGTTTGGAAAAGAATTCACTACTGCACTTCAGTCCTTTCTTTTTACATCTGCTATTGCTTTAGGAAAACACTGTTCCTACTTATTTCAACCCAGCAACTTGTCTGCACTTCTAGACAATCAACACCAAGAATCCAGAACTACAAATTCATCTATCTAAGGACCCGACTGTAACAAAGCCACACCATGGACAGTTGTTTTTTTTCTTTTAAAAGCACAAGAAGTTCCTTAAATAACACAAGAGCTGATACACTGAACCACACAGGTACACAGCACTTAGGGAGACACTCATGACAGGCTGGAAAATGGATTAAAACTTAGAGAGGTTCGTGGATGCAGGAACACAAAACAAGAGTGAGAATTATTATCAACCACAAACATGTGATTTAACAAAGGGCAGTTACAGTCACTCTGTCTTTCCCTTGGTGTCACTTGGAAGGGGATGATGGGTCCTTCACTGCAAATAGTCCCAGCCTCTTCTGGGGAAACACTGAAATAAAAGCTGTGTGTTTAACCTGCCACTGAATCCTTTGGAATTGATGGTGAGGCACAGTAACGAGTGAGCTGTTCCTCCAAATTCTGGCTGAATGTTATATTACAAGAGTTTATGCAACAGGAAGACAAAACCAGAAGGAAACAGCCTCCTGACCTTCCCTGTCTCCATGTCCTCATCATCACCCTGGGAGGCTCTTCCTCTCTTAAAAAGAACTTCTCACATACGCTTTTTCCCTGGAAAAGACAAGTTTCTGACTGAAAACACGACATTACACAGTTCTGCTAATGCCATTTCAGTCCTCAGCAGCAAAAGGGATGCAGAGCAGAGGGGACACATTTGATTCCTCACAGCCTCCACGAGACACAACTTTGCTGCATTTCACAGCAGATTTTCCATGCAGGCAAAGAGGAAGAGCTGGACTACACGTCCTGGGTTTTAAACAAGCTTACTTTTGCCAGTGATGGTGTCAGTGTGCTCACTCACTCATTTAAGCTTCCCGCTTCTCAGATATAAATGTGCCTTTCAAGTTGTTGATGCCAGCCTTCCTCCTCTAATCCTTCATCCCACCCTGACTTCAGAAGGCTCCTTCCATATCACTTCCACAGAATAAGCTTTATATTTTTGCAGCAAATCCAACTTTAACAGTGATTAAAACATAGAGCAAAGTAAGAGACATTTCATTCAGAGAATCCCAAGAAATGAAGTCTCAAAAACCACAGAGCAATCTTTTAAGAAGCACGAAATTGGTCCCTAAACAACTTCCCTGTATTTCCAGGGAAGCAGATTGTGGAGTATTTTTATTTATTAATACATTCATCCTCATGCCTGTGCTTTAACACAGCAGTGTTGGCTTTAAGCAAACGTTAAGCCTCACCCAACTTCTTCTTTGAAGGGATGGGAGGTGGGGGGAAGAAAGAGAGAAGAGTGATTAAAATTAGTCACAAGGAATCCTATAAATACATCAGTGGACGGAGGAAGAATTCTCTCTTCTATTTAACTTAAAAATAGAGAGCTAAACTTTTAAAGACAAACAGATGGGATGGAGCAAGGATGCAGCAGAGCTTAGAGAAAGTCAACTGCATATTGCAGGGGTGGGAGAAGGAGGGGGAGGAGGGAGGAGGAATCTTTATTGTCCAAAACTAACTCTTGACTTGGGAAGTCACAGAAGGAGAAAATTAAGGGAACCCATCTGATTACAAGAGGAATAAAATTTCAGAGGCACAGAGGAATAATAATGTGGAAAAAAGGGATGCCAGGCCAGGAAATGATTTCTTGGTTACAAATGTTCAGCTTGTGGCTGCAATAGGAATAGGATCACAAGACCTGTGCATGCACCTGCAATGTCAGCTGGAAGTCACAGGGATGTGTTGAACAACACTGCTCAGATACATTCAGTGAGGTGTAACATAAACCAGAACGTGCTCAGACACATCTCTGACCCCATCCAACCTGCTGCAGGGCAAGGTACACTGAGAAAGCAAAGCTTCTCAGGGATGGTGGCCTTTGTTTGTCCCCTCCCAATGCTCACAGACTGGCTCTGCCCCACTGAACACCTAGGGCTAACCCAGGCAGGAATAATTGCTAAAAGCACTCCAGGTTGTTTGATAAGCACACATTAAAAATTTTAAAGGGATTTATCGACCCATATCACTTTTTCTTATTGCAAGAATCAGAAGGTAAACTAGAAATGGGCAAAACAACAGTCGCAAAGGACAGAGGTTTATAGTGCTTGGAAAATACTACATGAGGTAACTGCAGTGGGACAGTGCCAAGGGAAGGAGATGCTCAGGGACAACGTGCAGCAAAGCTGGGCTTAAGGTCACAGAGAAACCCCAAAAATGTGTGCTAGAAAGAGCATTGGTAGGACCCATCGAGCCCTCACAGAGCTGTGAGCAAACAAGCAACACAACAACCAACTTGCTGATGTGATTTTCTCAGACAGCCCCGGGATGCTGAGTGACAACTCTCAGAGTTTCAGGCCCTGGCAAGCACTGGGAAGAGCAGCCACCACAACGAGACAAACACAGCAGTGGGCAGGGAATGAGAGAGGGATTCTTACTTTCGTTAGGCAGCTCCTCCTGCTCCAGGTCATCCAGAGGGGCTGAGGCCGTGCTCCCACTGTCGTCCAGGGTGAGGATGAGGGGCACATCATCGTCCATGCTCACAGCCATCCCGTCCCTTCAGAGCCTGCAGCTCTCAGAGCCTGAAACAGCGCCTTGTCCAGTCCCACTTGTGAAACGCTTGTGTCAAAACCTCTCTCTGCGAAGTCCTCCATCGGGGCTGCCTTGTGGACACACGGATGTAACACCGCACGCACCCATCTCCGGAGACCACCACAGGGACCGAGCCCCTCGCGTTCCGAAAGCACCGCGGGGCGCCGGACTCGATGTGTTTTACGCCAAAGCCGAACTCCAGCAGCGAGGTCGGGGCTGCCTGTCCCAGGACAGCGGGGACGCAGGAGAGAGCGCTGCTCGGCGAGCTGCTGAGCGGCGGGCAGCGGGGGCCGGCATGGCGCTAAGTGTCACCGCCACACATGGTGTCACCTCCACACATGGTGTCACCGCCACACACGGTGTCAGTCACCGCCACACACGGCTCTGTGCCCGGGGGGAGGCGGGCAGGGCACGCCGGGGCCCCGCGCACATGGAGCTCCCTCCCTGCCGCGGAGGGGCGGCGGAGGGGGGCGGTTGTATCGAACTGCGCGCTGCCACAAGGTCACGGCTTTCTCTGAAAGGGAAAGGGAAAATGAAGCAGGCCCGGCGCGGCACAAACCCGCCCTCAGGGAGGGACACGGACACGGCGCTGTCACCGCGCCGGGGACCCCAGCGCGGCCCGGCCGCCTCGCTCACCCCTGGAGAAACCAGCCCCTCTCCGGACCCCTCGGACCGCCCTGAAATCCCCCCGGGACCCCCCGAACCCTCCCGGGACCCCCAGAACCCTCCCGGGACCCCCAGGACCCCCCCGGCCCGGCCCCTCCGAACCGGCGCCCGCAGCGACGCGGCTCCCTCAGCGCCCCCCGTGCGCGCAGCCCCGCCCCGCGCCTCCCATTGGCTGCCGCCCGCACGACACGCCTCCAGTGGGCGGGGCCTCCGCAGCACCCGCGAATCAGCGCGCCGTGCCCGCGCCCGCCCCCTGAGAGAGGGCCCGCGGTGTTCCCGCCTCCCGCCTCCTCCCCTCACGCACCTCGCCACGCCATTGGGTAGCAGGGCTGTCACTCAGGACAGACGGGTGTGCTGGTTGGGCAGAGGCGGCGGGGGTGGGCTCTGGGGAAGGGGAGCGCGGGCTGCCATTGGCTGAGCCGAGGCCCCGCCCCCGGGGTCAGAGGGAGAGGGGCGGTCGCCGGGCAACGGCGGGACGCGGGAACGGCCCGGGAGGCGTGAGGGGAACCCCGAGCGGGATCCGCACCGGGAATCCACCCGGGACACCCCGGGATACCATCCCGGGACACGCCCGAGACACCCCCCGGGACACCCCCCACTCAGACACACCCGGGACACCCCTGGCTCCTGGGCTGTGCCGGGATCCACCCCGGGACACCCACACCCGCTCCTGGGCCGGGCCGGGACACCGCCCTGGCACACCTCCCGTTCCTGGGCCGGGCCGGGATCCACCCCGGGACACCCCCCGGGACATCATCCGCTCCTGGGCCAGGCTGGGACACCCGCCTTGGGACAACCCCCCTGAGACACCCCTCGTTCCTGGACTGGGCCGGGATCCACCCGGGATACCATCCTGGGACACCCCCGGGACATCCCCCATTCCTAGGCCGGGCCGGGCCACCACCCTGGGGATCTCCCCGCTCCCGGGCTGGGCCGCCCCTTCCCTCCGGCTCCATGAGGACACGTCCCTGTTCCCAGGCCCCGCTGGCTGCAGGGATCAGCCCGGCCCTGAGGCTGCGGGTACAGCAGTTCCCGTGAGTTCCCCACCACCGAGCACACGTCCCGAGACCCCAGGGCTCCATCCATGCCTGGCGAGGTGAGGATTCCCAAGCTGGAAGCGAGCAGCCTCGTGTGTAATGAACAAACCTGTTCTAGTGGCCCAGGGTGAGTGTTTCTCCCACAGGCAGCCCCCAGGACATCGGTGACACTGGACAAGATGGATCTGGAGCTGAGAAACAACTAAACATTCCCTCTGCCTCATTTCATTCAGATTTAATGTGGTTTTTTTCCACACAGGCACCAGTTCCAGCAGGCAGGGCAGCCCCAGCAATAACAGAGCAGCTTTTGTTCTTGTGCTGGGCTGCACAGCTTTGGCAGAACAAGAGGACAGAGCAGCAGTAAAGCATCAATGTGAGTGATAATCACTGAACAAAATGCAAGCAACCCATTTAAACCCATTTATATTTCACCAACATTGTGCTCGTGGTGTAAACAGTGAGGAAGTGCCAGTTCTGACCTCCTGGAAGCCCTCAGTGACAACCTGGGCCAGTGTGGGACAGGAAAGCATGTGGCTGATGTGATGGGCTCTGATTTTTCCCACTGAATCCTTGAAGCCTGAACATGGCAGGGAGGGCAAACTGCCCATACAAACCCCTGTCAACTTGTTTTTTAGATAAAATCTCCATTTTAAAGAGGCTTCATCTCTCAAGGACTCCAGCTCTCCAATACTGCACTGGTTCAGTTCTCTGCTGTTCAGATTTTGGGGCAGTTACCCCAGTTTGCTGATGATTCACCTCACTTGGATCAGACTCACCCACCTGCTGCTGGGGAACAACGTTCCTGCTTTCCTGTCAATCCTCAACCCTCTTGTCTCCATCTAGTGTCCAAATCATACTTGGGTTCTCTTTCAGCCCAATGAGACCTGCAGGGTGCCCACATCCCAAATTAAGCTGAGCAGGCTCAGGTGCACCCCCAACCCCTTTTCTAAGAAGGCCCCAATTGTTCCATGTCCCTCCAGTTTTCACCCAGGTGGAGAAGAGCTCCTGGACTGCCACAATGGAAAGTGTAGGGAAAGATCCAAGAGTTTGAAGCTAATCCCAGGGATCCTCACTCACCTTCTCAGGTTTTAACAACATCATGCCATTCTTGCTTCCTATCTGCCAGGGTGGCTGGAGCACCAGGCCTCAGGAATGCTGGGTCCCCTAACCCTCCTCCTCTGCTGAGTGCCACCAAACCCACCTGTCCTCGGCTTTCTGGGGCAGGTTCAAAAAGGACATGAAGGTATTTGGACCTGGCACCTTTTGAAAAGTCCCATTCAGGCACATTTCCTTTCTTTGGTCCCTTGGGACAGCTCAGTTCAACAGCCAGAGGCAATTCTACCCAAATCTGGGATAGGTAAAAGGATCCCTCCGTAGGGATGTGCAGGAGGAACCTGCTCAATGCCCTCAAGCTTGCAGGAACTGGCATCTGCTGCTTTGCCAGGCTGAGCCAGAGGCACTTTGTGCTGTCTGTGCCCAGGAAAGGGCTTGTCTTAAAGGAGAAACACACCATGTTTATCTACTGTTCCTGGACACAGCAGGAGAGAGGGATGGGAGGGATACAGCCACAACCTGTGCTGCCACCCTCATCCACAAAAGCTGCCTGTTCCAGACATTCCTCACACCAGAGATGAAAAGGGAGGGGGCAAGAAGGCCAACAAATAAGCACAAAATCCATGCAGGGCAGGTTCCTGGCTGGCTCCAGCTCCATGTGCTGGAGTGGGTCAAGGCCAAATCCTGCTGCTGCTTAAGGTGCAATAAAATCACTTGTGAGGGCAGAATGATGCTCTTAACCTGGCTCAGGGTGTCCTTAGGTGTGTTTCAGTGTTTCCCTTTGTGTTGGAGGGAGTTACCAAACTGCCAGGACTCTGCTGTATTCCCTGATCTCAGCAGCTCCTCACCACAGCCTCCCTCCCCAGGGAGCAGTGACTGCAAACCCCAAGTCACCCAGCCCATGTCCTTGATCTGCCTTCCTACAGACCAAGCTGCTCTTTCCCACCTCAGGGATGGAAACTGAGGAGCTGCTTTACTCAGACAGTCTTTGGGGATGCCCAGATGTCTCAGCAGCATCCCACGGACCAAACATGAGGTCCCACATTAGTCTTGAATCATTTATTTGGTTGACAGCATGGCACTGCTGTGAACAACCCTCAGCACAAGCCATGGGGTCATGTGCCCACTCAGCAGCTCCTCTTCACCACGAGCTGCCGAAATCCCTGCAGCTGATCCTCCTGTGTCACAAACCCCATCCAGCCTGGGGCCACCTCACCACCAGCAGGATGCAGGGTGATGCCTTTCCTCATCTCTGAGCTCATCATCCCTGCTCCAGACTTGCCAGAGGAGACCATAAAGTATCGATGTCACGGAGCAAGGACAGCAGGGAGACACCAAGGCCGTCAGGGCTGGAACACATCCTGTGCAGGGAAGCAGAGGGAATGGGGCTCATTCTCTGGAGAAGGGAACATTTTGGGGAATGCTAAGAGCAGCCTCCCAGTACCTGCAAAGAGGAGGTGTCCGTGAGGGTTGAGCTAAACTTTTTGCTCAGAATGAGGACACAAATTGAAACAACCCCTTTGGGACCCTCAGACCTCAACTGTCCTGGCCAGCCTCGCCTGAATCCCCACCCCAGCAGCACCCCCTGCTCTCTCTTCTGGGAGCTCCATTGAGCTCAGCCCTGCTTGCCCCCACCGTGCTATGCTGCCAGTGTACCTGTGCCCGGTGCTTCTCCTGGACGGGCCTTGGACTACCCTGTGGGCACTCCTGTCTCCTGCTGCTCCGACTTCCCAGCTGGACTTCACAGGCAGAAGGAACCTGAGTCGTTACCACACCTCGTCTGATGACCAGTGGACATCAAGGGAAGCGGCTGTTCCCACCAAAGCCATCCCCTCTGGTACTGTGGGGTTGTGCCCTACACAGGGAGGTCTCTGCCCTCACTGCTGTGGTCACCTCCAGCTCCTGGCTTGTCTTCCAGCATGGAACAGCCCCATCCTTTGTTTCCAGCCATGGAAAAGTGCAGGGTTGTCACATACTTGGTCACTGGCAGGTCTCAGGTAAGTTAAGGCTGTTATGTACATCCAGAAGGATATTTGGCATCACTTCCAGGGGGGTCTGGCCTTGCAGCCACCTGCTGCCTTGGCATTCCTGGCCACAGGAGGTCCAGACAGGCTTTTAGACCTGCCCCTCACCAGAGGGCCTCCGGATGTGGCAGGGGTTGTCGGAGCGCTCTGGTTTTTCCACCCTTCTGTCCCGAGGCTGTCTGAAGTCAGGTGGAGCCTGTCCAAGGGGGCGCTCAGCCGGCTGACAGACTGGGAACGTCCTCTGCCAGGAGCACCCAGGCCCTCGGAGCAAGCACTGCTCTCGGGACACTTCCAGCCACCAGCCTTGCCCTTGTGGCCGGGCTCTGAGCCCGCGGTGGCCGCAGGGGCAGAGGCTGGAGGGTGGACGGCTCTCAGAGGTGTCCCTTTGGAGCGTGGGGAAAGGCCGGGCTGGTTTCGGGGCGCGGGCGGGGGGCTCCAGAGCAGCGTATGGAGCTTGGCTATGTCTTCTTTCCTCATCCACGGAGCTGCCCAGGCGGGACCCTGGGGCTTGGCACCGAACAGGGACTCGTCACAGAAGGATGGAGCGTGGCTTCGGGACCTTGGTGGGGCGACAAGCGGACAGACAGACACGTGTTTGTTAGAGCGGCGACCCGACCGGTGCGGGGAGGGATTCACGGGGTAGGGGGACACACCCCCCAGACCCTCCCGGGAGCCACCCGGGGCTGCCGAGCCCGGGCTGGGGGAGCCCCGAAATGCGGGACAGCGGGCCGGGGGGAGCGCCCCGAGCCGCCGCTCACCTGCAGTGACTCCTGTGTCGGGAGCCGCGGGCAGCGGGGGCGGCCGGAGCCGCCCAGGGCGGCGCGAAGGCGGGCGGCGGCGGGCGGGCCCCCGCGGGGCGGCCGAACAGCGACTCGTCCACGAAGGACGCCCGCACCCTGCGGCGGCCCCGCTGCGGGCGGGCGGTGCCGGGGGCCGGAGCGGACCCGCCGCCCCGGGCCGGGGTCGGGGCCGGGGTCGGGGTCTGTCCCGGTCCCCCCGCCCGCATGGCCGCGGGCCCCGCCCCTTCCGGCCCCGCCACGTGGTTCCGGTGCCGGGAGCGGACATGGCGCCGCCGCGAGCCCGCCGCCAGCCCCGGGGAGCGCCGGTACCGGGGGTGGGGGACATGGGGGGGGACAAGGAGGGAGAGGGGAACGGGGGGGGACAGTGGGGAACAAAGGGTGAGAGGGAAACGGGGAGCGGCCCCGGGGCGCGCCCGGTGCCCGCGGTACCGCTGTGCCGGGCCCCCAGTGCCAGTGTCACGCTCTGCCAGTGTCCCCCTGTGCCAGTGTCCCCGTGTACCAGTGTCCCCTTGTACCAGTGTCCCTATATGCCAGAGTCCCCCTGTGCCAGTGTCCCCCTGTGCCAGTGTCCCCATATGCCAGTGTCCCCCTGTACCAGTGTCCCCTTGTGCCAGTGTCCCCTTGTGCCAGTGTCCCTCTGTGCCAGTGTCCCCCTGTGCCCGGCCCCCTGTGCCAGTGTCCCCCAGTGCCCTTGTGCCCCATCCCCGTGTCACCAGTTCCCGTGTGCCAGCGTCCCCAGTGCCAGTGTCGCCAGAACCAGTGTCCCCAGTACCTACCTATGTCCCCTGTGCTGATGTCCCCAGTGCCCTGTCCCTGTCCCCCCCCGTCCCCAGCACAGATGTCCCTGCCCTCGATGGAGCCAGTGCAGAGCTGCAGTGCCCTGGCACCGTTGTGACACCCATCACCACAGCTGTGTCCCCACTGTCCCCAGGTCCCCGCGCCCGCCCTGCCCGCCTTCCCCACCACCGCCGAGGAGGAGGATGGCGCCGATGCCGAGATGGACACCCAGGCCATGGTGCGGGCCCAGAACCAGAAGAAGAAGAAATCCGGGGGCTTCCAGTCCATGGGTGCGTGTGGGGCGGGGACAGCTGTCCTTGGGATGGGGACTGTCCCCTCCTGCCCGCGCCCCCTCACTTGTCCCTATCCCCGCAGGCCTCAGTTACCCTGTCTTCAAGGGCATCATGAAGAAGGGCTACAAGGTGCCCACCCCCATCCAGAGGAAGGTGAGCGTGGGGGGCAGTGGGTCCCCACCCCGGGGAGTGGCAGGGGGGTGGTGACAGTGACAATGCCGGTGGTGTCTCGCAGACCATCCCTGCCATCCTGCGCGGCCGGGACGTGGTGGCGATGGCACGGACGGGCAGTGGGAAGACGGCCTGTTTCCTCATCCCCATGTTCGAGAGGCTCAAGGCACCCAGCCAGGCCGGGGCACGCGCCCTCATCCTCTCGCCCACCCGGGAGCTGGCCCTGCAGACCCTCAAGTTCACCAAGGAGGTACAGGGGTCAACAAGGGTGAGTGGGGACAATGGGTTTGGTTTTACATCCCACCAACATGTTTCTTTCTCACCCCTAAGCTGGGCAAGTTCACCGGCTTGAAGACAGCCTTGATCCTGGGAGGAGACAAGTAAGCTGTCCCTGTATCCCCACCGGTCCCTCCTTCCCTAAAGCGTCCCCAAAACCTGGTGAGGGGCTGAGCTGGCCTGTGCCACCCCAGCCTCTCTGCTCTCTTGTAGGATGGAGGACCAGTTTGCTGCCCTGCATGAGAACCCAGACATGTGAGTGGGGCACAGGGAGGGGACCCAGTGGGGAAATGGCCCCTGGGAGCCACCCACTGTCTGCAGATAGCACTGATGCTTAGAGCCAGTGTGCCTGATGGACGTGTCCTGGGGTTCCCTTGGTGTATCTTTCTGTGGAACTTCTTTGGGGTGAATTTGGGATCCGCTCCCAGGATGGGGTGGGAACGCTGTCCCCCCAGCTGATCCTGTGGCCACCTCTGTCCCCACAGAATCATTGCCACCCCCGGGCGCCTGGTGCATGTGGCAGTGGAGATGAAGCTGAAGCTGCACACCGTGGAGTACGTGGTGTTTGATGAGGCCGACAGGTCAGCAGGGCAGAGGGGGGTCCCCACGGCTGGCAGTGTCCCCACATGTGTCCCCACAGTGGGGTGAGGTGCCCAGGGGGTGGCAGGGAGGGGCCTGCCACATCCCATGTCCCCTCCCTTGCAGGCTCTTTGAGATGGGCTTTGCTGAGCAGCTCCAGGAGATCATCGCCCGGCTCCCAGACTGCCACCAGACCGTCCTCTTCTCTGCCACACTGCCCAAGCTGCTCGTCGAGTTTGCCCGGGCTGGTGAGGAGTAGGGGGCAGGTGGCACTGGGGGAGCCTGGGGACAGGGACACAGCACGGTCCTGCAGCTGGGCTGAGCCCAGCACTGGGAAAATCGAACTGGATTAACACTGGGACAAGTGGGTGTCCCCAAGCCCCTCAGTGGGGCTGGTCCCAGTAGCACATCCCACGTGTGACCCATGTCCTGTGTGTCACCACATCCCACAGGCCTCACCGAGCCGATGCTGATCCGCCTGGACGTGGAGTCCAAGCTGAGCGAGCAGCTCAAGGTGAGACAGGCTTTGTGCCTCCCACGCCCTGCCAGCCACCTGCTCCTGAGGAGGGGACAGGGGTGGCAGTGCTGGCACAGGAGGGGACACAGAGCTGAGTTCTGCCCTCCTGGTGCAGCTGGCATTCTTCCACGTGCGTGGGGACGACAAACCGGCCGTGCTGCTCCACCTGCTCCGCAGTGTGGTGAAGCCCCAGGACCAGACTGTCGTTTTCGTGGCCACCAAGCACCACACGGAGTATCTGAAGGAGGTAAGTGGCGTTGGGAGGTGCCCAGCATGTACCTCTGGAGTTGCCTAGGACCCCTTCCCAGACCCACATGGGGTCTGCAGCTGTGGCACATCCCTGCTGGAATCTCTCCCTCTGTTTTGCTGGGCTGAAGGATAAATCCCAGCATATATGATCATGGAGGTGTTGCATCCACCTACCCCTCAGAGAGAAGGGGGGAGCACAGTGGGATTTGGGGGTCTGAGTGGGGTCTCTGACCCTGTCTCTTGGCTGAGGGCCCATGCCCAGGTGGGATCTGATCTCTGTTCCCCCCTTCCCCAGCTGCTGACAGCACAGGGCATCCGCTGCACCCACATCTACAGCTCTCTGGACCAGACTGCCCGCAAGATCAACATTGCCAAGTTCTCCCAGGGCAAGTGCCCGGTGCTGCTGGTCACTGACGTGGCTGCCCGCGGGCTCGACATCCCCATGCTGGACAATGTCATCAACTTCAGCTTCCCTGCCAAGGCCAAGCTGTTCCTGCATCGTGTTGGTGGGTGCTGGTGCCCCACACAGGGGTCCTGGCGGTCCCTCAGGGTGACAGAGGGGGTGTGAGTGGGCTGTCCCTTGTCCCCTGTTTTCCCCATCACTCTGGCTTGTTGGACTGGCACTGGTGCCCCTGGCTTGGTGGTGGTACCTTTGGGGCAGGAGGTCACTTTTTCATGATAGCAGGGGACAGGCTTGGGACAAAGCAGTGTCAGGAGTGTCCCTGATGTACCAGCTGGACTGTGGGGGCTCTTAGGGCCAGACCTGACACCTTTCCTTTAGGATGGCACCATGGTGGGCTTCCCTTTGCCCCTTCCCCATCCATCCACAGCCCCTTGCCAGCCATGCCTACCTGGTAAATATCACATGCATGGGCTCCCAGGGATGCCAGTGGGTCCCTGTCTGGGTGGGGACAGGCTAGGCTGGCATGGGGTCTGGCTTCTCACTCTTGTCCTCCCCTTGCCAGGTCGTGTGGCCCGAGCTGGCCGGAGTGGCACTGCCTACTCTCTGGTGGCTCCCGACGAGATGCCCTACGTCTTCGACCTGCACCTCTTCCTGGGGCGCCCGCTCATCCTCGCTGGAGCCCAGGAGATGCCTGCTGGTGAGGCAGGCAGCAGGGTGGCTGTGTGGCCAAGCTGGGACAGTGGGAGGTGTTACCCTTGGCCACTAATGGAGTTTGTGGTCATGTGGTTGGCCCTCACACAGAGGGGCAATGTGGAAAATGAGGTGTTGGGGGTGCTGACTGAACACTGCCAAGCTCCCTGGGGCTGTGAGCTCTGCTCTGATACATCGTGGGTGGGTGCTGGGGAGGTGACATGGTGTCCCCTGTGCTGCAGATGCTGCTGGGGTCCTGGGCCGTGTGCCCCAGAGCCTGGTGGATGACGAGGAGTGCCTGCTGCTGACGGACCACGAGGGCTCGCTGGAGCTGCGCAGCCTGCGCCGCGTCGCCGACAACGCCCACAAGCAATACCTGCGCTCCCGGCCTGGCCCCTCGCCCGAGTCCATCAAGAGGGCCAAGGACCTGGATGTGTCCCAGCTGGGCATGCACCCACTCTTCAGTGAGTGCCTTGGGGTGCCAAGGGAGGGGACCCCAATCCCCTTGCCAGGAAACTCATCTGTGCCCCTTTCCATGCCTGCCTTCCCCAGGTGCTCGCTTCGAAGACACCGAGCTGGAGAGGCTGAAGCTCGTGGACAGCATTAAAACCTACAAGTCCAAGGCGGTGAGTTGAGACGCCTGGGTTTGGGTGGGAGGGAAGGTCCACATGGCTCACTGGGGATCATGCTCCCACCCTGGGGACAGACCATCTTTGAGATCAACGCCACGTCCCGGACACCGGCCAGCACCGTGATGAGGTCGAAGCGGCGCCATGACCGTGCCCTGATTGAGAAGTTCCAGCGTGGGCAGCAGGAGAAGCGAGCAGCAGCGCTCAGAGGGCAGTGCCCAGCACCCCCCGGGCCCCAGGATGGGGAAGGAGAAGGAGAGCAGGAAGACCTCCAGGTAACAGGGTCATGGACACAGGTGCTGCTGCAGAGCAACCTCAGCCCGGTGCTGGCTGCACCAGGGCCCCCAGATTGTGCCTTAGCTTGGGGGTGGTGCAGAAACTTGCAGGGATATTGGGTGGAACATGGCTCCCCCAACCCCTCTACTGTCCCCATCCAGGACGTGTTCTCCAATGTGGGCCAGAAGCGAAAACGGAGCCAAGGGGGAGAAGATGGTCCAAAGAAAAAGCCACAGCAGCCAGCACAGCAGGACGAGGACTTCTACATCCCATACCGGCCCAAGGACTTCGAGAGCGAGCGGGGGTGAGTCTGGGGGGCTCCTGCTGCTGTCCCATCCCAGCCTGGGCAGGGGCCACCCTCATGACCCTCCTTTGCAGGCTGAGCGTGGGTGGCGATGGCAGTGCCTTCGAGCAGCAGGCGGCTGGGGCTGTCCTGGATCTCATGGGCGACGAGAACCACAACCTCAACAAGAACAAACAGCTGCTCAAGTGGTGAGTGGGGTTTGTCCATGGGCTTGGGTGAGAATTGGGGCTGGGGGTCCCACCAGCTGGTCCCTCTGCCCTCCCCTCTCTCACAGGGACCGCAAGAAGAAGCGGTTCGTGGGGCAGACAGGCCAGGAGGACAAGAAGAAGGTGCGGACAGAGAGCGGGCGCTACATCAGCAGCTCCTACAAGAACAACCTGTATCCTGCCTGTGGGCACTGCTGCCTAGGCCAGGGGCTGGGGGAGCAGGGCTGGACCTGCTGGCAGCCACGTGGCATTGGGCCCTGCTCGTGGGAATCCATCCCCTGCCAGGGCAGGGGCCAGGGAAGGGAGCACAGTCAGACATCACAGCAGGTCAAGTGAGGAGGAGTCACTGCACTTTCCCTTAACCTGCCTGTCCCAGCTACGAGAAGTGGAAGCAGAAGTACAAGGTTGATGAGCGGGATGAGGATGACGAAGGCCAGCGCAGCAGGGAGCAGTTCAGAGGGAAGCACAGGCGTGGGCACGGTGAGTACCTGGAGCAAGCGATGGAGCCCCATATCATCCCCCCACCCTGGCTCTGTCCCCTGCCCTGAGCACGGCCGTGTCCCTCCGCAGGGCCCACGCAGCCCCCGGCCCAGGGCAGGGTGCGCTCGGAGCTGAAGAACAAGCAGCAGATCCTGAAGCAGCGCAAGAAGGCGGCCAAGCAGCGGTTCCTGCAGAGCGGGGGCCTGAAGCGCCTCAAGGCCAGGAACCGGCAGCGGGTGCAGGAGCTGCGGCAAATGGCCTTTGGGCGCCGGGCAGGTGCCACCAAGAAGGGCAAGCTGAGGAAGAGGATGTAGGGGAGGGGGCCGTGCCCCCACACTCCCTTCCACAGCTGGACTGGGAGTCAGGGAAGGAGACAGTAAATACTTGGCTGGTTTTGCATCCTGACTGCTCTCTGACTTTGCTCCAAGCATCGTGCCTGCTGTGATTCCGCCTCCCTCAAGCCACCCCCAGGCACAGTCCTAAAACAAGCAGATGCTGCATCTCCACAGCTGGGATGTATTTTGATTTGGAGATACCAACAGCAGCTCCCTGTTCCTCTCCCTGCCTGGGGTGCCTCGTGCAGGAGGGTGCCCCAGGAGTGCCCTGGTCCTGCCCTGGAGCAGTGCCACCCCAGCATGCCTGTGCTGCTGCCATCCATGTTGTCTCTTGTCATGGAGTTCCCAAACTTGTCAGGGAGCGACCTCCATCCCCAGGAGTCCTGGGGCTCCACGCTGGCCCTGGCAGCCTCTCCCTAGTCCCAGGAGCAGGCAGGTGTCCCCAGGGGCTATTCCTGGCTCCAAGACAGCTTGGCACCCCTGTGGCGCGGTGGGTGCATGCTGGTGGCACAGGTGTCAGTCAGACCTCGCATACAGAGCAGCAACTGCAGGGATGGGAGCCTGATGTCACAGCCGTCCGGGGACAACAATGTCCCTGTGTCCCCCAGCCCTGCTACCCAGGGGAGAGAGCTGCACTGACCATGTCCAGCTGGGCCTCAGTGTCCTCCACAGCCACATCCATGGGGAACTTGAGACGTGCAGTGGAGAGCTGGAAGAGGTTCAGCACAGCCAGTTTGATCTGCCCCAGCAACAGGGTCTTCTGAGTGGCTGTGCGCTGGACATGGGCCCAGCAGGACTCCTGGGGGACAGAGATAAAACCCTGAGCCCCCCAAACTACTGCCCTGGGTGCTGCACCTTCCAGACCAGGACAGGGGAACCCAAGAGTCCTGGCTGTGTATCCACCCCCCATCCAGAGCTGCTGCTTTCTGGGCACATGGGGACCCTCAGCCCAGCGCAGGGAGTGGAACCCAACTTCCCACCACCACCACCACCGCTTTGGGCATCTCCCCTCTGCAGCACACCTGGGGTCTGTACTGCTGCCTCTCTCCCTTAGGGTGGTCCTGGGTCACCCCACGTCCCCTCTTACCCACTGGAGCACATCTTGGCGGGCAGCCTCCAGGCGCGTCTTCAGCTGGGCCAGCTCGCTGCTGGTGCCCAGGAGCTCAGCGCTGGTCTCCTCCTGGTACCGCCGGAGCTGTGCCCTGCCCTGGGCCAGCCGTTCCTGCCCAGCTTCTGCCTCCTGTGCCAGGGCTGCCCGTGCCCCCGCCAGCACCCCGAAATACACCAGCATGGCCAGCACATCCTGGAACTGGGCAGCGAGAGGCAGCTGAGAGGCTGCGAGAGGTGCTGCCCCGGACAGGGCTGACCCCCTTACAAGGGGCTTGGGGACACACAGGGTGGCACCACATGGCCCCACGCTCACCTGCCCCATGACGGCCAGCGCGTCCCGCAGGTAGTCCCCGAAGCGGCGGTGGCTCCGCAGGCGCCGGGCCAGGCTGTCCCTGTGCCGCAGGAGCCCGGCCAGCTCCCGGTGCAGGCGGGCAGCCTCTGCCCCCCGAGCGGCCGCCCGCGCCCGCTCCTCGCCCGCACGCCGCACCGCCCGCTCCCGCCTCGCCGCCGCAGCCTGCGGGGCAGCCACGGGCTCAGTGGGCACCCCGCCGACAGCCCGGCCCCAAACCCGGCCCCGGCACCTTGAGGAAGGCGTCGAATTGGAGGACGGCATCCCGGTGCTGCTCCTCCCTGCGGGTCAGCTGCTCCCGGCGCTGCGCCAGGCGCTCCATCCTCTGCCGAAACTCCTGCGGGACCCAGAGGATGCTGAGAGAGCATCACGCTGAGCTGGTGCACCCGAGGCGGGGATGGGTGCCAGCCCATGGACAGCTGGGGACATGCCTGCTGTCTGCTGGTCCCTAGGGCACTCCGCAGCCCCTGGGAGGGGGAACACGAAGGGGCTGGGGCTGCCCTTACCTCCCTCTGCCTCTGCAGCTCCTGCTCGACCTCTGCCACCTCCCGTCTCTTCAGCAGCACCCGAGTGGAGGGCAGCAGAGCGGCTGCACCCCGCGCTGGCCCCGTCCCGACACGGGACACGTGGAGCTCAGCGTGGCTGGGGGCAAAGCCCAGGCAGGGGCATGGGCAGGACCCCCAGGGACCACCAGTGCCTGCAGAGCTCAGCTCGGGGAGCCTGGCTCGCAGTGTGGGCAGAGACCCCACAGGGTTGTTCCCACTTGCATTCGGGTTCTTGCCCACCCTCGTTCCTGCCCCTCCCTCCCACTTCAGCCCCCCCCTCCCTGGAGACCCCCAGTGCCAGCGCTGCTCTCCAGGGAAGGGCAACTCACAGCAGCATTTCTGGTTAGACCCTGGGCAGTCCCCCCTGTCCCCCCCAGCCCACAGCTGGGAGCACAGCACCCACGCAGTGACACCCACCCCGGCAGTGGCACCCAGCGATGGGAACACTGCCCGGGACCCCCGGGGAGGCAGGACCCAGTGCTGGCCCCATCGCCAGCCCCTTGCTCTGCTCCAGCCACAGGAGCAGCTGCCCATCCCGGGGAGGACGGGGGGTCTCACTCACAGCAGCCGCAGCTTGTCCCAAAAAGCCGCACGCAAATGCTCCTCCAGGTCTGAGTCCATCTCGGCCAGAGGCTCCTCCTCGCCCCGGGGCCTGTGCAGGAGCTGGGACCGAGGCAGACGAGATGGCAGCAGCACAACACTGTTGCCAGGGGCAGCCGGAGGCTCCTGCAGCTCCCTGGGGTTTTCCTGGCCAGGCTCGGAGCCTTGCTGTGAGGGTACGGTGCAGGGCACCGGGAATGCACCAGGGCTTCTTGGGGACAGCTGCAGGTGGGTCCCACACTCAGCCCTCTAAGCACACTCCATCCTCACACCGACACTCCATTCCCTCCAGCCCTCAGACCCTGCTCCAGCCCCTCAGAGCCCTCCGTTCAGGCTCCACAGCCCTTCAGAGACCACTGTGCACAGTCACACCCCAACCACCATCCCACTGAGTGCTCAGGTGTGCCCACCTCTCTGTGCCCCCCAGCTCCCCTTCAGCTCACACTGTTCTTACATCCCAGGGATGCCTCAGACCTCCTGACTTCACCCACACTGCACACACTGCCTCTCTCCATATGCCCCAGGAGTGCTTCCCTTCCACTCCACACACCATCAGACCCCCTTCATGCCCTCATGTAAATGGTCCTGGTCCCCCAATTAACCTGCACACACAGACCCCCTGTATGCACTCACTCCCTCCTCCATCACTACACACTCTCTTGTACCACTCCCCACTTCAGTTTACTCCTGTTTCCTCTTGCAGAGTCTTCTGCTCCTCCATCCCACCCCACCCTGCTCCATTTGGCCATTCCCATATGTGTATTGATCCCCCCACTCCCTCCATGTACACTCAGGTCTCTCCTTGCCCCCTCTGCTGCCCATCTGTGCCTTTTCATCTCTCCCTTTACCCTGCAGGGTGCTCAAACTGGGCCTGATCCTCCACCCTTTCCTGCACATCCCAGCCCTGTCACCCACCCCACAGCTCCCCTGATTCTCTCTGTGTGGATCCTGCTCCTCTCATCCCCTCCCCGTACAAGTTTCCTCCATGCTTTCCATCACGGCCAGGCATCTCCCTCAAAACCACACCGCAAGGAACAGATTAACTCCCAACCTGGACATGGAGCAACATTTCAGAAGGAATAGGGAAAAAAAATATTTATAATAAAAACAATTCAGTCTCCCCAGAGTCAGTGTCACCTATGCCTTACCCACTGTTTTCTCCCTTATCCTGGGACCACTGCAGCCCCATGGTGACTTTCTCCATCCCAGCACTGCTCAAGGGGACTGAGCCAGAATCCCACACTGGAATTCGAGTCCATCACAGGCACCAAGGTGAGTGGGTTACTGTTCCCATGCTCTGCCTCTGCTGGGTGTCACCTTGTTTTAAGGACACCCGAGACAAAGAGGAACATGAAGAGAGGAGAGAAATTGAGAAACGTGGCTGGGGAAGGACGAAGTGAAACTGTGCAGGGGGCGAGTGGAGAAAGGAGTGGGAAGGCTCTGACTGAACTGGCCCATCACAGGACTCCAACAGCCCGTGCTCAGCCACATGCAATGAGGATGTGCTTGATGCTGGATTCCAGCTGGAGCATCATGTGTTTCCTCAAAGAGGGATAGAAGTTATGAGCCTTCTGTCTCGTCTCCACTTGCCTCCTGTGGAGAGACTCCTCCGTGGAACTCTCCCTTGTCACCTACACAGGACACAGAGCACCAGCATCTCAGCTACAGCAAACAAGAATTCCTCCCTCCCCAGCAGGTGCTCCAGGAAGACTCAGCTGGCTCTGCCCCAGGGCTCACCTTCCCTGAGGTAGTTCAGATAAGCAGCCTGGGCACTGTTCCCATCGACCAGTGCCATCGCCTCCTGCTTGGCGCAGCTGCTCGTGGCCTCCTCGTTCCCCTTCCCCTCCTCGTCGTCTTCTGAGTCCACCAGCACTAAGACATCACCAGAGTCTGGATTCCTGGCAACAGCACAGCAAGTGGAGGCAGGATGAAAGGAGAGCCTGCTCACTGCCCTACAGGAAGGCAGACTAGTGAGGCCACGCAGGACTGGGCTGAGGAATATCAACACTCACCTGAATGCAGCACCTGAATGGGAGAGAAGGGAGAGACAGTGTTAGAAACCAGTCCCCTTGGGCAGTGGTACTGGTTTTACTGGGTTTCACAACCCCTGTCAATCATGCCTCCATGTCTGTGCCTCCATGAGGGGCTGCCAGGACTGGACAGTCCCCATGCAGAGGCACAGACATGAAGGTGACCTGTCAACATATGCAACCCTGTCTGCAGCACACCCAGAGGGGACAGACAGGTTAGGAATAAACCAGTCCACCCCAGGAAGGAGGAACCCCTCCCTACCTCTCAGGCACAAGAGGGGATTGTAGTACAAGATGACCCCGGTAATGGTGAGAATAACCAGGAGGGACAGGACCACCACAGCACCCACGATCCCAACAATGTTCACTGGCTCTGCAGAGAGAAGACACAGGAGGACAGTTTGTCAGGGAGACACAGCTGGATGTGGAGTTCCCAGTGGAAGTCAAAAAGCAGGTTCTTAGTGGCAAATGTGCTGAGTGCCCAACCTCTCCCAAGCCCCTGCCATGGCAGCCCCACTCACGCTTCACTGTCAGGCAGACAAAGAGCTCCCTCAGCCCCACGGGGTTCTGGGCCTTGCAGACATAGCAGCCCCCGTCGATGCCCTGGGAGCAGTTCTGGATGGTGAGCTGGGACATGTTGCCCTCCTGGGTGATGAGGAACCTCCCTCCAGGCTGGATCTCCACCTCTGGCTGGGTGATGTCCCGCAGCCAGGTGAGCCGTGCTGCCGGCATGCTCTCGGTCACACGGCATGTCAGGGTCACATTGTCACCCACAAAGCAGGTCTTAGGGGGCTCTGTCTCCAGTGAAGGGATTTCTGAACAGTCCAAGGGGAAAAAGAAGAGAAAAACAGGAGTCAAGGAGGGAACAGAGGCAATTAATGTAACAAGCAATCAGCCATCTCACTGTTAATAATCATTAACAGAAGGGAACCAGGCAGGAGTCTGGTAGGTGAGCACTGTGGGTTCAGCATTCATTTCCCTCAGGAGCCTCCTGAGGAGTGACCTGAGCAGCTTCCACGGTGCTCAGTCCCTTCTGACACCTGCCTTTATTTCCCCAGTGAAGAATGGTCTGAGGGTAGCCAGAGGAAAGATAGCAGAGAGAAGAAAGGCAGCCCAGAAGTTTCCTTGGGATCAGCAGAGCTCTTGTGAAGCCCTGACAACCCTTGGAGTATAAATACAGCCTGTGTTTCAAAAGCCGCTTTAGACAGATCCTTAAGATGCCTGAAGGGGCCTGAGGGCACTTACAACCCTTCTCCTGTAACCCCAACCCTACCAAACAATCTCAAGCTGAGCAAGGCACTAAAACCACCTCTCACTCTCACACAGGTGTGTGCAAAAGCTTTTCATGGGTGGAAACCTTGCTGTGGTGACATTTGGGTCCCCTGAAGATGGACCCAAAACACAGCTCACCTGCAAATATGCCATGAAGGATCTCAGCTGCAGGATGTTTGTGCCTTGTGCTGTCACTGCTGCACAAGCCAAGACCTCCTATGCTGCCTCATCTTTCCTTGACCATCTTAGTGCTCTGGAGGGCAGGGAATGACTGGGGTACCCACCTGCCCCACCACTAGCAGCCAAATTAACAGTTAATGAGGCAGCAAATCAACTCACTTAGCTCCACAGTGCATGCAGGCTGCTCCTGCTTGACCACATGACTGCCCACACACTTGAAGACTTTGCGGTGGGAGAGGTGGGAGCTGTTCAGTGTCTCCACGTGGGTGTCTGAGGAGCTTGTGGAGTTGATGACCCAGCTGGAGTTCTCCAGATCGTGCCCCTCCTCTCTCCAGTGCAGGGTGGGGTGGGGATACCCCCCAGGCCAGCTGCAAAACAGCTGCAGCATCAGGCCTGACGAGGAGGTCTCAGCCCAGCACTTCAGGGTTGACTGTGGTGGATCTGTCAGCAAGAACAGCATATGGTCAGAAACACTTCCAGGTCACAGCTCTCAGCATCTCAGGGCTGGAACTCCAGCAAGTGTTCATTTGTCATCATTCCCCTTGAAAATCTTCCTGGTTTCCCTGACAGTCTTGCTACCCAAGCTGTGTCCCACAGACCAAGGGGAGCACAGCTCTGAGTGGACAGACGACAGAGAACAAGGAGGGGCTGTGACAGGCCCCAAAGCCAAGCCTTCAGGGAGGAAAACAAAAATATTGCCACATCTTTATTCAATGGAAATGAGATAAACACCTAAAACTGCAGTGGGAGAAAGAAAACTCCACACTGCTCTGGTCCTTGCATCACAGCTACAAGTGGCTGACACTGAATCAAACTACTTGAGAACAAGGTTTTGCCTCTCCCTGACATTGATACAAGCACACAATCCACCTCACCATGAGGAAGAACTTCTTTCCATCGAGGGTGGCAGAACACTGGAACAGGCTGCCCAGGAAAGGCGTGGACCCTCCCTCTCTGGAGACATTCCAAACGCAAGTGGACGAGTTCCTGTGTCACCTGCCCCAGCTGACCCTGCCTTTGCAATGGGGTTGAACTGGGTGATCTCCAGAGGTCCCTTCCAACCCTAACAATCCTGTGATTTCCCAAAGGAACGTGGAAAACATCAGGGCTCTTTCCCAGAGACAAGTAACCAGCTTCTCAGAGCCACGAGCCCATGGCTGGAGGAGGTGGCTGTTCCTGGCTACAAGGAGCTCTGCCCACAGGGATCCTGGTGACTCCAGCTCTCAGGGTCAGTGACACTGAGGCCAAAAGAGGTGTGCTCCTCTCCTTCCCAGCACCTCTGGCAGCCACAGCAGTGGGGACAAACTCCAGCCAAGAACACAGGTAGGGCAGGTTCCCACTAGCCTCGTGCCAGGGCCACTTCCCAACCACCACGGCAAGGTGTGTTATTAACACAGCAGCACCTACAGGAGTGGGTCAGAAGGCAACAGAGAGCCAAGTGCAATCCCCTCGGGCAGGGCAGAGCAGGGCTCACGTTTCAGGCACAGTCCTATCTCCTCCTTTCACACACTGATCCACACACGTGCTTGTTTAATAGCCATAGGGATTCTGGACTCTGATCCAGGCAGATTTAATATGCCATGGTCCTTTGTGTGTCTAATTCAGTGCTGAAAGAGACCCCACCAAGAGATGAGACCAAAGCAAGCCTCAGTTCAGGTCTGCAGCCCCACAGAGGTTGCAGAGGGATGCCTGAAGCTTATTTTGGGCAGCATTTATTGAAGTGACTTTCAAATGACATGAGTCCAAACAAAACCCATCATGGTAAACCCTTGTGTGAGCTATAAGGACATACCTTCCTGGGGCTTGGCTCTCCAGGAGCTATATACACACATTTCAGGTGATCTTTGAAACCACTCAGCTCTGACAAGAAAGTTCTCTGTAACACCACCTCTACCCCAGCTCTGTGGAAGATCATGACTGATCCCAAATCTTGGCTGTGGTTAATAGAACAACCTGTTAGCCTGAAACTGCCCCACATCGAGGTGGACACAGCCATTTCAGGATGTCCAGGTGGACACAGACCTTCCAGGATGTCCAGCCAGAGCTGCACTTTCTGTACTGGCCCCAGGAATCACACCTCCTGAAGCCACCAGCTTTACATCCTGAACTTCCAGGCTCTCCCAGTACAACTCTGTCTAAACATAACAGAGATCTGCTCCCCAAACGTAAACAAAACAAAAACCTAAAAACCTTCACCCCCCTCCCCACATAAAAGGTCACAAAACACGAGCAAAAAGGACCTATTGTGGTTTGACCCACAGAAGAGCCAACAGTACTTGAATCAAACCACACACAGACACGCCAAGGAATCCCTGGGAGGTGTGGAACTGCACGTCTCCTTCACACCAGGTGCTTCCCATCCAAAACAAACACAGAACCACAGCTCAAGGCAGGGCTGCACCTTTGTCCTGTCACTACAATATTTACTGTACTGCTTGGTGTGGGGTGGAGGGGTTAAGTGCAGTTTTAAACAAAAAGAGAACTTTTTGGTACCACCCATGGGATGGGTTGAAGACTGTCAGCTGGTAATTCCCACACAAACCCCCTACAGAATCCAGGAGGTTCATTTACAGCAGTGACAAGTCTGTGTCCAAACAGGTTCACTCCAGCCCAGGCTAAGTTGTTTGTAACTATGCCAGCATTCCACACCACCTTTGTTATATTTGGAAATTAGTTCACACATTAATTCCAGGCTAATAAATGAAGTTCAGAGTGCAGCACCAACACTTGGCGTATCATAAATAGAGTTTGCTCCTGTTTTGCCCCAGTGCTCCAGATTTGGAGCTGCCACCCTCTAAGCCCTGTGCCCACATATATATTCCCTGAAGCAGTGTGGGATTTGATTCCTTCACTCCAGACCTTTGTGTGACCTTTCACACCCTATCTGAAGTTTCCTTGCTGCAGGAAGGAAATTTTTATTCCTGTAAACTTTCAGAGATTTAATCCCTACAAAACAGGTACAATGTTTACACACATGGACAAGGAAGGAACACACTGAAGGCAAACAGATCTCACACACATATTGAGGGGAATTGAGGTATTGAGGGGAAGAGCAACAAAGGAAGGAGCCAAGAGGGCACAGAGGGTCAGTGAAATGGGCAAACTGGCAGTAGATTTTCCCCCTTCTCAAATCTGAAGTGACCAAGAGTGGCAGCAGCCACAGAACCTGTGCTCCCTTCTAATCTGGAGGGCACTGTTTCCATGGAATACATGAGGAATCCAAGCAAGATAAAGGTTTCCCTACCAGAAGCAGGAAGGACCTACACCAGCTGTAGATTAGAGCAAACTAATCCACCTGAGCACTCTCCAGTCTGAACTTCTACACGTGCTGTCAAGATTCCTGAGAAGCAATGAATCAAATAGAGATGGAAATGGGAGAGAGCACCAAAAGCCAGAACAGGACTAAAGAAAGCCTGTGCTGATAACAGGGCCAGTCTCAGGACTGTGGCCAGCAGTAAACCTGAGGAATGTGGTGCTTCCATTGATAACAGAAGGCTGCACTGTAAGACTCAACAACTGGGGACCCTCCATTCTCCCACCAAAACGATGGCACCAAGGAATGGCACAGCACTTCTATTTCCCACGTGTATTCCAATCCAGGGAAAAAAGACAGCAAGCAGCAGCCCCCACCCTAAGGTTTTTGCAAGCTCAAGTCAGCCAGATTCTGAGCCAAAGGGAAGGAAAGATCTGCCCTAAACCTCGTTTATCACCAGCAACGAAGAAGGAACCGATGGACTTCACAGCTGGCATTTCACCCCCTGCATCGCACGGGTGCGACCCGTGGCAGGCCATTTGGGCACACAGTTTGGTGCTTGAGAGAGATTTTGCATGATAAAGCCACCCTACACCTTTTTTATATCATTTTTCCACCAGTGCCAGACGAACCTAGGGATGTGTGGGGACTGACTTACTGGCCACCAGGAGCTGGACCCTGTGCTCGCGGCCCGTGTCGTTCAGCACCTCCCTGCAGGTGTAGTTGCCCTGGTCCTGCAGTCGGAGCTGGGTGATGCTCAGGGAGCTGTGGTTGACCAGGGAGAAGCGCACATCCCGCGGGAAGGCCGCCCTGGGGAAGGAGAGGGGCGGGAAGGTGCGCGGGTCCCCCTGGAACCACAGCACCTGGGTGGCCTCTTTGGACACATTGCGGCACAGGAGGAGGATGCTGTCCCCGAGCTGCCCGAACACCACCTCATCTGTTCCTGGAAAAGAGAAGGGACGCTGTTAGGGAGGCAGGGAAAGAGTAAAACAGCGGGATAGCTGATGTATTATCAAGCCTTTGAGGTGCTTGTTAGGGCAGTGCTGAGGGATGTCCACGGTGACCAAAGCCATCCATTGCAGGGCAGGACAAGGGGGACACAGCTCCACCAAAGCCATCCTTTGCAGGGCAGGACAAGGGGGCACAGAACCCCACCAAGCCATCCAGGGCAGGGCAGGACAAGGGGGACACAGCCCCACCAAAGCCCTTTTTGCAGGGCAGGACAAGGGGGGACACAGCTCCACCAAAGCCATCCATTGCAGGGCACAGGGCAGGACAAGGGGGACACAGCCCCACCAAAGCCATCCATTGCAGGGCAGGACAAGGGGGACACAGCCCCACCAAAGCCATCCTTTGCAGGGCAGGACAAGGGGGACACAGCTCCCTGCTCCCCTCCCCTCAGCCCGCGCTACCTGCGGCCTCCCGGCGCGGCACGAGCCTGCAGACGCAAAGGGCAAGGACCAGCCGTGCGGGCGCCGTCCCGCCGGGCAGCCGCATGGCCGTGCGCCTCTGCCACAGCGCCGGGGAGGCGGCGCCGCCCGGCCCCCGCCCCGGACAGCGAGGCGGGCCCGGCCGGGAGCACCGGCCCGCCCTGCGGGGCCCGTGAGGGGGTCGCGGCCCGGCCCGGCCGCCTCAGGGCCGCCATCTCGGGCGCCGCCATCTTGGGTGCCCCCCCCTTCACCCCTGGCCCCGCCCGCCATCTTGGGGTCACCTCACGGCTCCCCCCGCCATCCTGGGGTCACCTCACGGCTCCCCCTCCATCTTGGGGTCATCTCACGGACCCCCTCCCATCTCGGGGTCACCTCACGGCTCCCCCCCCATCTCGGGGTCACCTCAGGGACCCCCCGCCATCCTGGGGTCACCTCAGGGACCCCCCGCCATCTCGGGGTCACCTCACGGCTCCCCCCCCGCCAACCTGGGGTCACCTCAG
>JAWWTY010000035.1:4019122-4040052 GCA_035222235.1 Margarornis squamiger | reverse complement strand
CACCCGCCGGCCCCCCCCCCAACACGGGGTCACCTCAGGGACCCCCCGCCACCCTGGGGTCACCTCAGGGACCCCCCGCCACCCTGGGGTCACCTCACGGCTCCCCCCGCCATCCTGGGGTCACCTCACGGACCCCCCGCCATCTCGGGGTCACCTCACGGCGCCGGGGCCGGGGCGCTGCCCCCCAGGTGCCGCCCATGGACCGGGCATATTCAACACGAGGAGAACGGTGGGGTTTTTTTGGCCTGAGGGCAAACCCAGGTGGTAAGCGAACGCCGCTTCCCGGAGAGCTTCTGTAAGTCACCCACTTGGAGACACCCCGCAAAGAGCGGAGCGGGAAGAGCGGCGGTAAAAGGTTACTCCTCTGTGTAACCCCGCAGCAAGGCCTACAAAGTATTTAGGTATCCTTAGGTTTCTCCAGGCTGTGTGACACCTGCAGAAGGCACACGGCGCGCGTGCAGCAGAGCGCCCAGACGCACGGGGCTACCCCACTGGGCTCTGGCACATTAATTATTAATTAACCTAATTAGCGGCAGGGCTGCCCCAGGTAAGCAGAGCTGGGGGGGGGGCACGGCCTGCTGCGGCCCCCGCCGGGGGGCGCCGAAGAGCTGGCCCGGGGGGAGCCAGCGGTGCGTCTCAGCCAATGGGAGCGGAGAGCGGCGGCGTCTCAGCCAATGGGAGCGGAGAGCGGCGGCGTCTCAGCCAATGGGAGCGGGGGGCGGGCAGCGCGGAGTCGCCGCCGCAGCCGCCGCCGCAGCCGTAGCCATAACCAGGGCCTTAGCCATAACCATGCCGGTGGACCTGGGGCAATGGGACGGGCCGCTGAGCCTCGCCGAGGTGGAGCAGAAGCCGGCGCACCCGCTGCGGGTCAAGTATGGCTCCGTGGAGATCGACGAGCTGGGCAAGGTGCTGACACCCACCCAGGTGAGCAGCGCCCGGCGGGTGCCGCGGCAAAATGGCGGGAGGCGGCCGGGCCTCCTGCGCCGTCTGTCCCGCAGCTCCCGCTGGAGCATCACTAGGTGCGGAGGGACAGAGAGGGGCTGAGCTTTGCTGTTCGCCCTCCTAAGGTGACGGCGTGGCCGCGGGAGAAGGCCTGTGTCTGTCACAGCCTGGGCGGGCTGGCACGAACGTGGAACCCCTCGGGTGTCGCAGCCAGCACTGGTGGCCGAGTGTGCAGGGCAGGGGGCTGGCACGGGCAGCGGGGCTGGTGCTAACGTGGTCATCCCTGCAGGTCCAACATCGCCCCACCAGCATCGAGTGGGATGGCTGTGATCCCCAGAAGCTTTACACCCTGGTTCTCACAGACCCCGATGCGCCAAGTAGGAAGGATCCAAAGTTCAGGTATCGGCGATGGGCAGCTTCCTGTGTTGCCTGGGGAAACGCTCTGGCTAAACAGAGGGTTAGGAGGAGGTTGAGACTTTGATCCGCCTGAGGTGCAGCAGTGGGGCTGTAGCTTGGCATAGAAACAGTGTCCTTGCATCTGTCTTTGAGCCAGGGACAGCACGGGGAGGAGGAGCTGCTTCTGCCAGGGGTGTTCAGAGGTCTATTGCAGCTGGAGCAGCACAGCGTCTGCTGGTTGCTCTAATTTGGCCCATGTGTGAGTTGGAATTAGGTTTGTCTGTGCTGGTGGTGAAGTCTTAAAACTGGGCCCACCTCACCTTTCTCAAGTCAGCCTCAGAAGCATGTGGAATATACACTTTTGGGGGTCAAGCTGTGGGTTTTCCCACAGCCACAGGACAGGCTGATGGAGCTGGTTTTGGCAGGTTGTGCATCCCAAAGGAACAACAGCACCTGCTCTGGGAATGCTGCTCTGTGGGTTTGGTAAACCAGCAGTGGCAGCTGTTCACTTACCCTTCACTGGGAGCCTTACAGAAAAGCAGCAGCTTGGAGTGACAGAGGGACTCACCTGGGGCTGTGCCCTCTCCTTGCAGGGAATGGCATCACTTTCTGGTGACCAACATGAAAGGCAACAACGTGGGCAGCGGGACCGTGCTGTCGGATTACGTGGGCTCCGGGCCTCCCAAGGGAACAGGTACCTGTCTGCAGCAGTTCCCAGGCACTGCTGCATGGCTCAAACACGGTGCACAAGGGCAGGGGGAGGCCAGCTGTGCAAACAGTCCATGCAGGATTGCTCGTGGCTGCATAGAGCCACAGCCAGCACGAGCATATCAGGCACATCTTCTCTAAGCTGCCTTAAGCTCCATCATCCTTAGCCTTCTGCTCCTGGAGCACAGGGGCACCTGCAGGGGTCACTTCAGAGCAAACCTGTGATGCTGGAATTCTGTGTGGTAACGCTGTCCCTCCCCCAGGGCTGCACCGCTACGTGTGGCTGGTGTACGAGCAGCCGAAGCAGCTCTCCTGCAACGAGCCCGTCCTGTCGAACCGCTCCGGCGACAAGCGAGGCAAGTTCAAGGTGGCCGCTTTCCGCAGCAAGTACGGGCTGGGGGCGCCGGTGGCGGGCACCTGCTACCAGGCAGAGTGGGATGACTACGTGCCCAAGCTCTACGAGCAGCTCTCGGGGAAGTAGGCAGAGGGGATGTGGAGCAGCACTGTGCAGCACCCACGGATCAGGCACGGCGCTGTAGTTTCGTTTGATTAGTGAGTTGAATGCCACTGTCCTGTTCTGGCTGCTGGAGCTGTAACCCTGTCACTGTCCCTGCTCCGTGTCCAGGCTTGTGCTGATTCATATTGTACAGGTGATCCTAGCTAGAGCTGCTGACAGGTGTCCCTGGAAGGGCCACTCCCTCCCAACTGACCTGCTTAAGGGAAGCAAAAGCCTTTGTGAATTAAGTGTAGATTCAGAGTGTCTCTGCTGTCCTGGGATGGCGTTAGATGGTAGGGGTGAGGGTATAGAACCACTTCTGGGCTATTGCTGGCTGTGGAGACTCCCTTTTCCAGGAGAGGAAAGGGCAGTCTAAGGGAAACTTCCCCTCCTCCCTACGGTTTTTTGTTTGTTTGTTTTTTTCTCCTCAACATTTGGCCAGTGCCTCCACTTCACTGCTCCAGTAGTGAAGGTGCAGCTCGAAGGGGAGGCAGGAGCTGGTCTAAAGCACTACTTCTGTTCTCTGCTGCCATTTCAAGTCGAGACCACTTTGTTTTTTTTTCAGTCCTGTGGTGACCTGATGTTAACGTGCTTTTTGCTCACAGTGCAATTAAAAACTTACCAAGGTGTGTGGTGTGCTTGGTTTTCTTCTTGGGGGATGAGGGGAGTGCTGTTGTTCCCAGCTGTCCTGCTGGGCAGAGGCTGGACCTGGTGCCAGGGGCTCCCCACTCCTGGAACACACTGATGCTGGAGGGATGCAGCGCAAAGCAGTTGTGTCTTTCCACCTTTACCTGCCTTTAGTCCCTGTCCCAGGATCCCCCAGCCCTGCAGAGGCTCCTTCCCCCCTCATCTGAATCCCAACAGCAGATTTGGTCCAGCCTGATGGCTAGAAAAGGGTAAAAAAGGTAAAGCCAATGCAATGGAACTTCATGGAACCAGGAGCCTCCCCCGCTTTTTCAAGCTGCTGTTTCAAAGGTCTGCACTGACATGGTCTGACAAACAGGAACCAGCAGTGGCCCTGTGAAAATCAGGGGCTCCTGAACTCCAAAAGGTAGATGGTGTTTGCCCCAGGGCAGTTTTTCAGCCCAGCCATTGAAACATGTCAATGGGATTAATGGTTTTTCAGGAAAACATTCCCAGCTATTCAAGAGCAAGGCCCACACGCCTGAGGTTGGAGCAGGGATCCATCCTGGGACTGCTCAGGTTGGAAGCAGGATGAAAATGATCCACACTCCATTACCCTAAAAACCTCCACTGTGAGGAAAACAGGTTTGGAACAGAGCCCTGAGGTTCCTCCAGCCTCAGGCTGAGGGACACCTGTGGAATGTGTCACCCCCCCATCCCACCCTGCACCTGTGCTGGGCCACCAGCCACCCCTCCCACAATGACACAGCCAGGCATTGTGATGAACACTTTTATTTACAAATATAATTAAAAGCTCTGACAGTTATTCATGCTCTTCCCTGGAACCTGAAAAATGTTTTTGTTTGTTTTGTTGGTTTTTTGTCCTTTTTTTTTTTTGTCGTCGTAGTTTTTTTTTTTTTTAAAGTGCATGCAAAAGAAGTAAAGCCTTTTTTTTTTCTCTTTTTATTGTAAGAAAATACACAGTTTGAAAGTGTGAATAATGCAATATTTATGACCAAGATCATGGGATTGGGGGTGGACTTGGGGGAGGAACAAAAAAAAAAAAAACAAAACAAAAAAAAAAAAACAAAACCCCAAAAAAATAAAAAGAAAAACTCAAAAGGGCTGGGATGATCTAACAGACAGTGTTGAGCTCCGGAACGGAACTGGAGAGTGGGGGGGTGGCTGGAGCAGGAGGGAGGGGGGAAAGAAGTAAAAAAATTTCTGATCAGAGAAACAGTTAAAATACAATATGAAAATAAGTAAAAGCTCTCCTTAAATTCCTTCTATACACAAAATACACGATTTGACAAAGCCCAATTTGTGCTACTGGGATCCTGTGGGCTCATTTAAGTGTATTCACATTCTCTGCGACAGCAGAAAATGATTATGATACAATCAAGAATATGCCAAGGGGCAAGGGCTCGTCCCTGCTGCCCCTGGCATGGTTCTCCTAAAAATCACCACATCGTCGCCCGCCCCTCCCCACCCCCAAAAAAGTAATAATATGTCACCACTGATATGTACAGCACGATTAGGTTTTTTTTTTTCTGTAAAATGTATCAAATTTTTTTTTTTCAATCTTTAATAAAATTTTTTTATTATTATTTAATTATTCCTGATGAATAAATACCAAAAAAATAAAAATAAAATAAAATTATGCAGCAGCTAGTTAAGGTAAGGCTGCGGATTCAGTCTCTCTCCCCCTGGGATCGTAGATATCTTTTAATTATTAATATTTTTTTGCTTGTACTTTCATTGATTGGTGGTAAAATGAGTGATTGCTCAAAAGCAACATACATCCACTTGAGTTTTTTTTTTTTCTCCATTAAAATTGTCTCCAAAGTTTTCACTGAAACATTTTTAATCATTGCACAGAGACATCAATACTGTGACATACTATGGAAAAGACTGCCAGGAGCTGTCCTGCACCGGGACGTGACGGGGGAAAGGGGCCCCTGATGGAGTAAGAATATACAGGCACTGGTCCGACACGATGTCAGTAAGAGAGACAGAAAGAGAGAGAGCACGCCCGTCAACATGGGGAATGTTGGGTTTGCAAGTTTTATCCTTACTTTGTTTGCTTTTTGTCTTTTTTTTTTGTTTTGTTTTGTTTTTTAAATGGCAAAGAAATTTAACCTCATCTATAGTCCTCCTTGGGATATTCTAAAGTGACCAAATTCCCAAAGCCCATCCGCAAGCTCTCCATGTCAAACGTCTCAATCTCTCGCTCCTGCTTTTCCAACAGAAACTTGATCCTCTCGCTGCGTTCCTTCTGGAGGGCGGCGAGCTCCTCTTCGATCTGAAACGAGCACAGTCAGCAGCCCCCCAGCACAGCCCCCCTGCCCCAAGCCCAAATCCCAGCCCAGCTCCAGGGACCCCTCACAGCCTCCCCCTGCAATGTACCTTTTGTTCCAGGTGTGCCCTGCGCAGCGACACCCGTTGCTCCAGCTTCTGGAGTTCCCTTTCGTGCTGTGCTTCTGTCTGCATCTTAATTTTGCTCTGGTACGCGTTGAGCAGCTCCATCTCCTGCTGGAGTTGCAGTCTCAGGGCTTGGCATTCTGCTTCCTGAGCCTCATCCAGCCGTAGCTGTAAGAGTATCCAGGAAAACAACGCTCAGACTTCCACTGGCAATCCCTCTGCTCCCACACTTCTGTCACACTGCTTTTCTTTCCCAAAGCCAGGAGCCTCTGGTGTTGGGAAGGCAGGAAGGGCTTTGTCAAGAGGAGCTTCCCCACTCACAGAGGCAGAGCCTCAGGGAAGATGCAGTTCTAAACCTCAGGGAAGATGCAGTTCTAAACCCCAGCACATGAGGGGCAGAAGGGGAAGGATGCACATTCCATGGGATCCTTGTTCCAAGAGGGAAAGTGCCACCTGCTGCATTATTTGAACAGCTCTTACAAACACAACCATCCAGTGGCTGGAGAAGACCACCCCAGTGTGCTGGGAGGCCTGACTGTTCCCCCTCCCAGCCCCTTGCCCAGGGACACCCCCGTACCGCCTGCGAGGCCATCATCTCATTGATGCTCTGCTCGTACTGCTCGGCCAGGATGGCGAGCTTCCGCGTCTGCTCGTCCTTCAGGCTCTTCAGAATTGTCTTGTGCTCACTCTTTGGAGTTACTTCCAGCTGGTGATTCTTCAGTGCTTTGTACTGCTTAGTTTGCACTTTGCATGTGTCCTGGAACTGCTTTTTGATCTGCATTTCCATAGCCTGCCAAGGAAGGAACGATGTGAAGAGCTTTGGGGATGGAGAGGTTACGGTACATCCAAATGGGTGGGTTGGTGGGTGAGAACCACAGCTCCCCTGTGCTCTGTGAGCTGCAGCCTGCAGCCCGTGAGCAAGGTTTTAACCAGGGATCTAAGCAGGAGCACCAGCTCAGGCCCTGAAACAGCACCAGCTCAGGCTTCCACAGCCCAGGGCACCTCCATCCTCTGCCCCTGCTTCCTGCAGGTTGCCCGGCCCAGCACCTGCCCCCTGCCTCCCAAAACGTGTTTGCTTTTTCAGCCTCCTTCCCATTCTGTTTCTTCCCCACCTCAACTGTGCACTCCAAGGAGGCTGCGGATCTGAGAAGTAGCAAGGATGTGACAAAGTGATCTCCTTGGTGACAAGTGACAGGACCCAAGGGAACAGCTGGAACTGTGTCAGGAGGTTTAGGTTGGATCTCAGGAAAAGGCTCTTCCCCCAGAGAGTGGTTGGGCACTGAGCAGGCTCCCCAGGGCAGTGGGCACAGCCCCAAGGCTGCCAGAGCTCAAAGGAGCCTTTGGACAACAGGACAGGGACAGGGTGGGATTGTTCGGGCGTCTGTGCAGGGCCAGATGGACCCATGATCCTTGCAGGTCCCTTCCAGCTCAGGATGTTCTAGGACTCTATGGCACTGGGAGGAGGAACAGGCCTCTCCCACAGGGAGCAGCTTAGAGGTCTGTGACCAACCTGCAGCCAAACTGGGGCAGTGCACAGTGCTCAGCACACCCATGTCCTCTCTTGCTCTCCTGACTGTCAAAGCACCACCCAACCCCTCTCCATATCGAGGTTTCCAGGCTGACACCAGTGAACAAAGCACAGCTCATCAGAAGCAAGTCAGGACTGGACTATTTTTACCCAGCAGCCTCAATTAGCTTAAAAAACCCTCCATGAGCATTGTGCTGTCACAGCCCACAAGTTCCTTATCCAGAGCAGCCCTGTGCAAAGGGAAGGGATGCAAGGGAGAGCACAGGGTGTGCAGAGCAGTGGTCCCACAGCACGGATGAGGCAGCAAGCACAGCCCAGCCTGCCTGGCAGGACAGAGGCAGCAGGAGAAGGAGGAGGAGGAGGAGGAGGAAGGAAAGCTCCCAGCACCTTCAGGTTCTTTGGTTGCTGCCGGAGCTCCATGAAATGCTTCCTGTGCAGCTCCCGCTCTCGCCGCTTGTTGTATTCCAGCTGGTTCTCGAGCTCAGTCTGGTGCTGCAGCCGGATCAGGTCCATGCGCAGCTTCTGCAGCGTGTGCAGCTGCCGGTACTCCAGCTCGCGCGTGGACTCGTCGTGCCGGATCAGCATCGCGTGCTCCATCTCCTTCTGCGTCCGCTTCTTGTTCAGCTCCTGCACCAGGGCACAAGGCAAGGGCTCAGCAGGGATGGACTCTCCGCCCAGAGACACCCCAGTCGAGGTCACGGGGCTGAGTGTCCTGGTCACTTGTCTACAGAGCACCAAGGACTTCGTGTGTTATAGGGAAAGAAACCTGGTGCTAACAGTGACCACCCATCATCATCCATCCAGCCAGCCAGCCAGCCCCTGCTCCACCAGAAGCTCCAGGATGGCCCCAGGAGTCCCCAGCAGGTGGCACTGGGACCCCACACAAGCCTTCTGTGACTGCTGAGAATCTGAGAATCACAGCAGCTTTCAATGAACATAATTCGAGGCTGGGGGGGCTGACAGAGCTAAGGGCTCTTATTAGTCTGTTTTAAATTCCCCTGTGCCCCTGCTTGGCACCAGGAATGAGGTTTTTCCCGGATCACCTGCATGAGAATGGCCAAAGCAGAGGTGAACAGCTCCAATACCACCTCAAGTGTGAAAAAGAATTGCCCAGGTGGGTTTTGGCCCAAGGTGCAGCACATTTTTAAAACAAGGACAGAGCTCAAGGCTCACAGGGTTTCACAGTGTGCACTAAGAGCTCTGCAAAGGGTATCTATCCACAGCCCAGGATAACCCACACTGAGCTACAAGCCAAGGAAGGGGAAGACACCAGTTCCCTCCCTGATTACTGCTCATATTTCTGTCTCAGGAGCTGACTCCAGCTCAGGGGAGCCGTGATTCCAGCTGTACCCCTTGCTGATACTTGGTGCCCTTTCCAGATGGTCTGCTGGTACATCCCAGATCCAGCCCTCCGGTTTCCAACCTCTCTGCTCCACAATGGAGTGAGACAGGCCCAGTGGGGCTGCCCTGCACCACACGCAGTGCCCAGCACAGGGAGGGCCCAGTGCTGGCTCAGCCTAACAAATTTCTGCAGGAGAAGCAAAAAAAATCTAATTATTCTGAGCTG
This sequence comes from Margarornis squamiger, assembly GCA_035222235.1. Classification (NCBI taxonomy): domain Eukaryota; kingdom Metazoa; phylum Chordata; class Aves; order Passeriformes; family Furnariidae; genus Margarornis; species Margarornis squamiger. Next base: position 4,031,370 of record JAWWTY010000035.1, on the reverse strand, counting down.
TTGCTCACACGTTGTAATCCTGTTGTATCTCTCAACAGCAGCACCTGCAAACAGGCACTTCAACTCCTCTGGCTGCTACAACTGGGACAGGTTTGAGCTGAGAAGATGGGCAAGGAAACAGGGCCTGGGCTTGTCTCTGCCTTCTTGGCCATAAGGGTGTTGCATGTCTTTACATTTAAGCAAAATTTGCCCCTGACAGCCAAGATGAAAAAGGAGATCATTTCCCACTGGCACAAAGGCAGCTGGGACACTGAACAGGCTGTGGCACGTTTGCCTTCATCTCAGGACAGCTCAGCCTCTCTGGAGCCCATTCCACACCTGCTTTCAGTTCACACACCACGAACACACACAGTCACTCCACTTCTCTCAAACACTTCCCCACTTGCACAAAAAGAACCTCTGTGGTTACTTAAAATATCGTGAAAAACACAGTTTGAAAGTGTTATTTACTTCAGATGTCTGTTCCAGAGCATTTGAAGTAGTTAGTAGGGATTTTATTTTCGGGAAATAAACACTCAGACCATTCTGAAAATTAGGTCTCTCTTCAGAGCTTAAAATGCAGGAGCTCAGGGGTGTGTTCCCTGGTTAAATGCCATGCCAGGTAACTGAACTCTGTTCTCATCCCTGCCACGGAGCTCTTACATGCTGTGATAAGGGTGCCCAAATCTGATTTTTCACAGTCATTCATTTTCAGTGTGCCTGAGTTGAGATGTCTGGATGTGATTTGCAAAGCAGCTGAGCAGCCCCAGGCACATCTGAAGTCAAGGGTGGCAAAGCTCTGAACAAGTGAAAAGTAAGCTGGAAAATTTGATGGTAGCAGGCCAAGTACAATTAGAAATTTTTGGCCATTGCTCACTCAGCCTTCACTAAAATACCCTCTTATTTGACAGTCTTTATCCAAAAATAACATTAATGAAGAATTCAGATGCTACAGTGATGGCCACAGAAAAATCTAATAGTAATGAAGTAATAGCATTAAAGTAAGTAATACCTCTTTCTCCAAAGTGGTACTTGACCACAGGCAAGGGGCAGCAACTGATGAGGGAAAGCAGGATGGCAACAGCTCCTCCTCAACAAACTACTGCCCCATCCCACAGCTCTCCATGGCCCTCACCATGGCCCAAACTGCCCCGTGCTGCGAAGGCAGCCCAAAGGATCCCCCAAAATCCAAAACTTGGGAGCTCAGATGAGGCATCTGACCCAGAATAGGTGGCCCACATCGTGCTTCTGTCCGCCAGTCAACAAAGCCACCCCTCCTCAACTCATCAAAGCAGCCACAGCCGTGTGGAAAACCATTTCCCAAAACTTTCTCCCTATATTTTCCTCAATTCTATTTAGCAACTGCAAACACAGAGCTCTAAACCTAAGTCAGCAACCATTTTACAGACATGAAGCTAAAGCAGTTAATGAAATGCTTGGAAAGAAGAGAAGTGCCATACTTCCCGAATGTTCTGCTGCTCCATCTCGTGCCTCTTGATCATCGTTTTTCTCTTGAAGGAACGGCAGTTTTTGTCGTAGTAGAGTCTCTGCTGGCTGAGAAGTTGGGCCTCCTCTTCAGCCTGTGTGTGCTGCAGGTTCTCTTTATGTTTGGATATTCTTTCTTGCTTCTCTTTCTTGGGCGTGCTGTGGTCCTCGTTCATTTCCTGCAGGCACACAGGGTCAAAACAAGGCTCCCTTAGGATCACAGTGGACTTGGAGGACCTTCACTCTCTGCCATTCAGGACACCAAAACCCTACCACAGCACCAGGTGCCAGCAGCACCAGACCTGTCACCCAGCCACGCCCAGCCCTGCTGCTTCTACAGTTGTATTATGACCCACATCAAGAGGAGGAGGAAAAGTGGCCATTGAACACAAACATTTTGGGAGGCTCTGGCTGCCCAGGAGGGAGACCAGGTCAGACCCCCCAGACCCCCTCCCAGCTCTGTGCCTGGGCTTAAGTTTTACTTCAACAGGTCTCATGTTGGATTCTCTATAAATCAGATTAAAGGGCTCCTTGCTATTCATTTTCTCACCTTTACATTCTTAACAGCAAATTACTTTTGCAGTGTGGCAGGGACGCTGTACTTAAATACTGCACTTTGGCACAGATTAGCCATACACTAGGGTTTTATATATACTTCTTCTTCTAATTTGTGTAAGTGATCACTGGGCTTTTAGTCAAGGGACAATGAATGGCTGCTCTCATTACTAACAGCTTACATTAGAAAAAAAAACCAAACAGATGAGGAGAAAGGGGAAGAAGAATTCTCTGTGAAGTCCCATTTTCCCTCATCACCCTTGGTTTCAATGATTCTGCTCTACAGCAAGTTGTGAGGGCACCTCTAGCACCCTCAGATATTCTTCTGAAAATGCTGCCAGATGCTACCAGTTCCTGAAAAAACTTATTTGCTGAGCACCTAAATTTGCTTCCAAGCCAGATAGCATCCCTTAAACCCCTGGGCTGGCCCAGGTTTATCAAAACGAAAGGCTGGCTCGTGTTCATTCCACACCCCTGCAGCCCTGAAAATGAGGGTTTCTTGCCTCTTTAATCTTTTCCTTGCAAAGCTTGTATTGTTTCTTCTGACTTTCTAAAAAGGTCGCCAGGTCTTTCTTTTGCTGAGCCAAAATCTGTTGCTGGAATTTCTTTTCATCTGCTGCAGCTGCCTTTGCCTGCAAGGTACAGAGAGGAAAAAAAAAAAACCCAAAACAAAAGGGTGAGGGAGTAGGTACAGAATCCAGCACAAATCAGTCTTGTGTCGTGGTTTTTTTGGTCATTCTTCCCTCGGTGTGCTAAACAAAACCATGAGCACCAGCCACAAGAAAACTGCGTGCACTGAAAATACATAATGTCCACATAAATATAAGAGTTTCCTCGTGCTTCTTATCTCCCCACCAAAACCAACCCAGCAGGTGCAACCCCACTAATTTACCACGTGGATTAACATGTTGATTTTTAAACAGAGTGAGGAGCAGCAGCAAGGTTTGTCAATCCCTCATCTACAAGGCAAAGCTCCTCCAAGGTCCCCAGAGCCCCTTTATCCAGCTGTCACTGGCTGTGTGTTGGTGGATGCCAATGGAGTGCCCATCATCCAGGACTTGAAGCTGCTTCACCAGGGCAGCTCTGGACAGTGACCACATGGGGTTGGAGCAGTAAATCCCACAACCTTTTCTTACCCGAACTCGCCTCTCCCTTCAGTCACTGGGTACCCTCCAACCCCACTCACCTCCTTCTCCATCACAGCCACCTGCTTCTTGGCCAGCTTCTCCAGCTCAATGGACGAGTTGTTGGCGTGTGTCTCCACCTCCTTCTGCAGCTTGAGGCGGTGCTCGTCCATCTCGGCCTTCAACTTGTTCTCCAGGGCGATCAGCTGCTTCTGGTGCTGGCGCCGCATCCGCTTATATCCTGACATCTGTTCCCGCAACTCGTTCTCCTGCTCATGCTCATGGATCTGTCTTGTAACCTGATGTCAGGGAAAAGGGGAGAAGTGCTGCATGGCCTTCCCTCACACACCAGCTGTCTCCATGGTGGAGCTTACCTGTAACCCCTGGGAGATCAACTTCCAGGGAATGCTGCTCCTGGTTTCAGAGGTGCTGCTGTTTAATATCACAAAGCCATGAGGTTTCTCTCTCCTGATTTTTAGCTGCCCCAATCTTTGCCTGAGACTTTCATGGGTGTTTTCAGTCACACAGCAGAAAATGCCATGTTACAAATAAAGGAAATGACTGGTTACTTATCACTCCAGGAAAAACTGGAGGAGATCTGGAAACAAAGGTGGGCTGATGGATAACCTTCTTCAGACACAGGGGTAACTATTTTCAGACAAGGATTCAAATCCTGAGGGTGACATGGACTTAGAAGATGGCATCCATCTGAAGAACCCGCTTAACCCACTCATTCTTTCCTTCCTCCTCAAGTCACTCCCCAATGCCAACTCAGTCCCTCAACACCTATTTCCTGCTATGAGTAGCCTCCTTCAAAATTTCTCCTTAAAATCCAAGAGAATGGCAGACTGAGCTCATTCCCTCCCAGAATTGAAAGTTTTCTAACAAGGGAACACTGTTCTGGAACTGTGTGCTCTTAACAAGATTGATCAGATGGTCTAAGCAGATTTTAAACCCTGCTCATCTGAAACAAACTCACAAGTTCCACATTCATTTCCATGCCCAAGTGTATCCATGTGAAAGGAAGAAAGAAAAAAACCCCAGTAAGTTGTGCCAAAAATGTTCAGAAAAAAAATGCAAATGGGTGATGCTTCCATTTCAAAAGAAGAAAAGTGTCCAAGACTGATTTTTATTTTTTTACAGACTGTCTCAGGAACTTCGCACATGAAGCTCTGCTGGGGTTTCATATGGCTTGGGAGCCAAAAGCTGGAGCCACTGATTCTGTGTGAGGGGACCTCTGCTTTTGTGCTGAAGTGTGAAGCAAAGAGGTGAGCCCTTGGCAGGTGAAATCACTGACACTTTACAAACCAACAGCCCTTCCTGCAGCCTGCAAGAGCCCAGCCTTGCTGATGGATTCCTCCAGAGCAGCCCAAAAAACTGGCCCCTCCTACAGTGCTGACAGCATTTGAAAGCAGCATTTCAAGGATTTTCAAAGTTCACACATAGGATGGGATGTACCTACAGACCTGAGATGGTTCAGCTTCCACAGAAGAGCAGCAAACCCAGTGCACTTGCTGGCAGCCCCCTGCTCCACTCCAGGCCCAGGAGGTGACAGAAGGCATCAATCAAGTAAGAAGCTCTGGAATCACCAGGCAAGATTAACACCCCAACTGATGGCACCCAAGGCAGGCAGCTTGTGCCACCTTTCTCGGCTCAAATGACTCCCAGCACTTGGGAGGGGTGTGAAGAGGAGCTTAGGAAGAGCCTCCCAAAGCCTTCACCTTGGCACAGCATTTTACAGCAAATGGGTGCCAACCAAGAAAACTACTGCCAGAGTCCTAGGAGAGAAATGAGACATGGAAAGATGAAGCTACAAAGGGGATGGCCTCTGCCTCCCCCCATCCCTTCCAAAGACAATCCCAGAGGGAAAAGGAAATGCCTGATGGCAAAGAAACCAAAGAACCATCCTGACTAGAGCACTGTGCCAGAGAGGGAGGATGGTGGGCTAATCACATTAGTGAGATCAAGCATCCACCACGAGGTGAGCGATGATGTATAAATCACATCCTCTTTGTACAAGCAATTTCAGGATGTGTTTTTGAAGCTGAGTGGATTAAATACATACTTCCACCTCAGCAACTGGTGTCACAGAGCAGCCTTCAAATGCTTGGGACTAGGTAACTGAACAGATCTAAGCCAGGCACCAGGAGTATGAGACTGTGGGAATGATCACTGAAACACAAACACAGTGTTAGCTCTGTGTGTTCCCAGAGTTCAGAAAACTTTTGGTTTTTCCGAGTGTACCAAGGACAGGCACACTTTGCACAAGTTGGGAAGTGTTTGTAGGAACAGGCACATTTCAGTCAAGTTCAGCAAGAATGAGATCTCTGCCAGAAGCTTTCAGGTAAGGAAAGTTCCTCTGAGAAGCCATCCAAGTTAATTATAAGAGACAGATGCCAGGTAAGACAGGCAAACCCCATACACTTCACACATGCCATTTACCATGTGAAATGACATCCAGCTTGGGGAGAACAGACTTGGTCAGGCACTTGCAGAGACACAGAGACATGGGGACCACCAGGCAGCAGCACAAGATCTTCCTGGATGTGCTATTTTTGAGGCCCAGCCCTTTTGTGAGCAGTGGGACGTTCTGCACGGCACACTCCGTTCCCAGGAGTTGGCAGAACAAAGCAAACAGCAAGAGCATGAGGAAAAAAAATGGATCTAAGAATCCTCTAAGAACTTCACCAGTTTCCCCTTTGGTCTGATCTCTAATGAGATGTAGGACATGCACTTGTTTTATTTACAGCAAAAATCATTAACTTTCATCATCATTTTCTTCATCCCATTTTCAGTTTTGCTCAGCTTTATCATGACAAGAATTCCATCTCAGACAGATTTCCCATGAATTCTGGGCTATTTATCCCTAACAACAGGATGCAATTACTAATTATAAGCTTAGCTGATAAAGCCTTCCAGAAGATGAGACATTAAAAAGTCAGAAGAAAACAGAAGCAGCTTTTCATTCCTCAAGATGAGAGAGAGCAACAGCAGACTTGGTGGTCATCTCATAGATTTAATATCTACATTGAAGACTGAATTTACCACCACCATCTCCAGTCAAGTCCAGTGCTTTTCAGGACTGCAACTTCGAAGACAAGGTCTACACATGGTGACCTCAGGGATGGATGAATTTGGAGGAAAGGAACATTAGTTACTGAACATGCCCAGTTCAGTACCAGAGAAGTCCTTCAGACTAAGCATGAATGAACAAAGGATTAGGGCTTTAAAGATTAAGCCCCTAATGAATGAACAGCTCCAGCAACCATTTTAAAAGAAAATGGGGAGATATTCCAGTAATCACCTTTCTGGTGTTCTTAGACAAAGACACTTGAAACTCCAAAAACTATTTAAAATATCCAAAGAGACCCACAAGGATCATCAATTTCAACTACTGGTCCTGCACAGACACCCCAACAATCCCCCAGAGTGTTGTCCAAACACTCCTTGAGCTCTGGCAGCCTTGGGGCTGTGCCCACTGCCCTGGGGAGCCTGCTCAGTGCCTACCACCCTCTGGGGGAAGAACCTTTCCCTGATACCAACCTAACCCTGCCCTGACACAGCCCCAGCCATTCCCTGGGTGCTGTCCCTGCTCACAGAGAGCAGAGGTTGGTGCTGCCCCTTGTGAGGGGCACAAACATAACCCCATAGATTAGGATGGGGAAAAAGATGGCAAGGGAACTGCTCATTGCCAAATCTGTTCTGCACGTAACCAGAAAACGTCAGGATCCCGCAGTTTCCTGGGGCTCTCTCTGCAGCACACAATAATCAATCAGGTCATCGGCAGAACCAAAAACCTGTATAAACCAGAGCAGCTTTCATTAAGGTATGACATTTTCTCAGTTTCTTATCTCTCTGCATCTTTGGCACACACAGAACTGAGAAGAGAGATGTCTTTTCCAACCTACTCCCACAGGCGGTTCACTTGCCATAAAATCCACACTTTCTCTCTTTCATCCCTCCAAGATTTTTGGTTTACGTAAGGGAGTTGAGCTCACAACTTCTCCTCCAAACCAGCAGCTGTTCAGAGTTCCTTCTTCCACCTTGTTTAACCAAGATACTGAACCCTTTCCTAAAGGACAGCTATTCTCACCTCTTGATAACCAAAACACTGCTCCTCTGTGCTGGCTGAAGCAGAACACTGAGCAAGACCCTACCAGCAGCTTCTCAGAGCAAGAGAAGAACTTGGAGATGAGAAAGCACAAGTTCAAAAATTTTAGAGCAAAGGTCTACAAAGGCAGCAGCCAGATGAGGCCACTGGGAGAAACTCAACCCTCTGGAATAGAGTCACTGCTTCAGCAGAAGAGAGTGCAAGGGAACAGCTTCATGTGAAGGTACCCGGTTTGGGAGCCAGGCTGCCCTGGTGTTATTTTCCTGGCCAAATCCAGGGAATCCTGCTCACATGGACAGATATTTGGCTCCACAGACCCTGGAGATCACATCATTCTTTTGCTGGCATTTGGATTTCAAAGAGAACGCCAAGGCCATTGAAAAAGCATCCTCACTTTCAGACAAAAGTCTGATTTTTCTATGAAATTAAGATATCACCGATGTGAGGAAGAAATCCTTCCCTGGGAGGGTGAGCAAGCTCTGGCACAGGTTGGGCAGAGAAGCTGTGGCTGCCCCAGCCCTGGAAGTATCCAAGGCCAGGTGGGACAGGGCTTGGAGCAACCTGGGCTAGTGGAAGGTGACTCTGCCCATGGCAGGGGGTGAAATGAGAAGAGGTTGAAGGTCCCTTCCCACCCAAACCACTCTGTGATGGTTCCATGAAGTTTTAACTATTTGATCATTTAATTTGAAACCTGTAACAGCAGCTTTCAAGCATGAGGCAGTGGGGGTTTAAGGGGTCCAAGCTTGAAAGATACCCAGGAGGGCAGACCAATGCATCTCTGAACAAATTTAAAAAACAACTTTGCCTTGAAAATGTGGATATGTGTAGTCTTATCAACATGCAGAACCTCTGCCCTTCTTTTTAAACAGAAGCTTGCTGAGCTTCAAGGCTTAGATATCTAGTTGTAACTTTTAATTTATGGATCATTGATAGTCTGCAAAATAACATGGAGATGTGGCAGGTACCTGATCTCCATTTCAGATGGCAACTTTCACTGCAACAGCAGAAATATGCAGGGTGTTTTCCACCACTGTTCCAAGTGAGTGATGGTTACTGTTACCAAAAAAAGCAATCAAAGTAGCCCAGGAAAAAAATACTATTAAAACTGATGATTGAATTATGACCAAAGTTAAGCCCCTTTGATTTTCTTACCCACATCTGCTTAATTTTTTCATTTTTTTCTTTAACCTTAGTAATATCAAAGCACTATTGAAGGACTAGAAGAGTATATTCACAGCCTGTTCCTTTGTGGGTAGTTCATGTCACTATTTTCTCTGGAAGTCTGTTCAGTTTACTTCTCATTCCCATGCTGCTTTTGCAGAGTAACAGGCCAGGGGAATCACTCTTAACATCCCTGGGTCATCCGAGTGTTCAGCTGTCTAATGTAAGTTCTCCTGTGACCCCTGCACTCGCTGAAACTGCTTGAGCTTGTTTTTGGAAAGAGATCCAACTTCCTTTCAGGAATACCAGTCTTCCCTCCATCCACAATATCCTGATCTGAGGGTGAATAACAAGGACTTGACGGTCCCAGACCCTGGACTGCCAGCTGTGGAGTGAACAGTGCCCTGGCTCAGTGCTTTCCTTCTATCCCTGCTTTCATGTTGGGGGTGGTGTCCAGCAAATCTCATAAAAAGAAGTTTTTGCACCCAAATTCCACCCCATCCTGTTGAATTTGGGGCCAGAACTCCCACTTTCTGATTCTCTGCAATACAGGCCACCTGATGCTCCCAACTGCACAACCTTCCTGCACCAGGGAAGATGTTCCCAGCTGCTGAGAAACCCACTGATGGGCAGCAGCAAGGATGGAGGGAACCATCAAGCCCACTGTTTTTTAACACTGGGGGATTTTGGACACCCATTCACACAAGAGTAATCTTTCCCAGATGCCATGGAAAGAGTAAATTAACACAGAGAGATGAATAAAGCCTGAATTTCTGAGTCACACTATAAATGCCAGGCACATTTAGGTCGTTCTCCCCAGATCAGCTCCATGACTGACCCTGCCCTCCCCTCAGGTATTTCAGCAGGACACAGGAGGGCAGGGGGAAGTTCTCCCTTGGCCAGAGGAGCAGCAGCTTTCAGCACTGCTACCCACTGACATCATCCAGGCACTGAGTGGTGACAAAAAGTGTTCTGACACCACGTGGGCACCTCAGACACAAGCACTAGCATCCAGGCTCTGTGCAATAGGTTTAAGCTTGGCTTTTTTATTCCCCCCCGACTCTAGATTTCCATTTTGGAACACGAAGAGGTGGGAATGTAAGATTATTAAAGGGAAAACTCATCACAGTGAAATATTTCTGTGGTAAACACAGGGAAACTTCTCCCCCACCATGTAACCCCAGACCCTAAGGACACACCAACACTTCCTGGGGTGCCATGGTTGGGAATTTCCCCCTACACTGGGAAGGGGATATTTGTCTGTAGGATGGGGACAACAGAGCTTTTGCAAGACACATAATTCCATGTGCTTTTCCAAAGGCCTGCTGGCCAGCTTAGTGAGCTAATGAGTGTGATTCCCAATCCCTCAAAGACACTGTGCTGTGCAGGTACTGCCCACATGAGGAGTGCACCCAGAGCTCCCCCCATATCAGCCTAGACACTGTCCCTGTCAGAGCATGTTCCACAGAAAACCCCCCAAAAAAAGAAGTTCTCCAAAAAGCCAACCATCTTCCCCACCCAGCATATTTTTTATCATCCCCTGGTCACTGAAGCAGAGAGATTTAGCAAATCCAAGTGACTGAGGAATTAAGGCAGACCCAGTCCCAGCCCCACAGGAGGCTGCCAGGGGATTTAGGAGTGACCTTGGGACATTAGCTGTCTTACCCAGAGGTCTGGGAATACCTCACAGTCCATACTTCCATTAGCTCCCAAAGGGACCTGGCCATGCAATCCTGTCAAACCACCCAAGTAGCCCAGGGGTGACATATTCAAGGAAGACAGGAGTTATGGGCTCTGCTGCTCAGGCAGGACAGAAGGGGCAGCAGCTTTCCACAAGGAGCAAAAGAATATTAATATATTCAACACACACATCAATTTATCAATGAAATTGTATGTATGTTTGGAGTATGATACTTGAGCCATTCATCATTTCTTCCCTCCAGCCAACCTAACTGGGTCCTACTTTTATCTGCTCAGTGCAGGCAATAGTGCTGGCACTACACTGGGTGCAAACACACACACACACACACACAAAAGGGAGAAATTCCCAGGGCAGAGGGTCACCAGGAGACCAGGAATCTTGTCTGTGTCAGGTGTGCTGCATCAAGTCCTTTAATACACACATTTCTAGGTCAGTCTTTAAACTGGGGGGGAGCAGGGAGGGAAAGGGGAGCACTCAGGGTATGGGTACCCCAAGGTACACCTGCAAAACATGGGACTCAGATTCTCCCAGGAAGCATCAGGGTAGAAGCCTGAATGCCACAGCATCATTTTAGATTTCAACAGCAGCAGCAGCAACAATCACATAGAAAAAATTTTGGCTGCTGGCACCGCTGCTGCTTTTCCCCTCCCCACCTTTTGCTGTGGTCACACACACACACACACACACACACACACACACAGTGCCTTGGGTGTGCAGAAATGGGAAGGGATTTGGGGGATCAAGAAATGGTGGTATGGAAGGAGAATCCCCACGGTGGAGGGAGGGTAAAGGGAGAAGGGGAGGGCTCGCTGGTGTAATTTCGGGGTTGGTCCAGGATGATGTCATAGCACTGAGCAAGTGCCATGGCCAGACCGTGGGTACTTTCTAACGCTCCCCGTCCATCTGACCTCTAATACCATCGGGCTGAAATATTTAACATGACATTCATTTTAGCCCTGAAAGGCCATTTTTTCAGTGCTTTCCCCCGACAAGGCTGTTCCCCACCGCAGCCCGGGGTGGGGGAGGCGGCACACAACTAACTCTTCCGGCACACACCCCTTTCCCTACTACAAAGGCATCCACAGCAATCACATTTGCAATAGTACAAATCTTGATGGATTCATCCCATCCCCCTCCCCTTTGTAAGCCCACAGCCCGCTGTAAGCCCTCTTCTCTCCCTTATCGCAGCCCAGCAATCCTTCCAAGGGATCAAGCTGGAAAATGCAGTCACGGTACAGTTGCTTGAAATAAATGAATGAATGAAAAAAAAAAAAAACACCACCCAGGCAGCGGCTCAGGCGGGCAGCAGGGATCTTATTGTTCCCAAACCCATCTGCATCTGCATCTCCACAGCGTTTCAGCACCTTTCACACGGCTCATAACACACTTTATGCACATGCAAATAAATATATTAACAAAAGGGAGAGGTGGGAAACACAGGGGAGGGGGAACGAAGCGATATTAACTTCGCCCGGGAAGGTGGGTTATCTCGCGTACAGTGGAAATGCACAGAGAAATTAAATATATTCCACATTTCCATCTCTCACACACACACACATACACACAGAGGGAAAATCTCTCAGTGCAATATCCAGTTGCTATGCCAACCCCACCAACAGCACAGGGAGGGGAGGACGGCGATGGGGGCTCGGAGCTGGGGTGGGGTGGGATGGGGCGGGTGGGGGGCTCTTACCAAAGATGCTGATTTGATTGTGGCAAAGCGCTCTCGGTTCCGGTAGTGGAGGGCCTGATTCTGCACTGACTGGGTAGGCCGCACCTCAGGCCTGCGATCCCTGTGGCCCACCTCATCCCTTATAAATACATGATCCTGCAGAAATGGATAAAAACAAGGAGAAAGTCCGGCTGTGCTCTTCCCGCGGCGGCTGCCTCTCTCTCACCCCTCTGTCTGCACAAGCGCGGCTGTAGGAGAGGCATAGTTCAGCTCTGCTATTCCCGGCAGCTCCCACCGTACAAAATGAATAAGCAACACATTGCAGCTCGGCTCGGCGCGTCAGCTGATCGCTAGCGGGATGCCTCCGAATCCCTGGATCGGGCTGCCTCGCTGCCTTTTTTTTTTTAAAAAAAAAAAAGCCTTTTCCTTTTTTTTTTTTTGTTTTTTTTTTTTTTTAAC
>JAWWTY010000035.1:3995279-4019112 GCA_035222235.1 Margarornis squamiger | reverse complement strand
ACATATGTGCGGAAAAAAAAGCGACAGGGGAGCGGGAAGCGGCGCAGAGCGATGGGAGTCCTCGGGAAGGTCGGGTTCAAGCACTGCAACCCAGCGATCCTGGTGAAAACGTGATTCCCATGTCTAGCCACGGAGATGCTGTTCCCTTTTAACACAAGAGCAACATCCTGCCTCATTCCCTTTGCCGAGCGGGCTTGTCCTCGATAGGGTCTCTTTGTCCCTTCTTTGCTATCTGCTGTGGGGGACGAGCATCCTGGCTAAATCCACGGCAGGCTGGAGAGGACCAGGAAAGCCTCCGTGACCACTCAGGGATCCTGCTTTCCAGTCATGATCCTGCACAGTTCTAGCACTTTCTCTCCACAGCCCACAAAGGATTTTTTTTTTTTTTTCCCTTTTAAAGCAACAGCTCCCAGGTTTTAGCAGGAATGGTTCCCGGTGCAGCCTCACTCCTGCTCTGTGCCAGGGCTTGGCCGGGAGCGGCCGTGCCTCTCCGAAACCAAGCGGGCAAATTTGGTGATGGAGCAAAGCTCCAGGAGAAACCCTTGGAGGAAGGCCAGCTAAAAACACCACTGCAATTTTCCTGACCGGAATGGTGACTTCCCTGAGGCTACACCTTTGGGATGGAGCAGCCTTTGGGATGCCAGGAACATCCCACTGCCCTCACCACACCTGGACAGCAGTGATGACACACCAGTCACCAGTTTTGTGACTCCCGTCCTCAACCTCCAACTTCTAAAATGTCAAAGGAAGACTGAGATTCTTCCTGAATTAAATCAAGTTTCCAGCTGCCAGGGGTGCAAAAGAAAGGCTGCCAGAGCCTATGAAGACACCAACCCTTGCAGTGAACAGCTGGCTCTGTGCACCAAGTGTTTGCAGGTGAGCAGGAGCAGCCCAATGGTGAGAAACCAGCCACCATGGAGTAGCATCTCCACCAGGACACTGCTGTTGTCCCAGGGCTCCTTTCCCACTCAGCAGACACCTGGTTTCCCTCTCTGCTGCCTCAATTTCCAGCTGCTTTTTGCCCAGTCCCACGCACATTCAGCCCCTTTCAAGAGGATTCTGGAAATGATTTCAAGCAAAGCCCAAAGAGGTACAGAAATGATGATATCGAGAGCTGAACAACACATTGATTAAAAGCGTTTTAAACTCCAAACCTTTCCTCTTATCCTTCATTCTGAGTGCTCCTCCTCCACGCTCACCTTCCCCTGGTGCCAAGGGCCAAGGCCACCACTGAGCCAAGGCTGCACTGGGGCTCCTCCACACCCACCACAGGGACACAGAATGAGCCAAAACACTAAAAAAGGCCAGTCCTCCATAGAAATAGTAGGAACATGGAGTGTAACAAAAAGTCAGCGTTTCATTTGATATCGGTCACCCTTACACTGGACATTTGTGGCACAGGAGGCTGTGTGACAGAAGGGCAATTGGGTTGATCTCTGATGTTCAATTTGGGCACGTTGGGGTGACAGGCAGGGCTCTCAGACTTGCACACATTCCTGAGACAGGCATATCTTAGGCTCTGGAACAGTCATCCCAAAAAAACTTGATTAAACATTTAAAGTCTAACACTATCAATCAGTTTAATGGGACTCGTGGCTTCACTGGAAGGAGACCAATCCTGAATTTTCTAGAGCCTTGCAGCATTCCCACCTCAATAGCTGATAGTAAGGTGTAAGCAGGACTCTGTGCAAGGCAATCAGAGATACCCTGGACAACCCAAAGCAGTCAGGCTGACTAACATCACCTTTTGGGTTGATATTTCTACTGATGTCTTCTGGAGCCTTCTGGAACAGCAGCCCCTCAAGCCAGGCAAGGTGCCTTCCAACTCCAAAGGGAATTTTTTTTGCAGGCTAAAACTGAAACAACCTCATAAAAAAATACAGCTGAATAAAAAAAGCCCTGTGGTAAAGATTTATACAAGACTCACCCACCTTAACCATGGAGGAAAGAACAGTACACAGGAGTTACTACTCCTCTACTACAGGTCTGAAATGGAGGTGGAGACAGGACAAGTATCACCCATGGTCACACACAGAGCCTGCAGCAGCACCTGTGGATGTACAGGGCAGTACCCTAATCCCTGGGCCATGTTCCCTCTCTCCATCACATTAGTATGGCAGGGGGAATGTGAAATATTAAAATCAGAGAAGCAGCAAATCACTGGGAAAAACCCCAACAAAACAATTCAAACCACAAACTTTTAAAACAGGCATTCAGATTTTTCAGAATGCTCCAAAACACCCACCTCAAATGACAAGTTGAAATTGTAATTACTCCTTATACATGAAAATTATTCTGTGATTTACTCTCTGTTATCTAAGAGGTGGATTTTTAAAGGGCAGAGTGTCACCCTGGTCTTGTTTTATGGGACTTCTGGTTGCCTCAGTGCACATAAGCAGCCCAGAGCAGAAGCTAATTGCCCTTCAGGAATGTGAATTAACCACATTCTCCATTTCAAACTGAGCTGGGCAAGGAATGGGAAAATTCCTTCACAACTAAGCAAGCCAAAGGACCAATTTCAAGGGGACAAAAAACTCAGTGCTTGTCCTTGGCACCCTTTAATCTGGGATCTGAGGATTCTGCAGCAGCCAAGGCACCTACTGCTCACTCTCAGCTAAGCCCATGGAACTTGCACAGGCTCAATTCTGTGACATAAGTATTTTTTTTCTAAAAAAGCTGTCGCACCACCAGAAATAAAAACACTTGGCATGAAGGGTTACCAAGTCTAACAGGTTACACTGGCACAGAGAGTGCTAGCAAGAGAAATAAACCTAAGAGTAGCCATATCTTCATGTTCCTCAGATGATGGGACTGATGGCTACTATGGCAAACATCCACCTACAAAATCCAGAAAATTGATCTCTGTTATTTTATTTTCTTTTCCCAAAAGCTTGCTCAGAGACACTGCAGTCATTTTGCCTTTCAGGTTTTGGCACAGATGAAGAAATTTGTTTCAAACTTTTAGCTCCAGATTTGTGGGAAACAAACACCCAAAACTGGCACCTCAGCTCGAGGTACTCAGTAAGCAAAATCTGACTGAAAGCACCCCAGAAACCATCAAGTTTGGGTCAGGGTATCTCTCTCAGCCCCAAATCTGCATTTCAGACCCTGGTTTGTTTTAAAGTAATGTACCTGCTGTGTGTATTTCACTTCTCAACTGTTTCCTGTGGGGTTTGCAATGCTTGCCTTAAGGATGCAACTTTGGGCACACTCAGATGACATCTCACATTAAATCCTTCTGTTTGGGGTCAACAATCTGGAATCTTCAACTTCCTGCTGAAGGAATAATTTGTTATTCTGGCTATATCATCCACATAAACACATGGGGGGATTTGGCTGGGTGCTGGCTTTGACACTGCTGATCATATTTGCCAGGACAAAACCTCCCAAGTATTTCTGCAGTATTATCTGACCAGAGCTGGTGGAGCTTCCAGTTACTTAAGTGGTGCTTCCAGCTGGATATTGAAGTGGCTACTCCTGGTGTATTGTCTGAGCATCTCACAATGCACATGAGCTCCTGCTCAAACCATCAGTCTTGCCAAGGTCACTCTACAGAGTAAGAACCTGCATTTTACTCCCTAGAGTCCACCCCAGCTCAGTCACACACTGTCTTTTCATCCTCCTCACTTAAAAAAGGGCTTTATTTTCCAAACTCTGACCACCCTGGACCAGCCCAAAGCTGGAACAGCTACATTTTCACCTCAGAAGGAAGAGTCACCTGCACACAGTGTTTTTTGTTATGCACACCAAATAAAACCCTCCACAAATGCTGTTTACACAGGAGGATTCACTAACTGGAAGGGCTGCCAGTCTCCCAGACAAATAGGAAAGGCAATTTCCGAGCCACAGTAAGGACTTTAATGGAATTGCAGCAAATCCCTGCCTTCTAGGAATGTAAAGAACAAGGAAAACAACAGTGTGCCATCATTCATCTTAATGCATTGCACTAAATGCCTTGATAATCTACAGAGGGGGTTTAAGTACCAAAAGTCTTCCAAGATGAGGCTTCATGTCCCCAACCTGCTTGACTTGATTCCAGAAGGTATGTGAGGGGTCATCCCTGCCAGCACATGCAAGCCAAAACTAAGTAATTGCCTAAATATCCTTTACATCTCATTAAGAAAACATCTTTTCCAAGTATGAATCATAACTCTTGATATGTAGGAGAACACCCTCAGCTCTGTCTCAGCTGTCACTCGTGTAGAGCCACCACACCAGAGCACTGTCCATGCACAGAATCGCCCACAAATGCTGCACATTAATTATGGCAGCAACAGGCAACACACAGAGGTTAATTTAATGGATTTGGGAAGTTATTCAGTTATTACAGAGGTACTTTATTATTACAGACATTGGGCAAGAATTTGTGATGATCAACTGCAAACATCCTCTTTTCATCTTTTTGTTATAAATTAGATTTCAGTCACAAGATTTCCCTGACATTTTATTGCCTGAGTTGCAGAAAGGACTGATGATTTTAGGGTTGAAGCAAGAAACAGCAACAACTGAGCATTGCAGTTGTGGAAAATTAATACTGTAGTGGCTTTTTATTTGGATTAAAAGAGTGCAACATTTTACTCTTACAGTTTTGTGGAAATAAAATAATAATAAATTCATTGAAGGCAACATAATATTTCTGGGAAGCCACCTGTGCCCACACTGCCACATATCAGCAGCTGAAAAACCATCTGATAAATCAACTGATGGCTAGAACTCTTATTTTATTGTCTTACTCTGGGAGCCCAAATCTTTATCCTCATTTCTAGGATGAATTAACTGATATTTATCTGCTTTTAAAATCTGGGTTATGTGTCTTTGAAACCCAGTGTATTTGGAGTTTAACTCCCTGCCCCATTTTGGCTTTTTTTGGGGCTCTCAGATACAATTTGGTTTGTATTAGAGGTGTCATTTATCCTTCAGCTCTCACCCCATGCAGCTGAACAAGCTCCCCACAGGAGAATGTGTATCCACAGGCAAGATGGTCCTTG
Organism: Margarornis squamiger; assembly: GCA_035222235.1. Lineage (NCBI taxonomy): Eukaryota > Metazoa > Chordata > Aves > Passeriformes > Furnariidae > Margarornis > Margarornis squamiger. The sequence goes on along the minus strand of JAWWTY010000035.1, from coordinate 4,014,124 downwards.
GATGGAGAAGGAGAGTTCTTTAACTGCCTTCAGAAGTGAGACATTACACCACAGAACTCTTACACTGAACATATTGGTCACCAATCTGAAAGCTGCAAAGGGGCAAGGAAAAATTCCTGCTGGGACAGCACGTCCAAGCTGAAACCTGAATTTCCTGTGAAGAACATGCTGGAATTAAGGATCCTCCTGAGGGAGCAGGTTTGGATCCCAGGGATGGACTGACATGCCAGGAAGGGAGGGTGCAGGCTGCCTGCCCAAGTAGCAGGCATTATGGCCAGTTTTTGTCTCCCAGGAGTTCAGGACACAGATATAAATTAAATTACATAAAAAGCTACACATTCAATTATGGGGTTTTATTATTATTGTTTTCTTCCTGTCCAGTGACTTTTACTCCAACCTACCAGTTGTACTCTGCTGACAAGGGGCACTCACAAGTTAAAAACATGGAGCTCTACTGCTGCCCCAAAGCTTTTGTGTTGTGGGAGGGGCTGTGCCTGTTTTTCAGGGAGGAATCACCCCAAATGGCATTCTCCACCAGGCAAAACCCAAGCACCTTGGCCATCATGAACCAGTACAGCCAGTGAAAATTAACCAGGATCAGAACAGGTCATTTCACTTACCCTGTGACCACAAAACATTTTTGGAAGTTACAGCCAACTAGCAGCTGTTAAAAAAAAGAAAGAAAAGAAGTTGTTTACAACTGCTTTTACTACATCAGCCTGTTCCTTATGCTTTGCCTCTGCCTCAGGGGAGCTGGTCACAGATGCCAGGAGGGCTCTGTGGAGGTGCCTGAAGGCTCCCCCAGCCAAGCACCACAGAGCTGATGGTCTGTTCCTGATTTAGCCCAGGACAAAGCCACTCCAGACTGGCTCTCAGAAGCACTGGAGACTGGGAACTGCATCTCACATGATCTGTTCATCCTGCATTTTACAGCTGGACATGGCATTCTGAGGCTGAGGCCTCTGGCACTTACAGCTTGGAGCCTTAGAAAATATCAACAATCCAGGCCATTTTGCCATCTCGGTCCCTTTACACAGCCTGGTACATGTGGAGGTTGTTAATTAACACATTTGTGGAATACCACAGTTTTACACAACACTTCTGACTTGACCCATGTCAAAACCACCTCCTATGTGACCCTATGCCCACACAATGCAGACAGCTGGCTGATTGTGTTCATCAGGATTTTCTTTTTAGCCTTTGGAGGCTGATTAAATGCAAAAGCAAATGCTTAAATTAAACTTGAACTCCAGGTTCTTTCCATTTTGTTTGCGATGGGCTCCAGAGCGATACACAACTCAGGGCTCACTTGCTTTTCAACACAGCTTCATCACAGCTCCCAGAAAGAGTTAAAGCACAAAGATAAACTGAAGCTTTGGCAGAAGAGGAACTTTACCTTTAAAATAAAGTGAGATGTATGTGTGTATAAACCCCCTGAACTATCCTGCTCCAGTTTTAGTCTCTTCACATGTATTAATGTACATATAATACACACATGAAGCAGTTTTCCATTGAAAATTGCATTCCCCAAGGTCACAGAGAATAAAACATCATGTACTAAATTAAAACAATATCTTTGCAGACTGGAATATGTACACAGCCTAAATGTGCCTTATGCACACATACAGCTGAGGGGAACATTTTCCAATGGAGCAGGAATCTACTCCATTGCATGTTTTGTAAAGACCATCAGGGCAGACCTGGGATTTGTGCTTCCAAAATTACCCTAAAACACCTGTGTTAAGCAATCTACAGGAGATTCCTTTCTCAATAATTCAAGCACAAGTGTGCAAGCCACCCTGTGTTTTCAAAGCAGGTAAAAACTTCCATGTGGTGTCACCATGTCTGTGCATCCTACTCCACTGAACACCTTCATCTCAGGACAACAAGAGCTATGCAAAGTTGTAAGAGGACTGAATTCACAGCATCAGAAATGCTGTATTTGTGCTTTAGAAGTGTCATGCAATCGTTATAAAATACAACATTATTCTTAAAACAAGCACGAACTCTACTCCTTTCACAAATGCCATTTATGTCTGGTGGGAGCAGCTCACATTTAGTTTTCATCAAATGTAGTAACACTGAGCAGTAACATCATAACCTATGTGTAAATCAGCCCCTCAAATGACTATTTAACGTGAAAATAAAATTAACACACAATTCTGATCCTACACAAAATGAGAAAGAGCTCCAACTACAACCCCCCCAGAACACTCATCAGTGGCACTGCTCTTCTTTCCAGGACGGTCCCTTGGGCTGGCATTTGGTACCTAAGACTGTTCTTTTTTTTCAGAGAGGTGAAAATAAAAACTTCTGTAAAGGTGCTTCCTAATGTATTTCAGAAAGATGTAAACCCCTAAAAACCTATGCAACTTATCTGCCAGTATCTTTAAACACATAAGACCCATCTTTTGTTAAAGACAAAATTTCTCGAGCTCCCTTTTGTAAACACTTCACTATTCAATGACACACACAGTGTATTTCAGGAGGAAAAACTGCTTACAAATATTTAGTTAGTTAAAACCAGGCTTTACTGTGACCTCACAAACAAGAAATTCATGGTTTTCGTGCTGCTGTAATGTTTTACCTCCTCTGGCAAAAAGCAAACGTACACTTTGAAGTTCCTTGCAAATGAAATCACACAACCAACCTACATTTTGCTGCCCACTAGCAATTGACATTGTTAAGGCCAAGCCAAAACTGTTTTAGTCAAACAAATAGTTGAGATTAGATGCTGACTTACAGCTGGACGACTTTGGCTTGACATCCAGCACTAAGAAAACCAAAGGCAACAGATCACAGCATGCAGCAAAAGAGCAGGAAAGCATCGAGTGGAACTTGACTCCAAACATACCTCGTGGGAAGGGTCCAGAGTTCTGCAAACTTCCACTTCTCATGAGGGAAATCCAAGTGCAAGCAGATTGCAATCACACACTGTGACTGGTAAAGGGTTAGCTGAGCTGCTGTGACCACTTGTCAGCACAGGACAGGACACAGAACAGTCATTGCCAAGGAGACAAGGATTGGTGTCCCAAGCAGAGATGGAGAAGTGCACATGCAGGGCTGGGCAAGGAGACACATGCAGCAAGTCTGGGTGACCCTGCCTAGGCACTGACAGCTCTTTCATTAGCAGCCTCTTTTTATTCACAGAGCTTATTTAAATGCTTTTACAGACAAGAAAACCAAACCCACAGAACTCGATTCTGGCAAGCCCAGCACCAGCTCCTGCTCTCAGCAGATGGCTCAGCACAAGAGCAGAGCACAGGGACCAGGTGAGCCAAGAGGGACTGCAGGAAGCCATGGAGAGCACCAGGAACATACCTTCTTGTGAACAACGGAGGAACTGGAATTAATGGTGCTCTCGTCACTATGCATCATGACCAGCTCAGGGCTGCTCTCATCCAGGACCTCCTGCATGCTGCTCACACTGCTGCTCTGGCTGCCCGTGCTCACAGACATGCTGGGGATGGAATGGTTGCTGCCCAGACTGTCCATCTTCCTACTCAGGTTTGATCCATGCTCACTGTCCTATAAAACAAGGGGCATCAGTTACAGATACTGCAGGAGATCACCTGCCCAGCTCGTGCCTGCAATGCCCAAAGTCTGTTTTAGAGGTGACTCTGCAGACTTCAAGGTCATTATTTTGTCAACTACATTTCTCAAAGTTGTGGAATATTCTATATGGGCAGGCAGCTCTTGCCTTTTCCCCTGTGGTCTTAACGCATCAGGCTTCAAGTCAGCTTTTTCCAGCTATCAGTAAGTCTGAGCATGGATGGCTCTTGGCTTGATAGGAGACATCCAGGAATACAGGATGGCTGGTGGAAGGAGTCTCATAAGTAAAAGAAACAACCTAAGTTTGAATCAAAACAATGCTCCAACTCAGGATATGCTACAACGCATTTCCTGAATCACAAATATGTAAGACAATGAACCTACTGGCTTATTATTTGATAAATTTTGCATGGTGCTTCACAGGTGTAGAGGTTTTAACCTCCACATCCCAAGCAGTCAGCAGTTACATTTTGTCAAGGGAAAAACCCCTTGAAACTTGTGTTTTCAGTCAAGATGAAGATGAATGAAGAGTTTTAGCAGCTGACTCAGAAAAGCCTGCAGTATTACAGGGGTTAACATTTAGATATAAATAAATAAATACTCATGTAAGAGATACTTTGGGTTCTACAGATACATTTCAGAAGTTAGCAGCCTTTTCTCTTGTTCCATACTCATAGGAGTCCAGTAATGCCAGAGTATGTGCTTAGTGTGGACTGATTTAGTGACTCTGTGGAGTCCTTTGTAATTAACTAGTGGCACTGAAGAGGCTTGCAAGGAGTTCCCAGTGAGGACAGAGCTCCCAACATCCTTCAGCTCCTGGTGTGAAACAGCCTTGACTCACTAAAATGAGCAGCCTCCTGCACCCAGTTTGTCCTGGCCTCCAAAGGGAGCTCGGGGAGAATTACATTACAAATCAATTAACAGGGAACTCATTTTGTTGGAGAGCGGCAGAAAGATAAAATTGAGACTTGACGGATTTGTCTTTGATTGTGTGATCATTTTTTAAGCAATCAGCAGATCATTCAGAGCCTGCATGAGAGCACTTAAAATCCAAAATAATACTGGTTTACAGAGAACATGAGAATGAAAATATTTTCAGGGTGCTTATATAAAGTTGCAGGAGAAATAACATAATGAAGCATCTGAGATGAGGCAGTGGCTGTGTAATTTATGTCTATGCACAGAGGACAGTGATGAGATTGCAAATACAACCTTAGCATTGGCTTCCTGACTTCAATACTTTCCAAATGACCTCAACCTTCTTGTAAGAGCTCTGAGGAAAACATTAGTAATATTTTGAGTGTTAAAGATTGGTAAGGCTCCTCTCCCACCTCAGAAGGTAGAACAAGGAGGTATCTTGTGGCATTTACAGGGGAGCAGGTTCTGTAACCAGATAAGCAGCAACTGAAGCACGTGCTGTTCTCCTGTCACTGCTGAGTTAGTGACACACACGAGCAATAAGTACACTCTCCTCTGGTGGGACACAGGCTCAGGGGTCAAATGCAGTGCAGAACATGCTGTGCACATGCAGAGTGTGAATTCCTGAAGGTACAATAGCTCTTCTCCCCATTTTTTGGGGAGTAGGGACAGTAAGAATAGAAGATACATCTTGCAGTCAACTACTATCACGTGTATCCTGCTGAGCTTGGAACTGCTGAGCAGTCAAGTGGGAAACCCATTCCCTGGCACTCCCCTGACATCTTGTCACACAAGGGGAGAGAAACTTGGGAGGTTTCAGTGTAGAAGTCTGACAATCCCTCACTCCCCAGCCAAGCTTCAGGTCTGGCAGCTGGAAGGTCAAAACAGGAGCACTTGGTAGTTTTAATCACAGCAGATGCTGCTCTTGCTCCTTTTGTGCACCTCCATCTCAGGGAAGGAGAGCACTGAGTGCTGGTCCCCTCCTCCTGAACCTCTCCTACCCAACACCCAGGTGCTCTAGCTTAGCTTTGAAGGAACATTTGACACACACAAACCTCAAAACCCTGCAGATAAGCTGAGCTTGGGCACCTCTCACTACACTGCAGCAAAAGAAATACAGACATCAATTTGTCTGTCAGTGTTTTCCATTGAGAACCAGCCATGGATTTACTTATCCAATGTGCCTGCACCAAGTGACATTAATTTGCATCTAAGTTCATCAATTGAAAAATGACTGGTTTCCTTCTCCACAGTTAAGGTCAATTATCATACACTGATTAAGTGGGTTGTTTATTACAAGATTTAAACTGAAGCTCAGTTTTAAGTCTTTAACCTTTTTCTTCTTTAACATTAAAGACTTTTAAAAAATAAGTCTTACTAATTCAATTTTTTTTTCAGCTCATGACAGTCCCATTACTTTACAGTAGAGTTATAGTAATTGAAAAAATATTAACATTAATTGAGTGATTTTGACTGTGCTGATGAGAAAGAGAAGTTTGGGCTGTCAAAGATCCTTCTTCACACACTTCTTGCAAAGAACCTCCTTCTGAATGAGTTTCTTCCCTAAAGCTTCCAGAAGAAAGGCCACCATTGGGAAAAACTGCAAAGTTTTAGATGTGCATTTACTGGCAGCTTTAACACTAAGTAAGAGCTACAATCACTCATTATCCTATCCTGCCTCCCTGCTGATCCAGATGATATTCCCACAACATTCCCCACCTGGGCTGTGCTTGTTCTGCCCCCTGAAGGAGAGGAACATCTCGCTTGCCCTAAAATTACTTTCCACAGTGCAAATGGGGTAAGAAAACACAAGTACCTCCTCCTCCTCCTGAGACTCGTTCAGAGGGCCATTCCGTGTCTCCTGGAAGAGGATTTTCTTCATTTTCCGGTACTGCAGGTTGTCCAGCTCCCTCACTGCATCCTTTGTCCTTTGGATGAGGTCTATGAGCACCCTGGGTGGTCGGTCCCGGCGAACAAAGTCGTGCTGAATGAAAGGAAATAAATCAGTCGCTTTCAGATGTGACACTGGTAATGTTTGACATGAAAACGGGGACATGGGGACTTTGGAGACCCCTGAAGTGGCAGTTCCCATTCAGAAACTGGTCTGTTCATATCCAATAATTGGTAACACCCATTTTGAAAGACTCTAAACACACTGAGCTTGGGCTGGGGTCAGGTTTTCTGAGCAATCCAGGCTACACAGCTGGTTTGTCCCTTCCTGAGCTGGTTCACTTGAAGAAGGAACAAGACAGTGCCACTTCAAACCTTAGGGACACTGGGCTTCAGAAGGAACAAAATGCCCAAAGGACAAACAAGGATCAATCCTGACCCTGCAACACGACCTGTAAAGGTTTACCCTGCATCCATCTATTCCAATTCACACATAAACCCAGCAGGGAGGCTGCAAGGTTTATTTATTTATACCTCAAGCATTTGTAGCCAGAGTTAAAATAAACCCAGGTTTTTATCAACTCCTGCACAGGAGCTTTTAAGTGCAGAGCTAATAAAATCTTTAATGGTATTTAAGTACATGATTAAAGGCTCTTCCCTGATTTATCAGATACATTCTCCTGAACTGCACAACTGTCAGGACAGCAGGAAAGGCTCCAGCTTTCCCATTTAACTTTGGCTAAAGCAGAGAGCCTGAGTGCACCTGCCAATACTCTCTGTGGTGTCACTGCAGCTGGGTCTGTTGCTTAGTGGGCACCAAGGGAGATGGCCTTAGGGCACAAACATCCTCTGCATGTTTGCAGAAAAATTTACAATAAAAGAAAGAAATTGAGGGGGAAAAGTTGTTCTCTACTGTGCATTGCAAATGCCACAAGGGGCTTTTGTTAGAACCTCCACAGCTGGTCCCACCTGCAAGGAAAGCCTCAGGAGGGTCATACTTGCCTGCCTGGGTTCCCCCAAGCTTGAACTTGAGGCTCAGGGTCTCAAGTTCAAGAGCTAAAAGCTCCATCTGGAGCTGGAGGAACCAGCACATGAAACCCCAGCCCTCCTTAAAACAGGAGTCTTCAACACCAAAGTTGAAAGGATGAGCTAATCATCTTTTAACGATTTGTAAATAAACAAGGAAAGTATCATGCCACAGGCTTACTTCTTGGTTTTAATTGAATTCAAACTGTTGTGCCTTTGAGTTTTGCTGATGGGGACAGCCAGTCATTTCAGTACCCATTTTTTGCTGGTAGCGATGGTGTTTATTTTTGAATCAGAGCTAAAAGTTTTAAACATCATTTCACACAGAAACAAAATGAATCATTTCTGCTCCTCAACGCAGATAACCACCATTTATTTCTCTGTGAACAGTAACACTGCAGCTTATTTATGACTAGGAAAAAAGGAACCCATTTTTATCTCATTGTAGATCACTTTTAGAGAGCAGTAATGCAATTGGAACAATGATCCTGAACTTCAATCCATTCTGTATGTCTACTCAAATATTAAAATGTGACCACATGGAAAGGGCAGACACACAGGGAAGAAAACCAAACCCAAAGGCTTTTGAATAATGAGAATAAAATTGTGACTGCTTACTTGCATTATATGTCTAAATTAAAATGGATTTTGCCTAAATTAAAATGTCTAAATGAAAACTGAGTTGGACTTGATATCCTGATGAGTCCCTTCCAACCCAGCATATTCTGTGATTCTATGATTGATTTGGCTAAATTACATATAAAAGATGCAGTCACCCATCTGCTGGGTATTGTGCACCTCTAAGAAAACACAGCTCAAAGAACTTAATTTTACCCACTTTCTGCAAATTGCAAGAAAAAAACCCAAACCAACAAACCCCAGATTAAAAAGGAAGCTGTTAGTCCAAAAGCAGGGAGCATGGTGACTGGAAAAGTGACTTCAAGAACTCACATCTCCTGGGAATGTCATACAAGTTGAGAAAAATATGGGAAAAAGATTTGAAAACAAATTTTAGAATTGTTTTTCATTTTAAAAGTGAAAAATATTAGTAAGGTAGTTTTTGATTGTGGTTTGGTTTTGATTTTTTTTTCCACTTCAACTGTATTTTAATGTCACTACAGTCATTTAACTATTTTCATCTCAGAGAATGCATTGAAACTGAGTTAATTTTCAAACACATCATTTAAAACCCAGTTCCCTTTAAGAAAGTATGGCCATGAAAATTGTCTTTATTCCTGTTTACTGTACACAAGTGAAAAGCCCTCAGAAGACAAAAATACTTTAAGTCTTACAATCTAAGAAGCTTTAGGGAGAGAGCTACTTCAGGAGGGAACACTGTGAAAGTGTAAACCCAAGGAAAATACTGAATATACATGATTTCAGACTCAGAGCTCAGCTCTAATTGTTTGTAAAGGCTCCAACCTGAGCTACTCACAAAATCACATCCTTCAATGAACTCAGCCTGTTCCTGGAGAGCAGCAAGGCTGCCAATCCACAGGAATGAATCATTCCAAAACCCACAACATAAACCTATTAGTTGGTCAGCGTGCTACGAGCAGAACCAGAAAACAAAATGCTGGTTACTTGCCACAACACAAATGTATCACAAGGAAAAAAAAGTATTTATATATACCAGATGCCAAAGAGAGCACAAACAGCTCCTTCATCAGCCTTTACTTGGAGTGGAGGCACGAGAGCTAAACACTCTCTGTGGTCCAGGCTTAAAGCAAGGACAGGAGTGAGCACAGAGCTGGCTCAGAAACACCCAGAAAAATGCATTTTACTGAGTTGAAAGAGCTCCAAGAGGAGCCATAAAACACAGGCTGATGGAGGCCTTAGCACAAAAACCAGCATGGAAAGGCTGCCAGGAGGACACAGAGCAGTAACTGGGGTGACTATGGGAATGAAGCAACATGCCCAGTGGAGCCAGCAATGCCCTTGCTCAGGTATTAAGGGAAAAGCTGAGTCCTGTTCACCTGCATGTCATGCAATGGGCACCAGCAGCCAAAGGGATAGCAGGGCTCAGGGATCAGTTTTAAAGGAAGGCAATACTTAAAAGAAAAGCAAAAGCCTGATGGAAAAGGGGCTGGATGGGATTTCACACCTCCCTACCTTCTAATGGAAGGCTGCTCCCGAATTTCCCAAACACAAAGCCCTTGGAGTTCTAAACAGTTCCTGTATTTCTCAGGTAAACTGAAACCAAATGACTTAAACTGGGACTGATTTATGATTCACTGACAAAACCTTGGCAAACATCACTCCCAGCACAAGTCCCCCTCCCACAGGCTCTTGGCAATTATGGACCTGTACAGGCCCTTTCCAAAATGATTCAGTTATTTTCAAAACAAGTTTAATTAACTGGGTACAGTACAGAAACTATTAAAGGGATGTAAACAACTTCTGGGGTTGGTGGTTTGATTAGGGGAGGGAATTAGCCTTGGCCTATCCTCCTAGTGCTAGGAAAAAAACAAACCAAAAACACCCCAACAAAAAGTGGATCAAAAAGACCAAAAAGAATGCTTTCTAATAGAACAAAATCAAGAGCTGAAGGGACCTTGAGAGCAGCTCATTTGGTCAGAGCATGGTGCTAATAACACCAGGGTTGTGGGTTTGACCCCTGTATGGGCCATTCACTTAAGGAAGAGTTGGACTTGATGACCCTTGTGGGTCCCTTCCAACTCAATATTCTGTGAGATCAGGCAGAAAGGCCATTAAAAGACATACATCCAAAAGGTATGAACAGATAAAGAATTAATCATGCTCACATTAGTATTGCTAGAGAAAAAAAAAGGTCAAGACAACCCCCCTGAACAGGAGAGCTCAGAGCATTCCACACAGAGCAATCCTACTCTGGACAGGAGACAAACAGAAGTCATTGAGTGTCTTCCCATCTCCAATACCCACATTCCTTTCAATAATGAGCCACTATTTGTAAATCTTTATTAAGAGCTCAATCCTCTGATCAGTTCAAAGAACGACCAAGATCTGCTCCTTCCCATGTATCTTAGGAAGACTAAATCTAGATTTTGAGTAGCAATGAAAATGGCTTAGATTTTCTATTACTTCCACAATAACAGCCTGGAACAAATGACAAGCCTTGAACCTCACAGAAATCCCATACAGGCTTGTCAGCAAGTATTGCCTGTTAAACAACAAAGAAACAGCATTTTTCCTTACTGGAAAGGTAAGCAGACAAAAAAAAATAAAAGGAGCAGCAGCACATTAACAGCTACATCCCTTTACACAGAACTGTAACTGCTCCAAAAAGGTCTTTGCTTTCACATAACCTTCACCAAGGTGTAGTTTTGCCCATTCCCTCTACACCCAGGGTGGCATCCAGTTTCCTCCCTCATTTCTGTCTGCTTTTCCAGAGCCCACACAGTGCAGCAGGGTCGCAGCTCAGGGCACAAGCTGCAGCAAACATACCCTCAAGTGCTGTCTACACAGCAAACTGTGGGCTGGGATTCTCTTCTGCTGCACAGATTTCACTACCCCAGCTCTGGACCTGTTTGACCTTGGTAATACTTCTACTGAAAGCATTGTTTTGGGAAAAACAAAATTAAAAAGGTAAAAATCAAGATGAAATCCTTCTATTCCTCTCCTGCTGGCAGGTTCTTCCTTCAGCCAAAAGCCCTGTTACTCACACTATTATCCCCATGAGGATTGTCAGTTCTCCAGCACAAATAACTCCTCACCCAAGAGCAGAACTGGTTCAACCACACAGCCCACACCTCTGGTTTCCTCCAGTAGTTCAAATCCTTGAGCATCAGGTTATAAAGAGAATTTACTGACATAATAGGCAAAGACAGGAAATAATAAACAGCCCCAAATACTCTTTAGAAGTCCTCAAATCTCTATTGATTCAGACAAGAGCAAAAGCAACTTTTCTCTCTTTTTTTTTAATAAGGGCAAATATTTGATCAACGTCTTTACAATGATTTTGGTAGACAAACAGATTTTCCCCCCAAACTTCTGGAAAAGATTTTGATAAATTACCCGTAACAAATCTGTTGATGATGGCCTTTCCTGAGGTATTTTCTGTAAGCAGTAATCAACAAATCCCCTAAAGGAGTCTGTCCTGTAAATGAAAAAAAAAAATAATAAAAAAATAAAAAAAAAAAGTTCTAAATGAAAAAAAGAAGCTTAGGATGTGGAACACATGCAAACTTATCAGTGCAAAGCAAAAGAAAAATCTTGACTGATTTGTTCTTAAGTTTTGAGGGCAGAGAAATTATCTGAATTTTCCAACCTGAGGAAAACTGATCTTTTCAGTCTCATTAAACTCTCATAAAAGGCACCTTGCTGACCCTCTGTGCCTTCAGAGCCCCAGAGAGCAAACAGGGGGCCATAAACACTGATTTTTATGCTCTATTCACAGTTATCTCTACCCCGCTTTGCAAACTCTGCACAGAACATGGGTATCAGTGTGCAGGTGGGAGACCAAGCTCTTCACATCTTGAAAAACAGACAAAACAGAGATGAGGAAATGAGAAAACTGGAGTGATTTTGATAAAATGATCACCAATTTTGCTGCTTAAATGCCTAGCAGAGAAATGGGGGAACTTCACACTTCTCCAGGAGCTTTTGTTTCAAGCCTTCTGCAGACTCTTGCCAAGGAACATTCCACTCTTAGGTACACGGAACAGGCAACAGGGCAACCCCTTTGCTCCCAGAGATTAACTAAAGCATTCCTGTATCAGAGCTCAGATTCTGGAACTTGCCTGTAGCATGGGCAGCATTTACTGCCCACAGAGCTCTGATGGCTTTTGGAGTCACCCACTGAAAAAAAATATCCAATTACCTCTGTATTCTGTGCACCCCTCCCCTCCCTTTCTCCACATTTCAGCTGCACAAGAGTGCTAAGAATTTTTCTGCCCTGGATCTTCTGCAGCTGGAAACTTTGCTGATGCTGATTTAATGCATCTAAGAATATTTTAATCCCTACAGCATCTACAGCCCCATAATTAACACCTCCACACACTTGGACTGTAGCACAGCCAAAGTGACAGAAGGGCAAAATTGAGCCAGCCTACACAGGAGCACGACTTGAGAACACAGGGAAATCACTGCACTGCAACCAACACTTTCCTTGTCACACTTGAACCATGCAGAGCATCACAGAGCAGTTTCAGGAAAATGAACAACAAAAATAAGCTCTTAATAGCTCTCTTACCATTCATTTGATTGTAACGTAGGGGAATCGTTCTGGGCTATGTGATATAAGGCACTCATTGCATTCATGTTGAAAAGTGGAGGCTTCCTTTCAGCTAGAAAAGGAGAAAGGTGTGATAAGGCAGTTTGGAAAAAAAGGAGAAAGATATGGAAATATGAGCAGGCTATGACTGGGAAATCAATGGCTCATTTCTGTCACCATCACATTTAGGCTAATTACTTTAATATTCCAATTTAGACCAAGACACCCCCTCCAAAAAAGCTGCTGTTCACTTGGAGAGGGATGCTGAAATCCAAAGCTGGCAAGGACAGAAATTATAAGGAAAAGCTCCCAGTAAATTTTACCTTAACTGCACCATCTTACACCTGCCTTGCTATGGTAAAATCAGCTGTAACTAAATAACCCTGAGCTTAGGCACAGTACATCAGGGCCAGGACGTGCTGTATCCATCCCTACAGATCTTTGTTGCACTGCTGGAGCATCTGGATTAGGGGAAAGAGTGGCTGCCTGCCACATTTGTCACTGGCAGCACATGCAAGTGGGACAGTTCACCAAGTTCACTTGCCAGGTGTGTTGTTAACTCCCTTTAACTAAACCCCTTCCTAGGCTTAGCACTGAGAGGGCACCTGCCAAGCAGCCCCTGGCCTTTCAGGAGAGGTGTCTCACAGAAATTGGGTAAGGCTTGTTTTCATCACCACCCAAGGTCAGTCACGCCAGTCAGTGATGCCAGGATTTTCAGTTCATGTCAGGTCAGAGCAGTCACTTGTCCTTGCCGTGCACATGCAGGCAAATCATCACATTTGCTTTTCTTTAAGCACTACTTACTTTCAGCTACACAAGGAATTAAGAAATCAGCATTCAAAGAAAGCCAAATGCTCTCAGCAAAAGATTCCCTCCCACTGCTACCTGACCCCGTGTTCAGATAGGGAATCACACAAAGCAAGGTTTGAAGTTTTTTGAAAAAAAGAAAGTTTAATACTTCCCAAAAGGGTAATACTAAAAAAAGAGAAAATCTATCAACTCCGTAAAATGGTTTTGAGGTTCTGCATGAAAAGCTCCACAGAAATTCTGGTACCAAGACTGTTTGTCTACATAGGGTTGCAGAGCATCTCTCTTACTGCTGTGGTTTATTCCTTGAGGGGTTGTAACATGGCTAAACTCCATACAAACAAAAAGCAGTGGCCATGCAGAAGAAGAGAAGTCTAACACTTCTGATTTTGGCATTCTTTATCAAGATACAGAGAGTGTCAGCATGCTGGCACATGAAATACAACACTGTTAGTTACCAGTCCATCTACACCATCCCCATACTGGAGACAACATTTCTTTCCATTCTGCACATCCTCTCTGTTATCTCACACATATTTCTGCTGATTAAACATTTATCCATAACATTTTCAGTGAACTCACCCTCACAATAAGTTATTGACGTACTGCTGTTAAGTATGATCCACATCAAGGCTATTTTTGAGAATACTCAGCACATGCAATGTCAGTATTCAAACTTAAAATGCACACTCCAAATCTGCTCTGTATACCTGCCATCACATCCACCTCTGCTCCAGGCTGTGTGCATGTGTATCATTTGCCCTTTGCAGTGCAAACCCTTCTCTTCTCATGTAAAGAACCTGTCCACGATGATTCCTGGCCCAAACTTTCAGCTGAGATGGAAGGTTTTTGTTTCAGAGCACAGGGAAGTAAGAAGAATTGAAAATTAAATGTAGGTCCCTTCTGACACACAATCCTTAGGACTACCAGTTCCCTTGACATAATAGCTGGCACAACTTTCTCAGAAGCCAGCTTGGAAAATACAGATGAGAAATGATGGTTTCCTTTCATACAAGAGTAGAATCCTCTGGTTGTTAAGGGAATAACTAAGCACAGCAGACTAACATGGAAACACAGCACATCAGTGGCTTGCTCTGGATTTGCCAGAGAGTTAAATCTTTAACTCAACTGTCACTGTTTTCCAAGTCAGGCATTTTAAAGGGGGGAAAAAAAAAAGACTCTTGTGAGAAATAAAAATCCTCCTTTTTTTCAGAACTACCTAATATATTGCAGCCAGGGAATTACTCATCTCAGCCATGTATTTACTCACCTAACTCGATACACGTGATTCCAAGGGACCAGACGTCCACCTTCCCATCATACTGTCCCTCATCCATAGCAAGGATCACCTCTGGTGCCATCCTGCCAACCACAGAGCAAAGGGCAGGTCAGGGGACATGGATGTGACTCCCAGCACATAAAATAAGGGGGTTTCCTCCCTTTCAGTGGTGCCAGAGCAGGACTGAGAGAACCAGGATGGAGGTGAGGAAAGGCATGCTGGAATGGAGCAAGGATTGCCTGCACCAGCAACTTGTCAAAGGAAAAGGGGGGGAAACAAAAGAAAAAGGGGAGGGAAAACAAAAGGAAAAGGGGAGGGAAAACAAAAGGAAAAGGGGAGGGAAAACAAAAGGAAAAGGGGAGGGAAAACAAAAGGGGAAAAAGGAGAGGGGAAACAAAAGGGGAAAAAGGAGAGGGGAAAAAGGGCCAATCCAACCATCATCTTCTTGGTACAACATGCTGGCACACAGGAGACCCCCCCAATTCCAAAGGCATTGTACCTGCAGGCAGACAGCAAGGCCTGGGAGAACCCTAAAGGGAGAAAAAGATCCCCTGCACTCTCACCAGAACTGGTGGGCTTCCCACTGGCACACCAGGAGAATTTCCCAGCATATTTATGTAGCCTGTGGGCACAGCTATGAATGGAATGGGGAAATCTGAACAGTGGGGAAATATGATGGTTCAGGACAAAGGGACAAGTGGAGGGAAAAAGAAGCAGCAGGCCCAGCCTGAAAAAATTCAGCCTCTTAAAGTGTGTTTTTCCAAGACAAACAGGCTTCCTGCCAAATGGCCTCATTCAGGGGCTGGGCCATGGTGACCTCCCAGCAATTCCTGGGGCCTCTGCCACAAAATCAGTGGAGCATGGAGCTGTGCTGGTCCACTGTGTTAGGAATGCCAAGGAACTCAAGTGACCCTTCAGCAAGTTCCTTCAAAACAGGATTTAAGTAGCTGTGTGACTTGCAGTCTGCATGGCCAGATCAACAGGATTCCCTTTCTCCATGAGCCTTAGTTCCATTCCCTATGGCAAGAGTTAATCATTTTTAAGCCAGTGCCACTGCAACAGTGGGGCCATAAACTGGTGCCATTTCCAAATGCTGCACAGCCTAAATCTCCACTCATGGGCACTGAGGAAGGACACACTTCCTGAAGACCTGGATGCAGGAATGTTAGGACAGGTGTTTGGTTAATGAAGTTCTTATGCTAGATGTTATTTTCAGACTAGGAAATACATGAAATAGAAGATAAGCTTGATAAAGGACTGAAGTGCTACAGGCTTTACTCACCAGTAAGGCGTTCCCACAAAAGAGTTGGCAGGGGAGACTATAGATGCGGACCCAAAATCAGCGAGCTTCACTTGCCCTGGTTCTGTTAGAAGAATATTTCCAGCTTTAATATCCCTTTAAAAGAAAAAAAAACAAACCAGAAAAGTATGTGTGCAAGAATGAACACCTCGAAATTACAGAGAGAGAGCACATGCTGTCCCCTTTGCTGTCACCTCCACCTTCCCTGTGGGGATGGAGTACCTCTCAAAGGCTGAGGGCATTGGGTTTGTTCAGCCTGGAAAAGAGAAGCCTACAAAAAAGATGGAGAGAGACTATTTACAAGGAGCATTAGCACAAGGGAAACGGATTCCAACTCCCAGAGAGTTGGTTTAGTTAAGATATTAGGAAAAAATTCTCCCCTGTGAGGGTGGTGGGGCCTTGGCAAAGGTTGCCAAGAGCAGCTGGGGCTGCCCCATCCCTGGAAACATTCCAGGCCAAGCTGGACGGGGCTTGGAGCAACCTGGTCTAAGTGGAAGGTGCGGGGTGGAACAACACGACCTTTACAAACCCTTCCGACCCACACTGTCCTGTGATCCTACATGACGACTCGGCAGCCACGCCAAGGCATCAGCAACACACCTGCTAGCCTTGTGCCTCCGATTAAACATTAAAAGCGACAAGAACCTCAACAATGCCATGCTGCATTGACATGCCTGCAGTGCCGCTCCCTCGCCACCAGGTGTCCCCCCCGCGCCGGCTCCCCGCTCCCAAAATTCGGGCCCCGCTCCCAAAATTCGGGACTTTTCTCCCTCAGCATCGGCTCGGCTGTCCCCGGTGCCACAGGAGTTGTGCCGGGATGGCTCCGTCGCCTCTCCTTTGCAGACACAAACCCCTGATGGGTTGTTTTTCCTGGGAGAGCAGATTTGCCTTCCCACCCCCGAAGTTCAAAAGGTGGGGATGCCCCTCGGGTGAAATGCAGGTCTCAGAATCCCCGAAGAGTTCAGGTTGGAAGGGACCTCTGGCATCACCTCCCTGCCAAGGCAGGTGACACAGGAACATGGCCAGGGAGGGTCGGAATGTCCCAGAGAGCTTCCCAAACACGAAGGTTTCCAGGCTAACAGAAAGAGGTTCTTCCTCATGATGAGGTGAAACTTGTGTCTTAGTTTATGGCCATTTCTCCTTGTCCTGTCCCTGGAAAGAGTCTGGCACCATCCCCTGACACCCTTTGGAGACATTTATATGGATTGATGAGCTCTCCACTCTCTCAGTCTTCTCAAGAACGACCCTCACATGGCACTTCCAGCAGTAAACCCCTCATGGGCACTCCAAAACAGCAAAGGAACTTCCCAGTTGGAAAGGGAAATAAATAACCAGTTTGGTGGTGATGTGGAATAAGGATCCTAATGGGAAGGTCACATGGAGTGGCTGGTGTTCAGCATGAGAACCTGCTGAACTCACAACACATGCTAAAAAAGTCCTATCAAAAAACCTAACTCTCAGCAATGTCCACACAGGGAGTCACTTACTGTAAATAACAATTCAATGCACTTTGAAAACACGTAAAATACTTCCAAATGGGTATTTTATGCTCAAACACAGGCAAATGACTGATCAAAAATAATATTTTCATTTCATAAACTGGAATGCATTTAAATTAATATTTTACTTCCATATGATTTAACCATGTGTAGATATGCCTCAAATAGCTATGCTAACAAGTAACAAATAATTCCTGTCTCTAAAAATCCCTCACTGACTCAGTCTGATATACCAATTTTCTGTCTCAAGACAGCCAGTAGACTACAAAGAAGCTTTTAGCCCTATAAGTTAGTTTCAAGTTGCTTTATTCTGATGAATTCCCACCCATTAATCCAGTTCTCACCCACTTTACACGTCCCTGACATATCAGTGGGACCCAAAATTAGACCAAAGAAATAAAATCAAATGAGAACATGCAACATTGCTGACAAATGAGTAAAAAAATTCAAACCTCCTGAAAAATGCCACATTATGAAAGACAGATCTAGGAGGTGCCTGTATAAAACCTTCCTCTGCCTGTGTGCTTTGATTTCTCCTAAAGTGGTTTTATCCTTGACTTACACTTCCACTGCCTGGTTTCTGAAAGCATAAAGCTCTACCTTCTCATATGTAAAATATTGTCACAATGTCTAGTCTTAAAAATAGTGTAGCACTACCCTTTAAATTGGCAAATTTAGGATGATATTTCCCTGGTGTTTAGTGCCAACATTCATGGCATTCTTTGTTATCAGGGTCTGCAGAAAACTATTGCCAGCATGGCAGAGAATCCAGCACAGGGTAGAGCCACATGGAATTATTTCAACCAAAAGTAAAATGCACTCCTTAACAGCAAACAGCTTTTATTTATCCAGCTACCCTGGCACTAGGAGCACTGACGTGACCATTAGAGAAAATTTTGGTAAAATAATTTTTACCAAAGTTGTTTCAACACAGTGAAGCAGTTTTTAGACTCCACAAAACAGCAGATGGAAGGACATCAGCAGCCCCAAGCTCCAGCCTTACCTATGGATCTTACAGTGAGAGTGCAGGTAGGCCAGCCCCTGCAAGGCACCGTGGGTGATGGCAGCAATCTCCACTTCCTGAAGTGGCTTCTTGTGAACTACAGGAGAAAAAGAAACCAAGAAAAAAAACCAGAAGCAAGTTAAGTGTGATTTTTTTTTTTTTCCTGAGAAAGTGAAAGAGAAGGAACCACACCAAATTTTCTACAAAGAGATGCCCCAAATCACCTTCCTTATATCACTGAATATGACCAGTATGTGCTTTGGCTGACTGGATCTTAATGGTATTAAGCTGACAGAGGGCAGGTTTAGATGGGATATTGGGAAGAAATCCTTCCCTGTGAGGGTGGGCAGGCCCTGGCACAGGTTGGGCAGAGAAGC